>CM048749.1:140809327-142009327 GCA_026315105.1 Locusta migratoria | reverse complement strand
TGCTGTGTACATCTACTCAACTCGTAGTTAGAGAACAAGCTGCTGTTACTAAGGTGGTGATGTCTTAAGGCCATGGACAATTGCGCGACGTAATGACATGTATTAAACTTAAATCTTCTGGAAGTCTATGGCCTGCTACAACACAGTTACCTCGAATCTGAAAATTTTTGGAAGATTTATTGTTTTATTTCTGGTTGTATTATACAAGGTTTAACCAAAGATTCTTGTTTCGAGGTTCACATATTAAACACCAGCCCTTAAGGTATAAGGTTAATATTAACTGCAATTTTTTAAGGTCGCCCTTCAGGCATTGCCGTTTTTTTTAATTGCAAGAATATTTTAAGAGCCTAACAGGCGTGTTGGTTGTTTAAATGATTACTTGTGACCTCAAAATGTGCCCTTATGGCGTTGGATTGTTTAATTTTTTTTATTAATTTAATCTGCAAATTCTATTTATTATCTGTGTATTACGGACTAAAATTCAGTGTAAACTCTCCATCAATTATGTGCGAGTGAATAAAAATCGGCTTATAAAAAAGGGTTCGTGAGAACAGGCGTTCCACCTCTCCCTCAAACAACACCTCAGTGGCAACCGTTACAATGACGACGACGTGAAAACTGGAATGAACTCTTCGTTATCGGGGCAGACGTCAAGATTTTATGAAGAGGGTATTTTAAAATTGGTTGAGAGGTGTGATAAGTGTGAACAAACTTGGCAACTAGGTAGAAAAATGGAATAATGTATGTACTTTCTGAAAATAAATTTACTTTTTTTGAAATAACCTTTCGTTGTGTACTTGTGTTCAAACAAAACTTTAAAAACACGCCTGGTATTCTAGCGACCCGCCCCCCTTCTCACGAGACGTAACGAAACTATTTCTTTCAAATTGTTGGATGAAGTTTGTTTTGTGTATTTTTCGGAATGGAGCACATTATCCTGTTTTTATAAGATCTCCACAAGAAAAATATTTTTTACTTAACCAGTGTTTCGCATTTCAGGCAACACTCAGACACGAAATATGCTCATTACGAAAGGTCCCACTGTAGAATTTTTTCGAATTTTTCAGAATTGCTTTTTGATCATGTTCTATTACCTGTCAATTCGTTCCTGGAAACAGTTTTTCAGGCTTTGCCTTATTCATCTTTAACTCACTGCATTATAAAGCAATTTATGATCTGTTTAATAATCAATGTTACACAAGGAACTCCGTCATTTTGACATTAAATAAATTTCAATTAGGCATGCGTTTTTGTGTTACTGAACCGCTAGTTATTTTATGGTGCAAGTACTTCCTCCTGTGACGGCGATCTCCCGAGCAAGACTTTGAAACCCCCCTGCGGCTCGAGGCTCACAGGTTGAACCTCTCAAATTGGTTGCAGGATAGTTTTGTCAAAAACTAGACCTCAATGTATCCAAGGCATGTTCGATGGAATTTATGTCTAGAGAACATGCAGCCATTCAAATCTTGCAATACCGTTATCACTGAGCTCGAATATGGTGAAGGAAATCGGCCGTGTGCTTGTACGGAAACCATCCCTGCATTTGCCTGGAGTAATGTATGGAAATCACGGAAAAAGTAAATCAGGATGGCGGGAGGCAGGCTTCAACCGCCGTCCTCCCGATTGCGAGTCCAGTGTCAACCACTGCGCCACCTTGTTCAGTAAAAACAAAAGATATATAACATGTGGCTTCTGTTCCGAAAGAACATACGTCACTTCTGATCCTGCAGTTGTTACTTTTTCATATTCACAGAATATATGACATCAACTGCGAATAGGAATTATTACAGAGTGACTACGGTTTTTGAGTACTGTGGACAGGGTAAAGCTGGGAGTTTGTTATCTGACGGGAGGAGTGCTTAGGTAGTCCTTGCAAGTGCGGTGATCACTGTATCCCAGTGGTGTAGAGGTCAGCGCAACTGCCTAGAAAATGGGAAACCCGGATTCGAATCGCGGCTGGGTACACATTTTCAGCTTTGCCCAATCGCAGTTGATGTGAATATGAAAAAAAGAGACGAGCCTGCCTCACAGCACAGAGCATCCTCTAGTGTTACTGTGCTCACATGACCTGTTTCTTACAAATCGACATTATCTACAGATAAGATAAATATGGAATCACACTCCTTTCGACACTTTGCTGATAGCTGACAGACACAGCTTACCTATATGACAGCCGGCCGCGGTGGCCGAGCAGTCTGCGGCGCGCCAGTCACGTTCTGCACGGCCACTACGGTCGGGGGTTCGAATCCCCCTCGGTCATGGATATTTGTGCCGTCTTAAGTATTAGCTAGTTCATAAGCAGATTGTAAGTTTAGGGACTGATGACCCCATAGTTAAGTCCCATAAGCTCTACAAACATTTGAACATTTTTGAATCTATATGACAAAACACGCCAATAGTGACGCATGTGCACCACACGTTAAAATTAGTACTAAACTGATTGTATACACATTTCAGGATTTCAAACGTGTAACGAAAAAAAGTATAAGACACGGATTAATCAATAAGTTTCGTAATATATATATATATTTCTTGTACTTGGTGTAAGATTTAAAGTACTGTACGGTGACCAAATACCATCGTTAACGACGACATGCAAGACTAATACAACTGAAAAATTTTCCCTTCCGCCGTTTCATGGAGAGTAATAAGTTTTTTCCTAGCATAGTGGTACCCCGAGGGGAGCCTCAGGCGCGATTGACGAACGTTACCCTCTTGGACTAAAAATGGTATCAGATGCTTGGGACTTGGCCTAGGTTTCGACATTTACAGTAAATAATTGGGTTTATTCCCGAGGGAGGAGCCTTCTGTAGTGTTCGGTAAGTATTAGGAAGGACAGCTTCCTCTTAGAATATCATAACAAAACACTCACTTCTACTATTGCACTAGCGGTGTCATTTAATCACCAGAATTGGCTTACTAAAAAAAAGAAACCGTAGCGTTTGAAAATACCGAGCGCAGATTCTTGTATTTCGAGTTAGGGTTATGGACTAAAAATCTTTTGATTTAGCTCTTATGCCCATTTGTAAACCAATTGGAACATCTGCCTTACTGTAGCTATGCTGCAGTATAAAGTTATAACAAGAATCCGAAACTAGCTTCCAGGCTATTCGCATCGAAGAAGTTCTTTTGCTAAGGATGACCATTGGGCTGGATTTGTCCACATAACATATTTTCTTTCTTTGTCTGTGAGGAATGTTTCCTGAAAGTTTGGCCGTACCTTTTTGTAACACTCTGTATATTGTGAGACTCCCCTGGGGGCGACCCACAGCTTGAAATACACTGCCATAAAGCAAGTGAACTGAACGACTATTGAATATAGCGTCGACATTATGTGCCGAGTAGCTCAAGTCTACACTTTGGAGCCATAGATAGAGCACGCCTATCAACAAAGACTTGACTCTCCTGGTGACGCGTGCGGGCATCCAAACACGCCGCTATCTGATGCGACGAGCGTATTGTGGTAATGAAATGAATAGGGGCGGAGCACGCGACATTTAATTAGCTTATCTGGGGCAGGGCATTACAGGTAATGGCAGCGCTGATATTCGAGCGGCCGATAAAAACGGGCCAGCGACAGTGCATTGCGTGGCGTGCACCGGCTTCCAGTTCCAGCCAGCTCTAGTTACACGGCCCCTTCACCTATCACGTGTCACGTGTCGGCCGTCTAGGCAAGGCTGAGTGATGCAAACCGGTCGAGACCTCAGAGGCGAGATACCTGCCACAGCACGAGTTTGGTTTTAGGATTATGGAAGGTTAGTCGACAAGGTCGCTACAGAGGCCGCACTACCTCCTCCTCTGGTGAAACAAACTGACACTTTCTTGGAAAATAACACGTTCTAATGTTTTAATATCCACAAAAAGCAGCAGGTTTACAATCTAATTCAAAGCGGCGGTTGAAAATTTGTGCCCAGAATGGGTGTCGAATCCGAGTCTTCTGCTTACAAGGCAGATGCTCTATCCACTAAGCCAACTAGTCAATGCGCAGGAACTAAGACTGGCACGCTCCAAGCAAAAACAAATTCGCATATCCTACACTACTATCGTAGTGCCCCTTGCTCGTTCAAATCAAATCTATGGGACTTAACTACTATGGACACCAGTCCCTAGGCTTACAAACTACTTTAACTTATGCTAAGGACAACAGATACACCCATTCCCGAGGGAGGACTCTAACCTTCGACGGCGAGCAGCGGCGCACTGCACAACTAGGCGCCTTGGAACTAGTCTTGTGTAGTTCTCGAAGGAACTAGTTCGGGAAGCGCTCCCACAGTCGAACTACGCGAACTAGTTCGCAGATCCCTCGCTTCTTAGTTCGTCCGCTCCTTTTTCGAAGACTGATGGGGAACAGCGAGAGCGCGCAGAATCGCGTTATTCCCTTGTGCCAGTTACCGTCAGTTCGAGCTGAGACGCATCGCAGCTGTAGTTTCATAGAAATTGCCTAAAAATACGGGTAATAGCCCACGCTTGGGCAACACTGATAATTATACAAAAAAAAAGCTGTCATAACAAAAGAAAGAAGCTCTTTTAATAGCGGTAGTAAAAGCCAAAAAAGAGCGGACGAACTAAAAAGAGCGACCTACTCACGGCCGGGTCGTGAACTAAAACATGCGCTTCTGGTCGCGAACTATTATGCCAAACGTATCTCGCTTCTTAGTCCGTTGGATTCTTCTCCGAAGACCGACGGGCAATAGCGAGAGGGCGCGCAGCAGAATTAAAAAATTACGTGTTTGCCTTCTTCTGATGAGCCATTTCGAGGTGAGCGTCTGCCTGCTAGATTACATAGTTCAGTGCTACAAAGTTTCTGTTTTGAAGTATTCTGCACTCTGCAATATCTGACTAATAAATTCGATAATGCCAAGATATAGAGATAACTCTAAATTTAAGCGCGAGAAATTATCCACAAACTGTTTCTTTTGGTTTGCGTGATATCGTTAGCGGCTCAAGAAGCAAGCGCATGAAGCAGCTAGGTGGGGGAACTTCTCCCTCCACCTGCATGCTATATATAACGTATAGCGATCTCATAGATATTTAGTAATTTGAAGAATATAACGCGAAATGTGGAACAATACTTACTTTTTGAAAATTATATTTACTCTTTCAAAATGGTTTCATTGGTTGCATTGTTGCTTGAGGGTTAATGATGATAAAAGGGTGTAGTATATTGGAATGGAAAGTTATCGGTACATATAATATTCTACGTGTGTGTGTGTGTGTGTGTGTGTGTGTGTGTGTGTGTGAATATTTCGCTCTTCTGCAGCGAAAACTACAGAACGCAAACGAATGGTCTTTGTGTAATTGTTGTCCGAAGTTTCCCGTCGTACACCATAGCAGTTCCATGCCGATAGCTATAAGGGGGTGGAAGATATGGTGGTTGAAAGTCGTCAAATTAATAAAAATAATAATAATAATAATAATTCGGATGAAGGCCAGCGATGACGTTAGCGACCGTGTAGCAAGGAGGTTACATACATCGAAACGTGATGCCACAGACCATATCTTTGGTCTATGCGTGCTACAATGTCTTAAGCTCTTTTTCTGTAAGTATTAGCATACGAATAATATAAGAATAAATAAATAAAGCAGTAAAAAAGAAATTTCTTTTAATACATCTCTTTAAAAAAATCGATTTGACGTTTCGCGCATTATCTATCATAATCAACCTACACGCGAGCGGAGCCGCGGGTTTAAGCCAGTAAAAAATATTTGCAATCAAGACGTTCTGTTATTCAAGAGCGAAACAATCTTTCCTTCAGCCGCATATATGCGCCTCTCACACTAAATGATACGAATAAAATACAATTAGAAAAGTCGAGTCAGTAGTTTGGACAAGTCAGTGTAGTGTGCAGCATGGCAGATGTCAGGACGCCAGCTGGGAAGATCCGCTGCACGTAACGCTCGCTGCAGAAGCCCAGCGCTGGCGACCTTC
Source organism: Locusta migratoria (assembly GCA_026315105.1). NCBI lineage: Eukaryota > Metazoa > Arthropoda > Insecta > Orthoptera > Acrididae > Locusta > Locusta migratoria. The sequence continues at coordinate 142,003,398 of CM048749.1, read as the reverse complement.
GACGCTCGGGCGAGTCCAGCTGTTGCCGAGAAGACGGAAGAATAGGCCGGCCGCCGTCTCGGGTGGTGGTGGGGATAGGGTAGGGCAGAGGGGAGGGGAGGGACTCCCTGGCGCCTGCCGCGGCCTTCGCAGCCCTCCCGCGCTACCTGTCGCTACTCGCTTCCCGGTACGCCAGTTGCGCACAACCTTCCGATGACGTGCGCCGGGTTACCGCGCTTATACAATGCGACCTCACGACAAACTCACCACCACCCACGATTACGCTCTCCTTTTCTCTCTTGATTTACGCAAATACCAGCAGGATCATCGAGTATCCTCAATTAACGTATGGGGGCGGCTGGATACTGATATTTCGGATATCCGATCATTTACGGGGGCATATATATGGTTGCCCACTTTAGGTTACAGTAGTAACACTAAAAGTGGGCCTTTGCGATCGTTTTTAACGGCTTAACCATTCATCTGATACGAAAATTGAATGAACGAATTTGTAGAGGAGAAAATTCTCTACAACTTTGTCCCCATACGGCTTTTCTCATATCTCGTATCGTTCGAGAGATATTTGCAAAAATAACGGAGTTTTGACACCCTCAAATAGAATTACTGAAAACCAACCGTTCGCAGATGTCACGTGACATTCCTCGCCCAGAACTCTGTGGCATACGCCATCTTGCGTTGCGTATTTGATGATTTTCTTATTGTAACTAACACGTTGTCATTTCAAAGCAATAGCGCACTGAAGAATTCACAAAAACACGTCGTTCTTCGTACGTTAAATGATAATCTAGTGTCTACAAATGCCATATCAGCATCACTTAACAACGGCCATCATAGTATGAGATTTACGAACAGAGCTCGTAACTGTTAGCTGTAGCGTAGTGGGCAATGTGTTGGACTGTGGTGCCAAAGGTCAGTGGTTCGAAACCTGTCACTACCGCAAAAAAAAAAAAAAAAAAAATTCCTTTAAGAGTTTTAGACACTCTTATTATTTTAAATTTTTTATTATTTAGATTATTATTTTGGTCCAAAATGTTTGCAAGAACTTATAAAACTACAAATTTAAAGTGTGCCGTAGAACACGTCAGTGCGATTTTTTTAAAGCAATATGACAGGAAGAAACATTAAACCCTTCTCCCAATCCCTTTTCCATTCCCTGTCTGTCAAATTCCACCCACCCCCCTTACGATACAAACAGTAGTAAGCGTAGTAGCGTTCCCTGCATTACTTATTTGATCCAAACTCCCATTATTGCATCCCTCGAGTTCACCTGCTCCTCTCCCCCTCTCAGTCCCTCTTCTAACACCCCTCTCTCTGTTCTTATCATCCTCTGACCTTTCTACTTCCATTGTTGTACATACGGGAAACCATTTTTCCGCATCAAGTTGTGGAGGATTATTCATGAACTTAGTTAGAAAGCATACTAGTCAGTATTTTCCAAGTGATAAGTTACTCTAATAAAATTATTCAATTATACATTAATGAATGAAAATGCTTTACATGATTCTTGATTAGTTTGTTTTTAAGACTAGAAATTATAGGAAGAGCAGAAGCAGCTGAAGTTTTTTGAACAACACCGTTGTGGATGTGGCTGCGAAGTTATTTTACCTTTAAAAGTCTTTAGTCCAAATTGAGATAATAGAATTGCAGGAAGACATTTCCTTGCAAACGTATCAAACTGTATCCACTGAAGAATTTAGGAGCCAACATGTCCCGGAAAAATATGAAAATTGCAAAAAAATCTCTATCTACCTGGCTGTTATGTTTGGCTTCATATACATTTGTGAAATTTCATTTTCAAAATGATATTCTTGAAGATATAATTATCGCTCAATACTAACGGCCAAGCACTTTGAAGACATTATTCGCATAAGCTAATCCGCACTTGAACCTAACTTTAAGAACTCGCTCAAGACTGCAAATTTAATTTTTACCACGGATTTTTAACACACATACGCACATTTCATACTTTCTTATAAATATTAAAATAAAAAATAGCGTATACAATGTATGACCTGCTTCTGGGCTTTTCAATAACAGTTTGACTATCCGTTTTATTTCATACTTTTTATGAGTGAAAATAAAAACAAATAGCAAGTAATATAAATTTCTCTGGATTGTTTATACATTATTATTTTACATCTATGGCATTTCATATTGTTTTGAGAGTGAAAATTAGAAAATCATTAATGAATATAACTTTCTGGATTTTTGGATTCAAATATGCCTGTCTGTTGTATTTCATATTACTTTGTGAGTGAAAATTACATTTGGACCTCGATAAAAATTTTCAAAAGTATCCGGGCCCCATCTAAGAGCAGCCAATCGGTCTAGAGTGCAACGTTACGGATCGCGCAAACTCCCGGGTCGGGGGTTCGAATCCTCCCCTCGGGCATAGATGTGTGTTGTCCTTAGGTTAGTTTAACTTAGTTTAAGTAGTTTGTAATCTAGGGACTAATAACCAAGCAGTTCAGTCCCACAGAATTACAAACATTTGAACCCACCTAAAATTACTTCCCTACCTCTGTTCTAAAACAATGGAATCAAAAGATACAGCCATGGAAGTCATCTCACTTAATACACTAAATTCACTGATCAAAACTTATCAAACTTTATCAGAATGAATAACCGCCCCTGGTGGTATAAGGTAAAACGTGCGACTGAAAACGATAGGTCGGGAGATTAATTTCGATTGGCCCCAGGATTTTTCCATTTTTCGTTTCGTTTACACTTCTAGTGAGGCATTTTCACCATAATGGTAGGTGGTTCAAGTTTTAGTTTATAGTACTTCCTCTTTCTTGTGTTAATGGATTAAATAGCAGTTCTCATTGCCACCATTTGCTGGCCGATAAGAGAGATGATGGCTGTATACTGTTGGCAGTAACCAGTGTGCAAGGTTGAGTGAGAAACAGGCAGGCAGGGAGAGAGAGGATGTGACAATTAGGGGTAGTGATTTGTCAGTCGGGTGGCACCGTGGCGCCGGATGACCTCTTTGCTGCTGTTTGCCAGTGTTGTTGCCACCTCGTTCTCCCAATCCAGATGGAAGGGTTACACGGCGGTACCTCTCGTAATTCTGTGCCAATGTTGATACGAAGGGCAGCGGACGGAAAGCAAGAAAATAAACATGACGCACCACTGTTTAGAAATGATTTAAGCATAGACAAATGGAAGAATTAAACTGACAGTTACGTCCATTTCACACTGTATAGGGAATTTTGGCCTGATTTAGGGGAAAACTGTGTTTCGGAGTTGGCAACACTGATTGTTGGACGTATTACTTTATATATACCAATAGAGCATAGAACTTTAATTTGGTGGGCGCTGCATAACTATTTTCGATGTATCTTTGTAGTGCATAGAACCATGGCAGAAGGTGAATTTGAAACCCGCTCCTCCCACGGACTGTAAGGCGATAGTGTCATGTTTAAAATGTAATATATGCCCAAGAAAACCGAAGATTTTGACATGGACTCAGCAGCAACATGCTACTTCGCATTATTTGCGCACGCAATACACATTTTGCATTAGCTTTGTTGCGATAAGCATATTACTCGTATAGCCAACATAAAACGTTTAGTAATTACTATAATGCATAACGAGGCAAAAATAGATACATATTTCTATTATTTTCAATTAAATTACTGCCTTTTATTTTGGTTAATTTATTGCAACACAATCATAACTTCGGCCCTGTAGCCAATTTCTAGGTCATATTCAAATTGTCTGACACACCTAAACTGCATGTCTTAGTCACATACTAATGATGCTAATCGACGGCAGTGAAGTGTTAAAAATGCAAATGTTTGTAACCGCGCTATCCGCAGCAAGGCGTCTTATAACGCTCGGCCACTTCAGCGCTGTTCAGTCGGTGTTATCTCAGGTATGTACTAACAGTTGGACTTTATGTTAAAATTAATAAACCTGGAAATATATTTTATTTCTTTCCGGGTGCACTGTATATGCGTTTTTGGATACGTTTGCACTATGATACGGGCAGTATTGTACACTGGATTGTGACAGTGTTGCCTGTATATAGCGCCGCCATAGACCGTCTGCTTCACATTTTATAATATTTTACAAAAATACTTTTCCTAGGAAGTGCTGAAATTAAAATCAAACGTCATACGCGACGGTGAAGGGAGCTCCGTTAAGTGGCGCTGGAGGAGACCTTCCTGTTTTACATTTTTATATTTTACTTTTTCCTGTTAGTACCTAAATTATGACGCTGGTCGTTTTGCAGACCAATACCATAATTCTATGTATCGTCTATAACGGTGCCGACACTATTGTAAGGCACACTACAGGTGGCGGCCTCTAACGGAGCCATTAGGTATCACCTAAACGCACAGTATACATTGGAGGCCTGTGGATGCAGCATCTATTTTAACCGATTTTAAATTTTAATGTAATTATGTATTTACGGTGGACAACGTAAATATTTTATCAATCATTTACTTCATGCAGTGTATTATTACGGTTGGAATGAGGTAAAGCTACAAATGTGACTTTTCTAGCATCAATACCAACGCTGGTTTTATGGTTTTTTAATATGAACAGAAGAATATCGTAATTCCAATTCCAAAGAAAGCAAGTGCAGACAACTGTGAAAATTACAGAACAATCAGTTTAATATTAATAAGTCATGGTTGCAAAATACTAGCACGAATTATTTACAGACGAATGGAAATGTGGAATCCGACCTCGGGGAAGATCAGTTTGGATTTAGGAGAAATGTACTAACTCGGGAGGCAATACTGACATTACGCCTTATCTTAGAAGATAGGCTAAGGAAATGGAAACCTACGTTTTAGCGTTTGTCGACTTGGACAAAGCTTTTGTCAATGTTGACTGGTATACTTCTAAATTCTGGAGGTAGCAGGGGTAAAATATAGGGAGCGAAGAGTTATATTCAACCTATACAAAAACCAGACAACGGTTATTAGAATCGAAGTGCAAGAAAGGGACGCAGAGGTTAGGAAGGGAGTAAGACAGGGTTGTAGCCTTTCACCAATGTTGTTCAATCTGTACATTGAGCAGGCAGTGAAGGAATGGAAGGAAAAATTTGGAGAGGACATTAAAGTGCAGGGAGAAGAAATAAAAACGTTGTGGTTTGCTGATGACATAGTAATTGTGTCAGAGACAGCAAAAGATATGGCAGAGCAATTGAATAGAATGAACAGTGTCTTGAAAGAAAGATAAGACGAATATTAACAAGAGTAAAACAAAGGTAATGGAATGCAATGTCAGAAAATCTGGCGATGCTGAAGGAATTAGATTATGTAATGAGACAATAAAAGTAGTAGATGAATTTTGTTATTTGGATAGCAAGATAACTTCTGATGGCCGAAATAAAGAAGACATAAAATGCAGAATGGCTATGGGAAGAAAAGCGTTTCTGAAGAAGCTAAATTTGTTGAGATCCAATATTAATTTAAATGTTAGGAAGTCCTTTCTGAAAGCATTTGTCTTGAGTGTAGCATTGTATGGGAGTGATACGTGAACGATAAAGAGTTCAGACAGAAAGATTATAGAGGTTTTGGAAATGTGGTGCTAGAGACTAATGATGAAGATTGGATGGGTGCTTAACTGAATTGGGGAGAAATGGAGTTTCTAGCATATCCTGACTAAGAGAAGGGATAAATTGCTTGGACACATTCTGAGACATCAAGGAATTGTCAACTTAGCATTAGAAGGAAGCGTGTGGGCTAAAGATCGTAGAGGGAGACCGAAGGACGAATACAGTCAGCGGATTCAAAAGGATGTAAGTTGCCGAAGGTATTCTCACATGAAGAGACTTGCACAGGACAGGGTAACGTCGAGAGCTGCATCAAACCAGTCTGCGGACTGAAGACGCCGGCCGCGGTGGCCGAGGGGACTGAGGCGCTTCAGTCACGGTCTGCACGGCCACTACGGTCGGGGGTTCGAATCCCCCCTCGGGCATGGACATTTGTGCCGTCCTAGTTCGTAAGTAGTTGATAAGTAGTTTGTAAGTTTAGGGACTGATGACCCCGTAGTTAAGTCCCATAAGCTGTACAAACATTTGAACATTTTTTTGGACTGAAGACCACAACAACAACAAAAAGTTCAAATGTTTGTACAGGTTATGGGAGTTAACTACGGGGTCATCAGTCCCTAAACTTACAAACTACTTAGGAACTAGCTAACACTAACACTATACAAATATCCATGCCCGCGGCGGGATTCGAACCCCCGACCGGAGTGACCGTTTCAGGCCGTGACTTACGCGCCTCAGTCCCCTCGGCCACCGCGGCCGGCAGATCACTACCACCACCACCACCACCACCACAACAACAACAACAGTGCAACTTAATGCTTGTAACTTTTTGTAGGTCATCGGTTTGAAAATGGATGATTAAGTCCTAAACTAGTTATGAACTCGTAAATAGTGCAACTGTGAAGGAAAAATAGTTTTCGATAAAGAGGACAGAAGAGGATGAAGAAGAGGTCAGAGGAGGTGGTGGATGAGCAGGAGGACTGCAGAGGAGGAAAAATAGGAGTGAGAGAAAAGAGGAGGAGGAGGAGGAGGAGGAGGAGGAGGAGGAGGAGGAAATTGAAGAGCGTGAGAAGGGGTGTAGGGCGCGAGGAAAGAAGAAGATGAGAATGAGGACGACGAAGTAGCTGTCAAGTCTTACACAGTGGGTTGTTGGTGGAAGACATTGTGGCGGAGCTGTTAGACCTGTCATTAGCCGGCCTTGGCCCCAAACAACGAATTGGATCGAGCAGCCATTCCTCATCAAAACGCCTGTCACGTGAAGGACTGACTGCCGTCTCGCGCACGCCGACCCGAGCTACGCAGTGGCACAAGCCCAGCACGGACAATGCTTCTTAAAGGCGGCGCGCCGCGAACAGAGGAGGCCGAGAGGCGGCGAAGCGTGGGAGGCAGAGAGGAGACGACAAGGCTGGCGCCGCGGCGGCGACGGCGAAAGTCGGTGGGGGTGAGGATGCAGCGCGAGCGCGGGCTACGCTGTGGGAAAGCGCCTCCCGGCCGCGGCCTTGGAGCCCCGTGACTCAGCGCTCAGCATCTGGCTCTGCCGCGGCCGCTGTCTCCCAGACGCACTTGACGGCGTCACACACGTGTGCATCACACAACTTCGACATACCAAAATTTATCCCTGCGCCGGGATCGGAACCGGAGTCCTCCTGCTTACTAGGCTTACCACGACACCCCAGGCACAGGGGCTTAACCCGTAACTGGTGATGCTGTGTGTCAGATACCCAGCTAAATCTTTGAAGCCCCAGATTGTCGTGAGTACATCATTGTTGATTCCTATACCTTCAAGTCAGTTTGTCGCGATTCGGCCTGATGCGCGCTACTCAACAGAGCGGCGAGTTGTTTCATTTTACACGTGATTTTTTAAGTTACTAGGTATTATTAAGCCAACCTGACCAGTTGCGGAACTTTTTTTTTGTTGGGAATATTCTCGTATGCTATTTTATAGGTAGTATGGCATCTAGCACCTTTCCTGTGATCTGGATGCAGTACTCATCAAAGCAGTGAGTTTATTTGATTCGTTATTGCTAGAAACTCTGCTTATTGATAACCACGTCAGTTACCTAACCATATTTTTCACGCTAATGAACATTAACCTTGTGAATGCCTATGTTATCTACCGTGGATTCCCAGAGATAACCAGATACATAAAAAATCTTGCCAAGGCACTCGTAAACCCTCATCTCAATCGTCGAGATCAAAACGACCATTTGCACCGTGAATTGCGGCTAAACATCAGCAGAATTCTCAAGATACCAATTCCATGTGAAGCCAGACGATACATGGGCAAACAAATGAGGTGTAAAAGTGAGCCCGCCGCGGTGGCCGAGGAGACTGAGGCGCTTCAGTCACGGTCTGCACGGCCAAAACGGTCGTAGGTTCGAATCCCTCTCAGGGATGGATATTTGTGCCGTCCTAGTTCGTAAGTAGTTCATAAGTAGTTTGTAAGTTTAGGGACTGATGACCCCGTAGTTAAGTCCCATAAGCTGTACAAACATTTGTACATTTTTTGTTTGTTTGTAAAAGTGACCACCAGGGTCTGACAGAAAAACAAAAAAGGTCTGAAACAGCTGCAACGTACTGATTTGCCCTGCACGATTTCTGTATGCCGAGAATGCGTAGATTAATGGCTTGCCAATTCTTGTGTATTAACTTGTCAAAAAATAATGTGATTTTATAAAGGTTCACTGTTGATTTATACCGTAATATTAGCATTTGGTTTATTTGTTTATAAAACATTTGCTGATTTATGTATTTCGTGACATGTTGCAAAATTTGTTATGGAGCTACATATATTTGAAAAATTGTCTATTCTGTTCACTGTAAATAATTTTCTGCTGCCAAAAGACGTTCATAGATGTAAATAAAAGTTACTTTTGCAATGTATGTAGAAACGTTTCATTTCTCCTTCACCACTGAAGTATTAGGGCCATGAAAATTATTGGGTATCTATAACCCAACTTCACCAGTTGTGTTACAAAAATATCACCTCAGCAGTTACGGGTTAACACACCTGGAGGCGAGAAACCCGTCCGACCCAAAGTTTCGTATGTTCTCCTGCTTCCATTATTGTACGAGGGGTAGGGCTGGGCAAATGATACTCGTGTTCGAACATGTTCGGGATTTCCCGATACAGCAGAGAACTCGATACAGTATCGAACAGATAATAAATGACTGGCGCTGCTTACCTGCCAACGATACGCGGGAAATTTTGAAGTTAGCGGGCTATCGCTTTGCTCAGAACTAATTTCAAACAAAGTACAAGTACATGTAAAGTAAAAGAAGGGCTACATTATGAAAAACTGTATTTTGTTTGAAACAGTGCATACGTGATGTGTCTGGTGTCACTGTAAGATATGATCCATTGATAAACAAAATATTGTTGTTGTTGGTTGTTTTAAGGGGACTAAACAGCTAGGTTATCAGTCCCCTGTTCCTAGCTGAGAGTCAACTGTCAATAAAGATAAAACAATGCCCTGAAAATGACACCACACAAAAGGGCAGGTTAACAATAGACAAGCCACCGAAAATAAAAAACAAAGACACACAGAATGAGTAAAATAAAGTCACGAATAAAACTGGATAGCAGAGCACCTTGGCTGGCTGATCACAAAGAAAAAACAGGATGAGCCAGCCACACTAAAAACCCCTAAGGGTGCGAAAATATAAAAATCTGGGTTGGTGGTGGCCTAAGATATCAGGCCACAGCACCCACGGTTAGATAGAATCATAAAAACCGGCAGCGCGGATAAAACTTAAAACTGTGTTAGCCATAGAGGCGTCGTCACCTAAAACTAAAGGTAGTGCGTCTGGAAGAGTAAAATAGTGCCGCAGGTCGGCTAAAAGCGGACAGTCCATCAAAAGATGGGCCACTGTCAATACAGTGCCACATCGACACACGGGTGGAGCCTCACGCCGAAGAAGATACCCGTGGGTCAACCACGTGTGCCCAATACGGAGGCGGCAGAGGACAACCGCCTCTCGGCGGATCTGCCGCAGTGAAGACTTCCACAGGGCTGTGGAAGTCTTCACTGACCGAAGCTTGTTTGGCACATTCGCCATAGCCCACTCGGCGCTCCAAGCCTCGCGTACCTTCCGGTGCAACACCAATTTTAGATCAGGCTCCATGACGCCAATATTTAGGGGTGGTTCCATAGTGGCCTGCTTGGCTAAGCGATCTACTTGTTCATTCCCTGGGATGCCGACGTGGCCCGGGGTCCACACAAAGACCACAGAACGGCCTGATTGGCCCAGGGAGTGAACAGTATCCTGGATCGACCGCACTATTGGGTGCCGAGAGAAACACTGGTCGATCGCTTGTAAGCCACTCAGGGAGTCAGTACAGATGACGAATGACCCCCTGGGGCACGCTTTTAGGTGTTTCAGAGCCCTTAGAATGGCGACCAGTTCGGCAGAAAAAATGGAACTCTCACCTGGCAGAGAATGCTGTTCCACATGGTGGTCATGAAGAAACGCATACCCAGCATGGCCATCTACTACAGAACCATCTGTGTAGACGGGTTTTGCGGCATGGAACGAGTCTAGGAGTTGCAGAAACTCGTGGCGGAGATGTCTAGTGGAGACCGAGTCCTTTGACGTACAGGACAGATCCAGACGGAGCTGCAAACGAGGAACGGACCAAGGAGGAGTGTGAGAGGAATAGTGGAAGGTGGTAGGAAGTGGGTGGGATGTGAGAGACGAAAGAAGGATACGAACACGGACCGAGATCGGGTATCCCGACCTTGGCCGACGTGGAGGGATAGGTAATGCAGCGTCTGGAAAAAGGAGCCGGCGGTTCGGGTGGAAGGGTGAGGCCTGAACACGAGCAACATAGGATGCCAGCAGGTGTTGCCTACGGAACCGCAGCGGGAGGACTCCAGCTTCGACAAGGAGGCTTGTCACAGGGCTAGTGCGAAAAGCCCCTGTCGCCAAACGAACACCACAGTGGAGGATTGGGTCTATTGCCTGCAGCGCTGACGGCGCTGCCGAATCGTAGACTATGCTGCCATAGTCTAGACGCGACTGAATGAGGGCCTTGTAAAGTTGTAACAACGTTGGGCGTGAGGCTCCCCAAACCGTGTGGCTAAGACAGCGCAGGATGTTGAGGTGGCGCCAGCACTTTTGTTTTAACTGGCGTAGGTGCGGCACCCAGGTTAGACGGTCGTCAAACACCATTCCTAAGAATCTGTGTGTCTCTACGACTTGTAGCAGATCGCCAGCTAAGTAAAGTTCGGGTTCCGGGTGTACTGCCCGACGTCGACAGAAATGCATCACGCGGGTTTTGGATGCCGAAAATTGAAAACCGTGGGCAAACGCCCACGACTGTGCCTTCCGAATTGCGATCTGCAACCGCCGTTCAGCTACGCCGATGCTGGAGGAGCTGTAATACATGCAGAAGTCATCGGCATACAAGGAAGTAGAAACCGATGACCCCGCAGCCGCAGCAAGGCCGTTTATGGCGATTAAGAATAAAGGAACACTAAGAACGGAACCTTGTGGGACTCCGTTCTCTTGACAATGAGGTGAGCTGAAACAAGAACCAACACGAACACGAAAAGAACGCAACACCAGGAAGTTCTTGATGAATGTAGGAAGTGGACCCCGTAAGCCCCAATCGTACAGCGTAGACAGAATATGATAGCGCCAGGTGGTGTCATATGCTTTCCGTAGGTCAAAGAAGACGGCAATCAGGTGTTCACGGCGAGAAAATGCTGTACGAATGGCCGACTCTAGTGACACGAGATTATCGATAGCGGAGCGGCCTTGACGGAACCCACCCTGTTGAGGCGCCAAGAGTCCTCGGTCCTCGAGGATCCACATGAGCCTCCGACTCACCAACCGTTCGAGAAGCTTGCATGGAACGTTGGTGAGGCTGATCGGGCGGTAACTATCAGCCACCTGCGGATCTGCCCCAGGCTTAACCACCGGAATGATGATGCTTTCCCGCCACGAGGACGGAAAAACACCCTCAATCCATACGCGATTAAACAGGGCGAGAAGGTGGCGTTTGGCATGCGCTGATAGGTGTCGGAGAAACTGGCTGTGAATGCGATCGGGTCCAGGGGAGGTATCCGGGCATGCGGCAAGGGCACTTTCCAATTCCCACTCAGTAAATGGGACGTTATACGGTTCACGACGTCGTGTTCGAAATGAAATTTGCTGGCTCTCTGCTCGCTCTTTAATGGCACGAAAATCTGCACTATAGGCAGCAGTCCCCGACGTACGTGCAAAATGATCTGCCAGGTGCTCAGCGACGGCGACAGGGTCAGTACACAGCATACCCTGGACTCTGAGGCTTGGAATTCCCGCCGGTGGGCGGTGCCCGAAGAGGCGACGAACTTGCGACCATACCTTGGAAGGAGAAGCGCGAGAACCAATGGACGCAACATACTTCTCCCACGAGGCTCTCTTACTATCTTGTATCAGTCGCCGGGCCCGTGCCCGGAGGCGCTTGAAGGCTACAAGATGTTCGACAGAAGGGTGACGTCGGTGGCGCTGTAGTGCTCGCCGACGTTCCCGGATGGCCTCAGCAATCTCTGGTGTCCACCAGGGCACCGAAGGACGATGGAGCGAACCGGATGTTGTGGGAACAGAGTTTTCAGCTGCAGATACAATGGCCTCTGTGACCTGCTGAACGGCGGCATCAACATCTGCTGGAAGCGGAGAGGAAATCGCAACAGCTGAAGAGTAAGCTAGCCAGTCAGCCCTACGGAGGGACCAGCGAGGCGGATGGTCGGCAGGCGAACACTGTGGGAGCGACAGGAAGATCGGGAAATGGTCGCTGCCACACAGGTCGTCATGGACCCTCCAGGTGAGATGTGGAAGGAGGCTAGGGCTGCAGACGGACAGGTCTATGGCAGAATACGTACCATGTGCTGTGCTAAAGTGGGTAGGAGCACCGGTGTTAAGAAGGCAGAGGTTCTGCTCTGACAGGAGAGACTCTACATCCCTACCCCGGGCCGAGGTCTGCGTGCCACCCCACAGAGGGTGGTGGGCGTTGAAGTCCCCCAAAAGAAGAAAGGGTGGGGGAAGTTGGGCGACCAAGGCTGCGAGGTCTGTGAGAGAGATGGCCTCATCAGGTGAAAGGTAAACAGAGCAGACGGTAAAATCTTGCACTACCCGGAGTCGAACAGCGACTGCCTCTAGAGATGTTTGAAGAGGCACAGCAGCACTGGGGACAGAGGTGTGGACATAAACACCCACACCGCCAGACACCCTGTCGTAGATGGCTCGGTTTTTAAAATAGCCCCGAAAGCCTCGGAGGGCTGGGGTCCTGTCGACGGGGAACCATGTCTCCTGCACCGCTAGACAGATCGCAGGGAAGCGGCAGAGTAATTGTCGCAGCTCTGCCAGATGGCGGAAAAATCCGCCGCAATTCCACTGCAAGATTTCGTTTGCAGTCTGCTGAATAGCCATAATGGAAGAGATGAAATGGTCATTCAGCAGGGGCACCTGCTGCCAATTCCACAGAATCTGTAGGATCGAGAACCATGGGTTCTGGCGATCCTAGGAAGGCGAGATCCTCAGGGGACGCAAGGATCTCCACCTCGTCTTCAGTGGCCGAAGATGTGAGCGAGCGCTCCTTTCGAGCCACTGAAGGGTCCTTAAACTTTTCTTTCTTCTTTTTGGTCTTCTTTGGTTTCTCCCGCTGGCCCTTTGGTGGTAAGGGCTGGGAGGACTTTCCAGAAGCGACATCAGGGACTGCCGAAGAGCTGGAAGCCCTTCGGTCATCGGTTGTTGGATCCTTTAGCCTAAGGCTAGGATCCCCTGGCGCACTCTGAGAAACCTCGGAAGGGAGCGTCCCGAGGGACCCCTTCCGAGCAAGAGGGGCCGGGGAAGACTGTTGCTTCTCCGGCTGGGGAGTGGGGACAGATGTCCCCGATGGTGGGGGAGAAGTTGCTCCCACAGGTGGCGAGGGAGCGAGAGATGGAGACGGGCCCCCACCCGTCACGGAAGATTGACGGCCCTTAGGGCCCACAGAAGGAGACAACACCGGTGGTTTCACTGGTCTCAAGGAAGTTGCTGTAACTGTGGCAAAAGACGTTTCCAGACGGACAGGGTGTAGCCGCTCGTACTTCTTACGTGCCTCATAGAAGGTCAGCCGGTCCAAGGTCTTGATTTCCATAATTTTCCGTTCCCGATGTAAAACAGAGCAGTTCGGCGAGCATGGCGGGTGATGTTGCCCACAGTTCACACACAGCGGAGGTGGGGTGCATGGGGCGTCCGGGTGAGGTGGCCGCCCACATTCCCTGCATGTTGGGCTGGAAGTACATCGGGACGACATGTGCCCGAACTTACAGCACCGGAAACACCGCATGGGAGGGGGGACATAGGGTTTGACTTCACACCGGTAGACCATTACCTTAACCTTCTCAGGCAGTGTATCGCCTTCGAAGGCCAAGATAAAAGCACCGGTGGCAACCCTATTTTCTTTAGGACCCCTGTACACCCGCCGGACGAAGTGGACACCTCGTCGCTGCAGGTATGCTCGCAGCTCGTCATCGGTCTGGGATAAAAGATCTCGATGATAGATACGACCTTGGACCATATTTAATGATTTGTGGGGCGTGACACGCACCGGGATTTCACCCAGCCTGTCGCAGGCAAGTAGAGCCCGCGACTGGGCCGAGGACGCCGCCTGTAACAGAACGGCCCCACTCCTCATCTTTGAAAATGATGCTACTTCACCAAACTTGTCTTCAATTGTGTCAACAAAAAACTGAGGCTTCGTAGAAGTGAAGGTTTCGCCATCAGTACGCTCACAAACCAGATATTGAGGTGAGTACGGCTCAGATCTATTTAGTGCCCTTCTTTCCTCCCATGGTGTGGCAAGGGACGGAAACGTCTTAGGATCATAAGTAGAGGCGTTAAACTCAGTCTTCCCACGCTTAGAGACGCCGTTTTCGCGACCGGCCACGCTTTTATTTGCTCGTTTCATGTTCGTCCCACGAGCAGCTAGGGAACTAAAGGTCCACCCAGGCAGAGCCCCGCTTGCCTGGGTAAGCCTTATACAACTGAGGTGCGGCAAGTTCCTCAGAGGTTGCTCGCTAGCGGCTATTCAACCTCTACAGCCATGCATCTCCTCGGCACGTAGCACACCTTGAGATTGAGGTTTTTTTTATAGAGGTTTGTACCGTCCTCGCGACCCGGGCGATCAAGCCAAGATCCCCGGGCTCTGAAACGTACAACGTTCCACCGTCGCGCCGAACGATGGTCGTTGAAGCACGCACAGAGCTTACGGTGTAGCGGACTGTTGGCGCGACACAGCCCACAGCTCAGGACCCCGGGTTCGCCAAGCCCGTACTCAGCAAATTAATGCTGAGCCCCTGAGGGGTAAACAAAATATCTGCTATTAGAACATAACTACTTCACCTCATTACTGACGCCTAACATTCAAAGGAAAAAAAAAATGAATCCTTCATACGTAGAAATTACATTTAATGTTATTATAAGAGATAGGTTGCAAATGACCATTCCATGCTCTGTTAATGTGGTGCAGTAACAGATAAAAATGTTACCACCTTTTAATCGCCTTGAAAACAAGACTGAAAGAGATGAAATTGGGAAAACATTAGAAATCTAATACCCAATAACAGATATAAGTCATTTGGAAATAAATTTCGGCTCTGTACGTAGTATCAACACGAGTCGCCAGTTCGCAGCACTATAATTTTTAATCGCGATTGCTGTCGTTTACTTAAAGCCTATATTCGCTACTGTTTTTACTTATGCCCTGCACCCTAAAAGCTACTATAGTCTGAATTAGTACATTAATGACACCCATCTTCGTTATAAATCGTTTACTGCACAGCACAGAAAATATTTATGAATATCACCATTGTAAATCGTAGAGATAGTACCTCTTGACATTGCTAGATAGCGTCATGGTCGAAAGTTCGAACATTTCCCGATATTTCCTCAACCGTGACGTAAATTATTCGAACACTTCGAGTCATGTTCGAACCCAGCTCTGACGAGGGGCGTATGCAAAGTCCGAGAGATGGCACCACCGGTGTGTATTGAGGTCATGTCTTGTTAATAGACTCTTTGGAAAGAATGCACACCAAATTTCAGCCATATTGGTATATTTCTTTGGCATTTTGTGAGCCAAATAAGTAGTGATTGTCAAAGCAAAGAATGGACGAAAAAGAATTTCGCGTGGTGATTAAACAATACTTTATGAAAGGCAAAACCCCTAAGGAGACTAAAGAAAGCTTGATAAACATTATGGTGAGTTTGCACTTTCGATTATATCAGTTTACTAGAGGACCCGAGCGAATACTTCGCGCCGTTAGTGGAATAACAAAAAAGATGGGAAGAAATGGAAGTTAAATGTTCACCCACAGCTTTCTTCAGAATCAATCAATGCAAGTGTTTAAAAGTGCAAATGAAAGAACTTGATTCGCTGAGTGTTGTTACGTCAAAAAAGAACTGCGTACCTTAATTAGAACCAAAGATACCGTAAAACAAACCGATTAAAATAGTCAATGGAAAGGACAGAAGGGTACCGCGTTTGAATAAAAATAAAGGACGGTGAGACTTTATTCTGATTTTGGATAGTCCAGCATTCGCTGTTTCGGTCAAATATGTTTTGGTGTTTCAGACACCTCTTGAATGTAAATATAAACAATGGAGACGGAGGGTGTTATGGCTCTAATTTTGAGAAGGCAAATGAAATTAAGAAGTACGTTCAGACAATAAATCTCCATTTCAACCCCGTAAACAACATATTCAGCAGGGATTAGGGATGTCAATAGATAATTTTAGCCTCTCGACATTTTTGTTCTGCCTCTTACTCATAATCTTCCTTCATCAATAAGTGATATGGTTCGAAGTTGCAGTAAATGTAATGTCTGATATAAGTAGCGTTACAGCGAAGTGAAAAAATCAGTCTGAAGCAAATTAATTTCAAAAAAATAAATCTAACAAAAATCCAAGATTTAATAAAAGCTTTTGCTCAGAAAAACGTTAAATTAACTGAAGCTACCCACACGCATCATGGTGATAACATGATATTTTCAATATTCTTCATGCCAATTAAGATGCAAATGGGAGTGAAAACAGCTAGTGAAACCTAACAGCATTAGCAGTGTTGATAAAACCCTTCTGGGTAATGAACCACATCGTCAATATATCAAATATTTCACCGACGTTTCGGCCACTATTGCAAGCGGCCATCTTCTGGTGTTACGTTTACTGCTGGATGAGGGAAAGCTGGTGTCTTAAATATTGAATGTTGCCAGTTATGATTGGTGGTTTCAGCTCTCTCTCATATGTTTCCTTTATTTCTTTCTATTGGTGGAAAAGGACGTCCTTGATTGGTGTTTGCATTAATGTTTTCCATTGGTTGAAACTGGCGAATGAGGAGCGGTGGTAGCACAGCAGTTCTCATTCGTCAGTTTCAACCAATGGAAAACAGCCGGCCGCGAGCCGTCTGCGGCACGCCAGTCACGTTCTGCACGGCCACTACGGTCGGGGGTTCGAATCCCCCCTCGGGCATGGATATGTGTGCCGTCCTTAGTGTTAGCTAGTTCATAAGTAGTTTGTAAGTTTAGGGACTGATGACCCCGTAGTTAAGTCTACACACATTTGAACATTCGATTTTTTGGAAAACATTAACGCAAACACCAATCAAGGACTTCCTTTTCTACCAATAGAAAGAAATAAAGGAAACACAAAAAGAGCTGAAACTACCAATCATAACTGGCAACATTCAATATTTAAGACACCAGCTTTCCCTCATCCAGCAGTAAACGTAACATCCAGAAGTTGGCGGCTTGCAATAATGGCCGAAAAGTCGATGAAATATTTGCTATATTGACGATGTGGTACAATACCCAGAAGAGTTTTATCAACAACTAGCTTAAACCCGCGGCTCCGCTCGCGTGTTGGTTGATTATCTATTTATCAGGAACGTAAGTAGTGTAGATCCAATCACAGGTAAAAATGCACTCGTTTCGAAGAACCCGATCAAGAAATTCATCAATAATGATTGTAATAATATCACAGATGGATCACTTGATGTAATGCGCGAAACGATTTTTTTTAAAGAGATGTATTAAAAAAATTCTTTTTTACTACTTTATTTATTTATTCTTATATTTCCTTATTCGTACACTTATCCTTACAGAGAAAGAGCTGAAGACATTGTAGCACACATAGACCAAAGATATGGTCTGTGGCATCACGTTTCGCTGTATGTAACGTCGTTGCTATAGAGTCGCAAACATCATCGCTAGCCTTCAGTCCGAATTTTTTATAATTTGACGACTTTAAACCACCATATCTTCCACCCCCTTATAGCTATCGGCATGGAACTGGTATGATGTACAACGGGAGACTTCGGACAACAATTACACACCGATCATTCGTTTGCGTTATGTAGTTTTCGCTGCAGAGCGAAATATTAACACACACACACACACACACACACACACACACACACACACACACACACACACATGTAGAATTTTATATACACCGATAACTTTCCATTCCAATATACTCCGCCCTTTTATCATTATCAACCCTCAAGCAACGATGCACCAATAAAACCGTTTTCAAAGAGTAAATATAATTTTCGAGGAGTCATTATTATTCCGTACTTCGCGTTATATTCTTCAAATTACTAAATATCAAATCGCTATAAAACCATGCCTAAAACATTCCTCAGGTATAAATTAGTAACGGTACAAATATTTAAGTCTCTGCGTCTTGTCGTTCGTACGTGATAAGCGTACACCGAACAGACATTCACCGTAATTAATATATATCGTTACAGTTGGCCGGAACACACAAAGTTTCATATTTTAACTGCAGCGTACCGTCTGCCATCTGTTGAGTGCATTTGCTACTACTTTCGTTGCAGTTTACGTACGCTATTTATACGTGGCAGTTCGAGCTTTGTACACAAAATAGGGTTTGGTATCTAGATCCCATGCTACACAAAACGTCAATGTTTGTTCTTGCCATGGTACTTAGATCATATTTTATTTAAAGTCTTCAATTTATATACATACTTACTTCATTTGTTACAACAAATGAAAATGAATGCGGCATAAACGCCAACATTCAGATTTCTTGTTTATGTAATTATATATCAGTTAAGCCGTTTTGGCAGTATCCAAGAATCTTTTTGTATATTCGAAAGTAAAAAAGATAACAATAACAAAGAAAAAAAATGTCACTATAGTAGGAGACGAACCATTGCCCAAAAAACGGATATTTATAACAAAACGCGTTAACCCTCGCGGCTAAACATGACATACCCTACAAAGCCCTTCTGCTGCTGTATTAGAAGCTTCTTACAACCGTTATTTCAAATAAATAACTTGTAATAAACATTTTGAAAAGTAGCCTATGTCCTAATCCAAGACATAAGAAATCTCTATATGAAATTTCATCTAAATCAGTGCTGTAGTTTTGGCGTGATGCGGTAACAAACATACAAACTTTCACATATATAATATGTATAGGAATGACAACGGCCGCGGAATCATTCTTTTACAGCATTAGCAGTACTGAAAATAACAGTGGACTGGTAACGTAAGGCGGAGCAGAGTAGAGTAGGACAAGCTTGGCTGAGTCAGGGATTAGCGGTGTATGTGTGGGGCGAGCGCGGGGGAAGGGACAAGGCAAGTGAGCGGTAGGGGAGAGCAGCGAGGTGGTTCACCCTCTGAACAGGTAGAACAGAACAGGTAGTGTTTCCGTGCGGCCTTGACGTGGCAATAAAGATAGCTGGCTGGCGCTTGCCTTCACCTCCCATATGTTACTCTGTGCCTTCACCACGCTGTTGAAACAAGACTAGGTTCACACACACCTTCGTGTTAGGTAGGGTTACCTGATGGTCGGAATTTCATAAGTTGTCCAGATCCCAGACAAAATAGAGGATCTCCACACGAACAGCTTTCCCCAAAGTTATGGACAAAATAAACCTCTAACAAAGTTCCGTGAAATGTCCTGTAACATTGACGTAGATGAACTAAGAAGATGAATGAGACAGGCGAAGAACCCTCAGACTTTAAGAAAAATGTTATAATCCCCATTCCAAAGAAAGCAGACGCAGACAGGTGTGAAAAACTACAGAACCATCAGTTTAATAAGTTATGGTTGCAAAATATTAACACGATTCATTTACAGAAGGATGGAAAAGCTGGTAGAAGCCGACCTCGGGGAAGATTAGTTTGGGTTCAGGAGAAATGTAGAAACACGGGAGGCAATACTCACGGCTTATCCTAGAAGATAGATAAGGAAAGGCAAACCTACATTTCTAGCTTTTGTAGATTTGGAGAAGGCTTTCGACAATGTTGATTGGAATAAACTCTTTCAAGTTCTGAAGCAAGCAGGAGTTAAATATAGGGAGCGTAAGGTTATTTACAACTTGTACAAAACCAGACAGCGGTGCAGGGGTGCAGTGGTTGGAAAGGGAGTAAGACAGGGTTGTAGCCTTTCTCCAATGATATTCAATTTGTGCATCGAGCAAGCTATAAAGGAAAGCAAGGAGAAGTTTGGAGAAGGAATTAAAGTGCAGGGTGAAGAATTGATAACATTGCGTTTTGCAGACGACATAGTAATTCTGTCAGATACAGCAAAGGACCTGGAAGAGCAATTGAACGGAATGGGCAGTGTGCTGAAAGCTGCATAAAAGATGAACATTAACAAGAGCAAAACTACGGTAATGGAGTGCAGTGTAAGAAAAATCAGGTGATGCTGAAGGAATTAGATTGGGAAACGAAGCAATAAAGGAGGTAGATGAGTTTTGTTACTTGGGCAGTAAAATAACAAATGATGGTCGCAGTACAGAGGTTACAAAATGCGGAATGGCAATGGGTAGAAAAGCATTGTTGAAATAGTGAAATTTGTTAACACTGAATATTGATTTAAGCCTAAGGAAGTCCTTTCTGAAGGCGTTTGTGTGGAGTGTTGCCTTGTATGGGAGTGAAACATGGACGATAAACAGTGCGGACTGGAAGAGGATGGAGGCTTTTCAAATATGGTGCTACAGAAGAATGCTGAAGATTAGGTGGGTGGATCGCGTAACTAATGAGGAGGTACTGAACAGAATTGGGGAGAAAAGAAATTTCTGGCATACCTTGACTAAAAGAAGGGATGTATTACAGACACAGACATCAAGGAATTGTGAATTTTGCTTTGGAGGGAAGTGTATGGGGTAAAAACCGCAGAGGAAGACAAAGAAATGGATACAGTAGGGAGATTCAGACAGATGTAGGTTGCCGTTCTTATGTAAAGTTGAAGAGGCTTGCTCAGGATAGGGTAATGTGGAGAGCTGCATCAAAACCAGTCTCCGGACTGAAGACCACCACCACAACAACAACTAACTATGAACTACAATTGAGCTATGCGATACATGTCCTAGAAACTTTGTGCGAAGTATTCCTTTGGAGTGATGATAAAAACCTTTATCCCGTTTCGTTTGGCAGGAATATCGTCAAATATCTTCCCTTTCAGAGCGAGCTGGAGTCGAGGGAATAGGAAGAAGTCTAGAGGATTTCGATTCGACGAGAATGGTGGATGTTTTTTGGCGGGAATTGTTTGACGATATTGGCTGTGTGTACACGAGCGATGTAGTGGACTTACACCATACTTGCATCCACCATACTTGCCGGATCTCAATCGTTGACTACTCAATCTTTTTGAAACATTAGACGATATTCCCGACATCCGACGTACGTGACGAGTCTTTTGAACGCCAACAAAAAGGAAAAATTCGTGCAAATCTCCCATGACAAGTGTCGCGGAACTTAGCGATGTATAGTTATGGGAGGTGACTATTTCGGAAGACAGTAAGGTAACTGTAGTTCATAGTTTATCTACGTTAATGTTGTAGGACTATTCAACGGAATTTCTCAGAGGTTGTATTAATTTCAACTTGCTGCGCACATTCATTGGCTTCATTGTCTAACGGAACAAAGTGCTTCCACAACGGAAGGACAATTCAAATGACAATATTTTGGAGTAATTTGTTTCTAAATATATCGTTTGTAGTTGAGGTATCTGTCTCATATGCTAGTAAGTGTTGAGATCAAATAACGCTGATATATGAAGTGTGTCGGGGGTCGGGACTCGAACCCAGGTCTCCCGCTTACGAGACAGTAGTGCTAACCGATGCACCGGCCAGGCTCAAAGGCTTCATGCACTTGCAGCGACTACTCCGGCACTTTCCATGCCGACTGATGAGACGGACTGTCTAAAATGGACGTGGTCAATTGAGTTCCGCGACCAAGGAACAGTGGGCCGAAGCAATGAAACAACGATACAAGAACACGATCTCTATGCCATTTCCGTCACTAATGCCCTTACTGTCGACGTGACGTTAAACCCTAAGCTCCTTCCTTTCTATGCCTTTTATCAAAAAATTTCCTAATTAAATCCGAAAGATTTTAGAAAAAAAAAACGTATCACTCAGTTTTTTTTTAGACAAACTAAGAAGTCAATCACACCGATCCGTAGAGGGTAAACACCGTCCACGGTCAGCATATGGGGAGTATAATATTCAGTAGTGCTTGCGACAGGGTCTATATTGGAACTAAGAAGAAAATCTACAATACAACACAAAGAGGCCGCCTCCGTAGTCCAGTGGACAGCGTGAACAAAGGGGGCTCTTCTTCGATTTCCAGTCGGGTCGGAGATTTTCTCCACTGGGTGTGTGTCGTCGTCGTCGTCATTTCATCATCATCGACGCGCTAGTCGCCCGAGGCCAACGAGACAGACAGGCCTCAGTGCAGTCGTCATGCCACGTAAGCAAGGTAGTTCTCTTGGCCAGCGAGAAAGACAGGCCTCAGCGCACACATCATGCCACGTAACCAAGGTAGTTCCGAGCCTAAGCAATCGCTAGCCGATTGGCCGGCCGCTTGGGTACACCCCAATGCGTTATAGCGGGCAGCCACTGAGGTAGCGATCGCACCAGCTCGGAACTACCTTGCTTACGTGGCATGACATCTACGCTGGAGCCTGTCTTACTCGTTGGCCATGTAGTGTCACTTAAAACTTGCACCAGGCAGGCCGAACACTGTATCTGCTGGGTCTAACGGCCATCAATGCCACACGAAATCATCAAGACTGAAAGAACGTAAAAGTCTTTAAAAATGGGGAAAACAAATATCAGCTGTGGCTGAGCACTTCAATCAGGAAGTGAAGTTTACCTAAACTAAAATTTTATCTACAACGATGAGCAGAATGGTGTTCTCGCCTGAGTAATCAGGACGTGTGCTAGCCGCAAGTTTCGCGTGTTTCAAGTGTCAACTTCGCAATATCTCGGGATGTAATTTGCGTGTTGCGGTGCAATCAATGCCATTGTTTATGTGATTAGTCATGCTATAGATTGCTGATGAAACACGATAGGGTATCCAGTTAAAAACACACATGAATTTGTGTTAAACATATGCTTTCATTTTCTAATGTTTCAAAATATTGACACTGATGAACCCCCGGCTTACACTAATACCGGTGAAAGTCGTTTTGCAATAGATGTTGTTCTAGAGATACTTTGGATGGTCAAGATAAATTCTACATCCTGCATAAGCATGGAGATAATTTTAACAGGAAGAAAGAAGCCATAAAACGTGGTGCTGTGGCTTTTCAGAATAGGTAGATGTGTTTTTATCCTTGAATATAAGTAATCGATGGTTAAGTTTTATTTTTGACGAAGATTATCTCTGCTGATGACGCTAACACTTGACCACGCCCATTTTAGACAGTACTTATGCCACTCTCCGATGGCCGATTAGTCAGTCGGACAGACTCAGCACCGCCAAGAGCACCTTTTCACCCTTTGAGGCATAGTAGGTTCATTTGTGTTCACCTTAGCTTTTATTATTTTCCAGCCGACTGACACAGTAGTTTCAAATGGAGCTACCTTCTGTCCATCCTGCTAAGTGCTGCCATCTGTTAGAATTTTTTTATTACGTCCAGAGTCTGTTTTGTTCTCATAAGAAATATGCTAATACTTGTGTTTGCATCAGTTTAGTGGCTGCCATTCAATTTACTAAATGTTCAAATGTTTGTAGAGCTTATGGTACTTAACTACGAGGTCATCAGTCCCTAAACTTACAAACTACTTACGAACTACCTAATACTAAGGACGGCACAATATCCATGCCCGAGGGGGGATTCAACCCCTGACGGTAGTGGCCGTGCAGAACGTGACTGGCGCGCCGCAGACAGCTCGGTCACCGCGGTTGGCTTCAATTTACTCCATTTCTTCAGCATATATAAAGCTATGTTCGTAGGTATTTACTTACGAAAATGTTGTAAATATACTCTGAAGTGTACAACTACAAGCAACAATATATATTAGTTCGCACAATATCCGCATTTCCATGATGGCTTCATGTGGGGCTACTGTGCTTGTGTGCCATTAGGAGAGCTACAACAACGTGGGCTGCGTAGTTGTACTGTCAGATGTGATCGCACAGGCTCGCCACAATTGAAGCATGATATAGAACTCAGTAAGGAATGATTGAATAGCCTGTATAAAATGGGAAGACAAACGCACTGTAATGTTTTTATTAACCACCAATTCTCCAGACACTATATCTGTTGCAAACAGAAAGCAGACTGATGGCAGTAAAAGGAAACTGCTTGTCCCGCCATAGGTAAGGCATATCATGCTAATACGGGATTTGTTGACAAAGCTGACAAGTTACGATCTGTTATGCAATTGACAGAAAAGCAAACACGTCCTGGTTTGGTACTTTTTAGATTATCTGTTGTAAATTTTTTAAACTTTGTGCAACATTGATAAAAGTTTAATACTGAAAGAATTTAGAAGGAATGTTGTAACTGGTTTACTAGGTACTAGAAATATGACAGGTCTACCAGGTTCATCATGCAGCACATCACCCCCTAAGAGATTCAGACCATAGGGGCTCACGGAGAAGAGAAAGTTTGAAGCCAAACACATGCCGCAGCATGAGTCTCCAAAAAGTTGTGCGTACTGTAGTACGAAAAAGATCCCTCACAGATCCAGATGGCATTGTAAATCGTGTGGTGTAGGCTTATGTTTCTCACCCGATAGGAATTGTTTCATTCTTTTCCATAAGTAGTTATTTCATGGTCAGCTCTGGACTAAACGTGGCAGCAGAAATGTTTCACGGACCGCGGCCACAACCCGGAAGATTCATCGGCAACTTTGCATTCTGTCGCTGGCACCTGCTTCTTCCAGGTGTGACTGCCAACTCGGCGAGAAATGGGGTCGAAGCAGAAAACGCTTGTCGCGTGCCGTGCGGCCACTCTAGTGTGAACCGGCGTGAAGCAGATGGCCGCGGTGGTTTCCGTTGGTGCGTCAGCTGCCACATTGTACAAGCGGCTCAAACCTCAAGTTGTTTGAATGTGCAGAGACGTACGACTCATCTTGCTTCCCGCCATGCAACCTCCGCCGTCCGCGCGATGGCACAACTGAACGCGCCAGAATTCACAGGCCGGTGTAGTATTGGAGAACGCCCACCTTCTGACTAGCAGACCCGGTACAATAACGAGCATGATGTTCAAATGTTTGTAGAGTCTATGGGACTTAACTACGGGGTCATCAGTCCCTAAACTTAAAAACTACTTATGATCTACTTACAACTAAGGACGGCACAAATATCCATGCCCGAGTGGGGATTCGAACCCCCGACCGTAGTGGCCGTGCGGATCGTGACTGGAGCGCCTCAATCCCCTCGGCCACCGCGGCCGGCAACGAGCATGACCGCAATGGGTTAAGGACATAGGCCGTTCCGCAAGGACGCATTCTGTTACACAAGGCCTTTATCATAAATCCGAATGGGAAAAGTTTAGAGAGAATCATTATGCAAAACACAATCGCAAACTTTTTTTTTTTTTTTTTTTTTTTTTTTTTTTTTTTTTTTTTTTTTTTTTTGACCTACTTTGTAAAGAGAGAGAGAATTGCGATAGAATGCAGTTTTGAAGTTGCAACAGTCTTCCATATATACGTTTTACAGCCACAACACAAAAATTGCAAAAATTCTTAATTAGTTTCGGCTAACTATACTACCTTTATCAAAAAGTATGATGATGAAACCTTTCACATGATTTTACAAAATTTTCTTTTGCAGATCAATGACCAACACACCTTTTCGTCCTGTTGATAGAGCCTTGTCATGATATTTGAAAATCGCTGTAAAAACAGATAACATACCTTCTACGAGACGTATACCGGCCAAAATTGCATATTTCATTCTTCTATGACCTTGTGACAAACACAGGCGGCCACATATAAGAATGCATGGCCACATTATGTTTTTCACTTTCCCCATAACGCGTCAACACATCACCACGAACATCGGAGTTAAGTCCCATAAGCTATACAAACATTTGAACATTTTTAACGTATATATAATAAGGAAAATACTGTTTCCAAATCTGTGTTGTGGCTAGTGATTGCAAGAACGGTAATGGGCAATTTCCCAAACTTATAAATATTCATCTCCTTACCTTCATCGCCTTAAATGTTACTGATCTAATTTCAGTTCTACCAATTTATGCCCACTCCGGAGAATGACAGTTGACTACTTAAAAGGGAAATTTTAAAAAGTCGGGGGTTTCTGTTTTATGAACTTGAAACCGAAGATTGAACCTAGTAATTTTGGTAACCCTACTTTATCGCTCACTGGCATCCATCACTTCCTTCACGTATCTACGAGTTTGTCCAGAATGATTTGTACGGCACAGGGCAGAAAGTAATCCACAAAAGCTTATGCGAGATATGGCATGTTATAGATTTGATTAAATTAAAGGACAAGAAAGACACATGCAACACAAGATAGTTTGTGTAGTATGTTTTCTAGCTGAACATGCCGAACTAGTTGTTACAAACATTATGAATCCGAACAATAAAAGTTACTGATTTCAGATTAGCAATTTATTCAATCTTTCATTTAGGGAAAAATAATCGCATACATTTATAAGTGGCGAAAGCTAATTTATTGAATAATCTTGACTTAGTGCTGCTACACATTGAAACGATTACTTAGAAAACTTGGCTTGGATCTATCCCTGATTGTGGTTCTAGGGAGTGCTCTTACTAAGATGTATTACAGAATGAGCGAGAAAAGATTGGAACAAGAGCTGTAGAATCGGGTGTTTTTGTGCTTATTTTTCAACGTGTAATTATCGCACTTCGATACGGTACGAGGAAGACTTATTGAAATCCATACACACCAAATTCAGCGAGGTATGCTCTTAATCTAGCAGCATACAATTTCGTTCATTTTTCGCAAATAATGGCCAGGATAGTAAAATAAAAAATAAATAAATCTGTCTCAAACGTTAAAGGAAACGACTGTCTGTTGTAGGTCATCATGCAATTTGCTATTGTTAAGCGTTGCTATCTTCTTAGCCGGTTTGCAACTTTCCAGCCCAAATTTTACTAATTTGTGGACAAACATATTTGCATATTTCTATACATAATGATTAGAAAAATGTATATATGTCAATTTTATGTGTTTTGAAGGGAAATTTGGGACGACTCGATATGGCATCATTGGGCAGGGTATGTTGCCTTTACCATAACTAACAATTTTGAAACCTTTTCTATTAATTTAGACATCTGACAAAATTTTGTTAATGAATTTTCTAATTACTTTGTTTTATCTTGATATAACATTTTGAAAGTTTTGCTGCGTGAACTCTAACTTACCCATCATGAAATGCATTGTAGCCTAATGCTCGCCGTTTTCTCGTAGTATTGGTAAACATCCTAACCACAATGTATTTTTGAAAGTGCTGCTGTGTTGTGTATAATCTTTGGGCAAACGGTTGTACCTAGAGGAATATGACTGTGCCGACATTGTCCCCTAAATGGTTTATGTATACCGTATTTCCTAGCCCATTTATACACACGGACCACAATTCCTAATATCGCCTGGGTCACCCTTTTGCAAGTTCATGTGGCATTGACTCAAGTCGTTGGATGTACCCTGCAGCAATATCAACACGTACTGCCTCTGCAGCCGTCCATAACTGGGAAATTGTCGGTGGTGCAAGAGTTTGTGCACAAATAGACATCTCGATTATGTCCTATAAATGTCCGATGGGATTCATGACTGATTGGCCAACTAACTGTGAGGAATGTTCTCCAAACAAATTGCAAACAAATGTGGCCAGCTTAGATTGTCACCCATGAAACTTTCATCGCTATTTGGCAACATGCGGATGGACAGTTATGGAGTCGCCACCAGCTTGCACATTCCCTTCTTCAAAACTTGTATCGATGGCTTCGTGAAGCCTGCGCACATTCTAACCCTGTCACCAACTGAAAGACACGGTTGTACAATCGTCTAGGGTCCAACCGTTATGGCCACGAAAGCAAGAAGAGGCGTACTTTTAGCAAAGTGATGCCGCACTGTCTTGCATTTGTCGTACGTCCCACATTTATTTCAAACCGCGTAGCTTGCAACTATGTAAAAGCCGCAGCTTTCGGTCATGAAATGCAGGCCGTCGGTCACTGCGTAACTTGTTGGAAGAGAATTCCTGGAATTTGATACTCTCGACACACTATAGGCACTCTAGATCTAGGAATATTTAATTCCCTAACGATTTCCGGTAGAATGTCCCATAATTCTAGGTCCGAACTAACATTCCGCGTCCAAAGTCTGCTAATTCCAGTCGTGCGGCTATGATCACGTCTGAAAGCTTTTCACATGATTCACCGGAGTAGAAATGAGACCTCAGCCAATCCGCCGCAGGAATTTGTGTGGCTGAAAGGGGCCGGGGGGGGGGGGGGGCACAACTTATCTAGTCATTTTCTTCCTCATCTCTTTCACCATGTTACTAGGCCTAATGAAATAATTTTCCTTATTTTTTGAAACATTCGTGAAAGTTCAGCACGGCGAGAGAGAGAACCTGAAATGACAGTGGAGCTCTTAAAACTTGAATTGTACGCACTTCGGCACAGCACACCCAAGACGCTGTAGTAGTATATACGATGCAATAAAAAAACAACTTCTGAACACTGATAAACGAACTAGGTATATTAACGATGTTTATCACTGCACGCAGCTACTAGTCAAGTGACATGCATTTTCGTTCTCTGCAACTACATTCCACAATGGCGCGCCGTTGTGGATTCGTCCCGTATGCCGTATTACGCAGTATTCAAGTTCTTAGAAGTTACTGTCAATTCTGGCGATTTCCACAAGCACATGCTAGAACGTGATGCTCATAAAGTATTTATTTTTGTCCATGACATAACACGAACGAACTGGAAAGGAACCGAGTTTTGCCGACGGAAAAGAAACTACACCGATTTATTATTTAAACATGAGAATCCGAATTCGAATAGCTCCAATCGTAAACTCGTAATTTTGAACAAATTTCTAACAATTACGTTGTTGTTGTGGTCTTCAGTCCGCAGACTGGTTTGATGCAGCTCGCCATGCTACCCTGTCCTGTGCAAGTCTCTTCATCAAAAATGTTCAAATGTTTGTAGAGTCTCTGGGACTTAACTACAGGGTCATCAGTCCCTAAACTTCCAAACTACTTATGAACTACTTACAACTAAGGGCGGCACAAATATCCATGCCCGAGGGGGGATTCGAACCCCCGACCGTAGTGGCCGTGCAGACCGTGACTGGAGCGCCTCAGTCCCCTCGGTCACCGCGGCCGGCAGTCTCTTCATCTGAGAATACGTTCGGCAGCCTACATCCTTTTGAACCTGCTACTATATTCGTCCCTCTGTCTCCCTCTACGATTTCTACCCCACACGCTTCCTTCTAATGCTAAGTTGACGATTCCTTGGTGTCTCAGAATGTGTCCAATCTACCCCTTCTCTTAGTCAGGATATGCCAGAAACTCTTTCTACCCATCTAATTTCCATCATGCGTCTGCAGCACCACATTTCATAAGCTTCTATCAAATTTTTATCTGAACTCCTTATCGTTCACGTTTCACTCCCATACAATGCTACACTCCAGAGAAATGCTTTCATAAAGGACTTCCTAACATTAAGATCAATATTGGATGTCAGCAAATTTCGCTTCTTTAGAAATGCTTTTCTTCCCATAGCCATTCTGCCTTCTTTACTTCGGCCATCAGACGTTATCTTGCTACCCAATAAAATTCATATACTACTTTTATTACCTAATCCAGTTCTTTCAGCATCGCCTGATTTTCTAACATTGCATTCCATTACCTTCGTTTTACTCTTGTTAATGTTCATCTTATCTTCCTTTCAAGATACTGTCCATCCCATTCAATTGCTCTTCCTGATTTTTTGCGGTCTCTGACAAAATAACTATGGCATCGGCAAACCGCAATGTTTTTTATTTCTTCTCCCTGCACTGTAATGTCCTCTCCAAATTTCTCCTTCCATTCCTTTACTGCCTGTTCAGTGTACAGATTGAACAACATTGGGGAAAGGCTACAACCCTGTCTTACTCCTTCCCAACCTCTGCGTTCCTCTCTTGCCCTTCGACTCTAATAACCTCTGTCTGGTTTTTGTATAGGTTGAATATAACTCTTCATTCCCTATATTTTACCCCTGATTCCTTCAGAATTTGGAAGAGTGTATTCCAGTCGACATTGTCAAAAGCTTTCTCCAAATCAACAAACGCTGAAAACGTAAGTTTCCATTTTCTTAGCCTATCTTGTAAGATAAGTCGTAATGTGAGTATTGCCTCCCGTGTTCCTACATTTCTCCTAAATCCAGTCCGCCTCCGTACCTCAGACCTCAGTGGCAGCGTTGCTAACTACCACGCAGGGGCCCGGGTTAGATTCCCGACACGGGACTGGGTGTTGTGTGTTGTCCTAATCATTATCATTGGCACGTAAGTCGCCCACACGGCGTCAAATAGAAAGACTTAAACTCAGGCGGCCGAACAATCCCGTAAGGGATCTCCCGGCCAAAAAAGCCATACGCTTATTTCCTAAATCCAAACGATCATCCCCGAGGTTGGATTCCACAAGTTTTGTCATTCGTCTAAATAATTCGTGTAAGAAAAGGCAAACCTACATTTCTAGCTTTTGTAGATTTGGAGAAGGCTTTTGACAATGTTGATTGGAATAAAGTCTTTCAAGTTCTGAAGCAAGCAGGAGTAAAATATAGGGAGCGTAAGGTTATTTACAACTTGTACAAAAAGCAGACAGCGGTTGTCAGAGTTGAAGGGCATGAAATGTATGCAGTGGTTGGTGAGTAAGGGCTGTAGCCTTTCTCCAATGTCATTCAATTTGTACACTGAGCAGGCTATAAAGGAAAGCAAAGAGAAATTTGGAGAAGGAATTAAAGTTCAGGGGGAAGAATTAAAAACATTGCGTTTTGTCGACGACATAATAATTCTGTCAGATACAGCAAAGAAAGGACCTGAAGAGCAATTGAACGGAATGGACAGTGTGCTGAAAGGTGCATATAAGATGGACATTAACAAGAGCAAAACTAGGGTAATGGAGTGCAGCCTAAGAAAATCAGGTGAAGCTGAAGGCATTAGATTAGGTAACGAAGCAATAAAGGAGGTAGATGAGTTTTGTTACTTGGGCAGTAAAATAAGAAATGATGGTCGCAGTACAGAGGATATAAAATGCAGAATGTCAATGGGTAAAAAAGCGTTCTTGAAAAAGAGAAATTTGTTAACATCGAATATTGATTTAAGCCTAAGGAAGTTCTTTCTGAAGGCATTTGTGTGGAGTGTTGTCTTGTATGGGAGTGAAACATGGACGATAAACAGCGCGGACAGGAAGAGGATAGAGGCTAGAGGCTTTTGAAATGTGGTGCTACAGGAGAAGTCTGAAGATTAGGTAGGTGTATCGCGTAACTAATGAAGAGGTACTTTACAGAATTGGGGGGACAAGGAATTTGTGGCATACCTTGACTAAAAGAAGGGATTGATTGATTGATAGGACACATTCTTAGACATCAAGGAATCGTGAATTTAGTTCAAATGTTTGTAAAGCTTATGGGACTTAACTAGGGGGTCATCAGTCCCTAAACGTACGAACTACTTAGGAACTAGCTAACACTACGGACGGCACAAATATCCATGCCCGAGGGGGGGATTGGAACCCCCGACCGTAGTGGCCGTGCAGACCGTGACTTGCGCGCCTCAGTTTCCTCGGCCACCGCGGCCGGGGTGAATTTAATGTTTGTGGGGCTGACAAGAGATGAATACAGCAAGCAGATTCAGACAGATGTAGGTTGCCGTTGTTATATGGAGTTGAAGAGGCTTCGTCAGGATAGGGTAATGGGGAGAGCTGCATCAAAGCAGTCTCCGGACTGAAGACCACAACAACCATAACAGTATTTTGCAACCATGACTTATTAAACTGATAGTTCTGTAATTTTCCCACTTGTCTGCACCTGTTTTCTTTGGAATTGGAATTACGATATTCTTCTTGAAGTCTGAGGGTATTTCCCCTGTCTCATTCATCTTGCATACCAGGTGGAACAATTTTTTCACAGCTGGTTCTCCTAACGATACCAGCAGTCCAGACGGAATTACATGATAATGGAAGCTCTGCACGGGTAACGGCGCCCCGTGGTGTTGTTAAAGAGGCGCGGACGCGGCAGGTAGCGCGGGGTTACGTCAGGGTGGGGCAGCAGCTCAGCTCGGCTTCCGGAAGGCGTGTGGTCGGCCTTGGCAGCGGTGCTACGGACGTGGACGCCCCGAGGGAGCGCGGCGAGGCTGGGCGGTGAGTCACGCGCCGGCGCGGCTGGTGACCGCGGCAGACCATGGCGTCTGCAGCACCAGCGACACACTGACTCACCCACCGCCCATCACGCGTCGCCAATTGCCCTGCCATCACATTTAAAGCGCCCGGCCGACGGTTCATCCGACTGCTTCCATCAATAAGTAGGGTTGCCAGATCTCCGGGCTCCGCCCGGAGTGCCCGGGTTTGGAATGAATTCTCCGGGTCTACGGGCCAAAGACTCATCTCCGGGCTTGAATGTAACCTCCTTCTTAACATTTATTTCTTTCTTTTTTTTAATTTTTTTTGCGACGCTTTTTAAATAGTATGCTCATGTAGCGACGATCTACATCGAACTTTGGCCGAGGGGACTGAGGCGCTTCAGTCACGGTCTGCACGACCACTACGGTCGGGGGTTCGAATCCCCCCTCGGGCATGGATATTTGTGCCGTCCTTAGTTGTAGGTAGTTAATAAGTAGTTTGTAAGTTTAGGGACTGATGACCCCGTAGTTAAGTCCCTTAAGCTTAACAAACATTTGAACATTACATCGAACTTAACGTAACTTAAACTAAGGAGGAACACAACATCCATGACGTATGAGGGGATTCGAACCTCTGGCGGGAGCAGCCTCGCGCACTGTGGCAAGACGCCTCAGTGCGAAAGGCCATTCCCGGCCGGCTCCTCTCTAGTAATTATGAATAACTTTTATATAAATGTCAATTTCTTACTGCAACAAAACGCTACTTTTCTATTCTTCCTCTGAAAACTTCATTGTTGCGTCGGTAGTAATCGGCCAGCACATTATTAAGCAAACATTGTTGCTGCAAACGAACCGTTCACCTGACGCGTGTCAGCTGGCGACGTCTATTATTTGTGTTTGTTCGTTCATTGTTTATCAGTTTACTGGCAATTTTTGGAATACACGGATCGTGCGTGATCAGACAAGCTTACATTAACTCAGATTAGTGAGTAATAACAGTGAAATGAAGAGACGATATCTAAGTTCGTTCCGTGAAGAATGGTTTTAGGAAGAGAATTATAAAGAGTGGCTACAAAACGTCGATACTGATGAGTGTATGTGTAAGTGC
This sequence comes from Locusta migratoria, assembly GCA_026315105.1. Taxonomy (NCBI): domain Eukaryota; kingdom Metazoa; phylum Arthropoda; class Insecta; order Orthoptera; family Acrididae; genus Locusta; species Locusta migratoria. Next base: position 141,970,163 of record CM048749.1, on the reverse strand, counting down.
AGAATATGCAATATCTCATTTACTGTTAAGTACGATGGAGTGAAAGCTATGAATAAACATTTACAATGAGAAAGACACAAAGCGAATATTACCACACAAAAGAAGAATCAGTCGCTTCTTAATTTCTTGCCGAAACAATTTTCTACAGAAGACGACAATCCTGGTTGGGTTGTGGTGGTGGTGGGGGGGGGGGGGGGAGTTGGTCGCAGTTGGGTGGGGGGGGGGGGGGGTGAGTCATTGGCCAAAGGGGAGGGAGCACGTCTGCCCCCCGGGCCTGCCTCGAGTTCAATCTGGCAACCCTATCAATAAGCTGCGGCTAATAGTTCAGCAGACACTACGTTTACATGCAACACATCTTCCGGAAGACGAAAACCGATTTTCGTAAACCGTTTTTCGCTGTCGTGTTTACATGGCATAGCCTGAATCGGATTTCGTAGCTCACTTAAAATGGCGGCTGGAAAACAGCTGATTCAGTTCATTATTTAGTCTGCACAATCGCTATTTTTCATTAGTTAAATACACAGGTTTATGTTCACTCTAATATTTATACTTTTATTTCACATTCGAAAATATCACTCTTTCTATATGTGCCGAAAATTCTCGACAAGAAAACACAATCTGACAAGCCAAGAACGCTTCAAAAACGGTTGCGTTTACATGGGCACGAAAATCGATTGTGGAACTGGAAAACCGCTTTAGAGAAGCGGATTTCCAGAATCGATTTTGGAGTCTTTACATGACCAACCAAAAGCGGAATTGGGAAATCGGTTTACGAAATCCGGTTTTGGGAGCCCATGTAAACGGGGTGAGAGAAGAAAAAGCTGAAACGTGGAAGGAGCTTTACAAAGGAAAACAAGCAGACCGCATGGGTGTCGGATGTTAGATTTCGGCCCACTTTAGGTTACGGTAGTAACACTGAGAGTGGGCCTTTGCGATCGTCTTTTGACAGCTCGAAATTTAAATAAAAATAACGGCTTAACCATTCGCCTGACACAAAACGTGAATAACCGAATTTGTAGAGGAGAAAATTCTCTTGCCGGCCGCGGTGGCCGAGGGGACTGAGGCGCCCCAGTCACGGTCTGCACGGTCACTACGGTCGGGGGTTCAAATCCCCCCCCTCGGGCATGGATATTTTGTGCCGTCCTTAGTCTTAGCTAGTTCATGAGTAGTTTGTAAGTTTAGGGACTAATGACCCCGTAGTTAAGTCCTTTAAGCTTAACAAACATTTGAACCAAATTTTACAGACAATTGTAGGCCGACAGAGACCAGAACCTCCCTTTTTCAAAGTTTTCGGACAAAAATACGGCAGTAATGCCAATAAAAGCCGTTTGTAATATAATTGTAATTGCAAACAAACCGTTCATCTGACACGAAAATTGAATAACCTAATTGGTAGAGGGGAAAATTCTCTACAACTTCGCTCTGTTATGTTTTTTTTCATATCTTGCATCGTTGCAGAGATATTTGCAAAAATAACGGCGATTTGACGATGTCTGTCTGGGTGTAACGTGTTCTCACTTTTTAGGTCCAACCATTCAACCGATCGGCACCAAAGTTTACAGACATAATTGTTGGCTACCAGAGATCAGAACCTCGCTTTTTCAAATATTTCGGACAAGAAATACGCTAGTAATACCCAAAAGAAGCCGTTTGTAATATAATTTTAATTGCATATAAACCGTTCATCTGACGCTTAAATTGAATAACGGAATTTGTAGAGAATAAGATTCTCTACATCTTTGTTCCCTTACGTTTTTTTTTTCTTCCATATCTCGTATCGTTTGAGAGGTATTTGCAAAAATAACAGTTTTGACACCCTCCACTGAATTAACGAAAACCAGCCGTTCGCAGATGTCACGTGACATTCCTCGCTCAGAACTCTCTCTGGCATAAGCCATATTGCGTTGCGTATTTGATAATTTTCTTATTTTAACTTACACGTTGACATTTCAAAACAATGGCGCATTTAAGAATTAACAGAAACACGTCGTTTTTCGTACGATAAATGATAATCTTGTGTCTACAAATGCCATATTAGCATCAGTTAACGAAAGCCATCAATAGTATGAGATTAAAGAACTTTAGATCTAAGTGTTGGCCGTAGCGTAGTGGCAATGCGTTGAACTGTGTCGCTGAAGGTCAGTGGTTCATAACCCGCCACTACCTAAAAAATGTTTTTTCCTAAAAGTCTTTCAGACACTCTTATTAATTAATTTTCTATTGTTTACATTATTATTTTGGTCCAAAATGTTTAAAAGTTTTTTTGCAAACCACAAATCTAAAGTGGGCCGTAAAACACGTCAGTGCGATTTTATTTTCATATTTACGGCACGTGAAGTACAGAACTTTAATAGCAATCAGTCAAAGCCATTCGACGTAACACTCAAAAATTCTCGAGAAAATCGAGTGTGTAGTTTTTCCTTTTTCAAAGTAACTATTCCGGAATTTGCCATGGTGATTTAGGAAAAATTACGGAAAACCTAAATCTCGATGCGGAAGGTAGATCTGAACCCCCGCGCGGTCTGGGGCTTCATGTCACGAATTGTGCGGCCGCTCCCACCGGAGCTTTGAGTCCTTCCCAGACTTGCGCGCGTGTGTGTGTGTGTGTGTGTGTGTGTGTGTGTGTGTGTGTGTGTGTTGTCCTTAGTACAAATTAAGTAGTCTAGGGACCGAGGCCACATTGATTTGATTTTCTCAGGGAAACCAAAACAGTCTTGGTCCAACCCGCCACTACCCGCACCGAAACTAAGTTTATTGTGCGGTATCGCTCCCTGTATATCTAGTAAAGCCTACAAATGCCCTTGAACAGTGCAAGGAGTCCCTTTACCAGTTCTTTATTAGACACAATTTCTTCGGGTCTGTGCCTTTTACTCTCCAATGCAATGCATTCGAAGACTAGATGTGATGCAGTTTTATCACCGTCATCACAGATCCTACATTTAGGGGCCTGTTATTCCCATTGTATGTAGGTGGTTTTTTTTTTAAATTCCCATGGCCTGTCAGCAATAAAACCATGAGTCTAATCTCTTTCCTGTTCAGGCCCAGGATTGCAGAGTTTCTTTTAAAACATGGCTTTGGCATCATTACCTTGCCATGTTTTTGTTGATGGACTTTGGTCCAATATTCTACGTGCTATCTTCTGAGCCAGTTACGTAGCTCCACCGAGGCCACATAAGTTTGATCCATTAGGATTGCCAACATATGATTTGACTTACGTTGAGAAACTTCTGGTAAGGTCGCGCCTCAGGAAAAGGAAACAGCGTAGATCATTTATTACGACCAAGTCGAGGGTATCATGTACCGACGTCTAGAGCAGGCGTGAAAGTAGAGGTCACAGATGCGTTGTGAGGCTCGTAACAGATCTGTTTAGTTCTTATGAAAATACACAGCAGCCTGAAGGCGGCTGACCGCAGCCAAAAGCGCCAACTGCTGCCAGTTCCTACGTCCTCACACAGCACGCACACTTTCTATCCATCTCACTACCACTAACTGAAGATTCAAACTACGAAAACAAACAGCAAAGGTAAACATGATACCTGATACTCTCCTGGTGCTTCACCAATGCAGGTTGGCTGCTGGCTGAGCTGCCATCAGTCGCCACTCGTCAAACAATGACAACTGCGCTACACGGGACTATAGGTGTCTAAACTGCGGGTGAGTTTCATTTGGCCTAAACTCTCATATCAGTCTCATTTAGGAGTCGCTGAACGATGTGGTGAATTTCCCCCCGTTTTGGAAATGTCTGGTTTTAAAGCCATATGTCTATGAGCCATATGTTTCACATGCAAACTATCGCATTATTCCCTGAATAAAGGAAAAGAAACGTTTGAGAACTAACGGAAAAATTTACTTGCGTGATCATCTCTTTGGAAAATGATAAAGATTTTTGTCAATAGACAAAAATATGAAGAATTTTACAAAACATCTATACTAAGCATTTGTGTGACGACTACTACTTTTAAACGATTTTACTTCGCAGACGCAGATGGCTGCTTTTAATTCACAAGTCAAATTCTTTATGAGTTGTACACACAATGGAGCCACATGCTGACAATAAAACATTCTAAATTGGTAACGCCAAGAAACCGTAAAATGTATTAAAGGAAAATGTAATACAGTTCGCCGTTGGTATGTTTCTACAACAGCTGTTATACTAAATACCACAAACTGCTAAATTCATGCGTCATACTCTCTCGGAAAATACGGTCCATGCAAGATAAGTTACTGCTAAGGCAGGTAGATAAACACGCATAGCTGTGCAAAGATTAGCAGTGTGTTGATTACTCATGCTCTCTATCATCTTATATAATAAATCCAAAGGCCATCCTTGTTTGTGTTTTTCGATGACAGATTCTTCCGAACTATTGGGTGTTGCTAACCACATCTGTGAAAACGAGACAGGTTGTAAATTAGTATTTTTGAGACAGGTAGCTCAAGGTCAGTGGCCCAGCGTGGTCAGGATTGATAGGTTTATCAGTAACGCAGGTAACTGATATTTTCAAGCAGTACCATCACTCTCATAAAAATCTACGAATATATTACGTTTGTTTTACAATTATAGCTACAAAGCAGCATATACGTATGATTCTGTCACGGAGACAGTTCCATCATGTTTGGGACAAAAGTTTGTTGGAAGACTGGTGGTTTGATGCAGCTCAACAAAATGGATTATGCTGTGCAACCTCTCCATCTAACTACAGCAACCTACATCGATTTCAACCTGTTTGCAATACTCTAATTCTTACCCTCCATACTTCCATAATCAAACTGACGATTCCTTGATAGCTCATCATGTCTCCTATCAAGGGATTTATTTCTTTCTGACTCGCTTCAGTGTAATAATAAAAATGTTTGTAACTATGGGACTTACCTGCGTGGTCATTAGTCCCTAGCTTACAAACTACTTAAACTAAGTTAAACTAACCTGAGGACGACACAAAGACCCATGCCTTAGGTGATATCTAACCACTCCTCCCCCGACGGCGAACTGACGCGCGCACCGCAGCATGGAGCCTCAGTGCGCACGGCTAATCCGCCGCGGTTCGATTCAGTATATCCCAATTTGTTACTAACCATCAGGCACTCAGCATTATTCTCCGACGATATTTTAAAGCTTAGGCTTATCTCTCATTGTACATAAAGAGCTGATGATCTACATTTCACTCCAGACAAATACCTCCACAAAAGAATTCCCAACACAAACTCGTAGCAATTACTTATTCTTGAATTTTTTTAGCAAAGTATTTCATAAACTGAAACTTCCTGGCAGATTAAAATTGTGTGCCGGAACCGGGACTCGAACCTGGGACCTTTGCCTTTCGCGGGCAAGCGCACTACCGACTGTGCTATCCCGACACGACACACGATGCCGCCTCACAACTTTACTTCCGCCAGTACCTCGCCGCCTACTTTCCAAACTTCACAGAAGCTCTCCTGCGAACCATGCAAGACTAGCACTCCTGGAAGAAAGGATATGGTGGAGACATGGCTTAGTCACAGCCCAAGGGATGTTTCCAGAATGAAACTTTTCACATATCAGCGCACACTCCGCTGCAGAGTGAAAAGTTTCATTCTATTTTATATACTGTCTACTCCGTAGATCATTTATTAATATGGCTTCCCATAGTTATGAAACTGCTGTTCCACTTGTGTAACGGCCCAATCTAATTCCCTTGTCTTACTTTTGCTGGTTTTCATTCCATAACCTCTTTCAACGACACTGTGCATTCCATTCGACTGTTCTTACAATTAATTTCCAGCTTCTTACGTGTCCGTACCATTTCTGTCTCTACAAACCTTAAAGTAAAAACGTAACTACAATCTTTTTTTCACCTCTTCTGTTTCGTTCACAACGTCCTCACTGTACAGACTGATCGACTGATAGACTACAATCCCGTCTCCCTACCTACAGCTTCACATCTCGTGAACACCTTCCACGAGGTAGGAGTCAAATCAAATTAAATGTGTTTGATATCCCACTGATAGGAACTGGTTGAGATAGCTTCGGACGAATGGGGATATATACTGTTCAACGTCACTTCGACAGCGTGGTAATTAGAGACAGTTCACAATCTGATTGTTTGGATAAGGATGGCGAAGGAAATAGGCCATCCCCTTTCAAAGGTATCATCCCGGAATGTTTCTGGAGTGATTTAGGGAAATCACGGAAAAAGTAAATGGCTGGAGATGGATTTGAACCACCGTCCTCCTGAAAGCGAGTCCAGTGTCAACCATCGCGCCACCTCGCTCGGTCTGAGGAACCATGTCGCGGAACACGCGGCCGATCCCGCCGGAAGTTCGAGTACTCGCGCGCGCGTATTATGACGTTACCATAAATTAGTTTAAGGAGTCTGCAAGTCCAGCAGTTTAGTTCCCCTTTAAGTTAAAGTGCGTCATTTCATGAAGTCTCTTCACTGAACACCTCACGAGAGCAGTCCTGTAAACTGCAAATCTGAGTCGCAACACGTCGACAACTTGCGGGCGCCAAATCAACAATGGTCTAACAATATTAGAATGCACAGGATGGATGGAGGAAGTACTGCATGGAATAACTTTCATTTAACAGTTTTTTTGTTTTGTTTTTTGTAGCATGGTTCCACCAAGCTCAGTCTTTCATTGCAGGCTTCCTTTTAATCTAATACTCCATACCCTGCAAACATGAAACTGACCCAACGCTTCCTTTGATCTGTTTGTGAAGCCGCAGCAACAGCTGACGATCACACGCGGCAGAGTATAGTTTACCGGGAGCTGAGAAAGCATCAGAAACAAATAGTGGCCCGCGGCGTGACGCAGATGGGAGTAGTGTATCTTGTTTACAGCTGCGGCGACCTTTGACAGACGGGCAGGCCGGCGGTCAATTGTGAGGCGGGCTATACTGAAGAGGCCGGGCGGGAGAATAAGGAAAGCAAAAGGAGCGAAGGGAGGGGAACAAAAGAGCAGGCAGCCGTGGGAAGCAACGGCGCATAGCCACTGGCGACCATTACCCTACGCGATTAAACAGGAAGAAATGACAGTTTTGTTTGTGTGGCCACCTTCCGCAGTTTCCCTGTTGAAATGTATTTCACTTTCCGTAGACGCGTTTCGCCTTCTTTTATTTAAGGCATAATCAGTGGATTGGTTTATCTAAAAATTACATTACGGTTTAATCGTCCTGCAAGTTTGAACTTCGCACTATTCTTCCATTTACGTAATTCCTATTGCCTTTTTTATGTGTTGTTCCTCCCTCTCACTGTTGTAGCTGTAACTCTCTTCGGAATTTATGCGTTACATATCTGTTTGTCAACATCGTGTTAATAGACAATGCACGTCCTGCTTTTCAGCTTTGGTTTTTTTTTTTTTTTTTTGGATGTGATAATTTCCTAACAGAGGTAGAAAGTGCTTTCCGTTGTTTATTCTAATTATTTTCATGTTTTCTCCCCTGGTTGTTGGTTTGTGACTTTGTTCATGAACGTGTTCGCCAAATGTGGCGTTGTTTGTTCTATACTTCCAATCCCTAATCTGTTCGTAGTATCTGATATCAAACGTTCTGCTTGCTTGTCCTACATATCTGCTATCAAAAGCGTAATTAGTGTTCATAGAATGAAGGCTTTCACGGCAGATTTTGTCATCACCTAAAACTTCGCCGCGGCGGAGCGGCCGAGCGCATTGAGGCGCTATGCTGCGATGCGCGAGGCCGTTCCCCTCTGGGTGTTCGAATCCCACTCGGGCATGGATGTTTGTGCTGTCTTTAGTATAAGGTGGCTGATAAGTAGTTGTAAGTTTAGGAACTGATGACCCCGCAATTAAGTCCCATATGCTTTACAAACATTTTTTGAACTTAAAACTTCCGGGCTCGGAGTCCGTGGTCCATACACCAAACTTTCCCCTGACGTTTCGTCTTCGACTGCGCAGTTATCTTCAGAGATAAAATGGCGTATTGTAACGAGAGAGCGAGGGAAAGCCGTACATAAAAGCCAAAAACAAGGGCGCCGCTGTCTATCACGTGACGTCGGCTTTACTATGGTCTCTGCTATTGCCAACCTTCTCGACTGAAATTAATCTATTGTTATGCTGTTGCTGCAATGTTGACATCCCAATCTTACAAAGTTTAAAACCTTCCTCTTTTTTGTTATAATTATTGCGGTGTTTAAAAGTCTCAATGGCCTCTCTGAACATACGCGCGTAATACTGCTACGTCTTTGCTATGATGGGCGTATCGCTAAATTTTATCTGATACACCTGTTCCACTATAGTTAAGTGAAATTAAGGTACCCACAGTGTAACTGAAAAGGCACTACGTGGTGTCGGATTGTCAAAACTCGGGACAATGGGATCCTTTGTTCCCCACAGAAATTGCCAATAAAAAAAGAAAACATCTTTACTTGCAACTTTACACATAATGAAATTATCCAATGAAAGAGACTCGATATAATCAAGACCAACAAAGGAAAGACATGTTCAAATGTTTGTAGAACTTATGGGACTTAACTACGGGGGTCATCAGTCCCTAAGCTTACAAACTACCTAAGACTAAGGACGGCACAAATATCCATGCCCGAGGGGGGATTCGAACCCCCGACCGTAGTGGCCGTGCAGATCGTGACTGGAGCGCCTCAATCCCCTCGGCCACCGCGGCCGGCTACAAGACAGGAAGAGTTGTGATCCACAAAGGAGTGTGATTTTTCCATGGCTGCAAGTCAATTTTCTAGGAGATAGGAAACTAGTTCCAGTTTTCTATACATCCCACAAAATAAATATGTAAGAACTACCACAAAAAAAAAAATCAATAAAAACTGAAGTAATGGCTTTCAAAATAGTAGGATATTACTTGGAGAATCAATATCGATGATGCAACATTTTCAGCTATTAGTCTGCTGTATTAGCTCTAAACCTGAAATAGAATTCACTCATAAATTAAACAAGTTTCAAGTTATAATACACAGGACACTTAACGACAAGGAAGTCAGGAAGATTACGGTTTAACGCCCCGTTGACATCGTGGTCATTAGAGACGGAGCTCACGCTTCGCGAAGAAACATCCTGACATTTGCCTGGAGTGATTTTGGGTAAATCACGAAAAACCTAAATCTGGATGGCCGGAGATGGATTTCAACCAGCGTCCTCCGGAATGCTAATCCACTGTGTTAGCACCGCACCGATCCGCTCGGTAAGCAAGAAGGGATGCAAAGCTAAAATTATACTAAGTACTGATTGCCCCTATTGTAAGAAAAAAAAAAAAAAAAAAGAAAGGGATCTTGGACTTCAACTGAGAAAGAAAAACGAATATAGTTCAGCTGACATGAAATTTATAAGCTAAGTTAAAGAATGTAACATGTGAGGCAAATACAATGTAAGGGAACAACTTTATAAATACCAAAATACAACAGTAACGATAAGTTAAATAGAAGACTTTGAACAAGTAATCTATGATAAACTAAAAGGTAAGAGATATGAAAGACGAACGAAGAACAATGAAAAACGCTTCATTCCGACAGAGTCCTCTTCCACACAGGAGTCGCTGTACACAAGATACACAATTTTCAAAGGACTTGCTTCCTAAACACGGTCGAGTACAGAGAAATATGCTTAATCCAATGTGAATTCGGAAGTGAGAATACAGGTGATATTTCAAAGTGAACTGAACAGTCTACAGGACTAAAACCTTAGTTGAAGTTGGTACCTTAATATGACAGTTGCACAGTAAATCGACTTCTCGGACATGGTAATTAGATATGCTGTTAATTTGTGTCTTACATGAACGGTGATAAAGATCAAAACTGATAAGCTAATGAACAATGCAAACAAGTCTACTATGAAGAAACTACAAATATTAGTTCAGCTGCGGTCTAACTTGTCAAGAACATTACTGTGTTCGGTCTTTCTAAACAATGAAATCTGCTGTTAAAATAAGTGATACTCAGCGAAACAAGTATTTTTTTAAAGGGAAATATTACGTAAAGTTGCAAATAAATCTCTTGTTCCTCGCCGCTGCAAAGTCCGCAACTCCGCTAAATTTCGAAGGGCACTTCGACTGACTGACAGAATGTGAAAGAGCGTCTGTTAATTTCTTGGGAAACAAACTGGAACAGCAATATCTGGCACAAGGAAACTTAACAGTACCACTTATACGTACACACTGTTTCACACTTCTCTTCGGTGTGGTCGAGTCTGGCACACTGACAAGCCCAGGCGAGATTTTCCTCTCTTAAAGGCGATGTTACCGATTACTTGATGTACACAGCCGGCAAGCACACAAGATCTCTTCACTCCACCTCCAGCTCCCCCCCCCCCTCTGCCCTCTCACCCTGGCCGTCATTCCTTCCGTCAAGCGTCAGATAAATCTGACACTTCCGATGATACAAAGACTGAAGAACTGGTACACCTGCCATATATCGTATAGAGCCACTGCAAGCACGCAAAACTGCCATCACGACGTAACATGGAGCCGATTAATGTCTAAAGTAGTGCTGGAGTGGACTGATACCATGCAACTAGTAAGACTGGCCCTAAATCCGTACAGGGGGGGGGGGTGATCTATGAACAGCACTTTGCAAGATATCCCGGATATATTTAATAACGTCTGGGGATTTTGGTGACCATCGGAGGTTCCTGGAGCCACTCTGTACAAATTGCGACGGTGTGACAAGTCGCATTGTCCTGATGGATTTGCCCAAGTCCGTCGAAATGCACAACGGGCGTGAATGGCTACAGGTGCTGAGCCAGGATGTGAACGTCAGAAGTCATATCTAGACTATCACGACATCAATCCCATATGATTCCAACTGCACCAAAACTGGATGGAGCCGCGTGAACATCTTCCGGCGGGATACAGCGAGGACTGGTGCACCTGGAGGCCCCTTAACCGACTAAGAACTGGTGTCGGCAGGGCTAAGTCCTTGCTTAAGTTATGGGGTTTCTCAACAGAAGACAGCAAATGCGAGTGCGGTGAGGTGCAAACTGTCCAGCCATGTGTGTCCATGCCCCCTCTGTATATTCGTGCTCAGAGCAAGATTTAATGCTTGTTGTCGGTAATGCCCTAGGTGTGGCTTAGTTTTGGCAATATTCCGTCTAATGCATTGTAGATTTGGTTTCAGTTTTTTTCTTCCTTTGCGAAATTCATTTTTGCAAGATATAATGCCAATATGTTTGATGTAATTTTTGTACATAATGTTTCTGTATATATTTAATATGCTTCTGATACGAGTTTAAAAAAAAATCCAACTGCACACGCCCCATACAATCATGGAGCCTATGACACACAGGGTCCATGGATTCTGGAGGTTATCTCCATACCCGTACACGTCCATCCACTCGATACAATTGGAAAAGAGACTCGTCAGACGAGGCAACATGTTTCCAGTCATCAGTCCAATGTCGGAGTTCACGAACCCAGGCAAGACCAAGCGTTGTGTCGTACAGTCAACAAGGCTATACGAGTGGGCCTTCGGCTGCGATGATGTTTCGTTGAATCGTTCGCACGCTGACACTTGATAAGCCAGCATTGAAATCCGCAGCAATTTGCGGAAGGGTTGCACTTTTGTAACGTCGAACGATTCTCTTCACTAATTTCTTTACTTTGGGGCCTGCAGTGTGGAATATGTCGTTGAGTGACAATTATAAATGACGTATCTTAAGCACCTTTCGAGTTTTCGATGCATAAACCCTGTTTGTAGGAAGCAATGTAAACTATAGTATACATACTGTGTGGTGTTCATATTAATTTTGAACACCCCCCCCCCCCCACCCGTAGACGTTTTAACTCACGCCATAGGTGTTCCAGTAGATCCAAGAAGCCGAGACTGTGTGTAGCCAGAACATTTCAGATATGTTATTAACCAGAAATCCTTGCCTCACAGATGCACTGGCAAACGATAAGCTATCGTCGTAATTGAATTGCTCCTCTACTGTTCATACCCCTCCAGGTTTACCTTTTACTTAAGAGGACAATCCTCGAACCATGAACCACTCTCCCCCCCCCCCCCCCCCGCCCATAATCCACTGTTGCAAGCAACATTCTCCAGGCAGCGCCTCCCGTCCAATTGCCAATGGGTACTGCGTTATTCATGCCAACGGCCGTGTTGCCGTGGTTATATCCGTTACACGTAGATCACCGAAGTTACGCACTATCGGGCTTGTCTGGCACTTCCATAGTTCACCTTTCGTTCGTACAAGGCACGACGAAAGTTTGTCTATGGTACGTTATAAAGTTACCGGCTGCGCAATGGAACACCGTCCTTTACATCAAAACGTACACGGTTTTTTCCACGCGATCTCATTTTAGGTAGGTGCAAGTTTACCAACATTTATCTACTTTGAAAATTCCGTAACTCAATTGCTATTCCGAAAGTTACATAAAATGAGCACGGAAGACTTTATGACACGCACTGTCTTCAATATATAGCCGTGATACAATTTTTTCCCTTGCGCCCGTTGTGGCGGAACTCCAAAGATTGTGTCTTCTTATGTATAATGCAACTTATACTTGAGAGAACACATAGAAAATGTTGTGGGGGAAGGCGAACCAAAGATTACGTTTCATTGGCAGAACGCTTCAAAGATGCGCCGGCTCCACCAAAGAGCTGCCTACATCACACTTGTGCGTCATCACCTGGAGTACTGTTGCCTATTGTGGGACCCTCACCAGGTGGGACTGACGGAACACATTGAGAAGGTTCAGAGAAGGCAGCTCGTTTTGTTTTATCACGTTACGGGGGGGAAAGCGCCACGGTAATGTTACACGAATTGGGGTGGAAATCGTTAAAAGAAAGACGTTATTCATTGCCGCGTGATCTGTTTGAAACTTAGCCATCAACGACCTTTACTTCTTAATGTGAAAATATTTTGCTAGCACCCACCTACTTAGGGAGACATGACCATCCAAATAAAAATCATATCGAAAACGGAACGATTTAGGTGTTCTTTCTTCTCGCGCGCTATTAGAGAAAAATGTTCAAATGTTTGTAGAGCTTATGGGACTTAATTGCGGGGTCATCAGTCCCTAAACTTACAAACTACTTATGAACTACTTAATACTAAGGACGGCACAAATATCCATGCTCAAGGGGGGATTTGAACCCCCGACCGTAGTGGCCGTGCAGACCGTGACTGGCGCGCCTCACTCAGCTCGGCCATCGCGGCCGGCTACTATTAGAGAATGGAACGATAGAGAAAAGATATGAAAGTGGTTAATGAACGCTCTGCCAGGCACTTAAATCTACATAGATACTCTGCAAATCACATTTAAGTACCATAGATTCCTTGTGTTTCCTGACAGTGGGTGTCAACGACAAGTAGGAAACATGCAATTAAAAGAAACTCACGTAGGTAGGTAGCGACCAACAGTTTTACACAGGCTTCCTTCCTCGCACAAACAACTGCGCAAGTATATTGGCAGGAAGCGGAAATTATGAGGTCAACCGTTATAACTGCTACGAGAGACACTAGTAAACCACTTTTGACATACATTCAGACTAAATGTTCTTGTCACTGTACAAGGGCCGCGAGAGAGTGTAGGGTCAGTAAAATGAGAAGTATGTGGAGTGGCTTACACAACTTCTGCAGGAAATGCCCTGAGAAACTCAACAGGAACTAGTTTCTCTTGTCCAGTATGTGTCGGTAATTAATTTTATGTATCTCTATCCATATTGCAGAGCAAATAGTCCTAACACTGCAACTTTAGACAGTTATGTATTTCTTGAGTGTGTAGGACAGTTTACGTTGTGATGGTGCATCGCTGTACACACTGCCGTGATCATGGTTGCTTGATTGGTTTAATGATTAAAGGGTCCACATTACTAGGTCAACAGCCTAACATACACTACTGACCATTAAAATTGCTACACCAAGCAGAAATGCAGATGATAAACGAGTATCCGTTGGACAAATATATTATACTAGGACATGTGTTTACATTTTCACGCAATTTGGGTGCATAGATCCTGATAAATCAGTACCCAGAACAACCACCTCTGGCCGTAATAACGACCTTGATACGCCTGGGCATTGAGACAAACAGCTTGGATGGTGTGTACAGGTACAGATGCCGAATGTGCTGCCCAGGGCAGCAGTCTAACATTATCCGTATCCAGAAAGGCCCGTACAGGACCTGCAACATGCGGTCGTGCATCATGCTGCTGAAATGTAGGGTTTCACAGGGATCGAATAAAGGGTACAGCCACGGGTCGTAAAACATCTGTAATGTAACAGCCACTGGTCAAAATGCCGCCGATGCGAATAAGAGGTGAGCGAGACGTGTAACCAATGGCACCCCATACCATCACGCCGGTCGATGTTGCCAAACAGGGATGCGACCATCATGATTCTGTAAACAGAACCTGGATTCATCCGAAAAAATGTTTTGCCATTCATGCACCCAGGTTAGTAGTTGCGTACACCATCGCAGGCGCTCCTGTTTTTGATGCAGCGTCAAAAGTAACGGCAGCCATTGTCACCGAGGTGAAAGTCCATGCTGCTGCAAACGTCGTCTAACTGTTCGTGCAGATGGTTGTTGTCTTGCAAACGTCCCCATCTGTTGACTCGGGGGTCGAGACGTGGCTGCACGATCCGTTACAGCCATGCGGATGAGATGCCTGTCACCTCGACTGCTAGTGACACGAGGCCGTTGGGATCCAGCACGGCGTTCCCTATTGCCCTCCTAAGCCCACCGATTCCATATTCTGCTAACAGTCATTGGATCGCGACCAACGCGAGCAGCATTGTCGCGATACGAGAAACCGCAATCGCGATAGGCTACAATCCGACCTTTATCAAAGTCGAAAATGTGATGGTACGCATTTCTCCTCCTTACACGAGGCATCACAACAATGTTTCACCAGGCAACGCCGGTCAACTGCTGTGTGTGTATGAGAAATCGGTTGGAAACATTCCTCGTGTCAGTACGTTGTAGGCGTCGCCACCGGCGTCAACCTTGTGCGAATGCTCTGAAAAGCTGATCATTTGCATATCACAGCATCATCTTCCTATCGGTAAAATTTCTCGTCTGTAGCACGTCTTCTTCGTGGTGTAACAATTTTAATAGCCAGGGGTGTACATTTTAAAAAACTGAACAATGCTAATATCAAATAATTTTCAAACGCTGCATCACCTTGAATAGCTAAACCAATTTGGACTAAAATATAAATCACTATATGCAATATCCTGAAGACAGTTTCCAATACAACCATAAAACCATCAAAAGACAAAAATACAGTCGCTGAGTATCGCAATACTGTACTAAAAAGTGGAAGTGTCATTATCTATGAAACCTCTGTTAGTCATCTCTTACGGCAGGCAAGGAATCACTGTAGGTCAGTATGTCAATTTTAGCCCCTGAACCCAACGATGGAGGGTTTGTGAAGAGAGGAACTAAGAAGGGAAAGAGGGGATGCACGGAAGGCTGAAACAGCATTAGGACCCAATCATACCACAAGAGCTGTGAGCCGCCAGGGGGTTGCCATTTTCATAGTTTTTGGCAGTCTGAAGATACTCGTAAGCGTGAACATAATAATTAGCAGCTCTATAAAGACATACTTCTACACCTCTCAGTGGAAAGTACAACGGATGTTTTTCGAAACGCTTAACTATGTGCTCCGAGTGTCTCGTCGAGTTTTATATATGGAAGATCACCTATATTGACGCACAATTACTAACATGGCATTCTTACCATTATCACATTTGCAACACGTCTTTTGAAAGGAAAGAACCTGTGTGAAGAGTTCTCTCTGAGGAGAATGTGTGGGTTATGTTTCTGGAACTGAAATACATTGAAGCAGCATCAGGTTTTCCCACCCGCGAAGGCTCGCTGTCAACTGGTTCTTGCTACAGAGGAAAAGCAAAGTACGGAACGAACGAGGCGAAGCATCGCGTGATATGGTAGGTGCTCTCAGCGGGATGTGCGAGTACAGGTGTTTGCTGGCGCCCCGTCTGTGTGTTTCGTTTACGGCCAAGTTGACAAGCATAGCTCAGGGCACGGCCTCGAGCTTTTACCCACATGACACGCAACGAGGCCTGCAAATACAATGGCGAAGAGCATCAACACCTGTGTTTACATTATAGAATGAAATCAACGAATACTGGAGAGAGACAACACAAATGGAATTAAAATTTTGGATAGCTATATTAGAGAATCGGCTACCGAAGAAAATACTATAGTATTCTTTATATGGCAAACATTCGCCAAAGGCAGAAAGTAGAGAACCAACAAATTTGAACTTTCATAGCTAAACAAGTGATAATTTTGCCTGCCGACCAATATTCCCATAGAGAAACCGTTCAGTTGTAGGACATCGACAATATCTCTTGCTTCAGGTTGAACAGTTTTCTGCTTATGGAACGATTTCATCCTCTTGAATCTCTCATCACAACAACAAGAACAAAAACAATAGTAACGACGACAGTTTTTTCAGATATTTTGTAAGGAACTCATAGTTCAATGTGGGCGATATATAATTGTTTAATAATGATTTTGCAGCCAATATCTCATTTTTCCTTTATTATGCTACCGGTTTCGGCGTGCTCGACGCCATCTTCAGACCTGTCGTAATTTACATAACTTCACGACATTTTTATATACTAACAGAGCACATCCAGGTTGAGGCATCATTAATTTTATGCCTCAACCTGGATGTACTCTTAGTATATAAAAATGTCGTGAAGTTATGTAAATTACGACAGGTCTAAAGATGGCGTCGAGCACGCCGAAACCGGTAACATAATAAATGAAAAATGCGATCTTGGCTGCAAAATCATTATTTTTCAGATATTTTTGCCCTAAAATAACTGTAAACTTAGCGACATACAAATCAGTAACTTGAGATGGAGTAGGTGCATAATAAATTCATAAGAATCGATTTCATATAAGCATCTGACCTACGTTTATACAGGTATATCAACTTATTTCCCTAAAATATTTATATTGTGTCAATTCTTCACGAGGTCAATGTTTTTCAATTACAAAAACGAGAAAACTTGAGTGGACGGCGTTACAGAAATACGAGTTTACGCCACTGAAAATTCAGTTCAACTACTGCAGGTAAGTGTTTATTGTCCGGAACTGCGCGCAATATTTGAGAAGTCGAAGTCATACTACTACAGGAGAAAAAAAGCAAACAGCTGGATTACTATAATTAAGAACAACATATGAACGAGACAAGAAGGCGGCGCCTAGTAGATTGTATGAACACGGTCGCGCGAAAACAAACAAGCCTAGTCTCATAATGGTAAGATAAAGAAACAACAAGAAACTTCTGAAGAAAAAAGAAAAAAAAAGGAAAAAAGACTGTAGTAAGTAGAATTGAAGCAAATAACTTAAAAAAAAAAAAAAAAAAAAAAAAAAAAAAAAAAAAAAAAAAAAGTTCAAATTTTTGTAAATCTATCGGACCAAACTGCGTGGTCATCAGTCTGTAGCTTACAAACTACTTAAACCTAGGTAAACTAACCTAAGGACAAACAAACACGCCCATGCCAAATAACTTTCATGGAAGGAGTTTTCTGTCAACCGACCTAGCAGAAAGAGCTGCAAGCATTGGTAAGTTCTACGTCCACGGTTTGTCAAGCACTTCTAAAAGGAATCTGAGACGACAGACACCTACAGCTTTCCTCAAGTACGGTGTGAGGGCGTGGTTAGTTGGCGCCACTACACTTAGCACTATCTCATTCTGAGCACACAAACGAGAGATAAAAGCACGTCGCCCTCGCCGTACACAAATATTGGCTCGTTGCTCCTGTTACATCTGATGGAAAGTTGGTGGCTGTTTTCATAGGCATTGTCCAACTTTTATTACGACTCTAAGCTTTAGTTATATCGGAACATTAATCTTTGAGTGAGTTAATCTCGCTGCATACTCTCTGTATCGTACCGGACGATTAACTGCAGGGAAGTGAGTGGTAGTCTTTTGGGCCGCACCATTTATTGTTTTGGTTTAGTAGTTCTCATATGCGTATCGTCTCCTCTCCCTTATCATTCCGTCCACCTCCTCAGCAGAGATCTGCAAATTCAGATCGAGGTGGGATTTCGCACGCAAGTAGTAGGAATATACCTCAAGGGTACCCACTCATTGAAGTCCTAAAACGCACTACCCAGAAAATTCCAAGAAAAACGCAGCGCAGTCAGCGAAGAATGACCTGCAGCAATGTCGAACAGCACAGGTGGCAGCTTGTTCGCCTGTCAGTTGGATAACCCTATTCGAAGCTACCCTCCTGCGGTAGAATGGCTGTGCAGAGGCGCGGCCGTTCGCCGTCGCGGGTTCGAATCCTCCCTCGGGCATGGATGTTTTGTATTGTCCTTAGCATAAGTGAGTTTAAGTAGTTTGTAAGCCTAGGGACTGATGACCAATGTAGTTAGTCCCTTCGATTTACAACCATTTGAACATCTCTTCCGTCAAAAACTTTTTTCCACAAAGTAAGTTCCGTTTCTATTTCTATCCGCGGCAGTCTTACGATCGCAGTTCCGGGATTTCGCAGCAGTTCCTCTGATTCGAGAAAAGACATGTACGCCATTTTCAGATCGCTGTTGTCGTGTACTTTGTAGTGCTTCTTTATAATGTCGCAGTTATTGAAAATGCCGCCGCGTGTGAAATCGCAACTGTCATTCGTTTTCTAAATGCAAAAAAGTTGAACAATAGTAAATTCATCGGCATATCTGCCTGGTATACGGACAAAATGCTATGAGAGATTCAATGGTTAGAAGATGGGTCAGACTGTTCATTGAAGTACTTCATCAGATGCACGATGAGGAACGAAGTGGGAGCCCGTCTGTGGTTACTGATGAACTGGTTCACACAACGGAAGAGAAAATCAAGCACAACCGTAAGTTTACACTTAGTGCCCTTGCTATGGAAGTTTCGCAAATCACACTATCACTAATTCATGAAATTGTCACTGAAAAATTAAAATTTCGAAAATTGTTACTGAGCCGCGGTGGAGTAGCCGAGCGGTCTAAAGCGCCTCGCTGCGGAGCGCGGGGTTGCTTGTCGTCGGAGGTTCGGGTCCTCCCTGGGGCATAGGTGTGTGTGTGTGTGTGTGTGTGTGTGTGTGTGTGTGTGTGTGTGTTGTCCTTAGGTTACCTTAGGTTAAGTAGTTTGTAAGCTGTTGAGTCCCATAGATTTACAAACATTTGAACATTTTTTCATGAACAACACAAAAAAAAAAAACAACGGATAGACAGTGCACTTCATTTTTTGACACGCTGCAATGAAGAAGGCGAAGGTTTTCTTTCTTGAATAGCTCCGGGGATGAAACTTGGGTATCGTGCTACACCCCTGAAGAGAGAGAGAGAGAGAGAGAGAGAGAGAGAGAGAGAGAGAGAGAGAACGGCAATCAATGGAATGGAGGCACACTATCCCAACTAAGATTAAGCCTGAGCACATCTTAACATCTCGAAAAGCCATGTGCAACGATTTTTTGCTACAGAAAAAGCTTTGTGCTGATTCATTTCCTACCACGAGGCCAAAATATCGATGCACATGGTAACTGCGAGACCATTAAGAATCTTGTAGGAATGGACTTTTCAGGACATTTGTTATTCTGTTGAATTATTTGCTTCAGGGCCCAAAATTAGTTGCTGTCATTTCTTAGGTGAAATAAAGATAAAGGTTTGACGACATTCACTTCATGGGCGTTTAACGGGCTGGTTATGTTTTAGAGGGTTTGTTTCCATTCTTGTCTCGGCTGTGTGTAGCGTTCATGGCTATTTCACCCGTTAGCCTGCAAGTTTGATCTCGATAGCGCTCTGCAATTTGTCTCGTGGATTTACTACTCCCCGTTCGGGAACAGATAGGCGGGCAGTTGCGATAACGACGCAAACAAGACGCACGAAACTTACAGGTTTCTCCCCAAGAGAAAAGCTCTCGACGCCTGGGATTCCCCGATTCCGGCTTTATCCTGTCACGGAGGCGACATACATCGCCGCCTGAATTCTTGGAATTTCTTCCTGGTGAAGCTTTACGCAACAGCGGTCTGTTGTGCAGCTGCTTGGAAGCTTAGCCAGTAAATTAACCATAGAAGCACGTCAATCAACTTCGTAAGACGAGTAACATGGACTTGTCCGTACTCGAGAAGCTTCCTTACTGATCTTTGCGAAGAACGACGAATAAAATTAAGATGATATGGTCTCTCTTGGGCCTGCAGCACTATATATGTCACTAGCTGAAAATCCGGCGTTGCACGGGTATTTATTTATTTATTCCTGCCTGGATTTAGTACTTCTACCCTTCTCTCTCAGCCCATCTTTTTTCTAAAAATATGTTATCTTTATCGGAGAACATATAAGAAATAACGCTGCCTTGCACAATGTACAAAATTATAAGGGCATTATTCAAAAAAAGAAAGAAGTCAAAACACAAATGACATAAAATTCGCACGATCTCATATTTATTCAGTTATATATGGTACAATTGCTTAGTTTTTCAGGTATGTATGCTTTTGTATAAGTGCTGCATGTCTGAAATTTCTTGGGAGTACAATTGGTGTTACAGAAGTAATAGATTACTACTTGGTGCGTGATAGGGCGGTTTTCTATGAACGTTACTGTTTTATGTGCTCATACCTCATGAACTACAGGTCGCACTGTGCTACAATCTCGGAGGCACATTCAACGATGTGTGTACATTGCCTATAAAATTTCCTGCGGCTACAATTTGTAGGATAGAAATTGTAAATTGTAACGTACCGAGTGCCGTAGTTTTACTCCATAAACAGCGGAAAAGTAGTAAGCGAGAAACTTTTTTCCTGCCATCATTTTACTATTGTTTCCAGCGAGAAAAAAGTTTAATAAAGGTTTGAAATTATGTTTAAAGTTTGTTGCAAGTCGCTAAGTACTCTCATTCTCACATAGTGTATTTGTCAAGTCTCATCGCATTATTGCAGTTTCTTGCAACTCCTACAATCTATGGAGTTATATCTCTTGAACCATGTGTCGTATGTGGTTAGAACTCCTACAGAAGATGTTATCTCACGTAAGTAATATGTGTACCAAATTTGGTTGAAATTGGTGTAGTGGTTTAGGATAAAATGAGCAGCATTGTCACTTATGGCAACAGTTTCCCGTGCATCTCATTGTTTATGACGTCATATCTCGTGAACTATATATCGTATGTGATTCTTACACTTACGGCGACCGTCCTCATGGATTGAAGCTTACGTGTACAAAATTTCATAAATATTGGAACAAAACTGTATGCAACGCGTAGAAATATACGGGCACACTGCTTTATATATTAGATTTAAAGACATTATGTATTAAAAATTCTAATTGCTGTTTTAAATAATATTATTTATCACTATTGACCTATTTTGGCATTACCGCCCTCTTCAGGTAATCTGAAAATGCGACATATCAAAATACATCGATTTTATGATTACCGTAATTGTAGGTTCTATTACTGAATATACATACGTTAGATGGGCGTGACATACACATACATCGTTGGTTTTCCTGCTGTCAGTTTATTTATTGTTTTGTAAATTTTTTTAAAGCAATATGTGAATGTCATGACCATTTGATGTATATACAGGGTGAATCACCTAACACTTACACCGCAAATATTGCGGAAACGTGAAGTGCGATTGATGTGCGGGTTTCACAGAATGGATTGGTAGTCAGGGGCTCGTATTTTTAGCCAAGAAAAGATTGTGATATTACTTAGAAAGTGTATTTCTTGTGTAAGCATACCGTTTTTTAAGTGGGACAATGCCTGTAGACATTAAGAAACTAAAAGTAGGGTGCACTAGAATATCTATAGTGCTTGTTGCAGGATTCTAGTGCAAGTCGTTTACACGAGGTATGGCTTTTAAAACGTTCCCACGCAGACATTTGCGTGCCAGTCAACCCACATAGTTGCTAGGTACGATTATGTTAGCTTTGCTTACAGCGTATAGCAGTCCAAGAGGTAGGTCTTGAGTGTACGATGGGTTTTACCAATGCAGAAAAAGCCGACATGCTCGTGGTGTATGGAGAGTGTAGGTAGAATGCCCAATAGACGTCACCCATCTCGGCAATTATTCATCAACCTCTTCAACCAGTTACGTGAAAGTGGTAGTGTAACGCCAAGACAACGTAATGGAAACAAGTGATGGCAGACGAGGGGGAAATTTATGTTCTTGCTGCCACGGTGGAGTAGCTGAGCGGTCTAAGGCGCCTCGCTGCGGAGCGCGCGGTTGTTCGCCGTCGGAGGTTTGAGTGCTCTCCGGGGCATGGGTGTGTGTGTGTGTGTGTGTGTGTGTGTGTGTGTGTGTGCTGTCCTTCGTTTAGTTTTCCTAGGTTTTAGTAATTTGTAAGCTACGGACTGATGACCACATAGTTTGGTCCGTTAGATTTACAAACGTGCGTCAATGTGTGCTGTACTTGCTGCTGTTGCAGTTGATCCGCATGTCAGCTCCCGCGCAATCGCACAAGGAAGTGGCACGAGTCAGGCAAGTATCCTACGCATTCTTCATCAAGTTCCATCCCTATCACATCTCTCTGCATCAAGAGCTGCATGGAAATAATTTTGAGAATCGTTTTAGGTTCTGTAGATGGCTTTACGGCAGGATAATCCAGATACATCATGTATCTTGTTTGTGATGAATCAACATTTACCATGCACTATTGGTCTGCTGGCAATCCTCCTTGGCTTCGACAGGTGGACCGTCAGCGTCCATGGAGTGTAAACGTGTGGTGTGAGACAGTGACCCAGCAGCTCATAGGTCCGTATTTCACATAAGGAACACTGACCGCGCGCAAGTATCGCAGCCTTCTAACAGACCATCGTCCACGGATGCTAGACGTTCTTCTGCCGACTAGGTACCAACATGATGGCTGTCCAGTCCATAGTGCACGAATTACTACAGCATGTCTTCATGTATTGTTCCCAAATCGATGGACCAGACGCAGAGGACCTGTACCTTGGCCCACCTGTTCCCCGGATTTGACGCCTGTAGACATTTTTCTGTGAAAGATGCTGTCTACAAGGACATACCAACCACACCCGATGATATGCAATGACGTATTACTGCGGCCTGCTCGGACATATCCGCTGAAATCCTAGCACGTGTGCAGCGGTAGTTCCATACCAGACTGACAGCGTGTACTTCTGCTGCCAGTGGTCATTTTGAACACAACCAGTGACGGTCATTTGACGCGTTACTGGTTGGAATCCACATAACTAGTGTATGCATTTGTGTTGTTCTTTATTGTATGTTACCACAGGTATTGTACAAATGTTGTGGGAACGTTTCAAAAAACGATATCTCGTAAACGACTTGCAGTAAAATCCTGCAACAAACAACTGATATTGCAGTGCACCATACATTTAGTTTCTTAATGTCTACAGGTAGTGTTCCATTTAAAAAACCGGGATGTTTGCATAAAAAATACACTTTCAATCTGTTGGCTAAAAATACGAGCTCTTGACTACCAATCCATTCTGTGAAAAGTGCACATCAAGTGCACTTTGTTTCCGCAATATTTGCGGTGCAAGGAATAGAAGTTACAATTACGTTAATCCTAAAAAGCCCGTGCAGTCGTGGTGATGGCGTTCGGATCCTGGCCTGTCAAAAATTTTCCAACTTTCCCAGTTTTAATTCAATGACCACTGGCACCAAACGAGAACTCCTTTGTGCTTACTCTCGGTTATATTTGATATCACATATACATAGAACAACTTAAATTGAAAGAACACAGAAATATTGTAGGGAAGGCGAACCAAAGACTACGTTTCATTGGCGGAACACTTAGAAGATGCAACAGTTGTACTAAAACTGTCTCCAATACAACTGTGCGTCTTGTTTTGGAGTATTGTGGGATCCATACCAGGTGGGACTGGCCGACATTTAGAAAAAATTCAGAGAAGCGCAGCTCGTTTTGCATTATCGCGATATAGGGGAGAAATTGTCACGGAAATGATACACGAGTCGGGTTGGAAATCATTTTTAAATAAGGCGTTATTTGTTGCGGCGGTATCTATCTGTGAAATTTCTTTCATCAACTTTCTCTTTCGAATGTTAACATATATTGTTAGTGCCTACCTGCATAGGGAGACATGATCATAATAAAATAAGAGAAATCCGATCGAAAACAGAAAGATTTAGGTGTTTCTTTTTCCCGCGAGCAATTAGACACTGGAATTATAGAGAAACTTCATCGATGAACCCTCTGTCATGCACTTCAATGTGACTTGCAAAGTATCCATGCAGATGTAAATGAACAGTATTCGACTAGCGGATCACCACCATCGACATCACGTGCGTTTGTTGTGTCAGACAATGGCGATGTTCGGATTTAACTTAGGACACTGGGGCGAAGTCTATTGTTCAGGATCTTCTCACCTCCGCTTGAAACTCCCACTGCCAGTCAAACGCTGGAAATGAAAAGATGGTCTAGCATCAAAATTCGAACAAGTTACTTTCCGCTCCAGTACCACACCACACGCCTGAGACACCGTTCTGTTACCGGCCGCGGTGGCCGAGGGGACTGCGGCGCGCCAGTCACGGTCAGCACGGCCACTACGGTCGGGGGTTCGAATCCCCCCTCGGGCATGGATATTTGAGCCGTCCTTAGTATTAGCTAGTTCATAAACAGTCTGTAAGTTTAGGGACTGATGACCCCGTAGTTAAGTCCCATAAGCTATACAAATATTTGAACATTTTTCAACTGTTCTGTCACGGGGATTTATAAAGTTCTAACAGAGTCTCAAAATCGGTAGGCACCCATTCATAATGCCCTGTGACAGATGGGAGCGTTCGTATTACGTGGAAGCGCTTCCCTTTCCTGCCGCAGTAACCACTGCGGTTCCACGCAAAGACACGAACGCACATCCGTGTCTCTGAAATGGAATACACTGGCGTCAAATCAAGAGGAATTCACCACGGAAGTGGCCGCATCACCGGGAAGTGGCTGCAATATTGCGGAAATACAGCGTGGAAACGCCGCAAGTGTCACTGATCGCATCTCTAGGGCTATTTCTGTACAGCAATATCTTCGCGCACAAGGAGTTCTAAACTTTTTACAGGCTATACAATTTTGACAAATATTATTTATATTAAAAAACATATGTAGCGATTATACGACATGATTTTTTCGGAGACGAGATGTATCACCACAAGTCGTTTGGAGCTAAACGCAGGGGGTGGGTAGAACAATGAACACCATACAGTATACTATGTCTTGAAAATTGGCCCCACTGACTACGTGTTGACCAAGGAGGTTAGAAACGCCCTTAGGCTGATAAAGGTGAAGCCTGCCTCCGCCATATTGCTATGTTTTGGAGAAGTGTTCGTATTGTATAGCTAACGTTATTTCTCACTTAAAACAGAAATACACCGTTCGACGGTTTTGCCTTTATGTAAAAGGTGTCAAACGAGTGCAAATTAGCCGTTAAAAATTAAGTTTTCAAATATAATATGCTGAGTATTTATTACTATTTATTCAAGAAAGTATATTGTTTGAAAGTACATACTTCGCAGTGACAGGCCAGTGCATTAACAATAAGAGGGTCGACTTAAAACTATGCGTTAACGGAGAAATAGCAATCCAGCACTGACCAAGATGGCGGAGTCTTCAACTGACGTATGTGCTCTGCATAGATGGCACCTCCCTTTATTCAAAACTCTTTGCTGTTGACAAACAGCCGCGACTGCAGCGTGCAACAGAAGTACTAAGTCCTGGACGTTACCTTGCAGTATATTCTGCTACAGTCAAATCATCCCTCAGACTTCCAAAGACGCAAACTCGATGGTGCGCACTTAGTGGGAGCATCTGTGACGAAAACGCTGCACTGTTTAACGTTTCACTAGCGACTGTATCCTCGGTAATGCCAATGTACACAAAACGAGGAAAATCATTGGCGTAGTGTGATCTCGGGCGAAATTTGATGTCAACTGAGATTCATCGACAGGTATTATGAAAGATTTGACCAGAGAGCATATAATTACCACGGCAAAAGCTACTGCAAAACTCCAAAACTCATTTGAGTAATACTGTTTCGATAAAAACAGAACGGTTAAAGCCTGATATTCGTGCAAGGAAAGTAGTTGCAAAACCCTTAACTCTCGCAATACCAAGCCATTTTCAGTAACGTGTATTACCAAGAGGGGTACTTTATGACCACCTCCCTTAAAATTAAATTTTCCGATTAAGCTAAACAAAAAATGTAAATCAATCATAGAATCTCGAAGAAGACTTCATTAAAGACAACCTATATTTTTTACAAAATTTTCAAAAATAATTTGAATATTTTCAGAAGGTGGGCATAAAGTATCCCCCCCCCCCCCCAAATTGGTATTGCAAGGGTTAATAACGGAAGCTAAGGCAATGCTGCGAAGCAACGGGTGCCCAATCATATAAAATCTGCACACTTTATGCAGAAAGCATGCGGTATGGTGTGATGAATCACCGTCTACATTGCTGCCGGCCGCGGTGGCCGAGGTGACTGAGGCGCTCCAGTCACGGTCAGCACGGCCACTACGGTCGGGGGTTCGAATCCCCCCTAGGGCATGGATATTTGTGCCGTCCTAGTTAGTAAGTAGTTCATAAG
The DNA here is from genome assembly GCA_026315105.1 of Locusta migratoria. Classification (NCBI taxonomy): domain Eukaryota; kingdom Metazoa; phylum Arthropoda; class Insecta; order Orthoptera; family Acrididae; genus Locusta; species Locusta migratoria. The sequence continues at coordinate 141,943,677 of CM048749.1, read as the reverse complement.
TAGTTTGTAAGTTTAGGGACTGATGACCCCGTAGTTAAGTCCCATAAGCTTAACAAACATTTGAACATCTACATTGCTTTCTACAAACAGCCAGGTTCATGTATCGAAAACCCCAAAAGAAGATTACGATACGGCATGCATGCTTCTGCTGTCAAACAAGGGGGACATCCCATATTGATTTGAGTGTCTATATCGTGGTATCAAACTATCGGGTTGGATAATTGAATGAATATCTCACGATCCTCGACAAGAAACTGTTTACTGTGACAAACATATTGCAAACAAACACTGTCATATTATAAAGTGATAATGAAGCCACACACACACACACACACACACACACACACACACACACACACACACACACACAACTAAAAGGTTCAGGGGCGTTGTGTACAGCATCAGATAATTATCAAATATCTCTACTGGAAGCAAAAGCACCATGTCTCAACATAATTAAACTGATACTGGGAATTTAAAGTAGACACTGAGGACCACATTTATAGCTCCAACATCGTTGAAGCAATTGGCGGATGGTTTAACACAAGAAGGGACAACGTTATGTTGTAAATCAGAAATACAATTTATGTATCTATTCCTCGAACAGTCGACGGGTCTTCTCAAAATCGATGGTGGAGCAATTCCCTACTATGCTAATTTTAAGTATTCATATTATTTTGCCCAACCATGTAGTTGTAACTTTTAAGTTATGTATTCCAATAAAACGAAATATTACAGATTTACAACTCTGTAAGTCTCTTACCACAAGTCAGTTTAGGACATTTACGACTTGTATAACTATAGATGAGACAAGATCTCTGATAGACACAACTCTCTAAATGGTTTTCAACAATAATTCAGTTCATTGTACCAAACATATTGAATATAACGAGAGGCGTTGAATCAAAATTTCTACTCTGGCTGGGATTCGAACCCGGACTTTCCGATCACTTGGCAGACGCTTTAAACCGCCTTTTTTTTTTTTTTTTGTAATGATATAACTTTATTTAATGAAACATTGTATCTACAAATATGTAACTGAAACTTCTTAATCTTCTGCAACTGATTACTTCTCACTGCAAAATTTCACAGTCTCCTCCAGTACTCCTTGGTATTTTTCTTTGTCTCGTGTTAATATTATTGTATCGACAGGTAACACAGCGTTACAGATAATTCGGCTACACGGACTGTCTTCGAACACGTTCCCCTCCACACCACGTACTTTAATTCTGCACTAATGTTTCCCGTGAAAAACGTCCTTTGCTGGGGTGCTATTCCAAAACAGGAGAGCCACTGCAATTTGATACGTATTTCACAGGGAACATTGAAGCTGAATTAAGGTATATGGTGTGGAGGGAGACGTGTTTCAAGACAGTCCGCGTAGCCGAATTAGCCGTAACACTGAGCGGTGGTGGTGGTGGTGGACATGAGGGACCAAACAACGAGGTCATCAGTCCCTTCAACCCCAAATTGTATACGCCACGGAACCCAACGAAAAATAGGTGAGAGCCAAAAGACCATTACACTAGGAAATAAAATCGACTCGCCAACAAGACTAAGACCAACCCAGGGCAGCAAATGCTACAGTGTCCGATCCCACAGCTCTGGAAGCGACCTCTAGCCTAACCACAAGGTACTAATGACACAGTGGTCTACGTATCATAGCTCCAGAGCAGGGAGAAATAAAACTACATTAAAATGTAAAAGAGTGGGGGGGGCTGATGGGGATAAGGCTCTAAACCCCACAATCAGCCAAGAATCACAAACCCACTCACCCCGACCAAGCGAGTCCTAGAGCTGACAATAAAATCTACTTTCACGGAGGAAGGCAAGGACGCGATCAACCATCCGTGGGTCATCCGCCAAAACCGAAGACAATGCAGGCGGTAGGCCATAGTCGCCACGAAGTGTCGAATAGAGAGGACATTCAGTCAGAATATGAGAAACGGATTGTACGGCTCCACAATCACAATGTGGTGGATTGTCATTTTGTAAAAGAAATCCATGGGTCAGCCTGCAGTGTCCAAGACGGAGGCGACAGAGGACAATTGATTCTCTCCGGGAAGGGCGTAAAGATGAACTCCAAGCTGCAGTCGTATCTTTGATGGTGCGGAGTTTATTGGAAGGGGCAGTAGCTTTCCAACTGCTATCCCATGAGGAGTGAAGCAAAGATCTGATCTGCACCCGCAGATCGGCACCCGGAATTTGAAAGGGGGACGGGCAGCGAGTAATTGCCGATCTAGCCAACTGGTCAGCTACTTCATTCCCTGTAATACCAACATGGCTTGGCACCCAGAGAAAGGTAACTGAGCAGGCAGCACGATGAAGGTCAGCAAGGAGTTCATGGATGGAAATAACTAAAGGATGGGAGGGGAAACAACGATCAATGGCCTGCAGACTGCTCATGGAGTCAGCACAGATTAAACCACGGTCCACGGCAGAATGTTTAATAAAACAGAGGGTTCTATAAATCGCCATCAGCTCTGCCGTAAACACACTGCATGCCTCTGGCAGAGAATGGCATTCCGCCCCAACAGGAGATGTAAAAGCATATCCGGAGTGGCCCGCTGTTTTCGAGCCATCAGTGTAGAAGATAGAGGCGCCCTGAAACTCTTCTAGAACTGGGCGCACCAAACGCCGAAAGACCATGGGGGAAATTAAAGCTTTTGGGCCCTGGAAGAGATCCGTCCGAATTAGTGGTCGCGGCACCATCCATGGAGGTGTGCGTGCAGTAAAATGGGGGGCGCAATCTAGCGAAGGGAAATGGAAATCCCGGCAAAGAGAGGCAAGCCGCAGTCCGACGGGAAGGCCCGCCCGCGGCCGAGTATCAGGGGGTCGAAGCCCTTCATATGCAAAAAGAACCTGGTAAGCGGGATGAGCAGGATATTGCCGGATGGCGATGGCATAAGACGCCAGAAGCTGATGCCGCCTGACCTGAAGAGGGCAGATTCCCGCCTCAACAAGGAGACTGTCGACCGGGCTAGTCGGGAATGCACCTGTAGCCAAGCGGACACCATAATGGTGAACCGGGTCTAATAATTTCAGGGCAGAAGGAGCTGCCGAGCCATAAACTTGACACCCATAGTCCAATCGGGACAAGATTAGAGCCCGATAGATACGGAGGATAGTTGTTCGGTCTGCACCCCAAGATGAATGAGCAAGGAAACGTAGGGCATTGAGTTTCCTCATACAACTAATCTTTAGGTGGCGAATATGGGGCACCCAAGTCAATTTTTTGTCAAAGAGAAGACCCAGGAAACGATGCTGTGCTACAACTTCCAGGCGCTGATTACCCAAGAACAGTTCTGGATCAGGGTGAACTGTAGTACGACGACAAAAGTGCACCACCCTCGTTTTTGATGAGGAAAACTGGAAACCATGGGACGTAGCCCACACTGAAGCCCGCCGAATGGCGCTCTGGAGCTGACGTTCAGTAGAAGCTAATGAGTAGGAGCTGTACCACATGCAAAAGTCGTCGACATACAATGCCGGAGTTACCAGTGACCCAACAGAGCTCACCAACCCATTGATGGCGATTAGAAAAAGTGTAACACTCAACACTGAGCCCTGGGGGACACCGTTCTCCTGTATCCGAGGGGAGCTAAAGGAAGAGCCAACTCTGACACGGAACAGGCGGAGGGATAAAAACTGACGGATAAAAATTGGTAAGGAGCCTCTGAGGCCCCAGTCATGAAGAGAACGTAAAATATGATGACGCCAAGCAGTGTCATATGCCTTATGCAGATCGAAGAAGACTGCTACCAGATGATGTCTTTTAGAGAAGGCCTGTCTGATCGCAGTCTCCAGTCGAAGTAAATGGTCAATAGGGGATCGTCCCTCCCGGAACCCACACTGGTAAGGTGAGAGAAGTCCCCGGGATTCAAGAACCCAGCATAATCTGCGGGCTACCATCCGTTCAAGTAGTTTACAGGGGACACTTGTCAGGCTTATTGGTCGATAACTGTCCAGCACCGACGGGTCCTTGCCAGGCTTGAGGGCAGGGACCACAATACTCTCCCTCCACTGGGAGGGGAACACCCCTTGAAGCCAAATACGGTTAAAAACTTTTAGGAGAAATTGTCGTTGAGAGGGGTTAAGGTGTTTCAGCAATTGATTGTGGATATCGTCAGGGCCAGGTGCTGAATCACGAGAAGAGGAGAGGGCCAGCGATAGCTCCCAGTCAGTAAAAGGTTCGTTATATGGTTCCACCTGGTGAGAAGTAAAGCCTAATTTGAAGGTTTCGGCCTGGTGTTTCTGAAGGAGAAAGGTCGCCGGATATGAAGTTGTCGCCGAGACATTGGCGAAGTGAGTTGCAAGATGTTCTGCAACAACAGATGGCTCCGTGCAGACCCCATCAGGCAGGGCAAGACCAGGGACGGAAGACGGCCGCCAGCTACCTTGGATAGATCGGAGCATAGCCCACACTCTTGTCAAAGGGACAGAAGAACCCAACGAGGAGACAAAATGCTCCCAGCATGTCCGCTTACTTTGTTTGATTAAGTAACGAGCTCTGGCACGCAGACGTTTGAAATTTATTAGACCAGCGAGCGATGGGTGGCGCTTAAGATGTTGCAAGGCCCTACGGCGCTCGCGAATGGCTGCGGCAACAGTTGCAGTCCACCAAGGGACAGGCCGGCGAGTAGGAGGGCCTGTCGACCGGGGAACAGCGGCGTTGGCAGCTTGGGTGATCATGTTGGTCATTTGGCTTATAACATCATCTATACAGCCTGAGGGGGAAGATGGGAACACAACCTGGGATGTATATAGCGGCCAATTAGCACGACGGAATACCCAGCGGGGTACCCTGGCTCGTGGTAGGCGTGAGGGAAGTGAAAGGATCAACGGAAAGTGGTCGCTATCGCAGAGGTCGTCATACGCCGACCAGTGAAATAAAGGAAGGAGAGAAGGAGAAGTGAGAGAGAGGTCTATGGCAGAAAAGGTGCCGTGAGCGGCACTAAAATGAGTTGGGGAACCATCGTTGAGAAGGCTCAGATTGTGGTCAGCAAGAAACTGATCTATGAGGCGGCCCCGGCTAGATGTGTAAGCACTGCCCCACAAAGGATGGTGGGCATTGAAGTCCCCAAGGATGAGGTAAGGAGGGGGGAGTTGCTGAAGGAGGGCCACTAGGGACGTGAGTGTAGGTGTCCTGTCAGGTGGAAGGTAGAGGTTGCAAATGGTCAATGGAGTGTCCAAGTGAACTCGGACAGCAACCACTTCCAATGGAGTTTGGAGAGGAATCCAGGTACTGACAATATCTGTCCGGACCAAAGTACAAACCCCACCAGACGCCTGGAGGGGACCAACCCGGTTCCGACAAAAAGCACGAAACCCACGGAGGGTCGGTGAATGTGCATCCATAAACCTCGATTCCTGCAGGACGACACAGGCCGCAGAAGAGAGAGAGATTAGCTGTTTAATCTCCAAGAGGTGACGGTAGTAACCATTACAGTTCCATTGGATGATCACATCACGAGGATCTAGGCGGGAAGCGAATGGCATAACGTCTGTCACGCTGCTTTGTCAGCGTCCGTCACCAAAGAAGAAGGGACAACATCCATGAATAGCTGATCAGCCTCGGGCTCAATGGGATGAGCGAGTTGCGAAAGCACAGTCGGCGCCTCCGGTGGTACCGGAGGGGCTTTATCTTGTAACTTTGGTTTCTTCTTCTTCTTCTCCTTCTCTTTCTCTTTCTCCTTCTCCTTCTCCTTCTCTCGTGTGGGACGGGCAGGACCCACCCCAGAGAGAGGACTTTTGTCAGTTAGGTCTGGTACTGACGAGGATCGGGCGACCTTTGAACTCACTGACTGGGAGTCCGATGGCCGGCTGGAGGTCGAAGATCTCCGATCTGGGGAACGCCGGGACGGAAGGCCCTGAGATAGGGCACTGTCACCGGCAGGCGACGGAGAAGGGGTGCACTTCTCCGGCTGGGAAGGGGTAGGACACAAAGGGAGGGCTACAGGAGCTACAGGAGAGGGAGATGTGAGGGAGGGGTGTGGACGGGGTGTAGGGGGGAGATGGGAGTGGGAAGGGGAGGGTGAAAGGCTAGACGATAACGTCGTAGCGAAGGTCGTCGCCATTTGCACGGGATGCAGACGTTCATATTTACTGCGGGACTCAGGGTACGTCAAACGCTCCAGGGATTTGTACTCTTGAATCTTCTTTTCTTTTTTGAACATAGGGCAATCTGGCGACCGTGAAGAGTGGTGTTGTTGACAGTTGACGCACACCGGCGGAGGAACACAGGGGCTCCCCTCATGTAGTGGGCGTCCACAATCACCGCATACTGGGACTGCTGTACAGCGAGAGGACATATGACCAAACCTCATACATCGAAAACACCGCATGGGAGGTGGAATGTAGGGCTTCACTTCACATCGATATATCATTATCTTGACCTTCTCTGGGAGTGTGTCCCCCTCGAAGGCCAAGATAAAGGCCCCAGTATCGACGCGGTTATCTTTAGGTCCCCTCTGAACGCGGCGAACAAAATGTACACCACGCCGCTCGAGATAGGCCCTAAGCTCCTCATCAGTTTGAAGGAGGAGGTCCCGGTGGAATATCACACCCTGTACCATATTCAAGGATTTGTGCGGGACAATTGTTACTGGAATGTCGCCAAGGGTGGTGCAGGCGAGCAAAGCTTCAGACTGGGCTTCCGAGACTGTTTTAATGAGTAATGAGCCAGATCTAAGCTTACCCATAGATTCCACTTCACCAAACTTGTCCTCTATGGTCTCGACAAAGAACAGAGGTTTGGTGGAAGTAAAAGTTCCTCCATCAGTCCTTGAGCAGACGAGATAGCGAGGAAAGGGTTTTGCTCCTAACCGGCGAGCCTGGCCTTCCTCCCAAGGGGTAGCAAGGGAGGGAAACATCCTCTTATCCGCAATAGTAGCATTAAACGATCTCTTCCTGTCTTGAGAGACGGCCGATGCACGACCATTTTGGAGTCTAACTCTTTTCATGGGGCTAGACGTCCGCCCTGGTGTCACCCACTCCGAAACCGGGGCTCTCTCCATGGGCGCCACCCAGCCTCAGCAAAGGCCACCTGGCACGATGGCCATTGCCGGGAGTTCTGATACCCCCGAGGACAGGCATCAACTCCTTGGCTTGCATGGAGAGGTCGCAGCTCAGACACCAGTAGTGTGATCCCTGTGGTGTCAGGGGGCTCAGCCAAAGGGTACATAACAGCCCCCCCACACGGACTGGCTACACGTGCTGGGGACCTAGCGGGGGATGGGGGCTACAGCGAGGAAAGGAAGTGGAAAGGAAAGGATAGGACCCGCGCTGTAGGGGCTAGGTCGGGAGTTCTTCCCCAATTGGCTCACACATTATCGGACAATTTTGGTATGGAAGGTCAAACCCCGAGGGGGACCAAACTGGGCCAAAAACCGGTGTACACAGCTGACAAAACCAAAGTGCAGGACAATCGGTACCATGGGATAGCCGAGCCGTCATCCAGAGTACCACCGAGAGACGGGGTTGGAGAGGGTGGGAAGGAGGAATTGGGATGGGAAGGAGGGGGAACTAGGAGGGGTAATGCAGCCTGGGGAAAGCAGGAAAAAAGGCTGCAATGGCTCGGGGACCCGTGCGCGCCACACACGTACCCACAAAAGAGCTGTGGGCCCCCTGGGGGCTACACTGAGCGGTCTAAAGCGTCTGCCTAGTAATCAGGAAGTCCGCGTTCGAATCACGGCCACAGCAAAAATTTAATTCAACACCTCTCCTTATATATTAATGATTTTCAATATCAACCCACCACCCCGTCATGTGACCTAGCAACATCGAGCAGTGAAGGGTTAGAACAGACAACACGGAAATATGTACTTCACGTACCAGTTTAAAGCCAGTAGGAACTACTATGCTCGAAATAGTCCGGATGTACACACATTAAATACAGCGGTTCCCATTTGTCAACATAAATTCCTGAAAGATTCGTCTCCTCGGTTACAAGAGTACAGGTCATGGACTGTTGCGTTCTTTCTATATCCAGTTCGCCGCATCATGACCATCAACAACAGCAAGATAAGACATTTGCTTCCCAGCATCAGAATCGCTTATCATTGCAATGCGAGAATTATCAACAGTGATAGCAGCGCACTTATCAGATAAGAATGCTACACCGACGGACAACCTGGAAATATACACCAAATTAAAATACCCGCGAATGACGAGACATCAACAGTGCAACTACAAAAATGCCAAGTGATGGTAAATTGTCGCGGGAAGGACCTCCGTGATCTGGCACCCGACTTGACGAAATCGCTTTTAACTTTATATATTCTTGATGAGCTTCGTTTGTAGTGGATTGTAGTGAACGAATTTTCGTTTGTAGTAACTTGTAAATCCCACCAAACGTGTTCGAAATGCAATTCGCGATGGTTATACTGCTATCTACTGCACCCACTGTTACTACAAATGAAAATTCGTCCACTACAAACCGCTACAAACTATTTCCTACACATATCAATTAGAATTAAATTTCTTAAAAGTGGGGTGCTGGCAGTGGGTGCAGTACACAGCAGTATGGCCCTCGCGACTTGCGTTTCGAACAGGTTTGGTGGGATATACAAATTACTAAAAACGAAAATTCGTTAACTACAAACCTCTACGAAAGTTTTTCTACACATATCATCCATTAGAATTAAATTTCTTCAAAGTGTGGTGCTGACTGTGGGTCCAGTCCACTGCAGTATGGCTCTCGTGCCTTTTATTTCGAACACGTTTTGTTTTGTCGTACAAGTTACTACAAACGATTTTCTACACGTATCATCCATTAGAATTAAATTTCGTAAAAGTGGGGTGCTGGCTATTTTTTGAGTGGCCCATAGTGGTTTTTTTTCCGAAAAACTACAAACATAAATTTCGGAACTACAATCCACTACAAACGAAGCTCTATAAGATTGAATAAAGTAAAAAGCGATATCGTGAGGTCGGGTGCCAGGTACACTGAGGTACGGGAAGGCAATACTTTTACCAATATGAAACACACAAGCTCGCGTGTTCGAACGCAGAAGTCGTCAACACAGTCAGAGGCAAACAGCAGATCACTGTGAATCGACGGACGTAGTTTATGAAGCTAGCAGTATCGCCGCCAAAGGCAGTTTTGTGTACACTGTTGGTACCTCTTCTCACTGCTTTTCTGGCATAAACACGGCAGCAGCTGTTCACTGCGGTTTGACGGGAAACGACTTGTAAAGCGGCGAGGAAACAATTGCCTCCCCAGTCGGGCAACAGTAAAGCCAGGATGGAAGCAAGCAATGTAGGTCACGCAACAGCGTGTGCCTCCCCCTCCACGGAAGTGTGAAAGGGCAGACGCAACCGAGGTGACAGAAGAGATGCGATAGCGATATGCACATACGAGGGTAGTCCCATAAGCACCCGGCCTGACGGAAAGATGACAGTCGTGCAAACATATCTCTCGGTTAGAAAGTATACGATCTATGAAGCGTATGTTTCAAGTTAGAAGATACCACACTGTTCAGTATTTGTTTGGCAGCCATCAATAGTTGACGTGAGTGAACTTGTGAAAATGGTGAAATTGTTCATCGTTATGTGATACTTTTTTTAAGGCCTCAGCGAATAATGCAATATTAAATCTGAGTTGTATTCTAACATTGGGAGAGCCCATTCCTTCGTTTACAACAGTAAAATATTGGGTAGCTACAGTTTAAATGAGTCAGTACAAGCTGCCAAGAGGAGCATTGCACTTGTCGGCTAAATGAGATGATTCCAGAAATGGTGAAGAAAATCCACTGGATGATTGTAGACAAAGTGCACGACCATAAGGTGTGGAACATCGCATATTATCTGAAATTTTGAACATGAGAGAACTGTGTGCAAGGTTAGAGACACGTTTGCTCACATTCGAGAAAAATGTGTCGCCAAGATGTTTTAGTTGAGTGTTTAGCGAAGTTCCGCAGCAAAAAAGCTGATTTTTTTGCTCCATTTCATAACCATGGATGAAACATGGGTCCACCACTTCACCCCGAGACAAAAGAACATTTGAAAACAATTGACAAATTGGAGAACCGACTCCAAAGAAGACGGAGACCGTTAAATCTGCAGGCGAGGTGAAGTCGATTTTTTAGGTTGTGCGTGGGATAATTTTTATTGTCTACTTAGAAAAATGAAAAACTGGAACGGCGAATATTATGTGAACTTTATTGCAACATTTGGGCGAAGAAATCGAGCAAAACCGGACGCATTAGACCAAGAAGAAAGCGTTGTTCCTTCGGGATAATGCACCACCACAGAAGGCCGTTTATTGCAATGGCCAAAATTCAGGAATTAAAGTTTGAATTTGCTACCTCAGGCACCCCATTCACCAGATTTAACCCCCTCATATTATTTTATGTTCCCGAACTCGGGAGGGGGAAAAAAAACGGCTCGGTAGTCGAAGATTTTCAAAAAATGAAAACATGATTTCTGCAGTTCATGGTTATTTTCAGGAGTTTGACAATTCTCCTTATAAAAGAGAGTATCTATCTTATTGACCATCGCTGGTAAAAGTATATTGAGGTGGACGGAGATTATGTTATATTTATTTTTCAATTTTTCCAAAATTTGTGGGTTTCTTTGTTAGGTCGGTTACTTATGGGAACACCCTCGTACTACCGACAGCGCCAGTATCGCGTCCTCACGGTATTAAGAGAGCGGTGCATTGGTAGGGCTGTCATTTGTACTCCGGTGATTCATCTGGAGAGGTTTCCCACACGATTGTCGCCGTTCCAAAGGTAATTTAAATACTTTGAAGACACAATATCAGTTGGAGCTTGATGCGTGGAACAGTTCATTTCGGAAACCGTGAGGGAATTCAATATTCTGAAATACTACGTGTCAAGAGTGGGTCGAGAATAGCCAATTCCAACATTTCCTCCCGCAACGGACAACGCAGAGGCCGGTTGGATTCTAGACGATTAGAAAACGGTGGCTTGATTTGATTTGATTTTTCCAGGGAAGCCAAAACAGTGTTGGTCCAACCCGCCACTGCCCGCACCGAAACTAAGTTTATTGTGCGGTATCGCTCCCTTTATATCTAGTAAAGCCAACCACTGCCCTTGAACAGTGCAAGGAGTCCCTTTACCAGTTCTTTATTAGACACAATTTCTTCGGGTCTGGTTGTCCCAAATGTTCTGTGCCTTTTACTCTCCAATGCAATGCATTCGAAGATTAGATGTGATGCAGTTTCATCACCGTCATCACAGATCCTACATTTAGGGTCCTCTTCTGTTATTCCCATTTTATGTAGGTGTTTTTTGAAATTCCCATGGCCTGTCAGCAATCCAACCATGAGTCTAATCTCTCTCCTGTTCAGGCCCAGGATTGCAGAGCTTCTTTTAAAACATGGCTTTGGCACCATTACCTTGCCATGTTTTTGTTGATGGACTTTGGTCCAATATTCTACGTGCTGTCTTCTGAGCCAATTACTTAGCTCCAATTTGATCATTGCCTTGGTGATTGTCAGGACAGGTTCCGGTCCAATAAATGGAGACTCTGTCCCCATCCTGGCTAATCTGTCGGCATGTTCGTTGCCACTGATCCCCGAGTGGCCAGGGACCCACAATAGGTTTACTCTATTGCTTTCCCCTAGCTCCACCAGAACCCTGTGACATTCTGCAACAATTTTAGACCTTGTTGCAGGAGCTGCCAGTGATCTCAGGGCTGCCTGGCTGTCTGAATAGATGTAGATGCTACGATCTTTGTAGCACCTAAGCAAATTCTCCTCCTCACATGCCCTGATGGCAGTGATTTCGGCCTGGAATACTCAGGCCAGTTTCCCTAGAGAGATGACGCCCTCCAGTCTGGCTGCAACCCGTATACCCCGGCCCCAACGCCTTGGTCTGATTTCGACCCGTCAGTGAACCAGACAATATCCCCCGTACAGTGTCGAACTATTGTCTCCCATTGCTCCCTACTTTTAACTGTTATACTGAAAGGCTTGTTGAAGCAGTATGGGGTTATAATATAGTCGGCTGGCATTTCCCCAACCTTTCCTATATTTACCTCACTCACTATTTTAGTGTGTGATTCTGGATATCCCAAAGAGTTCCAGTTGTTACCAGTTTTGAGCCTGCATGCACCAACTGCTGCCTCCATCTCGACCCAAAGGTGTAATGGGGGCATATCCAGCATGGTTTCCATCCCAGCAGTTGGTGTGCTGCTAATTCCGCCTGTTATGGCTAAAACGGTGGCTTGGTCAGATGAGTTCCGATTTTTGTTGGTAAGATCTGACGGTAAGATTAGAGTGGGCGCAGACCGACAAAACCACAGACCCGACAACACTGGACTGTGCAAGCTGGTGTTGGCTCCATAATGGCGTGGACTGTTTTAGAGCAATGAGTCGCATGTCAGGACAAGCACTGAAGTCAACATTACCTTCCTTCAATTGGGCCAACTGGCGGTGAATCGGGAAAGTACAGTACAAACTAACGAAACAATTGGGTATATTGTCTGCACGAATTATTTCAATTTACATTTAAAGAGAAATACTAAAATGAGCTCTAACATGGAAATTAAGCGTTTCCGGACACATGTCCACATATTTTCTTTCTTTGTGTGTGAGGAATGTTTCCTGAAAGTTTGACCGTACCTTTTTTGTAACACCCTGTATAGTAGGAGGGATAAGGGTGCTCACAGAAAGATTATGGTTTAACATCGTTGTCATTGGAGACCGAGATCACAATCACATCGTTTGGGCAGGGATAGGAAAACAAATCGACCGTGCCCTTTCATAGGAACCATTCCGGCAAACGCCTGGAGAACCTTAGGGAAAAATCACCGAAAACCTAAATCTTGACGACTGGAGGTGGATTTTAACCATCATCCTCCCGACTGCGAGTCCAGTGTGCTAACCACTGCGCGCTCGCTCGGTTGTGTTCACAGGAGCTACAGCACTGACGGTGCTGGTGGTGGTAGTAGTAGTAGTAGTAGTGGTGGTGGTGGTGGTAATGAGGCTACGATATGTTAAGTTGGACGGCACGCAGCACCTGGAAGACTGAATTCGCTTTCTCCGCGACGCGCCTCATATTCAGATTACAGCTGCCAGCGAGGCGAAAGACGTGCAGGACTTGTGTTGCATCACGAAGAAGAAAGCGCCGCATCGCTATCCGGCAGCACCTAGTTTCGCTTGCCTGACGTCAAGCAAGACCTGAAGGCATCGGGCAGTCACCGTTTCCATCGATGCCAGTAGACTACTGCAAACATAGGTTTCGTATCAATTTTGTAACTCGTCATCTGTAAAGACAGGACAGGTATATGAAAGCGTAAAACCAGTTCACTTACGTAATTCTCATCCCAGTGCCGGATCTACGACATTTCACAACCTTGTGGCGCCCCCTCTCCCAACCGCTCTTTTTAACTTCATTCTGTCGCCTTATGGGCAAGGGCGGGCCGCTGGAGAGCAATCGCTGCTAATTTCAATAATATATATTGTATGCAGTACACGAGTTTCGGGATCTAAATCTCATCATCAGGTGCAACTGCAAATTACAATAAAATAAAATAGTGACGTCTGTCATGTAGCCGGCCGCGGTGGCCGCGGGGACCGAGGCGCTCCAGTCACGGTCTGCACGGCCACTACGGTCGGGGGTTCGAATCCCCCCTCGGGCATGGATATTTGAGCCGTCCTTAGTATAAGGTAGTTCGTAAGTAGTTTGTAAGTTTAGGGACTGATGACCCCGTAGTTAAGTCCCATAAGCTTAACAAACATTTGAACATTTTTTCAGTTATGTAATAAAATGGCTACACTACGTCTTTACTGAAATGAGTTAATACAAAGGGCCTGCCGGCAGTTAAACTGCTACGGTGGCCGTTGAAGGGCTGATGGGATGCTCGGGTGATTCGGTAAGTTGCATTTCTACATGGGGGCTTACATTTTTGGGTCGGTATGGTCAGACGCGCGGAATATACACTTTTCTGTTCTTAACAATGCCGACTTTATCTTTTCGAATTTCGCTTCCTAATTATGGGACTTATTTTTCATGCAGACCCTGCCTTACGAGTAGCTGAATCGCGCCCAAGTTGCCTACAGAGCTTCCCGGCCTGCTGCATGTACCAGAGACCACTATTTTAATCTTTTCCTACATGTGACAGTTTTACAGACTCATTCAGTACGTATACTCCATTTTTACTGAATAATTTTAGTAAAGATGTAGAGCAGCCATTTTATTACATGACAGACGTCACTGTTTTATTTCACTGTAATTTGCAGATGCACTCGATGACGAGATAGAAGTCTCGAAACACGGGTAGTGCATAGAAATAAAGTTTTAAATTAACAACTGTTGCGGATCGAATCATTAAAAATGAAGATGGGTGGAATGTGGATGTCCCGAAGATAGACAATTGTCTTAGATTATCCTGTTGGGACACATTTTCCCCCCTGAAATGGGGGGATTTAATTCTCCCAACTGGGAAATGCTTAGCAGGAAATGGGGGACAGTCCAAGAATTCACCTTACAGACTTAGGAAACCCTGAAAAAACCTGGCTAGGACTGCTAGTGTTGCCACGTTCTGTGATCGTTACACCTTACTTTCACGTTACATAGGGTCCCGTTCTATGCTGGCTGCGTACACTAGCGCCGGCCGCGGTGGCCGAGGTGACTGAGGCGCTCCAGTCACGGTCAGCACGGCCGCTACGTTCGGGAATTCGAATCCCCCCCTCGGGCATGGATATTTGTGCCGTCCTAGTTCGTAAGTAGTTCATAAGTAGTTTGTAAGTTTAGGGACTGATGACCCCGTAGTTAAGTCCCATAAGCTTAACAAATATTTGAACATTTTTGCGTACACTAGCTCACCTAGCTTGTCAGCTAGTGCACGCATTATTCCTCCCTTCGCTCAGCGTCGCTGTCTTCTACCCCCCCCCCCGCCCCCCCCCAATAAACCCACCCTCCACTAGCTCGTCAGCAGCAAGTCACCTTATTGGCTCTCCACTTTACCACTTTAGGTTATTAACACTACCAGTGTGTCATTTCCGACAATCTTACAGCAGCTCGAAATTGCAAATAACGCCTAAACGTCATCTGAGACGAAAATATAATAAACTGATTTGTAGAAGAGAACATTCTCTACAACTTTTATACTTTTTTTCATATTTCACACCATTTCGGAGATATTTGTGAAAATAGCGGCGATTCAACTCAGTCTCTGCCTATACTTGTTCCCACTTCCAGGTCCCACCGATCTACACCAAATTTTTATCTGTTGGCCGTCAGCGACCAGAAACTCCCGCAAGCAGCATAACCGGACGCTGCTAGCGGGCGACACTACGCTCTATCTCGACTGTTACGAGTCGGATCGAAAAAAATTTCAAGTAAAAGATGTTCATAATTTAATATCTAGCAGCTTTTGTTTGAATAGTTTCTTGATATTTTGACTCAGAATTGATACACAAGCCTACAGATATAATTATTCAAATGGCTCTAACGATCCTTTTTTAGTCATTTAACAGAGCTTCGAAGAATGATTGTAGGTTGATATTTCATCTAGGGAGGAATATATAGCAGGATAATATATTCTTAATAATCGTGATTAATTATTATTGGGATTGGATTAATTAGTTCACAACGGCCGCCTCCAATACATCAATTTTTGCTGTAATTGCATTTCTTTGAAGAGTGTTCCGAAAAAGCCGAAAAGTAAAGCAAATTATAAAACAAAATCGCACAAGCTTGTTTTTCGACAGACTATTGAACATATTTCTGACAAAAAATAAAAATAATATAAATAACGTAAATTTAAATATATAAAACAATTATATATAATTTACTATTGTATATTGATATTTTTTCGGATTTTGGATTTCTTTCGAGTTTTCAGCTGTTCTTTTAGGTTTTCCTACCTTTTATCCCAAACCACACCATTATTAAAGAAAAACAGGAAAAAATCGAAACTGCCAAACCATTTCTGATTTTCTGTGACACTAACGCACAGCTATTCATTTTTATATACAAAGATTAGCTTATTCCTGCTGCTTCGCACGCGTAGACTAGATGATCTGCATTAGTTTTTTTCTACTTCTGAATGTATATTTTCATAGATTTATCTTAAAAATGCTTTCCTAGTCAAGTATTTTGATACAACTTACTACGCCCTATTGCACCATTGGTGGCATAATTCAAAACATCCCGGAACACATTTTTGGTTCCAAATCTAAATTTTCGCATTTCTAGCATCAAAATTGTCTTAGTAGCACCCTTAAATGATTTTCCTTTATTTCACCAGCTTAATGGTTGAATTTCCAAAAATATCTAAACACGTGTTTTTAAAAATTCAATCAAAAATCTAAAATTTGTATTTCTTGCTTCAAAATTGCCTTAATAGCAAAGTATTTTCAAAAAACGGTTCATCCCCTATTTCACCCCCTTAGGTATTGGAATATCGAAAAACCGCTGATGCCTACAGTGTAACGCAAACAACGTCTACAAATTTCAAGTTTCTATCGTCTGTAGATTCACTATTCAGCGCAGTTTTCTAACTGATCGAGAACGCGAAGTTTCTTTCTTACGCTTTGTCATCTTTCTTGGTAGTTTTACTTTTCAAACTGCAATATGCACTTATTTTTCTTTATTCGTACGCTTGTTGCAGAAAAACTGAAGAAAGTGCATCACGTTTCGCTGTGTACAACCTCTTTGACACTATCACTAGTCTTCAGTCCGAATTTTATATAAGCTGCCGAATTTCAACCACTGTATCTTCCACCCTCTTATAGCTATCGGCACGAAACTGCTATGGTGTACAACAGGAGAGTGTTGTACAACAAACAGATCGTTTGAAGGAACTGAGTTACCAACAGCCGTAAGTATAATGAAATATTTATTCTATTACAACCAGTTTCGGCATTTCACTATGCCATCTTCAGGTCCCTACATCGGAGCATGATATCCAAAAGTAGGGATACTAAACTGGATTCGTGGATTTCGTCTCTTAGATGGAAACAACAACAGCAACTGCTGCTGTTTCCAACTAAGAGACGAAATCCACGAATCCAGTTTAGTATCCCTACTTTTGGATATCATGCTGCTATGTATCCACGAATTCAGTTTAGTATCCCTACTTTTGGATATCATGCTCCGATGTAGGGACCAGAAGATAGCATAGTGAAATGCCGAAACTGGTTGTAATAGAATAAATATTTCATTGTGGGTACCTCAGTTCCTTCAGACTCTTGACCAGCTGCTGTCCCGTTTCCACCACCGATGATGGATTCAATGAGACTTAACATATCGTTTGTCTCTATTGAGTAGTTTTTGCTGAAGTCAAAATATTGACAGTCGGGGGGCGCTGAAGTGTCGTGCCTCGGCCGACGAGGGAGTGTGGGGAGGGGGGCGCTAATGAAGCGTGGATCTTATGGGTGCCAGTTATGGTCGGTATGCCACTGCTGTTAAATGTTCACATTTTTCCGCATTAGCCTCGGCGTTGCGACGAATTTCAAGTGCCATACTCTTTAGAAGATAATCTCGTTATTGAGTCGGTCATTTAAATGGAGACGGCAGCGCTGAGCTGCTACTAAGTACAGCCGGCCGCGGTGGCCGAGGTGACTGAGGCGCTTCAGTCACGGTCAGCACGGCCGCTACGGTCGGGGGTTCGAATCCCCCCTCGGGCATGGATATTTGTGCTGTCCTAGTTCGTAAGTAGTTCATAAGTAGTTTGTAAGTTTAGGGACTGATGACCCCGTAGTTAAGTCCCATAAGCAATACAAACATTTGAACATTTTTACTAAGTACAAGAGCACCGGTGCGTCGGTACAGTCGCCCGCGGGGTAAACAGCAGTTGGTAGCCCACGTGCGCCGCGCATGCGCATGCGCGCTGCTTATCCACGCGCTTCCCAGAACGGCCGGGAAGCTGGGAGCCCCCTCCCGTCTCGACGCACTATTTCCCCGATAAAGCCGACAGCGATAGCTTCCCGACGACGGCTGGGCGCAACACTTCGCCAACAGTCCCACGCATCACATTACAGAAGGGCCGACTCCCAAACAAGTCTACCGGGCTGAAGCGGATCTACGTCCGCTTATATGCTTCGTGAAAGATAGTGGAAAAACTCGCATTTTCGTTTCTGGCAGGATATTTTGAAAGGCTATTAAACTGAAATATCGACTGAAAAATAATTCCATGACAATATTCCAGATGAAAAGTACCAGCAAGCCTAAATATCAATAAAAGTTTATATATAACAAAAACGCAACATAAATCCAGGTGAAAATGGTCTCGCAACAAATATTTTAGAGGCTAGTGGAAAGCTATGGGTTACAATTCTAAAAATAAAAAACTAGATATTGTCTGCGATGCTGCCACTATTCCAGAAAATTGGAAGTTTTGTGTCCCAGCCTCGTCGCCGCTTTTGTGTCTCGTTTCCGTCGTAGGTGTCGGTGGCCGAGTAGAAAGACCGACACAGGAATAAAGGATGCAGGCTTGTGTAGGTTGGAGGTGACCAGCCAATTGGACAGCAGAAACTAGAAACACTAGAGTAAATTAGAACAAGATATATATTTCTTAGTGATTTAGTAATACTTAACTTTTACATAGCTCAGTATTGCAGAATTCTGATACATAGTTGAGCTAGAGGCCTGCCTAGTGCCTATCCCATAGCCAAGTCTTCTCTGGTGCCTATCTGATTCCGAAGTGATAGCTGATTCCTATCTCAGTCCCAAGTGAACGATGTCGTTCAGTGGTGGCCACGAGCGGGATCGCAGCAGAGGGCGCTCGTGGCTGACGTTGTAAGAACGCCGCGCCGTGCGTGCATGGCGGCGCGCGGCGAAAGTAAGTGACGCGCACTTCATACTTGTGCGACACCACAGGAAGGTTTCGTTACTTCATCCAATTCATGACAAATGGAAAACATTAGCAATTACTATGGAATTTCATTACTACCTGTCATAAAATATTTGATTTCCGAACTGTCCTCCAGCGAACATTAAGACAGCGATAATGACGAAAGCGACGAATGTGATGACAACTTCAATTGGAAAATGTTATGTATCGTATAAAGATTTCCGACTCTTAATTCGTTATCGGCGACATCAAAATATGCCATACCAAAAGTTTCACTCCCATCCGCCGAATCTGTAAATTATGGTCCACCTTGTTGGCTCCGCAATTACGATTTTTTAAATTCCGACATCCGATTACTAATCAGCGATCAGCATTTTATATCCATTTTTGTTCTAAGGTTTTGAAGTTAGTTGGCTCTTTGTGAGTCTGCTAAAGTAAGGCTGCCAACCGTCCCGGATTCTGCGGGACAGTACCGCATTTAGACTCTTTGTCCCGCATTGGGATAATTACTGAAAATGTCCTGAAAAAATGGTAAAAGCGTCCCGCATTCCCGTAATTTTAAAATTGTTGGTCTATGAGCACAAGCCGGAACTATTTGCGTACGGCCCGCTATGTCATACTGCTTGCAAGTCAACTTCACAATGCATCATCTACGAATAAATGACAGTCTTCATACATATATGAAATACAAAAGACAACATACGATATACATCATCTGACTATTTCCAAATGATAAATTCGCTAGAAGCGGAAATTACTTTTGTTTTAAGCGTGTACTGCATTTAGTGATAGGAAGACTTACTTTAAAATATCTGTCTCTGGTATATTTTCTGTGCCTTGTTAAGTACGTTTCAATAAATGTAATGGAATACTTTTCGGTGCTCAAGGTGGCAAACATGATGTAATATTATCACAGTGTTATTATCTGAAGTGCAAATACAATATCAGCATTCATCTTACTTCTTTCAGGAATAAAAAGGTGATGAATTTCTGAAAATGCAAAAACGAAAGTGAGTGAGCATTGCATGTAGTAAGGCACAATTAAACTCTGCACTTCATCGAGAGAACTTCTATAATAGAGTAGTTCAAATGGTTTTAAAAAAGTAGTTTTATCGAATTTAATTCGTGGTTACTTCAAAACATAATCCTTTGGGTAGAGGGAGCAACTTATCAAAATGTGTGGAGCGCGATGCTCCAAGAGCTGGAACAAATTAAAAGTAGTACAGGCAACTAAGTTGTAAAAATTGTCAGAGTCAAATTCAAAATAGGGGCATGATAAAATATTTTTGAATTGTAAATAAAGATAGAAAATTAAGAATAAAATGTCACTCGTGTTAGATATGTTACCTCAAAAGTTAAGTGAGTAGACCTACTCTGCCAGCCTAAATTTCTTTCCTAGTTTCAGAATAACTGGCACAATCACTCATGCGATCTTAGTCATACTTCCCATGCTCTAAATGTCCCGCATTGAGTTTTGAAAAAGTTGACCGCCTTAAGCTAAAAGAAAGTCATGACACTAACAGCAATAGCGTGCATCGTGCAGTGGAAAGTCCGTCTGCAATGGCTCATAGTTTAATTACAGGTCCACTGTATGTTAATCGACTCTTACTGAACAATGGCGTGGGGGCGAGACACCTCTCAGTGACGTACAACGCCTCTCTTGTAGCGTCTGCCCCTGCAGTTATTAGACCACCCCCGTGATATGACATCTACATGGTTACTCAGCAAATCTCATGAAATACCTGGAAAAGGGTTCACCGAGCAGCTTTTATACTATTTATCTAAAATTCTATTTTCGAATAGCACGCGGAAAGAACGAATGCACCAATCTCTCCATTCGAGCTCTGATATTTTTGTTTCGATGATCATTTCTCCCTATATCACTAGGAGTCTGTAATATAAATTTCAAATTTAGAGGAGAAATTCGACGAACACAAATTACGTAAGATTTCGCCATAACGAAAAACTACGTTTTTATTATCATTCCGGTATCAGGGAATGATAATACAAGATAAGGATCCGACAACGTACGGATAAGTGTAGTGCGGGCATACTCTTTAGTAATTCTGTTACATCTTCCAAGTATTCTGCAAATTAAAAGCAGTCTTTGGTGCTTTCCCCGAAGACTTTTTCCTTGCTTTATTTCCAATTTATGGCTGTCATAATAGTAATTTCTACATATTTTGCTGAATTTGGAGCTTGAGATTTCACTAGTTTATCTCATAAATAAACTTTAGCGGATTCCTTTTAGGGCCCATGTAGACGATGTCACTCTTTTCCTTACTTGGGGTGATTTGGCAATTTTCGCTCCATATAGGTATCTTATCTAAATCGTTCTAACATTGTTCTTCTGATGTCTTTCCTAGACGATAAATGACAGCATCATCTAGAAACAACCAAAGAGGACTGCTCAGTTTCTTTCTCTAATCCTTTCGATAGAATAGGAACAGCTGAGGACGAATAACACTACCCATGGGTACGCCAGATTCACCTCTGTTTTCGCCCATGCCTTTCCATCAGTCACTCCGAACTGTCCTCTCTTACTGTAAATTTCCAACCAAATCATATCTAAGACGATATTGCATAAACACGCAATTTTATCAAAAGTAGCTTGTGCGGAGCCGTGTCAAATGCCTTCTGGATATCTAGAAATATGAACAAAATGTTCAAATGTTTGTAAATCTAAGGGACTAAACTGCTAGGTCATTCCATGTCAAATCACCAAGTGGTAAAGCTCGGCCATCTTCAATTTTGTTCAAAGTTTACCAGGATGTTGTTAAAGATCTTAAATGATTTTATACAAAATTTTAGGAAAACATCTAATGTGTTAGAAACACCAGGGCCCATTTTGAGGAAGGGAGTCGTGCATCGAGCGTGTGTCAAATTTGTGGCCAAGTTTACACTTGCACTACTCTGCATCTTAGGTACTTCACATTTCCAAATCTAGGTTTCTAGATCAATTTTGGCCAGAGAATTAAGAAACAACACTATCATGGGTAAATGTTAAGTATTTCTTTTACGTATGAGTCACTATGGACTACGATTATTCAAACTGTTTCTCCTTTCTTATCCTCCACAGTTCTCTCACCATTTTTCGATGTTTCTCTCTTCTTTCTTCGGTCTACTTGGCTCCAGTCTTTCTTCGGATTTTCCTGGAAACATTTGGCATACTTTAATTTCTTTCTAAATGGTAGTCTTTTCTTAATATCTTGTTGGCTAATTTGGAGCTGGTCCATGTACCTTCCAACTTCTTTGCACTATTTATTATCCATTTTTAATTTACTGAAGTAACAGAACAGTCTTTTTGTCTGTTGGGTTCCATCCTTTGTATGTAGAAAGCTATTCTTTTCCTAATTACATCAATGATTTTTTCTACATTTGTATAGATTTCACTATTATGACGCATTCTGTATTGTGTCTGCTCTTTAACTGGCCCCAAGATTTTCCTTAATATTTTCCTTTCAGTAATTTGCAGTGATTCCATCATTGCCTTTTTGTTCAGAGCCAAACATACTGCTGCATAGAGTGCTTCTGGGCGAATTGCTGTAGAGTAGTGAGCCAGTTTAGCGTTGATGGATACCGACTTCTTATTATATAGTGAGGTAGTATGCTGTTTTCATCTTACTAACTCTTGCTTTAATGGCTTCTTTCTCTGAAATATCTTCTTTAATTACTTCTCCTAGATACCTGAATTTATTTCTTCTCTCAATTTTCCCATATTTATTTACCATTACGTTAAGTAGTTTTTTTATTTCTTTTTCCTCCTTAAGTCAGGCTTAAATTCCGCGAGCAATAATTTAAAGTCAACTTTGGCAATCGCTTATTAAACAGGAAACGCTTTTTACAATTTGTTGTTCTGCCTGGCAAGCCAGTGTAATAATGACAGAACTGTATATTTTGTAGGTCCTCATAAGTTGCCTCCAAACAAACAGGACACTACATTTGATCAAATTTGGAGGCAAATGTCTTTATGTAGGTCACCTCTGTTTCGCCCCATTAGTCAGAGCAGCGTTTACTTGCCAAGAATGTTGAGTGTGCAGCTTTCGCGCGGCAGCACCCTGCGCCCGCCCACTAGGCCAAACAGTTTATTGCTCTCTCGAGACCCCCGGCGCCAGGCGCGGACAATAGGGCAGGTCCGGCACAGGTAGAAGTTTTTTTCTGGCCGTGACTCGTCGCCAGATTGCACCTTCTTCCGCGGTGGACGCAAACCAAACTACACAGTTCTTTCCAACGACACATCCTTCCCGTCTATACAGGATGTTACAAAAAGGTACGGCCAAACTTTCAGGAAACATTCCTCACACACAAAGAAACAAAATATGTTATGTGGACATGTGTCCGGAAACGCTTAATTTCCATGTTAGAGCTCATTTTAGTATTTACGGATGAGGCTTCATTCCAATGTGATCAAATTGTAAATTTTCACAATCAACATGTGTGTGCTGACGATAATCCGCACGCAATTGTGCTATCACGTCATCAACACAGATTTTCTGTGAACGTTTGGGCAGGAATTGTTGGTGATGTCTTGATTGGGCCTCATGTTCTTCCACCTACGCTCACTGAAGCACGTTATCATAATTTCATACGGGATACTCTCCCTGCGCTGCTAGAACATGTGCCTTTACGAGTACGACACAACATGTGGTTCATGCACGATGGAGCTCCTGCACATTTCAGTCGACGTGTTCGTACGCTTCTCAACAGATTCGGTGACCTATGGATTGGTAGAGGCGGACCAATTGCATGGCCTCCACGCTCTCCTGACCTCAACCCTCTTGACTTTCATTTATGGGGGCATTTGAAAGCTCTTGTCTACGCAACCCCGGTACCAAATGTAGAGACTCTTCGTGCTCGTATTGTGGACGGCTGTGATACAATACGCCATTCTCCAGGGCTGCATCAGGGATTCCATGCGACGGAGGGTGGATGCATGTATCCTCTCTAACGGAGAACATTTTGAACATTTCCTGTAACAAAGTGTTTGAAGTCACGCTGGTACGTTCTGTTGCTGTGTGTTTCCATTCCATGATTGATGTGATTTGAAGATAAGTAATAAAATGAGCTGTAACATGGAAATTAAGCGTTTCCGGACACATGTCCACATATCATATCTTCTTTCTTTGAGTATGAGGATTGTTTCCTGAAAGTCTGGCCGTACCTTTTTGTAACACCCTGTATAGTTCGAATAGGTGAAACTAGTATTTACCACATTTCCGTTGCAGAACTTCACCCTGGACACTACGTTGCATGCATTTATAACAAAAACTTGTGGATCGGAAATATTTGTCAAATTTCAGTCAAACAACACGACGCTCGGATCACAGTGTACCCATACGGAATAGCGCCATCGTTCCATTGGCCTGCATGGCAAGATAGGTGTTGGCTACCTGAACAACAAATAATTGCCACGATACCAGCTCCCAAAGAAACAATAATCCTAAATTTCATAATTTGCGATAATGGGTAATTATGTCAACATCCCAACGTGGAAAAAAATGCTTGGGAACCTGACAAACAGCCGAGCAGGGCTTGATAAGTTAGAGATTTCATGGAAAGGCTTCGGAACCTGCTACTTACCCATACCTAGGCTTCTAACCCAGACAAAGAGCCGTGGAGAATGGTCGCGTGGTCTAAAGCATCATACTAGGGACTGGGCGGCCGTACCCACCGGAGGTTCGAATCCTCCCTCGGAAGTGTGTGTGTGTGTGTGTGTGTGTGTGTGTGTGTGTGTGTGTGTGTGTGTGTGTGTGTGTGTCTAGGGACTGATGACCATAGCAGTTTGGTCCAAATGTTTACATAGTAAAGACATACAAATCACCCTTGGGAACCTTGTGTAAGAGACCCTCACGTGACTAGCCTTGCATGGTTATTAGGCATGGTCCCTAGGCATTAGCAGCCAGTGATGTTGGTAGTGGCTTAGCCATCATGGACCAAAGCAAGGACTAAATCTTGTTTTTGCACATGAATACATACGTTACATATGACGAGTTGCGTTACGTCTCAAGTTGTGTAATCATTCACCCCATAGAGCACCCAGGACAGGCAAACAATATTCTAGTAGAGAATATGCTCGTCTTTTTTTAACAGTGCAATTTAAATTTAAATCAGAGGTAGCCCATATAAAGATATTTGCCTTCAAATTTGTTCAAATGTAGCTCTGATTTTTGGGAGGCAACATTCTGAACTATTGTCTCAAGAGCTACTACACAGTTCTGTCATTGTTACACTCTATTACCAGACAGAACAACTACACAAAGGCAGAATATCAAGTTGTGAAACGCGTTTGCCTTTTAATAAGAGGTTGCCTGCGTTGACTTAAAATTTTGGTCACGGAATTTATGCTGCCTTTGAAAAAAAAAAAAAAAAAAAAAAAAAAAAAAAAAAAAAAAAAAAAAACCTAGTCTTAGAAATGTGAAGTACCTTAGATGCAGAGCAAAGGAAGTGCAAACTTTGCCAAAAGTTCGTCAGACACATGCACGATGTATGACACCCTTCCACAAAAGGGGCCCTGGAACCTCAACCAGATTAGATATTGGCCTACAATCTTTTATAATATCCTTTAAGATTTTTAACAACATCCTAGTAAAATCTGAATAAAATAGAAGGCGGTGAGCTTCAACATTATCAAAAATTTGGTTGTTTCGACATGGAATGACCCTGCTGCAGTTATCAGTTCCTAGGATTACAAAACTTCTGGTAAGGACAAACACACACACACACACACACACACACACACACACACACACACACACAGAGCCGAGGGAGGACTAACATCCGAAGGCGAGCGCACGCTCCGTAGCAAGGCGTCTTAGAGCGCTCGGCTACTACACCGTGGCTCTAGAAATATACTATCAGTTGGAGATTCCTTTGTGTACATCATATCACGGCATGTGAGTAAAGAGGTTGTTGTCTTTCACAGAAAACAGCGGCTGTACCTTTTATATATCTTTCCGCGTAATCCAAGTGCCAGGCCGATGAGCAATATTCAAGAAGCGGCAAAACACGGCCACATGTTTGGGGTAGAGAACTGCTTCCTACGAAGTTTGCCCTACTGGGTCTCAGCCTGGAATCTGCTTTTGTTACAATATTTTGTATGTTGTCATTACACTTCACGTCGCTACGGATGGCTACTGCCACATATTTTACGCTGGTTACTGGTCCTAAAATATGTCGCCTATTGTGCATTCGAACCATAGTGACCACTTCCCTTACTTAGCTCAATACGTTCAATTTATTTGTGATGACGTTATCCTGCACCAGTTGCCGAACGTCTTGCCGTCTTCCTGCATTTCATTACAAGTTCATTTCGTTGCATCCTCCGTATAAACAGCACCCTCAGATGAAAACATTCATCTTATTTGAGATAATTGCTGAAATATCTATTCGGCCATCTAGATTTACATTTTCATGGTTCCCCTAAATCGCTTAAGAGAAATTTCGGTATATTTCCTTTGAAGATTAAATGGCAATTATCCTTTTCAATCTGAGGTTGGACTCCAATGATCTTGTCAGAATGGCAACTCTTCTTTTTTTAAACATTCCACTTCCCACAGGGAAACACTTTTTGAGACCAGTTTGGATTCTGTACAGAGTCGACCGTTCCAGAGAAGTTTAAGCTGTTCGCTGGACCTGTATCATATGGATATTAACAATTAAGACCATTATAATTTTGTCTACTTCGCTGACAAAAGTAGCCACTATCTACTCAAAAAAATAAGAACGAATAGTAACTGACAAAAGTTTAGGCTGAAAATGAGTGTCATATCCTCGCAATTTAACTATTCAGTCCTTAAGAACCACAGCACAAGCTCTTGTGTATCCTGTCACCAAATATTGTTCTCCTGTTTGGAATAGAAACGACATTTTAACAAAACATATGGCCATCTAAACGATGCGTAGAGGGTGATAATGAATTAAATCCACACCAACAGCTTGGCTGTCAGTACTCGCCAATATTGCCCCTTCAAATATACGACCACAATAAGCACTAACACATGAATGGATTAAATTGAAACTATCCAGGGGCTTACCTATTCATGAGACATTGAACAACGTACCACACACACCACATAGCCACAAGAACTTAGGCAATAAAGACCGGCCATTGAACTTCCGTGGGCAAGCCAACCAAGAAAAATAGAGCTCCCTCAACCGGATCAGAACTGGCCACACCGTGACAATGTCAAATGTTTGTAAATATATGGGACTAAACTACTCTGGTTATCAGTCTCTTCAACTAACCTAATGGCAAACACACACACCCATGCCCGTGGGAGGACTAACCTCCGACGGCAAGGCGCCACCGCAGCCCATGTCGTGACTAAAGGAATGCTACATAACCGATGATGACCAAATGCGTCTCCGGAACATCGGCACAAACATTGTAGGCGACTGCCCAAAACGAAAATTCATTGGTACGTGGAAAGACTGTAGGCACAACGCCTGCAGCAAATAACTGGTTGGAATCTTGATATCCAGGTTTGATGAGAAATGGATTACCAAACTCCATCTACTGCCGCTTTACAGCTCTTTATTTATTTGACATACATGTGTACATATATCTCTTAGTAATAGCACATAAGATGTTTATATAAATTATTGTATGTACTCAATATATAATTCTATAAGCCATATACTAAATTAACTATTGAGTGTGCTTTCAGTGTCATCTAGAACTGCTTATGTTGGTGATGGTCAATTTATCAGCTAGATATACAATCCATATGTAATCTTGGCAATTTGACCCATCTTCCGTAACACCTAATTGCTGAATAAATGGCTGGAAGTAACAGCCATCCGACGCTATGAAAATAGCACGACGGCTAGGTATTGTCATTTCACGTTTTCCCAAGGAAAGGCTGCGGGAATGTGGACGGACTTACCAATTGATTGAAGTGCATGCCCCTGCAGTTTTCTTCTAAATATTCTCAGAGCAGGCCACGGCCGCACGCTCTCAAGCGCAATTTCACGGATTGCGCGACCGCTCCCGTCGGAGGATCGAATCTTCCTTCGGGCGTGAGTATGTGTTGACCTTAGCATTTTGTTTAAGTAGTTTGTAAGCCTGGGGACCGATGACCCTAGCAGTTCGGTCCCTCAAGCTTACAAACATATCAACATTTTGATTTGAGTAGGCTACGTATTGAACGTAATGAATGAGCTAAGTCCAAGAAAATGATCTAAAGATCTGTATATATGTAACATCCGAACTGACAGCATTTCGGGTAACCTTCTGATTTCAATTTCAAACCGCATGTCTTGGAGAGACTACCTCTTGCATGAAAGTATCACATAGTGTGTTGAAACGGTCGACTGGAGAATACATTGGCTCCCACTTCTTGCATTGTATACGTACATGGAGGGAGGGGGGCTTCGATGTACGGGGGGGGGGGGGGGGAATTGGAGATCCTATAGAGAAGTATAATACACACATCTCCACACACCTCACAACCCACTTTCCTAAGTACAATATGTAATAAAAGTACTTATTCTCAGAGTAAATAATTTGGATAAATCGTAATTATGTGTTTATGTATATATTAATCAGTGTATATTATAAAAGGTAGTCTTTAACATTAGTTATTACAGTTCTAAGACTTGAAAAAACTCCATTTAAAAACGTAAAGCGAAATGTATACTCCTATATATCAAATGATAACATTGCAAATTTGTAAATAATGTGAAAATAAGATCTCAGCCTAGATCTTTGAATATAATAGTTGCACAGATCTTTGAAATACGTGCAGATAGCACTTGCAGTGATCCAGTGCCTCTTGTAGCCAACTTTTAATCACCTCGTGATCAATAAAATGTCTCAGAAAATTTACGTTGGCGATTACAAAACACCAAAGAAAAGAAACAAACTGGAACACGATATAAATATAGTCATTTTGCCAAACATAAAACTCACTTGTCTTGCTTTTTATATCCCGCCAGAGCTTAATGAGTTCCAGAATGCAATTAAAAAAACTGGAACCTTACCAGGCAGGAACCTGCCAGACAGATAGAAACCGGTAATGGGATACAAATAAATTAAGAACAGAAACAGTAAAAGGCGAATGGCTGCATTTTTTTCCCCTGGAATCAATCAGTCGAAGGTTCCAAATCCATAATGGATACAAGTTTTAATTACCGGGAAAACAGATAAAATCCAGATGTGTCACATTATTCAGTTCGCCGTATTTGGCAGCCACTTCCACTTAGTTAAAGCGTATGTGACAGGAATATATTTTTGATCTAAATAGCCGCGGTGGAGTAGCCGAGCGGTCTAAAAAGTTTTGCTGCGGAGCGCGCGGTTGCTCGCCGTAGAGGTTCGAGTCCTCCCTGGGGTGTGTGTGTGTGTGTGTGTGTGTGTGTGTGTGTGTGTGTGTGTGTGTGTTGTCCTTTGGTTAGTTTACCTAGGTTTAAGTAGTTTGTAAGCTACGGACTGATGACCACGCAGTTTGGTCTGCTAGATTTACAAACATTTGAACATTTTTTGATCTAAATAATAAGTTGATATTGTAGCTGTATATGCGTATTTCGCAGATTTTTCTGAGCGGCATATTAGGGGCAGGGCTGCAATACCGAAAAAGAACGGGAATAAGGAAAAATTAGTGAGGCATTATTATTGAATATCTAGCGTTGCATTGCGAGGGCAAAAAGTTCCCTCACTGGCCGCGTGTGGCTGAAGCTGACATATACACCGGCTAGCTAATGTAGCATAACCTCGACAGCAACTGAGTGCGGTATCTGTGCGACGTCAGCGGCATTCCAACGATGCCAATGGCCCGGGCCTAACGTGCACGGGAGCCCACGTACTATAAATACAATTACAGATAGCGTCACTTCTCCTCCCACGCCATTCCTCGCGGGTTGGCCAGCTGGCCCAGATTATCGCTCTTGTTCACCGCCGCAGTAGCGACCACTGCAGATTCCACAGGCGAAGGGTGGGAGTGACGCGAAGGAGAAAAAAAGGAGGGGCGATCATCCACTCCGTCGGCTTCAGCGGTAGGCTTTTGTGGTCCCGACGCAGCTCGTCGACAGCCTTGATGCCCTTATCTGCCGCTTCTGCTCTCGTCGGCCTAGAGATGGTTGCTGTTGTGGCGGCAACTTCCTCGAAACACACAGCGCGATTGTCACGCGCACACCCGATCGTGAATGAAGTCCATCGTGAGACAATATACCCGAGCGGAGCGCTATGCATTATATACTTCCAAAATTACAGGTGATTATGCATTACAGTTCCTTTAGAATCCTTAACAGACGAAACTAATATAACCGATTACAGTTGAATAGCATTCAAAACGTCAATGGAAAGATCCTGCAAAGGAATCTGACATTACTTCGTCTGAAAATTCATCACTATCCTTATCACTCACTAAATAAAAAAAACACGACGCACAGGGAACCGTAAACTTAGAAGTTTACCCCGCATGACACAAAAGTAACACACAACGAGAAATATTGAGATTATGTTGTCATACATTGCCTCTATTTACAAATCTGTGACATTTTCAGCAGTATCTATGCTGTTTTTTACGAAATAAAGCTAGAATAACTGAAAAATTAATTAACATCACTCTGCAGTCATACCGTTTACGAATTATACCATCGGCTTGGGACAGCTACCACAAATGACTGAAGGAATATTCGAATTCCTTTGATCGAAAATACAATTTAAGACGTGACTATCCAAAGAATACGTTGGTCTATGACCTTCTTAAGGTGAAAATACCCAAAATAGTTAACTGGTGGAAACCTGTGCAGTTGCAAGAACGCGCATAGAAAGTTTGAAGATCCGAAATATAAACAAGCGCGCAGAACCGGTCTAGAATCTTGCATTCCACTTGAATGACATGTAGCACGGGCGAAAAATTAAGTAGAATCCAAACATACTAAGAAACAAAAAGTAAAAACTTGACACAGCCACATTGACAATATAGTTTCGTGACCTTCAAAATGATCGGATGAAATAATACCGTACACTAGTTGACCGAAAACGAAGACCTTCGTGTTAGCTTACGATCATGACACTACAATACTTCAGAAATGTTTTCATTTGAATCTTGTAGTGGACCTACCAAGACCAATAAAGGCACCATATGTAAAAGATGAGCAATCGATATAGGCTTAAGCACTTTCTGGTGCTGCCAGAAAAAAATAAATAAATAAATAGGAGCAATTCAAGAGATCGCTGGCCATGTTCGTCCTCACGCTGTCAAGTGTATGTTGAAACAGAAAAACATGGGGCTACAGCTTTCAGACATTAGCATGAATAAGTTCAACACTTTCTCTGATATATTTCTGAACTGTAATATTTAACTGAATTAAAACAATATTTACTTTAAGTGCGGTGGAGAACTGTCGTTTCCGCTATTGAGACTGAGTATTTTACTTAGCCCAAGTACAATCACTAAGGAAACACTATTAACACTTGGTTGTGGTTAACCGACAGAAGTAAATGAAAGGCTTTTTTGGCAATACAATAAGCAAGCTTGATTTCACGAAACAGGTGACATAGCGCACGACAAACACGCCGTATTACTTGTTTTCTACTGTGTTTAGTTACAAAACTGTCAAAGTCCTGAACATTACCAAAACAGAAGAACATAAATCTTGTTTACACATTATTTCCCTCCTAGAAACCCACGTTTTGGGAGAAAATAGAATAGAAAAAAACTACGTAATCTTTACGAATCACTACCGACAATGACAAAAACACACAGATACATCTTGATTCTTATTACTTGTGAATTTTGTGGCACGATCATTGAAATTATTTTGTCCGAAAACTTTAATTACGTACGCGTTTGGATAATGGTGAATAAAATTCAGCGTGCTTCATAACAATACTGTGTTAAGTAAGGCAGTAAGTTGTTTTTTTTTATTTTCCGGGAGACGAAAACGACAATACTGTTTCCACAACATTTATAAGTTATCAGTAAAACAACGAGCTAACCGTGGATTGGGAAACACTGACATTGTTCAGATGCAGACAGTGGAATCACATTCGACCATCAACTGCTTTATACAATTTATAACTTCGAACCGATATTGCCAAATAACTTTCAATGTAGTGTGCTATTTGGCCACAAAATATCAGAATACTACTTCTAACAAATCATCAACGAGAAGAAAGCAACACGATCAAAACAGTAAACAACAACAAAAAATACAAAAGTCTGTAATCCTAGGACAACTTTTTCGCTTCTTGGGGGAGGTCTGCTACGCAAAGAAGTCTAACAGTAACGTCCATAGTGCTAAAACTGTCAAACTCGTTCAAAGTAATAAACTTTATACAACAGTAATCTCTCACTACAGAAGTTCAAAGTCACTGTGGTTCAACTTTTACATCCCGTTTACACAGATTGAGCGGACCTAGTTCTTTCTGGGGATTGCACAGCTAGCTAATGAATAACTTAATTCATATGAGACACTTGTGCCCGTAGAATTAGATTTATTAACGAAAAATTTAATCACGTTTACAGACAAGAAAAACAAAAACTCACCGCTCTCCAAATAGGCTTTGTAGGCGGAGACTTGATCAGCCAACCTTCGTGAACTATTTCGAGGCTATTACTTGACATATCTGTCATGAATAAAACAAAACCAGAGTACAAATGTATACAAATTGTATCACTGTCATCGCATCAGCACAAACACATCTTAGCTTCTACGTCGCCTTCGCTATGACTCGTGCATCTGAGAACTTCATGCAGCTGCTTCCCCCTTGTCTGTCGAGAAGTGGTTCTCAGTTTCACCGCTAGATGGTACGGCGCACCACTAACAACATCTGCCTGG
The DNA here is from genome assembly GCA_026315105.1 of Locusta migratoria. Taxonomy (NCBI): domain Eukaryota; kingdom Metazoa; phylum Arthropoda; class Insecta; order Orthoptera; family Acrididae; genus Locusta; species Locusta migratoria. Next base: position 141,911,127 of record CM048749.1, on the reverse strand, counting down.
CGGGCGTCGCAAGCAGCGCTTAGCCAACATTGAAAAGTTAAACTAGCACTATTATACCAAGTTGGAAGAGTAAGAAGGTATTCTGAACGTCCAGTTCTTGATATTTCTAATACTACGTTCGTTGAGCATCGAAAAAGTGTGGAAATTCATTTTATAGATTGAAGAATTGCAAGTTTGATCTTGTTGCAGTTAAGATGTTGGATAATCTGCGACACTGCGATTCCAGCGCCATCAACCAAAATGTTTGGTACCACCGAATCAAAGCAGTAAAGATAAATACAACATCAATGCCAACGTAAGACCAAAAGGATTCAGTAATCCTTTATGATTGGTTGAACATCTAGACGTCAGCCAATCCAAGATTTGTTTACAATTATAATTCTGCAACAATTGCGTCAATATGGTGGATCAGCTGGCAGAAAATATTTGCACTTCGAATGGTATTTAACGGGAAAATAGCCATGATTCTGAGAGAATGGGCTCTATTGCTTCTGTTCTTCAGTGGCACTGTGAACGGTGCACCCTGATAAATCCTACCGAACGTACGAAGTGTATTCGATGTGGAACAAATCGCGGGGAGAGTTGTGCCGATAACTCTAGTGAAAAACTTAGAAATGTCAGTGCGGCATCTGTTTGCAGTGAAAATGTAGGAAAAGACGAAACGTCTGTGGAACTTCTGTCGGAAGAAATATCGGTGCACGAAAGGGAATTTACATCCCTTGAATCCAAAGAGGGTGCAGAATCTTCAAATACTTCACCTGTCAAGCCACCGTGTATTTGGTAAGTAACCTCGGTCTCTAATTATATTTTTCATTTCTTCCCATGTTATGTTGAATTATTCGACTTGTTAATTATTTGCAGCAATATTATTTACCTGTTATATTTACTTGCGTGTCGAATTCAGTTGTTACAAGCTTTAGATGTATTCAAGGAATCCATGTTTATAGTTTTGCATTTTATAAATAACTGATGTGTTGATGTGCTTGTGACATACAATGCATCCCACAGATATTTTACTTAATATTGTATCCAGGAAAATGTACATTACTGTCTCACGAGTTACACTACGCGGTTTCCATAAAATTTTGATGTAACTCTAATAAAACAATTATTTTTATCAACTTAACGTGCGGATAGTGCATCAATTGTGTATTCAAAAAAGAAAAGCGCGAAAATAAAATCGCTTGTGCTGTATTTTATTTTAGTTCAATATATACTTACACTTCATTGTTATAGTATACTAACAAAATATTTTCGGTTATCATTTAAGAAATATTACAGTTATTATGAATTGAACTCTATTCCATGTTTGAGAGAACTTTTCTGTATTGATCGCATTGACAAAGGCGCAAATCTAAGGTGTACAGCTGATCTTTATACTTTTACTGCCCTAAATTAAAATGAATTTTTTTTCACGGCGAGGGAACGTACCAGTTGATGGTTCCACAGTAAATGGTCCTGGGAATTAAAAATGTGCTTAACAGAAGTATTCATAAACGTCTGTAATTATGAACGTTTTTGGTTAATTGTATGGTCTACCGTATTGAAACTTATATTTGAATATTAGTACGTGTCAGTAAGTCCGCCCTACCGTTATCATTGTTTGTGTAGTAATTTAATGCTATGAATGAATCTTGAGTGCTATCAAAACTTCATCGACACGACAGGTACAGGGGTATTTATATAAAAATCCAGGGCTTCCTCCTTGAGGGTATTAGATTCCACGGTTGCGGTATACGTATATACTATTAAAGGTAGACGAGTTAAGTCTACTTCAAATACGGAAGTCTCCCCGTGTAACTCGTGTTAATTATAAATAAAATGCAGTTGATATTCTGCATGTTAAAGTATATAATTTTGTTTACCCGCTGGCATCAGATGAAATGCACAAAAAAAAAAAAAAAAAAAGAGGCTTCTAAATTGTCAAATGTCATCTAATATTGTGTCAACTAAATTGTCACTGTGATAAAGGCTCATTAACACTCGTTTATTTTTGTAGTTCCATTTGCCAAGAATATTAGTGTCAAACAGATGTCCTTAGATTAGTTTAACACAATTTAGTTAGTTTGGCAGCCTACGGACTAATAACCAAGGTAGTTAAGTCCCATAGAATTACAAACATTTGAAAATTTTTTAACTGAGTAAATTAGAGCCTAATGGAAGTCGCCTGTGTGCTAATTGCGCTCTTACCGAATCAAATAGCTGGATATTTGGAACTAAAAGTAAACAGACAATGGAGCTGTTTGTAATTAGTGTAGACCCGTAATTTAAAATTGATAATCGCGGAACGTCGTATGATGTGTATCTGCACGCACTTATGGAGTACTACTAATTGGCAGTGGAGGCAGAAAAATACTCAGGAACAGATTGTGTTAATACAGTACCACATAGACTTTTATTTACATGGCCTACAAATTATTGAGGAATGTCATAGGAAAAGTTTGTTGGGCATAACGGAGGCCAATTTTTTTCTTGCCCTCGGATAGCAAACAACGGACAGTACAGAACTTCTTGTGTAGTTGCTGTTGATTCATGTCAGATAACATCTGTTCTCTCCTCCAGATCTGTTTCACTGGAAGGAAGACACTTCTTCTCTATTGCCTATTTTCTGTTTTATCGTTACGGCTTTTCTTTTGTATCGGTACAATCTGGGTCAAAACTATTCAGCGGTATTCTAATCGCATTACCTGCTTGACGAACAAAGACTGGTAAACATTTAAAAGGCTGATGTGCCAAATGTTGCAGTCGCTGCAACTGAACTGTACTAGTCGAAATAGGATGGAAACGAAATTAGTACGTTATGACCCACAAGCTCGCATCGGGACATACCGTCCGCTTTGTCATCCTGTCATGGCATCATTCTGAATTTTTTAAAATATTTTTCCACTCAGTTTAAGTCCAGTTGTAAGCGTTTTTTATTGCTTGGGTAAGTAAATTACTATCCGCAATTTAGTTATGTTTTTGTTTATTTTGATAGTACTATCGTTTTACGTTGATGACGCATGCTTTGTTTATTTGTTGTTATATCTTTGCAGTCTTCAAGCTGCTAAGTTGCTGCCGTGCTGTTAATCATGGCTTCTCCGCTATCTATTTGCACCAAAGAAGAGCAACGTGTAGTGATCCGTTTTTTGTTGTCGGATGGCTATCAGGGACTGAAGACTTTCGGTACTGTACGGGAATAGTATTTTGCCACAAATGAGTCTACGAATGGATTGGAAAAATTCTGAAATGGTCGCACAAGTATTACGCACGGTGAAGGAGACGAACGACGTCACAAATAGAGCAAAAATTGAACGTTCACATGGATTGTGTCTCTTACAGACGATTAACTATTGACGAAGTGGCACATCGTCTGAAAATTAGCTACGTTTCTGCCTACGAAATCATCTACAACGCACTTGAGGTTCATAAAGCTTGTGCAAGATGTGTCCCAAAACAACTCGCACAGTTACATAAACAAACGCTCTTGGACATCTGCAAAAAAACCGTTTGGATTGCTGTGGTAACGAAGGGGATAACGTCTTAGACAGGATCATTACTGGTGACGAAACATGGATCCATCATTACGAGCTGGAGAGTAAACGGCAGAGTATGGAAAGGAAACATACAAATTCCCTGTGCAAGAAAAAGTTAAAGCAGCAGGAAAACTGATGCTTACGGTTTTCTGGGACGCACAAGATCCAGATCGATTGATAGGATACATTCTTAGACATCGAAGAATCGTGAATTTAGCATTGGAAGGAAATGTGTGAGATAAAAAATGCACAGGGAGACCAAGAGACCAGTACTGGAACATTATTGGGGAAAGGGGCACAGCTATAAACAGTGTACATTACAGCTAGAGGCTTACTGCCAATCTGAAGCCTGCAGTTCGAGGAAACTGTCAAGAGGAGTTGTGTTGTTGCACGACAATGCTCGTCGACATACTGCTGCCCACATTGCTGAAACGCTCCAGAAACTCAAAATTTAAGTATTGGATCATCCTCGATATAGTTCCGATCTTACCCCTTCTATCACTCGTTTGGTCACGTCAAACAGGCATTAAGGGACCGTCGATTTGCCTCGGACGAAGTGGTGCATTCCTGGCTCGCAGCTCAACCGAGAACCTTCTTTTATCAGGAAGCTTCTACAACGATGGACAAGTGCGTTGAAAAGGAAGCAGACTTTGTCGAAGAATAATTCTCTTGTAAGTTTCCTATTTGATCACAATAAAATTGTATAACTACTTTGCAGGTAAGAATTGACGTTCCCTCGTATCTTCAGGGTACCTTCCATAACGACAACCAACACAAAAACGGGATTCAGTCACGTATGGTACTGAGACTTTATGAGCTGCGCTTATAAGCGAACTATTTATTATAATTTCCTAAAAAAAAAAAGTCTAAAAGTTTCGGATTATTTGTGGAAGGTTGGAAACGGCGGTAGAAATAGACCTTGGGGAAGGTCTGTTTGGATCCTTGAGAAATGTAGCAACACACGAGACAAAGCTTTGGACTAGTCGTAGAAGACAGAGTAAATAAAAGGCGAACCCAATTGTGTAGCATTTGTAGATTTAGATAGCTTTTAATATGTGTTATATACAGAGTGGGTATGGTTCTGTTATTTTTCACGACAAACGGAGATCTGGTCATATTGAGAAAGGAAACAACTTATCCCCCACGAAATGCCGTCTGTGCATTGTGAAAGGAAACTTGGAAACGGAGAGAAGATGTAAAAAAAGTTGGTTTGCTAACGCCATCTTAATTTTGACTGACGGAAAAGCCTAGGAAGATAAGATGAACGATGTGAATGTCTTGGAAACCTTTTTTTTAGATGGACACAGCGAAAGTAAAACAAAGAAGGTCGTGTATTAAAAGTATAACAAGGTATTTAATTAGGAAATTCGATATTGATTGTAGTAGGCCTAGTTGAGTCTCGGTACAGAAGAGTGAAATATGATGGTAACATATGAAGAGAGGATACAAAAAGCAGACGAGCAATAATAAACAAAAAGATAATGCAAAGGAAGATGTTAATAAAGAATATGGATCTAAATGCTGAGATGACTTGTCTAAAGACGTCTGAAAGTGAAACACAGACCATAAATACAGTCAAAAAAGACTAGAAGCATTTCAAATGTTACTACAGAAAAATCCTATAGCGTAAATTTTAAGAGGAGATAGTCAGTGAAGATGTATTCAGTTGCATTGGAAAGAAAATAAATGTGTGGCAGAACTTGAGTAAACGAAGGAATCATTTTATGAACACATCTTGAGACCTAATGATGGGAATGGTGATAGTTCCATGTTTGTTAAGCTTATGGGACTTAACTACGGGGTCATCAGTCCCGAAACTTACAAACTACTTATGAACTACTTACGAACTAGGACGACACAAATATCCATGCCCGAGGGGGGATTCGAACCCCCGACCGTAGTGGCCGTGCTGACCGTGACTGGAGCGCCTTAGTCACCTCGGCCACCGCGGCCGGCGAATGGTGATATACAGAGTGAATCGCGTAACACTTGCACCGCAAATTTTGCGAAAACGGAAAGTGCGATTGGTGTGCGGTTTTCACAGAATGGATTGGCAGTCAAGGACTCGTATTGTTAGCCAATAAACAGATTTTAAAAATACCTAGAAAGTGTATTTTTTTATGCGAACATACAATTTTTCAAGTGGAACAATGATTGTTTCTATCATGCACTGGAATTTTTAACACCAGCTATGTACAAAGAATTTTGAATGACATTTTTATCACGTTTAGTTTGGCAGCTACAACTGTTCAAAGTTTCGGGGGCGGAGGTTGCGATAGCGTAGCTAACTGGGCGAGTGGCTAGCCCTTGGGGCACGGCCCACTGTCTCATAACCACAAATTGTCAACTACGCTGTCGTAGCCTCCGCCCCCAAAACTTTAAATGGTTGTAGCTGCCAAGCTAAACGTGATAAAAATGTCATTCAAAATTCTTTGTACACAGCAGGTGTCAAAAATTCCAGTGCATGATAGAAACAATCATTGTTCCATTTAAAAAACTGTATGTTTGCATAAAAAATTCTTTCTAAGTAATATTACAATCTGTTTGTAGGTTAACAATACGAGCCCCTGACTACCAATATATTCTGTGAAAACCGCACATCAATCGCACTTCCGTTTCCGCAATATTTGTGGTGCAAGTGTTAGGTGATTCAACCAGTATACATTGTGTGTGTGTGTGTGTGTGTGTGTGTGTGAGAGAGAGAGAGAGAGAGAGAGAGAGAGAGAGAGAGAGAGAGAGAGAGAGAGAGAGAGAGAGAGAAGGGGGAGGAGAAGTTAAAAATTGTAGAGTGTGAAAATTCCTGGACTACAATAAGCGGGTTGAAATGGATGTGATGGCAGTTGTCGCACTGGGATGAAAGGCTTGCATAGGACATTGACATCTAGTGATCCACCATATCAATCTTCGGATTGAAAAAGAATACGACAACTATTCTACAGGTATGTATACCTGAGAGGCAGGCATGTATGCCTGAGAGGTGGAGATTGTGACTTTTTCCCTAGTAAGTCTTTTTCCTGTAGGTATTACTACACAAAATCTTCGACTATGACAATTAGATCGTTATTACACTGTCAAACGTTTGGGGCAAACCCTCTCGGAAAAACTAGGAGTGCGCTCTAACTTTTATAAAAGATATCATAAAAGTTACCCAATATATCGTGAAACATGTAATAAAGATATCGGACAAGATTAGAGTGCAATATGTCGCTAGTTCTCTTTTAAACATTGCCTAGAACATCACTTAATCTGTCGTCGAGCTTCAGTGATTGCATCAGAAATAAGGTTTTGCGAAGGAATCTGGCATGACTTCGTGCGAAAATTTCTCGCTATAATTGCAGGTAATTTCTAAGAGAATCACTGAAAATCTCAAAGAACATGACGCAACGGGAAGCCATTCATTTATGAACTCGTACCAAAATGTCACGGAATAAATATATAACGACATATAGCAAGCGTGTTGAGATATCGTTAAAAATATTTGCTGAAAGTGAAACACACCCCACAAAAAGTACATTCAAAAAAGACTAGAAGCTTTTGAAATCTGACTGCAGAAGAAGTAAAGCAAGCATAGTGCGCAGTTTGGTTTGAATACCATAGCGCAGTAACAAAGAAAAATATGACAGATGTGGAGAGACCCTGAAGCGTTAATATGAGAGTTGCGCACTTATTCGTTCTTTCCCAGGTAAAAAGGGGCCGAAACAACGATATATGGAAGCTAGTAGAAGAAGCAAGCAGGAGTAAAATATAGGGAAAGGAGAGTTATTTACAACTTGTACAAAAGCCAGACTGCAGTTATTAGACTCGAAGGGCATGTAAGGGAAGCAGCAGTTGGGAAGGGAGTAAGACAGGGTTGTAGCCTTTCTCCAATGTTGTTCAATTTGTATATTGAGCAAGCTATAAAGGAAAGCAAGGAGAAATTTGGTGAAGGAATTAAAGTTCAGGGGGAAGAATTAAAAACATTGCGTTTTGCCGACGACATAGTAATTCTGTCAGATACAGCAAAGGACCTGGAAGAGCAATTGAACGGAATGGACAGTATGCTGAGAGGTGCATATAAGATGAACATTAACAAGAGCAAAACTAGGGTAATGGAGTGCAGTGTAAGAAAATCAGGTGATGCTCAAGGAATTAGTTTGGGTAACGAAGCAATAAAAGAGGTAGATGAGTTTTGTTACTTGGGCAGTAAAATAACAAATGATGGTCGCAGTACAGAGGATATAAAATGCAGAATGGCAATGGGTAGAAAAGCGTTCTTGAAAAAGAGAAATTTGTTAACATCGAATATTGATTTAAACCTAAGGAAGTCCTTTCTGAAGGCATTTGTATGGAGTGTTGCCTTGTATGGGAGTGAGACATGGACGATAAACAGTGCGGACAGGAGGAGGATTGAGGCTTTTGAAGTGTGGTGCTACAGAAGAATGCTGAAGATTAGGTGGGTGGATCGCGTAACTAATGAGGAGGTATTGAACAGAATTGGGGAGAAAAGAAATTTCTGGCATACCTTGACTAAAAGAAGGGATAGATTGGTAGGACACATTCTTAGACATCAAGGAATGGTGAATTTAGCATTAGAGGGAAGTGTGTGGGGTAAAAATCGCAGAGGAAGACCAAGAGATGGATACAGTAAGCAGATTCAGACAGATGTAGGTTGTCGTTCTTATGTGGAGATGAAGAGGCTTGCTCAGGATAGGGTATTGTGGAGAGCTGCATCAAACCAGTCTCCGGACTGAAGACAACAACAACAACAGTAGAAGAAATGGCTATTATTATGTTTATATACTACTCCACTCTTGATTGGCCTGGCTCAGCGACAGTAAATCCATTTTTGTAATAATGACAGTCTCTGCTGCAAATTAATACTGTTTATTAACGCGTTTCGCGCTTTTGGCGCGTCATCAGAATACTAACGGACAGCAAGATTGCATTCCTTAGTATTATTATGTTGTTGTTGTTGGTGGTGGTATCACAGCTTAATAAAAGCTTTCGAATTTTATATATTCGATCCTGCTTTTCTCTCTCTCTCTCTCTCTCTCTCTCTCTCTCTCTCTTTGGCAGTGTGACGAGTCGTTTATGCACCAGCTGACTTGACTTCGTTCTTCTAAACATATGCAATGCAATCATGGAAAAGGTTGACAGAAGAAAGATCTCTTAGCTATGAACGTGAGATAAGCAATCCAGAGATGCGGTCATTCATTTCAGGACGTTAAAAGGCCACCAATTGAACCTCCACGATATTGCACTCTCCGGAGCAATACAATATATTTTTCTACATGGAATATAGATACGGAACTTCCGTTCACATTTGACTGCCTACATGTTAAGAGGCACACTATAGAATCTTCAGAAGATTATGCATAATCCTTAAACAGAAAAAGCACACAGAGAAAAAACGAAAAAAGCACACAGAGAAACGTGGAGTGCTCTTTTCTCTACATAATGTAATCCAATGAACACCCATAAATATCGGCATTATAATGCATGAACATCGCCATTATTGCTCAAGGAATAAATTTTGAAGAGGCAGAAGGTAAAAGAAATTGGCAAAGGTCGTGGGAGAGCAATTGTGTCGTATCTCCTGGCAGCTGATTAATAATAATATTTACACTTCATCAGTGTCGCGGAGAAGCCACAAGACGGCCATAAAATGGAAAAGTCTTAGAATATATCATGGCACCATACCAAAATACTTCAGCCTATGCCTTAGATCTTCATTTAAAAAAAAAACTATATTTAGTTAAAAGGGGAAAAATGTGCGAGGGGAAATACTACACGTAAACAGGCTGTATCAAAGATGCGCCTGAAGTTCTTGGGCCAACTGTGGCACTGTTCTGCAGCTGGAGAATATGTGGCACCACTTTGGGAAGCGTGCTACCATCCTATACAAGTGGAGTCGCTTTAGTTGGGACTGTCAGATTCTCACCAGATGTCTAAGACATGCACGTGTCCCCAAAATTTACCCACTAGCGGACATAACACCATCAAACATCACATGCAAAGGAACCATTGAAACTGGGAGAACGAAACAGCAATCCGATGTAGAGCATTTACGAATTATAATGACTTAACAACTCCAATCTTTAACTCAGGGAAGAACTTACAGTACTGGCGAGCTTGAGACCCAACACGAACCTTTATGTTTAGACCCCCTTGTAAAATACGAAGCTACACCCCAAAGTGGAAATCCAACAAGAGCATCAGAATGGAATGGCGTGGATAAATTAAAAACAGTCACAAAATGCAAAGTAAACATGCTGAAGTGCCGATGACCAGTGAGGATGACCAGCGCATTTACCGATGTGCTCAAGAATATTGTTTGCACGGAGGAAAAGAAAATATCATTTTATGCATTGAGAAGGTCATTAAAGCTGCCCAGTTTTCGAAGAAGAGGTTTTAGATGTTATCGCCTGGACACGGAAAGTATGTAACATATAGCCGCTGTGGAATGGCCGAGCGCTCTAAGGCGCCTTGCTGCAGAGCGCACTGTTGTTAGAGGTCGGAGGATCGAATCCTCCCCCACGCATGTGTGTGTGTGTTGTCCTTAGTGTAAGTTAGTTTAAGTAGTTTGTAAGTCTAGGGAGTGATGACCAAAGCAGTTTGCTCCAATAGGTTTACAAACATTGGAACATTAGTCGTGCCAACCATTACATTTAATCGTAATTGTTACGAAAGTTGCATAAAATTACGGGTTTACGATTGGAATGGTTCGAATTCCGTTTTTCGGGTTTAAATAATAAATCTGTGTCATTTGTTTTCTGTCGGCATAACTCAGTTCCTTTAGATTTCGTTAGTGTGATGTCTTCGACAAAAATAATCTGGTTATGAGCAACACCTTCTAGCATATTCTTGTGGAAATCACCACTAATGACAGTAACTTCTACAAACTCGAATACTGCCTAATACGACATACGGGATGAACCCACAAAGGCACGCCGTTGTGGAATCTAGCAGGAGCGAATGAAAAGGCGGCATGCCATTTAACTAGTAGCTGCGCCCCTACAGGAAAAATGTGGAAGTATGTGGGCAATAATAAACAACGTTCATCATTTATCATAGTTCGCTAATCTGTGCTCAGAAGTTAAAGTTGTGTTGTTTTTGTTTTTTTATTGTATCCTACCTACTACTACAGCGATTTCGTGAGTCTGACGTACTGTGCTGAATTGTGTACAATTAAAAGTTTTAAGAGCTCCCCTGTCACTTCAGGATCTCTCTCACCCAGTGCTGGAACATTCACGAATGTTTCAAAGCGCACTCTCACTCTCTCTCTCTCTCTCTCTCTCTCTCTCTCTCTCTCTCTCTCTCTCTCTCTCTCTCTCTCTCACACACACACACACACACACACACACACACACACACACACACACACACACACACACCGAACCTGCAGTCTTAAGTAAATTGTGATTTGTACGTTAACTTGTGGTTGTGCAGAATTTTTAATGAGTAGATTCTTGGAAGTCACAGAATCTAAGATGATCAGTTCTGAGGAGGAAAATAATTAGTTTTATGTTCTGTCCCCGCCCCCCCTCTCTACCCATACACATTCCTAATATACACTCCAGAATGATGTAGTAATGTGCTATCCCTATCATCTACAACCTTACAGAAATTGTTTTTACAATTTGGATCATTCCTTATTCAGTTATTACTCTTGGCACCCCTTCCTACCCCCCCCCCCCCCTTATACATATTAGGTCGCATTACTGTTTGTCATATTCAGAAGTTGGAACCTATATATGTTGTTGTTGTTGTTGTGGTCTTCAGTCCGCAGACTAGTTTGATGCAGCTCTCCACTCTACCCTTTCCTGTGCAAGTCTTTTCATCTGAGAATACGTTCGGCAACCTATATCTTTTTGAATCTGCTAATTGTATTCGTCCCTCGGTCTCCCTCTACGATTTTTACCCCACACGCTTCCTTCTAATGCTAAGTTCACAATTCCTTGATGTCGCAGAATGTGTCCAACCAATCTGTCCCTTCTCTTAGTCAGGATATGCCAGAAACATCTCCCCTATTCGGTTAAGCAGCTCCTCATTAGTTACGTGATCTACCCATCTTAATTTTGATTATTAGTCTTTAGCACCACATTTCAAAAGCTTCTATCATCTTTTTATCTGAACCCCTTATCGTCCATGTTTCACTGCCATACAATGCTACACTCCAGACAAATGCTTTCAGAAAGGACTTCCTAACATTTAGATCAATATTGAATGTCAGCAAATTTCGTTCTTTAGAAATGCTTTTCTTCTCATAGCCATTCTGCATTTTATATCTTCCTTACTTCAGCCATCAGAAGTTATCTTTCTAATCAAATAACAAAATTCATCTACTACTTTTGCCTAATCTAATTCCTTCAGCATCGCCTAATTTTCTGACATTGCATTCCATTACCTTCGTTTTACTCTTGTTAATGTTCATCTTATATCTTGCTTTCAAGACAATGTCCATTCCATTCAATTTCTCTTCCAGATCATATATAGGGTATTTCATTAAGTGTGTTTGCCTCTGTAACTTATAAAATAATAGGCGACGGGAAATTTTAATGCGGTAGGTCAACATAAGAAATGTTACACTTTCTGCGGAGCTATGAACATAGTTTGTTGTATCATTTTCCAAAGAGTTACAATACAAAGAAATGATTTTTTAAACGGAATAATAGTTTTTTTTCTATCGTTCATTGGATTCGTTGAAACCAGCTGCGTCCAAATCAATTTAAACTACATTCCTATCACTGTTAGTTTGGGAGCTAAAACCCTTCAAAGTTTAGGGGACGGAGTCTTCGACAGCGTAGCTGACTGGCTGGTGGTCATGAGACAGTGGGCCGTGCCCTAGGGGATAGCGACTCGGCCAGTGAGTTACGCAATTGGAACCTCCGCCCCCGGAACTTTGAAGGGTTGTAGCTCCCAAACTAACAGTGATAGGACTGTAGTTTAAATTGATTTGGACGCAGCTGATTTAAACGAATCCAATACACGATAGAAAAAACTATTGTTCCATTTAAAAAGTATATCTTTGTGGTGTAACTCTTTGGAATATGATACAATAAACTATGTTCATAGCTCCGCAGAAAGTGTGACATTTCTTGTGTTGACCTACCGCATTAAAATTTCTCGTCACCTATTATTTTATAAGTTACAGAGGCAAACAGACTTGGTGAAACACCCTTGGATGACTTACCAAAAGGACCGGCTCGTCGATAGGCACAAACAATCACACACATACAAGCTTTCTCAACCTTTAGTCGCTTCGTCAGGAAGGAAGAAAGGAGAGGAGAAAGGGAAGGATATAGGTTTTAAGGAAGTGGAAAAGGAGTCGTTCCAATCCCAGGAGTGGAAGGACTTACCTTAGGGGGAAAAATGGGAAGGTGAACAAATACACACACACACACACACACACACACACACACACACACACACACACACACTCACACATATTCAAACGCTAAGGTGTGTTTGCATTTGGATATGTGTGCGTGTGTGTATTTGTTTACCTTCCTTTTTTTACCCTAAGGTAAGTCCTTCCACTCCTGGGATTGCAACGACTCCTTTTCCATTTCCATAAAACCCATAACCTCCCCTTTCTCCTCTCCTTTCTTCCTTCCTGACGAAGCGACTAACGGTTGCGAAAGCTTGTATGTGTGTTGTGTGTGATTATTTGTGCCTATCGACGAGTCGAGCCTTTTGGTAAGTCATCCGTTTTCTTTTTTTATATATTTGTTTATCCCAGCAGGAAAGTTTCCTTCTATAATTTTCGTTTATATATTGTTTGTCTTGTCTTGTCTTTAGCTTACTTTAAGTAGTTTGTAAGCCCAGGGATTGATAAACACAAGTCCCATAGATTTACACACATTTGAACATGTTGTAACATATGTTGGTGGAAATTTTAAAGAAAGACTACACCATTAATAACTGTCCGCATATAAGGGTATACGGGGCTTATGTAATTGCTCCAGCAGGACTTTGTAAAGATTTGATTATTTGTCCGTTTCCGTAAATGTTCCGCTTTGATATAAAAGTAAGATTGAAGATCCGATCGCCTCCAGGTCCGCAAACAAAATGCGAACAGTCCGCCGCCAGCAGTCCCTGTTGTAATAATGGTAGTCTGTCTAATGGCGGCTGGCGCAAACCATTGTCAGTCAATAACGGCTGCGGGGAACTGGTTGGTCCGCAACTGGAAGGGGTGACTGTGGTGCTCCACAGACGTGCCGGGCTCTCACCCTTCACGTAGAAGTGGCTAACACTAACTCCGCAACTCACAAGGAAAGTACTTGGGCTCCAACAAACACATATACATACAAATCGTACGAGAGATAATGTAAAGATCCCTTATTGCACTAGTGATACTCCCACATCTGCAAAACTCTGCAGTCGTCTGTCAGAGGCCTCTGCGTGTGCCTTGCCACATTGCACTTTGACCTGTCGGTTCGCCAGTAGGAACGGTACAGTGTGCTTCCGAAGTTGAGTTTTGTGACATTGGTGTGGTTACGTGTCAGATGGAGCGGCGATTGGTAATCAATCCTGCTAATGTATTGCGATTGGTTGAGATGAAGTTACGAAGAACCATTCTTCGTGAAGATGGTATTAGTCTAGAAGATGAATCATTCGCATGCTTTCCCGTATCTGTTACGGTACAGAAATATGAACATAAGTTAGATACTGCTGTAATACTAATACATAATGATGATAATAGGGATGATAATGACGAAGAACTCATTGCTAGCGGTAGTGCTACGGTAAGTACGGGAAAGGCTATGGAAGCAGTGGCAGTGAATACCAACAGTCTTCCGAGAAGAAGGTTAAAGTTGCAACTATCATCACGGCTTTTGATGATAGTACGTAGAGAACATATTCGACGATTATTACATAAGTTATAGTTAAAATATCTGCATTACGTATGGCATCTACAATTACATCTACAGTGCTATCTCGAGCATGATTGCAACGTTTTGCATAGAAACGACACTCACCAGCACATTGATGTGTACGTAGAGATACTGTAACCAAACGTTCATACATATATGTTTGTTGGAGCCCAAGTACTTTCCTTGTCATATGAGGTCGAGATAGACCTCAGTAATCTCCGCACAACTTTTCCCTCAGGTAGACGCGAGCTTACCTGGAGCTTCCTGCCTAAAAGGCGCTGTGAACAAGAAGTAGATTCAAGTCTGAAATATCCGCCTCCTCGAGAAAACCCCTTGACACAAAAGAATGAAAATTCGATTCAGATGTGTTGATGACTTACTGGCTGGCACGACTGCCAGTCACTAAATCAACACATGTGAAGCGGAATTTTATTCTCTTTTTTAATGGAACTCGGATGCAGATTTATGTTTCTTTTTTTTCAATAAGTGGCGGAAAATTCAGCCATTAGGACTTGGTACCAGTATACAAGTATAATAAATGTGAAAAAGAGATATAGCTTCATTCCCCTTTCTCTTTAATTTATTTGAAACATGAAGAAGTGATAACTACAGTTTTTGATCTAATACGCATCATGCCAGAAGATCCATTCGCCCTTATGGGTATTATATTTATGAGGAAAATGCACGGCCGGCCGCGGTGGCCGAGGAGACTGAGGCGCTCCAGTCACGGTCAGCACGGCCACTACGGTCGGGGGTTCGAATCCCCCCTCGGGCATGGATATTTCTGCCGTCCTAGTTCGTAAGTAGTTGATAAGTAGTTTGTAAGTTTAGTGACTGATGACCCCGCAGTTAAGTCCCTTAAGCTTAACAAACAACATTTGAAAATGCACGTTTCTCACCTTCAGACTATTCCTCTGCACTTTGGAGAACTACAAACGCATGTGAGAGCTGTCATTCTTATTTTAACTCATTCTCTGAATCCACTCACCTCAACTATCTTAAGAAGAGTACAGGCTCTTACATTAGACCACCTAGTGTCAGTAATAGTTACTTGCCAAAACGGACAAGAGATCCAAATAGGCAAATATTTAACTGGAAAATAGTTCCGTTATTTAAAACGGCGAAATTGACTGTTTGCATATTTTTCAGTGTGTTTCGTACAAAATTTAAATGATTCACTTACCTTCAAACTATTTTGTCAATGAAAGTATTAGTAACTGATGCTCGTTATTATATACTTTATTCTATCACCTTTCAGTTTAGAGATTTAAGGTTTTAAATATATATACATAATTTATCGTTTTGTACATTTTGTATTAAAATGTAATGGAAATTGGAACACTTGTTGGAAGTGGCGTACTGATGATGGCAAAGCTAAAACTGCGAGTCTGTGCGTTAGTTTAGTATTTCCTATAACGGCGGTCAGGACCGTTGTGGCCAAGTTGCAGAATTCGTGTGTTGAGAAGGTAAAAGTTTCGGAGTTCGTGTGAGTCGCGTAAAAGAGATGACGATGATTGTAGCCCATACCACGGTCTCCTGTAGAGCACACAGGTCAAATCCCATTCACCCTGTTTGCATAGGCTTCCAAAACCGGATTTCGTAAACCGATTTCCCAAATCCGCTTTTGGTTGGTCAAGTAAACACTCCAAAATAGATTCTGGAAATCCACTTCTGTAAAGCGGTTTTCCAGTTCCACAATAGATTTTCATTCCAATGCAAATGCAACCGTTTTAGAACTCTGAACGATCCAGTTTATATGCAGAAAACATCGGTGGCGGACGAATGTTGTGGGCAGCAGTCAAGTATTGGCGGTCGTACGGACCTATGTGTCGTTCAGAATGGCGCTTTGACTACTCACAGGTATAGAGACCAGATCTTTCGACATTTTATTGTGCCTTAAGATGGTGTCATAGGAGATGAGTTCATTCTGATGTACCATAACGCTCGTCTTCACAGAGCTGCATTGGTGGCCAACGTTTGAAGCTGAGGTAACTGAACTCATAGACTGCCTAGCCCGTTCACCGGACAAACTAGATTGAAAGTGTCTGGGGTCTCTTGGCAGACTCAATGCAGCCAGACCAGCATCTCACGTAACGGATGCAGAACTGGATATTGCACTCAGAGACAAATATTCTCGATGTTCAAATGGTGTGTTTAACGTAGTTTTGTGGTTTGTTGTTGCTGTTGTAACTCTGTTGTAAATAAAATAATCAAAAATGTTCAAATGTTTGTAATTCTATCGGACCAAACTGCGTGGTCATCAGTCCGTAGCTTACAAACTACGTAAACCTAGGTAAACTAACCTAAGGACAACACACACACACACACACACACACACACACACATGCCCCAGGGCGCGAGCAACCGCGCGCTCCGCAACGAGACGCTTTAGACCGCTCGGCTACTCCACCGCGGCGACAAATATTCTCATACTGTCGATGCCGCGCAGATGTTAAAGTGTAATGAGGTGATCAGACACCGTATTAGAGGGCAACGAGAATGACTTTTTGACTACTATGGTAGCCCCGTGGTGTCTCGCTCTAAGTAAACGCCATGTAAACCTAAAGAGTTGACCCAACAAAATATCGTACTATACCCAGTGGCGGACTAAGGCTGTCGGAGGCCCGAGGCGGCAGCAATACAAAATTAGCCCCCCTATGCATTTGAAAGTAAACGTATTACTATAAAAAAAGTAACTTTCAGATATTTGGAGGCCGCCCAGGACGAGAGGTGTGACAGTCTGAAAAAATGCCTTTGGAGATTTGGAGGCCCCAGAACAAGAAGCCAAAGGCACTAAAAAGTGTTTTCGAGGCATTTAGAGGTCCATCAAGGCGAGAGACCCGGGGCGCCTCCGTCCCCTTCGTCCGCCACTGACTGTACCACTACGCTAACCAATATGTTACTGATATACTAGCCCAGTCAAAGAAGGAAAATTAGGGGAAAAATTCGTGTAGTCACAAATTTTTGTACAGTGGTAGTGGGCAGTGTCGTGAACAACATACTAAAAATCCTGACCTGTAGGGTGTTGGGGTGGGGGCGCTTTTAAATGTCACTCTTTTACGTTTTTCTTAAATAACTCGAAAACCATGGCCTCTGGTGAAAAATTTCCAAGTACAAAATTAAAGTACGTTAAATTTCCTACAAAAAATGTTCTATTTATTTTTTTCTGTAAAACCAATACTTTTCTCATAACAAGCAGAAAAAATTTAAAAGTTTATTGTTTAATAAAGTGAATTAAGACCAAATATTAAGACTATACCTCATTTAAGTACAGTAGAACAGTACTGAGGGATAAATTTTGTTCTGAGAATGTGCAGAGATGTACTGGGTTGTTCTACTAGTAACTAATACATACATTCCATTTGTTGTTGTTGTTAAGGTCTTCAGTCCGGACACTGGTTTGATGCAGCTCTCCACCCTACTCTATCCTGAGCAAGCCTTTTCATCTCCTCGTAAGAACAGCAACCCACATCCACTTGAATCTGCTTACTATACGCGTCTCTTGGTCTCCCTCTGCGATTTTTACCCCACACACTTCCCTCCAATGCTAAATTTACGATTCCCCGATGTCTAAGAATGTGTCCTACCAAGCGATCCCTTCTTTTAGGCAGGGTATGCCAAAAATTCCTTCGCTCACCAATTCTGTTCAGTACCTCTTCATTAGTTATGTGATCTACCCACATAATCTTCAGCATTCTTATGTAGCACCACATTTCAAAAGCCTCTATTCTCTTCCTGTCAGCACTGCTTATCGTCCATGTTTCACTCCCATACAAGGCAACACTCCACACAAATGCCTTCAGAAAAGACTTCCTTACCCTTAAATTAATATTCGATGTTAGCAAATTTCTCTTTTTCAAAAATGCTTTTCTTCCCATTGCCCTTCTGCATTTTATATCCTCTGTACTGCGACCATCGCATGTTATTTTACTGCCCAAGTAACAAAACGCATCTACCACCTTCATTGTTTCGTTACCTAATCTAATTGCTTCAGCATCGCCTGATTTTCTAAGACCGCATTCCATTATTTTTGTTTTGCTCTTGTTAATGTTCATTTTATATGCTCTCTTCAACACGCTTTCCATTCCATTCAACTGCTCTTCCAGGTCCTTCGCTGTCTCTGACAGAATTACAATGTCATCAGCAAAACGCAATGTTTTTATTTCTTCCCCATGAACTTTAATCCCTATTCCAAATTTTTCCTTGCTTTCCTTCACCGCCTGCTCGATGTACAAATTGAATAACATAGGAGAAAGGCTACAACCCTGTCTTACTCCCTTCCCAACTGATGCTTCCCTTTCATGCCCTTCGAGTCTAATAACTGCGGTCTGGCTTTTGTACAAGTTGTAAATAACTCTCCTTTCCCTGTATTTTACCCCTGCTGACTTCAGAATTTGAAAGAGTGTATTCCAGTCAACATTGTCAAAAGCTTTCTCCAAATCTACAAAAGCTAAAAATGTTGGTTTGCCTTTCCTTAATCTGTCTTCTAAGATTAGACGTAAAGTGAGTATTGCCTCCCGGGTTCCTACGTTCCTCCTGAATCCATACTGATCTTCCCCGAGGTCAGCTTCTACCAGCTTTTCCATTCTCCTGTAGACAATTCGTGTTAAAATTTTGCAACCATGACTTATCAAACTGATGGTTCTGTAATTTTCACACCTGTCTGCGCCTGATTTCTTTGGAATGGGGATTATTACATTTTTCTTAAAGTCTGGGGGCATTTCGCCTGTCTCATACATCTTACACACCAGTTCAAATAGTCTTGTCATGGCTGGCTCTCCCAGAGACTTTAGTAGCTCTGAGGGTATTTCATCTACTCCTGGGGCCTTGTTCCGACCTAGGTCTTTCAAGGCTCTGTCAAATTCATCTCTCAGTATAGTATCTCCTATTTCATCTTGATCGACTTCCTCTTCCCTTCCTACAACATCGTCTCTAAGTTCATTTCCTTTGTAGAGCTGCTCTATGTACTCTTTCCACCTTTCAGCTTTCGCTTCTATGCTGAGAACTGGTTTCTCATCTGAGTTCTTGATATTCGTAGAGTTGCTTTTCTTGTCCCCAAATGTCTCTTTTATTTTCCTGTAGGCACTATCTACTTTTCCCCTTGCTATACATTCTTCTACAGATTTACATTTGGCTTCTAGCCACTCCTGCTTAGCCATTTTGCACTTCCTGTCAATCTCATTTTTTGGACGTCTGTACTCCATTTTGCCTGTTTCATTTACAGCATTTTTATATTTTCTCCTTTCATCAATTAAATTTAGTATTTCCTGTGATATCCAAGGATTTTTTGTAGGTCTTGCCTTTCTACCTATTTTGTCCTCCGCTGCCTTCACTATTTCATCTCTCAATGCTACCCATTCCTCTTCTACTGTTTTATTTCCCCCTGTTTCTGCCAATTGCTGCCTAAATCTCCCTCTGAAATTCTCCAGAACATCAGTTTCCTTCAATCTATCTAAGTCCCATCTCCTTATTTTCCTACCTTTCTGCAGTTTTTTCAGTTTCAGCCTACAGTTCATGACTAACAAGTTATGGTCAGAGTCTATATCTGCCCCTGGGTATGTCCTGCAGTTTGTAACCTGGTTCCGGTACCTATGTCTTACCATTATAAAATCTATCTGATATCTTCCGGTGTCTCCTGGTCTCTTCCATGTATACAACCTTCTTTTGTGATTCTTAAACCACGTGTTTGTTACGATTAAATCATGTTCCGTGCAAAATTCTACCAGGCGACTTCCTCTTTCATTCCTCCTGCCCAGTCCATATTCACCTATTATTTTTCCTTCTCTTCCTTTTCCAACTACCGAATTCCAGTCTCCCATCACAATTAAGTTTTCCTCTCCCTTAACTGTCTGAATAATTTCCTTTAGCTCCTCATATATTTCTTCGATCTCCTCATCATCGGCAGAGCTAGTTGGCATATAAACCTGTACTACTGTTGTCGGTGTTGGCTTCGTATCTATCTTGACAATGATAATGCGATCACTGTGCTGCTCATAGTAGATTACCTGCATTCCTATTTTCTTATTCATTATCAGTCCTACTCCTGTGATACCCCCAACTGATTTTGTATTTATAATCCTGTACTCACCTGACCAGAAATCCTGTTCATCCTGCCACCGAACTTCACTAATCCCCACTATATCTAACTTCAACCTATCCATTTCCCTTTTTAAATTTTCTAATTTTCCTACTCGATTAAGGGATCTAACATTCCACGCTCCGACCCGTAGAATGCCAGTATTGTCTTTCCTGATGATCACATCCTCCTGAGTAGTCCCCGCCCGGAGATCCGAATGGGGGACTATTTTACCTCCGGAATATTTTACCCGAGAGGATGCCATCATCATATGTTCATACAGTAGAGCTGCATGTCCTCGGGAAAAATAACGGCTGTAGTTTCCCCTTGCTTTCAGCCGTTCGCAGTAGCTGTGTGGCAAAGCCACATGAGCTGATGTTACAAGGCCAGCTCAGTCAATCATCCAGACTGTTGCCCCTGTAACTACTGAAAAGCCTGCTGCCCCTCTTCAGGAACCACACGTTTGTCTGGCCTCTCCACAGATACCCCTCCGCTGTGGTTGCACCTACGGTACGGCTATCTGCATCGTTGAGGCACGCAAGCCACCCCACCTCGACAATGTCTGTGGTTCATGGGGGTGGACATTCCATTTAGTGTTAATGTATTTGTGGAAAATAAACAGTTCCAACAACTGTCATCGCACGACCCACATGTATCAGCATACTGCGTCACCAGTTATTTAGGAGGTGTGCTGTAGAATGGTTGGTATAACTTTGGCGAAACACCCCGAGCTGCTTCTGCGACCTAATGGGGAAGATGGATTGGGGCTTCACTAGCTCGCTCCTCATTTTGCAGAAGCACAAATAAGGGAAGTGCTTGACATCATTCCAGTGCCATGTTTTCCCTCATCTCCAACCCCTGCACCCCTCCCCCCCCCCCAAAAAAACCGCCCTCTCCTGCTGCCACCTGGCACATCTTCAGCACAAAAATTATCCTCCAGTACTATTCTACTGTACTTAAATGAGGTATAGGCTTTCAATATTTGGTCTTAGTCTACTTAATTTAACAACAAACATTAATTTTATACCAATAAGATTGTTTTCATAAAATGCCATTTTTATCCATTGTAATGAGAAAACTATTGGTCCTAGAGAAAAACTGAACAGAACCTTTTCTGTAGGAAATTTAACGTACTTTAATTTTGTACTGGGAAATATTTTCAGTAGAGGCCTCGGTTGTAGAGTTATTTAAGAAAAACGTGAGAGCACGACTGTGGAGCACCACAGCCAATCCTTCCAGTGACATTTAAACGCGCCCCCACCCCAACGCTCACACCCTACAGGTCAGGATTATTAGTATGTTGTTCATGACACTCCCCGCTGCCACTGTACAAAAATTTGCGACTACACGAATTTCTCCCCCTAATCTTCCCGTAAATCGAAACAAGGCTCCTGGAGTAGATGATATCCCCTCAGAGCTACTGAAGTCTCTCGGAGAACCAGGCATGACAAAATTGTTTCACCTGGTGTGTAAATGTATGAGACAGGCGAAGTACCCTCAGACTTTAAGAAAAATGTTATAATCCCTATTCCAAAGAAAGCAGGTGCAGACAGGTGTGAAAACTACAGTACCATCAGCTTAATAAGTCGTGGTTGCAAAATATTAACACGAATTATATACAGAAGGATGGAAAAGCTGGTAGAAGACGACCTCGGGGAAGATCAGTTTGGGTTCAGGAGAAATGTAGGAACACGGGAGGCAATACTCACTTTACGGCTTATCCTAGAAGTTAGATTAAGAAAAGGCAAACCTACATTTCTAGCTTTTGTAGATTTGGAGAAGGCTTTTGACAATGTTGATTGGAATAAACTCTTTCAAGTTCTGACGCAAGCAGGAGTAAAATATAGGGAGCGTAAGGTTATTTACAACTTGTATAAAAACCAAACAGCGGTTGTCAGTTGAAGGGCATGAAAGGGATGCAGTAGTTGGAAAGGGAGTAAGACAGGATTGTAGTCTTTCTCCATTGTTATTCAATTTGTACATTGAGCAAGCTATAAAGGAAAGCAAGGAGAAATTTGGAGAAGGAATTAAAATTCAGGGGGAAGAATTAAAAACATTGCGTTTTACCGACGACATATTAATTCTGTCAGAGACAGCAAAGGACCTGGAAGAGCAGTTTAACAGAATGGATAGTGTGCTGAAAGGTACATATAAGATGAACATTAACAAGAGCAAAACTAAGGTAATGGAGTGCAGCCTAAGAAAATCAGGCGATGCTGAAGGAATTAGATTAGGTAACGAAGCAATAAAGGAAGTAGATGAGTTTTGTTACTTGGGCAGTACAATAACATATGATGGTCGCAGTACAGAGGATATAAAATGCAGAATGGCAATGGGAAGAAAAGTGTTTTTGAAAAAGAGAAATTTGGTAACATCCAATATTAAAGTAAGCCTAAGAAAGTCCTTTCTGAAGGCATTTGTGTGGCGTGTTGTCTCGTATGGGAGTGAAACATTGACGATAAACAGTGCGGACAGGAAGAGGATAGAGGCTTTTGAAATTTGGTGCTAGAGAAGAATGCTGAAGATTAGGTGGGTGGATCGCTTAACTAATGAGGAGGTACTGAACAGAATTGGGGAGAAAAGGAATTTATGGCATACCTTGACTAAAAGAAGGGGTTGATTGGTAGGACACAGTCTAAGACAACAAGGAATTGTGAATTTAGCGTTGGAGGGAAGTGTGTGGGGGTAAAAACCGCAGAGGAAGACCAAGAGATGGATACAGTAAGCAAATTCAGACAGATGTAGGTTGCCGTTCTTATGCGGAGATGAAGAGGCTTGCTCAGGATAGGGTATTGTGGAGAGATGCATCAAACCAGTCTCCGGACTGAAGACCACAACAACAACAACAATCGCCATTTTTCGGTCTTAATTGACTGGGCTATACGTTACCATGTGTGTATTGTGTATATTTTGAGCAGTGTAGGAAAATGGTCAAAGACCACAAGAGTTCAGTCACGGCGCTGGCAAACGTTTGGCTCAGAGTTGGCGAGTTCCGAGAAGGCGGGTTAGCGCAGTGCGTTCCCTTCCCCCGGTGTGAGTCAGAGGCGGCCGCGGTCTGCACGCATGTCGCGCGGCTGTGGCACGCGCGCCGCTTGTTTATCGCCGAGCAGACACTGCCCTTGTCACACCAGAGCAGGGGGCATGGATGGAAGCCTCTCCGAATACGTAAACCACCATCTCCGGCAAGTCGACATTCCTTGAGGCGCGGCGCTTTCACGGGGCGCAGTATTCCGACCCTTTGTCTCCGTGTTGACAACAGATAGGGTCATAATCTTTGCGATTTGACGACAAATGGTGCTGTTGTTGTTACGGTCTTCACTCCGGAGACTTGTTTGATGCAGCTCTCCACCCTACTCTATCCTGAGCAAGCCTTTCCATCTCCTCATAAGAACGGCAACCCACATCCATTTGAATCTGCTTACTATACGCGTCTCTTGGTCTCCCTCTGCTATTTTTACCCCACACACTTCCCTCCATTGCTAAATTTACGATTCCCCGATGTCTAAGAATGTGTCCTACCAAGCGATCCCGAGTCAATGCCAAAAATTCCTTTTCTCGCCAATTCTGTTCA
Source organism: Locusta migratoria (assembly GCA_026315105.1). Lineage (NCBI taxonomy): Eukaryota > Metazoa > Arthropoda > Insecta > Orthoptera > Acrididae > Locusta > Locusta migratoria. The sequence goes on along the minus strand of CM048749.1, from coordinate 141,887,109 downwards.
GTACCTCTTCATTAGTTATGCGATCTACCCACCTAATCTTCAGCATTCTTCTGTAGGACCACATTTCAAAAGCCTCTGTTCTGTTCCTGTCCGTATCGTTCATCGTCCATGTTTCACTCCCGTACAAGGCAACATTCCACACAAATGCCTTCAGAAAAGACTTCCTTACACTTAAATTAATATTCGATGTTAGCTGATTTCTCTTTTTCAAAAATGCTTTTCTTCCAATTGCCCTTCTGCATTTTATATCCTCTGTACTGCGACCACCGCATGTTATTTTACTGCCCAAGTAACAAAACTCATCTACCACCTTTATTGTTTCGTTACCTAATCTAATTCCTTCAGCATCGCCTGATTTTCTAAGACTGCATACCATCATCCTTGTTTTGCTCTTGTTAATGTTTATTTTATACGCTGTCTTCAATATACTATCCGTTCCATTCAACTGCTCTTCCAGGTCCTTTGCTGTCTATGACGGAATTACAATGTCATCAGCAAAACGCAATGTTTTTAATCCCTATTCCAAATTTTTCCTTGCTTTCCTTCACCGCCTGCTCGATGTACAAATTGAATAACATCGGAGAAAAGCTACAACCCTGTCTTACTCCCTTCCCAACTGATGCTTCCCTTTCGTGCCCTTCGAGTCTAATAACTGCGGTCTGGCTTTTGTACAAGTTGTAAATAACTCACCTTTCCCTATATTTTACCCCTGCTGACTTCAGAATTTGAAAGAATGTATTCCAGTCAACATTGTCAAAAGCTTTTTTCCAAATCTACAAAAGCTAAGAATGTACTAAGATAAGACGTAAAGTGAGTATTGCCTCCCGGGTTCCTATGTTCCTCCTGAATCCAAACTGATCTTCCCCAAGGTCAGCTTCTACCAGCTTTTCCATTCTCCTGTAGATGATTCGTGTTAAAATTTTGCAACCATGACTTATCAAACTGATGGTTCTGTAATTTTCACACCTGTCTGCGCCTGATTTCTTTGGAATGGGGATTATTACATTTTTCTTAAAGTCTGAGGGTATTTCGCCTGTCTCATGCATCCTTGCTAAACACCTAAAATAACAATAGCAATACCCACATGAGAATGAAACTTGATACCGCAACGCAAACAAAAGAGAACACCACGGTAGAGAAAAAGACAAGCTATACCATAATTATTTAAGTAATATGTAAACTCTGTCATTAACTTCGTGTAAGAAACTAAGGGCAAAAGCACTTCTGAGTATGGTGCTTCAAAAGCCCATATCGGTGATGTTGCGTTGAATGGTTCGTACGCTTTCATTTGTTGATTGCCCAGAATTGAAATCAGCAGAAATTTGTGGGAGGTTTGCGCTTGTCACGTCGAACGATTGTCTTCGGTCGTCGTTGGTCCCGTTGTTGCCGGATCTTTTTTCCGACAGCAGCGATGTCGGAGTTATGATGTTTTACTGGATCCCCGATGTTAACGGTGCACTCGTGAAATGGTCGTAGGGAAAAATCCACGCCTCACTATAACATCGCGTTCCAACTCACTAAAATCTTGATACCAGTATAGCAGCAGTTACCGATCCAGCGTCTGCGCAACACTCCTGCTGTCTTATAAAGTTATCACCGACCGCTGCGCCATCTTCTGTGTGTTTACATTTGCATACGTATCCCTATACCAGTTCCTTCGCTCTTAAGTGTATACCGTGTTTAGATATGGAATAATGAGTCATACGTATGTGTAGCGCAGTATATTCACATATGTATGGTCCGGTGCATTTACTGTTCCTGATCCTTTGTCAGTAAAATTTGTTAACTAAAACGAACGGAGAACCTCATTTCAGTATGATTCCATAGCTGCGTAAGCCACATCGGATGTTGGACCAACACCAGGCGATATCTCCTCCAATCTGTGGTGTTGAAATGAACCTGTGTGTTGATTGATGATATCGTTAACGTATTTATCTTTTACCCTAAGGATAAACCTTATTGTGTTTACCGTGGAATGAAAGTAATGAATAACCGAGTGATTTGCTGACAGCTGATAAACAAGAGAAAACCAGGTCACCTTGGTCACACTGCTAACTGAAGATCAGCTCTCTGAGGTTCATAATTCGGACGCAGGACTGGAACAGTGGACAGACAGGAGATTTTGGTTGTAAGATGATGGATTATAATTTCATGTCTGTATAGCAGTTTTTCTTTTATTAGGTTCGTTCATTATTTGATATATATGATGATTTATAATTTGGCCCTGCATTTCTCTTAATTAAATAAAACATTGTGAAACGGTGTGCATATTTCATTTATAAGACTACATCGGCATGGAACCACCCTTCGTTTGACGTTACCGTGACTGGAACCTGCTTTCTTTAACTGTTTTTCATAAAGGATGAATTGGGGGAGGCTCTTTCTCCTTCTATTTCCTGAGCTTCGTTTGACGTCTGCGGCAATAAGACGAGCTTTTTTTTTTTTTAATTACATTTGGCGAGGATTAAGGAATGCGTCTGTGAAGACAGTGTCAGAGTAGTGGTTTAAGGAACCAGATAAAACATAAATCTCAATTGCCGGAACTATTCATGAAACTCCTGGTGTAGCCATTTTACCATATATTAATCTCGCAGTTACAGCGACTTCAATTTTCTTTCTTTTTTTATTTCTTGTTAGAATCCTGAAACACTTGGATCATAAATTGACCCAATGAGGAAAGACATTAGTATCTGTTTTAAAGCAGTTGTTTCCATAACGAACTTGACAGCTGCATCCAACTCAAGCAATACAGTGCGGAGAACTGCAGGATATCTTAATTCTTCAACAGTTGTTTCAATAGTCGTTCAACATTAGCAGGTGGTCCTCATCCATATCCACTCGCTCTGTCGAGAATAGAATTTCGATTTGTGACAACAGTGGTGTAGAGAGAGTGTTAAAAAATTATAGGCGTACTGCAGTCGGAGGTCAGATGCGATTAAGTATTCACAGACGGACCAAATATAACTGGTGGCTGACGTCAAAGTAGGATAGTCATATCTCTTTCAAGACGCGCTAGTGTGGAGAAGCCTTAAGAAAATGGTGAACTGGGAAGGAACTCTTGCGCTTCATAACATCTATAATCCACCGTAAGGTGCATGGTGGGCGTGGCTTGTACCACTACTAGCCATTTCCTTTTCTGTTCCACCTTCAAATAGAACAAGGGAGAAGCGATTGCCTCTATGTCTCTGTACGGCCCTAATTTCTCTTATTTTTGTGGTTATTATGCAAAATGTTACGTTTGCGGCTATAGAATACATCCACAGTCAGTTCCAAATTACGGGCCTCTAAATTTTCTGATCAGTGTTTGGAAAAGAAAATCGCCTTCCCTCCAGCGATTCTCATTTGATAGCCGAATAATCTCTCTAACACTCGCACACTGATCAAGCCTACCAGAAACAAACCTAGCTGCCCGCCTCTGAATTGCTTCTGTGTCTTCCTTTACACCCGACACAGTCGCTCAGGCGTTTCATATGCGGTCTCCTTTACAGACGAATCACGGCTTCCCAAATCTCTCCCAATAAACCAAAGTCGACCATCCGCCTTCTCGACGACTCCGGATATGCTCGTTCCATTTCATATAGGTGTGCAGCGTTACGCCTGGGTATTTAATTGACGCGACTCTGTCAAGCAGCACAATACTAATGCTGTATTCGAATATATCTGGATTGTTTCTTCTCCTCACCTGCATCACTCTACATTTTTCTATTTTTGGAGCTAGCTATCATTCCTCACACCAACTAGAAATTTTGTCTAATCATCCTGCAGCTTACTCCCTAGTTTATAAATGTAGACGTCCCTCTTACTTCCCTACTTATCGCACAGAGGGTTTAAAAAGAAATGAAGATCAAAGCTGCACTCGGAAATCCTTTGAGAAATACGCGGTGCATTCAAGTTGTAGTATCTGTGATTTTATTTTATGTTATTTTATTGTCACAGAGTAATCACACTGTGACACATTTCACTCCTCGACGTAACCTCTCTCTCTCTCACACACACACACAACGTCACCTTGATTCCGACAAGAACACTTTAGGAGTGTGCTTGGTTACTTGAGTGTTTCCTTCCAATGAGCCGTCCGCCTCCGTAGCTCAGCGGTAGCGTCGCTGACTACCACGCAGGAGGCCCGGGTTCGATTTCCTGCAGGGGACTGGGTGTTGTGTGTTGTCATCATCATCATCATCTCATCATTATTGGCACGTAAGTCGCTCACGCGGCGTCAAATGTACTAAGGCGGCCGAACAATCCCGCAATGGGATCTCCCGGCCAAGAAAGCCATAAGCTCATCTACTTTTTCCAATGAGCGACTGAAGCATAGTTTCAGGACTGAAAAAACGGCATCCTTGTCTTATCCTTTGTCACAATCGATGAAGCGAGTCCCATTCATATGGAAATGCCAGCTTTGGAGGTGATTTGTTCCACAGCCCCCCCCCCCCCCCCAGCGATCCACCGAAACAATTTTCTCACTCGCCGGATCATGTCGTCAGACCGGCTGGTGAGAGGAAGAGATTGCCTCTGATGTTCTCACTCGACAATTGTGGCTTCTGTGAACTTTCGCAACCCACGAACGCCCATTGGGCACATACAGGACACCCTCACCACATGTTTATGTTTGTATTGCTTATGGGAATTGCCCATATGTCAAAAGTCTAAAGACAGCGTAGTTACATCAGTTCATAGGTATTTTTCAAGTGTTTTCCGTATTAACGTAAACGACTGCTTACACGTTTATAGTATAGAAATATCGGTAATTGTGAAGGACGCTTGCACGGGCGTCCGTTTCGATAAATCTCGAACGCGCGACCACATTTCGATATGTGGTGCAAAAAAATGTCCAAATGTTTGTATAGATAGCTATGGGACTTAACTACGGGGTCATCAGTCCCTAAACTTACAAACTACTTACGAACTAGCTAACACTAAGGACGGCACAAATATCCATGCCCGAAGGGGGATTCGAACCCCCGACCGTAGTGGCCGTGCAGACCGTGACTGGAGCGCCTCAGTCCCCTCGGCCACCGCGGCCGGCCTCACCACATGCCTCACATAATTGGTGCTGAATGACTTACCACACAAATGGAGAAAACGAATGATTACACGCTGTACTTGTGCGTTGCCATCGTAAGTACCAATTACAGCATCTCCGCTGCCTCTAGAGTTGAATGTAAGTACAGTGTTGTAATCTCTATCACGAATTCACAAAGAGTGCGCGCTTATTTTTAAACAAACGGCAGCCTCTTCATCAGCCAGTCATGCCAGCAAAAAAAATTGAATGCATCATTTGCATGCCTCCGAAGAGAGGCCTCGCTTTAACATCAAGGTTGACGGTGTTCTGCCAATTTGTTTCCATTTCCTGTAAAGTTTCGACGAGCTACCCAGTCGTTTTGTTCAGGTACTGAGTATTTTGTTGGTACGTGTGCTCGCTTTTACTTGTCTCTTTGGAGTCGAGGCACTCCGGGAGTGCACCGGAGGAAGGAAGGAAGCTTAGAGTTTAACGTCCCATCGACAGCTTGGTCATTAGAGACGGAGCTAACGCTCGGAGTTTTGGGTAAGGACGGGGAAGGAAATCGGCCGTGCCCTTTGAAAGGAACCATCCCGGCATTTGCCTGGAGTGATTTAGGGAAATCACGGAGAACCTAAATCTGGATGGCCGGACGTGGATTTGAGCCACTGCCCTCCCGAATACGAGTCCAGTGCGTTACCACTGCGCCACTGCACCGGAGGGATCACACACCTCGCTTTGTATGGCTTACGGCAGATGGTTGTGTGTGTATGAATGTTTCGCTTGTAAACACGCTTTAGTTAAGAGAAAAAAAAATCTTGGAAGATTACATGTAGGAAGTTCATATTTACAGGACATGAACATTAATACGTTTTGTAGAAACTGAATAAAACGTTCTCCGGTTTCCGTCCATGTCAAGTGGTTAAAAATCCACGAGCTTTTGGCAAAGAACTTCTTGGCCACTGTCAAATGGAATGACTGCCTACTGGCTTCTATTACGGGCTTATATACACTAGCTGTGTAGCCGTAGACTCATGGTTGGATTGCTGACAGGCCATGGGAATTTCAAAAAACACTTACATACAATGGGAATAACAGAAGAGGACCCTAAATGTAGGATCTGTGATGACGGTGATGAAACTGCATCACATCTGATCTTCGAATGCATTGCATTGGAGAGTAAAAGGCACAGAACATTTGGGACAACCAGACCCGAAGAAATTGTGTCTAATAAAGAACTGGTAAAGGGACTCCTTGCACTGTTCAAGGGCATTGGTTGGCTTTACTAGACATACAGGGAGCGATACCGCACAATAAACTTAGTTTCGGTGCGGGCAGTGGCGGGTTAGACCAAGACTGTTTTGGCTTACCTGAAAGAATCACATCAAATATCTTTTCGTAACAGAAACAACGGAGTTGGATCAAGATTGAATGTGCCAGAGATCGTACAGCACGACAGTCCCATCAAGGTCTTCAGGGTCACAGTATGGGGAAAGTTTTGGTGACTCGTGTACAACGATAGTAGTCTTACCTTAACGCTTTACGTTCCTCCACGGCAGACGTCAGTGCACAGTATTACTGTTCGTTTTTGGAGCATCACCTGCCGCCAGCTTCGCGAAAGAAACAAACACTTTTTACGCAGCCTACCCATCATTTTGCTCGACAATGTTCAGGCGCATACAGCGCTAGCTGTGGCTGCTCTATTCGGTCGATGAGAGTGGGAAGTACCATACTCCCCGGACGTAAGTCCTTGTGACTTTGATTTGATTCCGAAAATGAAGCATCCACATCGTGGTATTCGCTTCAGAACTGTTCCATAGATTCGACAGGCAGTAGACCGCTCCATTCGACCATCAACACAACAGGCCCTGCTAACGGTATAATGCGCCTTCCATATCGGTGGCAATGGGTTCTACACTTTGAAGAATAGTAACAGGTGCAAACATGTAATGCTTTTGTATCGGTTGTGAATAAATAGTTGCCATTATTTATGTTGCAACCCTCGTAATATCAGTAGTCATTAATTTTCTTTTATCCTAATGGAATTTCGTTACGTATAGCTTTCATGCTAACAGTCAGATGCTAGTAACAGAGTTGGTAATGAGTTTACATTGCCACAATGTCTATAGGGTGTTACAAAAAAGGTACGGCCAAACTTTCTGGAAATATTCCTCACACACAAAGAAAGAAAATGTTATGTGAACATGTGTCCGGAAACGCTTAATTTCCATGTTAGAGCTTATTTTAGTATTTCTCTTTAATTGTAAATTGAAATAATTCGTGCAGACAATTGTCAAAATACTCAATTGTTTAGTTAGTATGTACTGTACTTCCTCGATTCACCGCCAGTTGGCCCAATTGAACGAAGGTAATGTTGACTTCAGTGCTTGTGTTGACATCAGTACGTAGCATCAACTGGTTAGTGTTCATCACGAACGTGGTTTTGCAGTCAGTGCAATGTTTACAAATGCGGAGTTGGCAGATGCCCATTTGATGGATGGATTAGCTCGGGGCAATAGCCGTAGCGCGGTACGTTTGTATCGAGACAGATTTCCAGGCCGAAGGTGTCCCGACAGGAAGACGTTCTAAGCAATTGATCGGCGTCTCGGGGAGCACGGAACATTTCAGCCTATGACTCGCGACTGGGGACGACCTAGAACGACGAGAACACCTGCAATGGTCGAGGCAATTCTTCGTGCAGTTGATGATAACCCTAATGTCAGCGTCAGAGAAGTTGCTGCTGTACAAGGTAACGTTGACCACGTGACTGTATGACAAGTTTTACTGGAGAATATGTTGTTTCCGTACCATGTACAGCGTGTGCAGGCACTATCAACAGCTGATTGGCCTCCACGGGTACACTTCTGCGAATGTTTCATCCAACAATCCAAATACTAAAATGAGCTCTAAAATGGAAATTAAGCGTTTCCGGACACATGTCCACATACCTTATTTTCTGTCTTTGTGTGTGAGGAATGTTTCCTGAAAGTTTGGCCATACCTTTTTGTAACACCCTGTATAATGCGCCCTATTTCAAAGTCACTGATTTGACGGTGCGGCTCGCGCATATGTCTGAGAGGAATCCCGTACGTTTGATCGTTACACTGATCCATTTTCTGAACGTGATTGTACGTTTGTACTGCTGTGGTTTCAGGTGCTGCTGCATCCGTAATATGCCTATAGCTAAATGTAAGGCATAAAAGACACTGTAACGTGTTGCCGTATCGCCTGCAGACTACTGAATGATAACGGCCTGATCCCCGAGGCTTCATTATGACGGAACTCTTTTGTCGATAGTTTTTGTAGAACTCCTCTTTGTGAGGGTTGTTTAGGCAGCATTGCCCGGCTATTGTAAAGAAAATATGCGCGGCACAGGTAGCAGGGAATCTGTATGAATGATTATACGTCAGAGACCCGGAGCCTACAGGTGTGTTTACATAGGGAGCCTTTGTAGCGAGCAGAGGCGAGGCGCTGCTGCCATTGACTTTGAGATGAGCGTTCGTCCTGCAGGCCGAGCGACCAGGCCTGACATTTGCGTCGCTCTTTTAAGTGGCGTGTCACCAACGACGAGAACAAACAAGGCGGAATAGCTTTGGGTCAACGAGATGATGCTTACGCAACTATTCTCTTTCTCCAGGCGCGCTGCATTTTATTTTTAGAAGAGCTGCATGCGCACTCTGTGTCAAATGACAGGTATACAGGGTGTTACAAAAAGGTACGGCCAAACTTTCAGCAAACATTCCTCACACACAAGGAGGAAAATATGTTATGTGGACATGTGTCCTAAAATGCTTAATTTCCATGTTGGAGCTCATTTTAGTATTTACGGATGAGACTTCATTCCAACGTGGTCAAATTGTAAATTTTCACAATCAACATATGTGGGCTGACGAGAATCCGCACGCAATTGTGCAGTCACTTCATTAACACAGATTTTCTGTGAACGTTGAAGCAGGAATTGTTGGTGATGTCATGATTGGGCTTCATGTTCTTCCACCTACGCTCACTGGAGCACGTTATCATGTCTTCATACGGAATACTCTACCTTTGCTGCTAGAACATGTGCCTTTACGACACATGTGGTTCATGCACGATGGAGCTCCTGCACATTTCAGTCGACGTGTTCGTACGCTTCTCAACAACAGATTCGGTGACCGATGGTTTGGTAGAGGAGGGGTATTCCATGGCCTCCACGCTCTCCTGACCTCAACCCTCTTGACTTTCATTTATGGGGGCATTTGAAAGCTCTTGTCTACGGAACACCGGTACCAAATGTAGAGACTCTTCGTGCTCGTATTGTGGACGGCTGTGATACAGTACTCCATTCTCCAGGGCTGCATCGGCGCATCAGGGATTCTATGAGACGCAGGGTGGAAGCATGTATCCTCGCTAACGGAGAACATTTTGAACATTTCCTGTAACAAAGTGTTTGAAGTCACGCTGGTACGTTCTGTTGCTGCGTGTTTCCATTCCACGATTAATGTGATTTGAAGAGAAATATTAAAATGAGCTCTAACATGGAAATTGTTTCCGGACACATGTCCACGTAACATATTTTCCTTCTTTGTGCGTGAGGAATATTTCCTGAAAGTTTGGTCGTACCTTTTTGTAACACCCCGTATATTCCTCGCCCTTTAAACTGCAATCTTTGATAAATAAACTAATACATGATTCAATTCTCGAAGCTGGTACCGACTAGCGGGGCCAGCAGAAGATATAATACAAATCATCGTTCTACCTTTAATGGGAAATAAAACTTCTTCTCTTAGTTTAGAGGTGTCCACGAGGGTCAGTGGAACATAGAAACGTTCAAATGTTTGTAGTGAGAGCTTGTCATCTGCCGCGACTTTCATTAATGTTTTTCCTTTCTTTTTTTTCCCCTTTAATAAAACCCATGTCATTCCAAGCATGTGTGTCAATTTTTACCTCTCTATCTACATAATTCCGTAATTTATTTAGTTATCAAATTTATATTGACTTTTTGATCACTCGGTACATTCATGTGCGAGGGAGGACTCGAACCTCCAACTGGAACCTCCAACTGGCATGGCGCCTCAGAGCGCATGAGCATTCCCGCTAACAATGTCTAGAAATTGAAATAGTTACGTGTTCCACACTAATCATCAACTATGACCATGTCCATATCCACTGAATATACAGGGTGTCCTATTTATCTCGACCATGCAAAATATCTCTGGAAGAACAGCAGCTATTGTAAAACGACTTTCACCGGTATCCATGTAAATCAGGGGCTCCTGAATGAAAATATTTTGAAACATAGTAAAACGTAAGCATACGTGTTTTTTCTTAACACAAACTTATGTTTTTAAATGGACACCGCATATTATTTCATCAGCAATCTATAACAGGACAAAGCACATAAACAATGGCGTTGATTGCATTGCAATACGCCAATTACATCCCGAGATATTGCGAAACGAAGTTGACGCTTGAAACGCATGGCTAGCGCACGTCCTGAGCAGTATTGGGTTCTCGCCTGAGTATCAGCACTTGCGCTAGCCACGCGTTTTGCGAATTTCAAGCGTCAATTTCGCTTCGCAATATCTCGGGATGTAATTAGCATATTGCGATGCAATCAACGCCATAGCATTTGTAATGCCATAGGTTGCTGATGAAGTAATATAGGATATCCATTTAAAAACACCCAAGTTTGTGTTAAATACATATAAGCTTACGTTTTAGAATGTATCCAAATATTTAGATTAATGAGCCCATGCCTTACATTGATATCAGTGAAAATCGTTTTACGATAGCTGTTTTAGCCTTCAGTCCGGAGATAGCTTTCATACAGCTCTTCACCATACTCAGTCTTGAGCAAGCTCTATTACAACTTGCTTACTGTATTCGTCTCTAGGTCTCCCTATGCGACCTTTACCCACATACACTAAATTCACGATTCATTGATGTCTAAGAATGTGTCCTACCAGTCGATCCCTTCTTTTAGTCGCAGTATGACGATAACGCCTCTTCTCTCCAATTCTGCTCGGTACCACCTCATTGGTCACTTGAGCTACCCACCCAATTTTCAGCATGAATACACCCAGAACAATGATAACGAAATACATACATTTTATACACAGCACCGACTAAACACTAATAGATCTGAATACTCTGGCACATGCTGCACTGTAGCATCACATCACCGATAATTATAACACAAATCTACTTACATTAGATCAACTTCCTACGATTTTCGTGTGGGCAAACATTTCGTAAGTTGCAGTTCATCGTTGTGATCAGCAGAATTGCCTACTTAAAACATATCGAAATGTTTCAATATTCCTCTACTGCAGTGAATCATTGGTCATTTAATCCTCCAACGCATAGTGTAGCTGATCAGCTACATGCCTTATTTTCTCAATTATCTCTCAAACTAAAACTTCCTGGCAGATTAAAATTGTGTGCCGGGACCGGGACTCGAACCTGGGACCTTTGCCTTTCGCGGGCAAGCGCACTACCGACTGTGCTATCCCCTCACGATTTACGATGCCGCCTCACAACTTTACTTCCGCCAGTACCTCGCCTCCTACTTTCCAAACTTCACAGAAGCTCTCCTTCCTGCGAACCCTGCAAGACTAGCACTCCGGGAAGAAAGGATATGGTGGATACATGGCTTAGCCACACTCCGCTGCAAAGTTTCATTCTGGAAACATCCCTTAGGCTGTGGCTAAACCATATCCTTTCTTCCACCATATCCTTTCTTCCAGGAGTGCTAGTCTTGTATGGTTCGCAGGAGAGCTTCTGTGAAGTTTGGAAAGTAGAAGGCGAGGTACTGGCGGAAGTAAAGTTGTGAGGCGATATCGTGAGTCGTGTGGGGATAGCACAGTCTGTAGTGCGCTTGCCCGCGAAAGGCAAAGGTCTCAGGTTCGAGTCCCGGTTTCGGCACAAAATTTTAATCTGCCAGGAAGTTTCAAATCAGCGCACACTCCGCTGTAGAGTGAAAGTTTCATTCGGGATCCCTCAAACTGATCAACGTTTTACCACAAATTCATTTGTAGCTGCTTGTATACATAGTGTTACATATGCTAGTATCTAGTCCTAGAAATTATAAATTGCAGAGTGCTACTGAATCAGTTCGACAGTTAGCTGCATCGAGTTACTCGTAACATATGCGTTTGTTTACTTTAGTGAGGAATTACTTTCTGGAAAGATGAGAGGCATAATAGTGACATTTACTGCATTTGGTACATCATGGAAGCACTATGTAACTGACCAGCTATGAACTTTTTGTTGCTGGTAGAGCATAATTTTAAGGAATTTTATTTCAAGGTTTCTCTCAGTATATATGCACTATACATGAATCGTAGTGGTTTTATAGCTTCAAATAAAGTCATGCATTGAAGGGTTAAAATCAGATGTCTCACTTTCAAAGTAAATCTCAGCGATCCCTAGAACTTTTTTTTTTTTGCGTTACACATGACCAGCACGTGTGAAGTGACCGTTTTACGGTGTCGCCCATAAACGAGCAATAGCTAGTAGCTTATGTGGCCATATAGTTAGCGTCGCGTGACAAATGTCATACGCAAGTAATTTTAATCGGGCTATGGATATCAGTTTTTCCTTTTTCTTCTGTTTTCAGTTTTTCAAACACTAAGAACAACCTCTTTTTGGGCGCAGCACGACCATTTCGCTCTTGCCTGATGTTCCACCAGCAAAGCGTCATAACTGAGTCTGCAAAGTAGCTTGTTGTTGTTTGTGAAGCTTAAGGGACTTAACTGCGGGGTCATCAGTCCCTAAACTTAGGAACTACTTATGAACTACCTTATACTAAAGACGACAAAAACATCCATGCCCCAGGGGTGATTCGAACCCCCGACGGGGAACGACCTCGCGCATCGGAGCATAGCGCCTCAATGCGTTGGGCACCCCGCCACGTAAGGAAAGGATGCAAAGTGGATTCAAATAATAATGAATTTTTAAAGGAAAAGCATGACTGGAACGAATCTATATGCAGGATGAACGAATCGTAGTAATACCTGTAAGAAATAAATTACCAACTGGTAAAAGACGTACTGCATAGGCTGTCAAAGGGAAATGTGAAGTGACAGTGTAGACCGAGGCAGGTCGAAGCGGAAGGATGTAATGAAGTTTTATGTGTTTTAACTGGATTGGTGTAACAGGAGGCCTCAAGGACTATATCTGATGATGTCCAATAAATCAATTTAGTGGCTAAAAAAGAAGGGAAAAATGAATTTCATAGAAATCTAAAGAGGAAATAATGGTCCAGGGAAGTGCCCTATTTTTAAAAGAGAAAGTAACACGATTCATCCCCCCCCCCCCCCCCCGTCTTTCTCCATTGACAATACAAACTAGATGCAAAAACTACAGACAGTGGCAACTCTTCAGCATAACAACTCAAGAGAGAGTCCCCATTTTTCTGATGACGCTGTTATTATATTTTTATTTAGTAAATTAGTATTTTTTCCGAGTTTCGCTTCATTTTAAAATTCTTAGTATATGGACAGTTGCTAACTTGCCATCACTTTTACTTCTCGTCCCTGTATCCCTGTGTTCCTCGCCAATCTCCTCGCTCTGATTCATAAAATCAAGAGTCAGGACTGTGTATCATTCCATGAGTTATTCAACACACTTTGCCGTCGTCCTTCTAAAACTGGATCCTTGACACCAAAGACAACAGGGCGTGACGGATGGTGCTCACTGCCGATGCTTGATATGGAAATGGCGTCCGGAAGGAGGTCAGCCGATGAATACACATGAATGACATTGTCATCTGAGCTCTTTGAAAAAGCTTCACCGAACCCGCGCAGTCTTCAGCTAGTTCAAGGTCTTGCGTCATGTTATTTCACAGAATAAGCATAGACTTCCAGCTCTGTTCCTGCCATCTCCGCCCCCTCCCACCCTTTCCACTGGCCGGCCGCGGTGGCCAAGCGGTCTGCGGCGCGCCAGTCACGTTCTGCACGGCCACTACGGTCGGGGGTTCGAATACGGTGGTAAGCTTTGAATTAAATGTGAAATGTAAGCTCAATTATCTGCTCTAAATCACATGGATGATCGAAAATCTGGAAATTCAGAAAACAAGACATTGGTTAAATGGCATAAACGCATTCGCTATGTCACGCAGCATTCTCGTAGGAAGTAGTAGTTGATCAAGGGGGGGGGGGGACGTTGATGAAAAACACAGTTTCAAAAATGCACCAAACGAACAGTTTTAGAGATATGGCTGTGAAAATTTGTACCACGCTTTACATGAAAGTAACACATTCACATATAAAACCCTTTGATTATATATATTCAACATTTTTAATGAAATTTGAAGTTTTATTTTCAAAAAATAATGTATTTCCGTTTTCTCAGAAAGAATTCTACAGATTTCTGAAAAAAAAAATGGTGTTGTTGAGCGACGGGAAGGCGTTGGAGAGAGGGAAAATATGCGCCTCCTCCGTGCGCCGTACGTAAACAGTGCTGGCAACATGAACTGAAGAAACAATGAAAACAGCGCGACATTAGTGACAACTGAGCGACAATGTAATCAACACAGGCTGACAGAATGCTGCACGGTTGGTAATGAACAGCTGCAATCAGTACGGCAACACGTCTTCTGATTGCTACATACACATTCAATGAAAAATAAATTCTCTTCTTCCCACTAAAAATCCCCGCGACACTTCTTTTCCCCCCCTAAAAATCCCCCAACATTTTCCCCCCTAAATTCCCCCCTGAAAAATGTTGCCCCCTAAATCTGGGGGGGGGGGGAACTCCCAAGTTGGCAACCCTGGTCTGAACTTGACTGCCTCTGACAGGCAGGAACCGCGAGTCCCAACAATGAAACTACTATGTAATGATTGTTTCACATTAAGCTAACAGGGTGTCGTAAGATTAAATGTTATCGCTTGAAATTATGACCGTTAAAATGATCATTCTTTATTGAACAGCCGTCGCATCTCTATTCCATTTTTGTGTAAAGGGTCATGATCCCATGGAATCGGGATGATGCAATACTTTCTTATGTGTGTATGAAATAAATATTTACTTCGTTTCTGCAGCCCCATTTCGGAGTGTCCCCACCAGGTCACGACTAGATACAACCCTAAACGCAGTAGGAGTGTGCGATGACTGGCACAGCCGGAGCTGCAGCGCGGGCTCCGACTTTGTCAGGACGCACCCTGGCGGCGGCAAATGGGCGCATAACAAAATCCTGGTGAACCCGGGGGTTCATTAAGAGCGGCGCATTGGAGAGGAGTCCATTAATAACGGTTTCCAATTAGACTGCGATTAGGAGCCGGGGATGATGGCCGACTGCTCTCATCTCCGGCGCGCCTCCCTAAACCAATTTTTACCCGCAAAATGATATTGTGGCTCTGTCAGCCGCAGCTCGCGGGGTCGCCGAACTCGCAACGCCGTCCAACTCATTCGCTCTGACACATCAGGGACAGCATTATTTTACCCGTCTCTTTCTTTTAGTAGTAACCAAAGACGCGAATACGAGTGCTGTTCAATAAAGAATGATTATAATTATTTACGGCCATTTCCAGCGCTAAAATTTAATCTTAAGCCCTTTCTATACGAGTCGTGTAACACGGACAAAAGTCGTTATCAGCTGCAGCGCTCCTTGCGATAGAACGTCGAACTACAAAGAAGCGTTCGAACGGTACGCATTTATCGAGTCGTCTGCTTCACGTATCTACTTGGTTTATTGTCAACTTAAAGCAAATGAATCGTTGACTTATGATCACTTTTAGAAACTATATATAGTGATGATTAAATCATTTATTTTGTGTTTTAGACTGCCACTGTGAAACTGTATTTGTTTTCGTGCAGTACACGTTTAAGTACGTCGTTCTTATTGCTATTACATACATCCAGCCCCTGCAGTTTGAGGCGCCTATATATATGATGAACAAGGTCAGGTGTCTATACATGGACATTTCACTGTGATAAAGCTTCAAATAATGCTCACCAAAAACAAATAGCCGGCCGTGGTGGCAGAGGGGACTGCAGCGCGCCAGTCACGGTCTGCACGGCCACTACAGTCGGGGGTGGATATCCTCGGGCATGGATATTTGTGCCGTCCTTAGTATTAGCTAGTTCATAAGTAGTTTGTAAGTTTAGGGACTGATGACCCCGTAGTTAAGTCCCATAGACTATACAAACATTTGAACATTTTTTGAAAAACAAATATTTCATCCGTTAACTACAGCATGTTTCAGGAAAAGTAGCAAATATTTTAGAAGATGGTAATAAAGACGATTTGCAAGTAAAATGTCATATAACGTGTCCAATTTTTATTCGGTACAAAGATTCAGCTCTTTCTATGTACAACAACTTGAAGCACATGCAAATTTGGATATTTTGACATTCTTTCGTCGGTTCTTTGTAGATCATCACATTGACTTATTTAAATAACCGGCTTTCGACGAACTTTTAAGGCTGAATATTCCCTAGTAAGCCGAAACCCGGGCAACTAAGTGGAAATGAACGTGTAGAACATACACAAAATTCTTCTTTGAAGTCAGTATGATGTACTGCCAAGAATCGACAGATAAATCACTGAAAATGTCTTGATTTACATTTGCTCTAAGTTTGTTTGACTTTCATATTAACAGCTATATCTCTGTATTAAATAAAAATTGTACACATGTTATGACATTTTTAATGCAATTACTCTACAGTATCACCTTCTAAAATACGAGTCGAAAAACTACAATCCTCTGAGCAGCAGACAAGAACACATTCTCAAACAAATTCGCGACTTGGCTTCGTTTGTCAGCTGGGTTCCCTATTCGGTCGTCTGCGCATGCGCGAAGCACTTCCCTACGCGTGAGAATAGGATTCATCCTATTCCGTCTACTAGCGATCGTATGCGTGCATCTTGCGCAAGTGCACGCGTCTACTCTGTACGCGGCCGGCGTGATGTCGTGAGCTCTCACTTCCCGTGTTGAAAGGGCTTTACGATATTCTGCAAGCTTAATGTGAAACAATCTCGTCGTAATATTTTTATTGTTGGACTCCCGGTTCCCGCCTGTAAGTGGCTAGGTGAGTTCAGACGTGTTTATTTATCGCCTACCGCTGCTGGATGCAATGGAGACGACATGCGAGGAACAATACGTGGTTCTGAAATTCTGCACTCATCTCCAAAAAGCTTCAGCTGAGGCCTATACAATGTTACAGGAGGCATATGGAGAGTCTGTTCTTCCTTACAGCACACCTCGAATGTGGTTTAAAGTGTTTGAGGGGAGACAACCAATTTCAAAAGAAGGTGGATTGGGTGTTCCATTTACTTCAGTTACGGAGGAAAACATCAACACTGCTGCTGTCATTGTGAAAGAGGATCGACGAATTACCCTAAGATCAGTGTCTGAAATAATGAACATTTCACTGGGTGCCACCCACAAGTCACGTTGGTGACAGCAACATTACACGAGACGAATTTGTACGCGATGGCTTCCAAGCCTGTTGATTCCCAAACAAAACGACATAGCTTTATTTCGGGTCTGCCCACCTCCCCCGGGCAGCCATAGTGCACGCCTCCTGCCGCTGCCGACGCCAGCGCACGAATTGTCAACGTGGACGAACAGTACAGTAACCGGAGTAGCTGAGTCATTAACAAACAATACAGAAATTTGAAAAACAGCGTATCCGAAAAGGTCGCCACAATCAGCCAGTAAATACCAGAATGTCGTGCTAAGTTTGATATTCCCACATATTTCATGTGTTTGCGTTGTACTGAATCAATTTCTTCTTTGCATTTTTAAACTCAAAATTACATGTTCCCGTAAGTAAAACTTAATTATTTTAATGCTAAGACTCTTCCCCCCCCCTCCCTTTCTCACCATCTCTCTCCTTCGATCTCTCTCTCTCTCTCTCTCTCTCTCTCTTTTTTCATCGGGCCTTCTGGGGAGGGGGATCACGTCACGTGCCCCTGTGCCCCCCTCCCCCCTGAATCCGCCCTTGTCCATAAGTGTAATTTCCAGGACGTGGACGCGATTTCACACAACAGGAACCATTAAAAGAAGGCAAGTTAAGGTCGCCCACGAGTAACATCAGCAAGAGATGACCGTTATCTCCGGTTAACAGCCCCTTGAGACAGGTGGCTGAATGCAACACATCGTCCTCATAGAACTGCACTGGTGGACAACATGCTTGAAGCTCAGGGAATTGAATGAATGGAGTGGCCACTTGTTCACCGGACGTAAACCCGCTTGCGTTTGTCTGGGATGCACTTTGCAGAAGCATTACAGCCAGACCAGCACCTCCCACAACGGTTGCATAGCTGGATGTTGCACTCGCAGAAGAATGGTCAAGTATCCCTGAAGAGCTGATTGATAATGTCATACTGTCCATGCCACGGAGGTGTGCAACTATACTGGCCCTCTGAGGTTATCACACGCCTGTTGGAGGGCAACGAGAATGACTGCTTCCCTATTGTTGTGGCCCTAAGTAAATGCCATGTAAACCTGAAGTAAGAGATAAGACAGCAGACTAAAATACGTTACCTTAAGTATATCGTGTATTTCTCACCTTATCCCGTAATTGTTTCGAGCAGTGTACATCTACATATATATATATATAGATACTGTGAAAGTCACATTTAAGTGCTTGGCAGAGGATTCATTAACCACTTTCATAACCTTTCTCTACCGTTCCATTCTCTTATAGCGAGCGGAAAGAAAGAACACCTAAATCGTCCCGTTTTCGATCTGATTTCTCTTATTATATTGGGATGGTCATGTAGGTGGGTGCTAGCAAAATATTTTTTTATATTCAGAAGTAAAAGTCGATGATTGATATTTCGCAAATAATCTCCCCGCAACGAATAGCGTCTTTCTTTTAATGATTTCCACTTCAAATTGTGCAACATTTCCGTGACGCCCCCCCCCCCCCCCGTAACGTGATAAAACAAAACGTCAGTCTCACCTGGTGAGTCTCACACTGGGCAACAGTACTCCAGGAGAGGACGCACAAATGTGATATAGGCAATCTCTTTGGTGGAACAGTTGCATCTTCGAAGCATTCTGGTAATGAACTTTGGTTCGCCATCCCCACCATATTTTCTATGTGTTTTCTCCAGTCTAAGTTGTTAGTAATTGTAACTCCCAGGTATTTGGTAGAATTTACGACCATAAGGTTTGACTGATTTATCGTGTAATTGAAATTCAACGGATTTCTTTTAGTGTTCATGTGTATTACTTCACACTTTTCATTACTTGGTGTTAATTTTCAATTTTCGCACCATGTAGAAATTTTGTCTAAATCACTTTGCAGTTGCTTTTGACTTCACTAACCGATAAACGACAGTATCATCCGCGAACAGTCTAAGGGAGCTATTCAGATTGTCTCCTAAATCGTTTATAAACACAGGGAAGAGTAGGGGACCTACAAAGCTTCCGAGGGGAACGCCAGATATCACTTCTGCTGGTCATAAAAGCAGACGAATACAGTTCTTCCCTGTGACTACATAGTCATGTCTTTGACAGCCGGCCGTGGTGGCCGAACGCTCTGCGGCGGCGGTTATAGTCCGCACGCCCACTACGGTTGGGAGGTTCGAATCCCCCCTCGGGCATGAATATTTGTGCCGTCCTTAGAGTAAGCTAGTTCATAAGTATTTTTTAAGTTTATGGACTGATGACCCCGTAGTAAAGTCCCATAAGCTCTACAAACATTGAACATTTGTTTTTAACAGAGCTGTATCTAGTCCAATTATGTGTTTGGCCAATACTGCATAGTTTGGTAAACACACATACAGTAGGTAACATAATGCCACACAGGCAACAATATGTTTTCAAAAATTTCATGGCTGTACACGTCTGATTTAAGTAACTTAATATTTTCAGACAGAGAAAGTTATGTTGAAGAAAGAAACAAAGCCAAACGGATAATTGCAGAATCCAAGCAGAAATCATGGGAAGACTTTGGAAACAAGCTAGAATCTCTGGGCCAAGCCGCGGGAAAACCATTTTGGAGCATAATTAGCAATCTTCGAAAGGGAGGGAAGAAGGAATTAACAAGTGTTTTGGACAGGTCAGGGAAGCTGCTAGTCAATCCTATGGATGCCTTGGACAGATGTAGGGAATATTTTGAAGAATTGCTCAACGTAGGTGAAACGTTCAATGATGTATCAGATTTTCAGGTAGATGGGATAGGAAAGACGATGGAAACAGTATCTCATTTCAGGAAGTGGAGAAAATGGTCAGTAGATTACAGTGCAATAAACCGGCTGGGGTGGATGAAATTAAGCCGGAACTCTTCAAATACAGTGGAATATCAGGTCTCAAATGGTTACACAGGATAATTGAAAAGGCGTGGGAATCGGGACAGGTTCCGTCAGACTGGACGAAAGCGGTAATCAACATGGAAACAGAATATTTTAAGATAGCTGTTTCGAAAAATGTTTTCAACAATTGCTAACTAATAATCTCGGAAATTTCCCCGAGTAGATTGCATTTCATTCATTGGGGCATGCCAATATCTGATTATGTCGCCCTGTAGGACAGATTTCTAACCATTAATGATAACAAAGTAGAACAAGAAATATTTAACTAAAGCTGTGTCTGCTTCCTGTCCCCGTTCTCCTCTATTCTGTTCGGCGGTTAGCGATAACAAAGACGAGCAAAGAAACTTAATAAAATAACAATCTCCTCCTGCCTTACTGTCCCCGTCCTTTTTTTTAGCACGACAGTAAAAAAGGAAAGTAAGCGAAATTTATTCATATTCCAGTTTCTGTAACTAAGGGACCACACTACTAAGGTTATCGATGGCTACATTTACATACTACTCAAACTAAATTCAGTTATTCTAAGGACAACACACACACACACACACACACACACACACACACACACACACAAACGCGCGCGCGTGCTTCAGAGGGAGGACTCTAACCTCTGGCGGGAGCGGCCGTACTACCACTGACAAGATTTAAGAATTCTCACGTAAAAAATTCGCAGACATCATTTTTCACCATGCTCATATAGATGTGGGCACATTTCTGGGTTATTGTTACCTATTTCCAAACCGTGACGTTCAACAGAACACGTGGCATTTATTAGTAAATGACCTCGCTCGCCAGGCGGCAAATGCATTCATTTTCCAGGAACGGGATATGAGATCACTGCCACTTTGGTGCACAGTTACTCACCGACGGTTGTTACAGAGACGGTGGGGTTCTGCTTATAAACAGCGCTGCTTCAGTGGGCGCGTACTTTCATATGCTCCTGTGGGCATGCGTATGTGTGGTGGTAGGAAGTCTTTTGTCTATAGCATAAATTAGTTTAAGCAGTTGGTAAGTCTAGGGACCGACGAACTCGGCAGTTTGGCGCCTTAGGTTTACAAAAATTGGAACATCCCAGTGAAGTACTTTACCAGATGCTGGAAATGAAGTCCATTTCTCCAATGAAACGGGGTTCTTAACAATTAATAGACTAGTTGACTACGTGAGCGATTCATTTTGTTGTTTATTTTACGTTTATTTTTATATAACAAGGTTGTTGTGATCGTGCTTGCCAAGTCGCTCGTGACGCACGGGTATACTCAAACGACCGTATCTTAATATTTTTGCTTCCATTTACTGGGGAACTATAATCAACCATGTCGCATCTTAACATTTCTACAATGGACTTTAACATCCCAAAAATTTCGACAAAATGTCGAAATTACAGTCTCAATAAGATTACGGATTAAGATCCAGTCGGTAAGGTTGACATTTGAGACTGAGCCCAACCTAGGATTTTTTAAGGACGGAGAAGGAAGTGAATTGTGTCCTTTCAAAGAACCATTCTGGCATCCGCCTGGATAGCTTTTTGGATATTGCTGTAAACCGAGCCTGAATGGCTGGAAGCGGGTTTGAACAGCCTTTCTCCCGAATTCGAGGCGACTGTGTTAACCATAGCTGCCCCTCGCTAGGCGGAATCACAATAACAGGAAGAGTTCAGAAAGTTGATATAAGTAATTCAAATAATATACAAAAAACAGCCGAGTCCTCAAACTGGGTAACTATATTCATAAAGATGCCAAGCTAGTTCTCTTTGCTAATGATACAAGTATTGTTATCACACCCGAATCACAGGACTTAACTGATCAAATTGTCAATGAAGTATTTCAGAGAATTATTAGGTGGTTCTCTGTAAATGGACTCTCTAAATTTTGAAAAAACACAGTATATTCAGTCTCACACAATAAATGGCATCACACCATTAATTAATATTGACTTCAACCAGAAATCTATAGCTAAGGTAGAATATTCAAAAATTTTAGGTTTATGCATTGATGAGGGATTGAATTGGAAGAAACACATTGAAGATAAGCTGAAACGTTTGAGCTCAGCTGCTTATGCTATTAGGATGATTGCAAACTTTGGTGATTTTCCACTCAGTAAACTAGCATACTATGCCTACTTTCATTCTCTGCTTTCTTATGGCATCATATTCTGGGGTAATTCATCATTTAGTAAGAAAGTATTCATTGCCCAAAAGTGGGTCATCAGAATAATTGCTGGAGCCCACCCAAGATCATCCTGCAGACATTTATTTAAGGATCTTCACAGTAGCTTCATAATATATATTTATTCACTTATGAAATTTGTTATTAACAATCCAACTGACTTCAAATGTAGAAGTCTTTGGTCACTTACCAAGTAGTATCAAAATCCTGACAGCCAACTAGCATTTAAAAATAAAGAGAATTTCTGAATGGCAATTCGTTCTACACATTACATGAATTTCTAGATAAAAGTTACTACTTTAGGGAAAAAAATTAAAAATAAAAAAAAGTGGAAAAAATAAATAAAATATTCTAGTATTGAGTGTCATGTAAATATTATGTATAGACGTTTCATTTAACTGACACGTTCCACATCATTACGAAGTGTCGTATTCATGATCTATGGAACAAGCATTAATCTAATAAATTCTTTTATGATAATGTGCGGAAAGACTACTTTCGCTAGGTCGTTTTGCGTCTCTTGATGTAAACATTTATTTGTGACTTCCCTTATTACTTGGTATAAATGCCTTCATTACTGCGATTTAAATACAGTCCATTATACTTAGATGTTACTTAAAATTCGTATGGGAAGGACTCTACTGTCTAATCTCATTATACGAGCAAAAATCCGGATCGGTTACTTTGTTTCAATGCCTGACGCCTTCTGCTTTCTTGTTGAGATCTTGGTTTCCCGCTTCTTTAGTCATTACCGTTCTCAATTCATACCGCCCCGAGGAATATTCTAGAATATTTTATTCTGTTCTATTTTTTTCTACTTGCGTTGTTAATCACACGGAGATAATTCGGCTCGGGTATTGACAGATTACTTTTGTTGCTGTTACGCCAGCATCAACTTCAACTAACTCATTTTATTGTCTTATTTGCCCAGTTCAACGAACTATACATTTAGAGCGAAGCAAGTCAAATTCGTTCTAGTGTATTGACAACTCTCACTACGCTGAGGTATTCCGACCGGCAATAAACGTGGTACTTCTCATCGACTTTATCCTAAAGAAGACCTGAAAAGGATTTGCCCTTCACGTCCACACTTTCCAGTTTCCCGCTACTCTGCTCAGTTCTCTTCTGCGTAACCGTCAGGCGAAAACAAGAAGCGAAACGCTGAACCGGCAGGTTTTAATTTAAACCCACAGGAGTGCATTTCGGGCAAAGAGGACTGGGAACGGGAATTATCTAGCCTCCTTTCGCTGCGGCATAAATCACGGGACGCTTTTCCCCAGCTCCTGCAGTGGGGGTGGAGTATTTAAAAATTAAAACGTACCGCGCTCGAGCAGTTCAATAACGGAGGGGGCGGGGAGAGCGCATTTTCAGGGCATTCGCGGGGGAGGCGAAATACCACACTGGAGAGCGATACCGCTATTATTACACACACAGCGAACAATCTTGAACAGAAACTCCACATGAGGCCTCCCACAACATTCACCATCCTGGCATGGCACCTCGTTTAGCGACAGACTAGAAAAATATACTTATTTTGACTGATTCTTCCGTCGCTTCTTGGTAGAACATAATCAAACATGTAAATTAAAAAACACAATTTTGTGTGTGTTCTACAAGTTTATTTTTGTTTACTTAACCGGTTTTCGGCTTATTAGGCCATCTTCAGAGTATTGACTGCCGTATCAAAGAGTTTACAATGTTTAGATACAGTATGGGAAGAAATGACAAATGTCTCCACTTAGATCGACATACGTAGTAAAACACTTCTTTGACATTGTGTTATTACAGTTATCAACTTAAAAACTAAACTGTAATAAATGAATACACAATGTGTGGAGGATAAAATAAGGAATAAATTTGAATATAACCTGGGAACTGGAACTACCTACTATTATAAACAAACTGATAAATAAATATATATAAGTGCTTTAATAATAATTTTGCGCGATAATTATAGATGGTGTTACATATGACAGTTGTAAGGCCAGGTTTGGAGTGGCATCAATAACTTAGAATGAATAGTTACTGCATTAAACTAAAACTAATATGTCTAATGAAATTAGTATTCTAAAAATTCAGGTAGCTAAAAATGAATATTATGTTGTAAGCTACACTGGGACCGAATATTCAAAACTTAAAAATAAATCGTAATAAATAAGTACACAGGAGTTTGGGACTGTGGGGGTAAAAAGGGAATCCAGTTTTTAGAATTAATATCGAAACTGTGATTGACTTTGATCTATTAGTTATACAAATAAATGAAAGGTTAGATCTAAATTTAGGTTTTTAGGTGTTTTTTTTTTTTCTTGTAATGGAGGAATTGAACAGCCAGTGTGGGAGTTGAGGAAAACTTAGGTAACTGATTGTACTATGAGGAAATTTCACAGAGAATCTCATCATAATAAATGTAAAAGGAAAAAAAAAGTTATGGGGGAGTTATTTGTAACGCGACGTAGAACTTAAGAAAGATCCCACGACTTTAACATGTGAAATTACAAATGAATACTCGTCTTTGGTCCTTGGAAATATACAATCATTGCTGACTGGTAATGTAAAGCAGCCTACAATCCAAAGATTGGTTTGAACACCACAGTGCTTTACTAGGCATGGCCCTGTTTGGAGGTGGTATGCCGTTGCCTTCCTCCGACCTTCGAACTGATTTACTCAGATAGTTTTAGTGGGACCTACAGTTTAACATGGGTTCCGAACCACGGTGCTACTCGATATCTTTCACGTCAACAACACTGCCAGGGGTGAAAGAAGTGGAAATTGACATAAAAATACTAAGACTTGGCGGGGATCGAACCCGCGACCTTTAGATTTATGGTCTGCCACTCTACCACTGAGTTACCGAGCCACATTTCAAGTGAATACTCATTTTTGGGTGTTAGAAATATACAATCATTTTTAGACTTTGATTTATTTCATATTTTGCCGGCCGCGGTGTCCGGGGGGACTGAGGCGCTCCAGTCACGGTCTGCAGGGCCACTACGGTCGGGGGTTCGAATCCCCCCTCGGGATAAGCTAGTTGATTAGTAGTTCGTAAGTTTAGGGACTGATGACCCCGCAGTTACGTCCCATAAGCTATACAAACATTTCATATGTTTTGCACTGCGCATCACAAATAAAACAGATAATTCGCTTAATTGAATATTAATATAAGTTCCCGACGCTCTACTTCAAAATAAGGCAAGAAAGGTATTATAAATGAGAATATCGAATAAATCGAAAAAAATCTAACAAAAAATTGCCATGATGGAGGTTTGACCCCGATTCCACGGTTTGACAGTCAAAGACCAGGACCGCTCGTCCGGCGACGGCCTGGGAAAATCGGTCATGTTTACGAGTATCCAAGCTACAGCATGAAAACACAGAAACGTAATTTACTCCAACGTCATTAACTATTGAGTTGCAACAAAACGCCGAAACAAGTGTCTATTATATCCAATACAGAACGTCCATGCAAAAATTTGTTCGCAATCGATGACCCACTTGTCAGACACTATTTCTAAGCCATCTCTTCACAATATCCACTCTTCCAGGAGCGCTAGTCTTGCACGGTTGGTGGGAGAACTTCTGTAAAGTTTCGAAAGTAGGAGATCTAAAGCTGTGAGGATGAGCCGTGACGCGTGTGAGGGTAGCTCACTCGGTAGGGCGCTTGCCTGCGAAAGGCTGACATCTAGGCTTCCAATCTCGTCCGGCACATGGTTTTAATCTGCCAGGAAGTTTCAGTATGAAAGTGGTTAGATGAACCATCCGCCAGGCATGGAAGTGCGATTTGCACAGCACAGGTGTAGATGTAAACGTATACAACAAACTAGAACGAGGCAGCCAACGGAACGATTAGAATCCCATTGCGGCAATCAGCTTTCATTCGTCACAGGCGAGACAAAAATTTTATTTCAAGATTTAGTTATTTATTTGTAATATTCGGGTCCGGTTTTTCAATGCATCGTTAAGTTCCAGTTAAGATTTTAACTTGTCGTTAACAGAGAAATTTCGTTATGAGTTAAACTGACGTTAAAGGACCTCAAACTGGCAGTTAACGAGTAAAATTCTGCTCGTTACTCGGCTCACGAGCAGTTAAGTGAGAATCTGGATGAAAACAGCAGGATTTAAAGCGCTGAAACACCGCAATATATTCACGTGAATAAGACCGATTTATCGAACAAAATAACAGAAGCACTACATGTATGAAAAAGTATTGTGGAAAGCAGCTTTATTGGAAAATGTATCACCATATTTCTCGCCATATCCGTGTCTGTAGCGATTAAATGAGTCTGATATATTGTGGATACGCAATATAACCTTAAAATTATTGTTGGGATATCAAAATACAAACTTACGGGTAAGGACTAGTATGATGGAAATGGCTGGAATACGATTTGGTTGACAATTAAGACGCTGTCAATCTTTTCGACGATCTATATGGCGTCCTAGACATATTTATGTTCGTCCAAATCATTCTGAATCCTGGGATGATGCAGAATTTGTTACGCGATATCGTCTTCGAAACGCCACTTTCGAAACGCTGAATGAAAAACTCCACGACCATCTGAAGAGTCCAACAGATATTTATGTATTTTTGTAAGTTATCTATCTTAATAGAAAACATACTACGTTATGTCTGCAAACGTGTTAATTCAGTATTTACGTATGCTTGTTGCGCCTAATGTGGCCTAAAATTTCTTCCCGCGATATAATTTCGCCTATGTGCAAGTTATTGCTTACACTAAGGTACTATGCACTTGGAAGTATGTTATCGTACTAGGCCCTAAGCACTGTTGCTGTCCTACATGTTCCATGGACAGCATTTAATTCACTTGCCACAATGTGCCTTCCTTTTCCTTCCGTCTCTTTTTTTTTTTAATGTGTCCTTATATTTCTCTATTAAGGACACAAGACCCTCGCACTAACTTCTTGTAAAATTCGAGCTTCTATCACGTTTGTTTTACATCGCGCCAAATAACAACTGTCTGCTATCCTCTTCCCAGCTAGTCAAATA
This sequence comes from Locusta migratoria, assembly GCA_026315105.1. Taxonomy (NCBI): domain Eukaryota; kingdom Metazoa; phylum Arthropoda; class Insecta; order Orthoptera; family Acrididae; genus Locusta; species Locusta migratoria. Next base: position 141,859,687 of record CM048749.1, on the reverse strand, counting down.
TGGCGAACAGCTGTTTATTCAGACAGCACTTTAATTTGTTTCTACTGCTAACATAGTCTAAATATATCGTACCTTCTCGTTTGCTTCAGGTTAGCGAACGAGAGGTGTATCTGGAAAAGACAAACGCAATGCACTTAACGAGCACATTTAACTGGACGTTAAATGCATCTTCTAGTTTACTAACGAGAAGATTAACGAGAGATGGACGAACCGGCCCTCACCCATTTCCGATTGTGCAGTACTCGGTCAGAGTGCCACTAGAGAGTTAGCTTATTCGCAGGAAGTGATAAGAACACGTTGACTTGATAGTGCCATTCAGGATTGTTGCGATCGTTCCGCCGCTTGGCGACTGCCAGTACTGCTGGGAACAAAGCGCGTGGCAGAGCGGCTTGGTAACACCTGGGGGAGCACGTGTGGCTCGCTAACAGGTCTATTTGTCACGCTGACGCGCGGCCGCATTGGCATTCATGAAATGATGAATCACAATGAGCCGAGGGTCGCCCGCGGCCACTTGGGAACGCCCCGCAACACGCTGCATCTCATGCGATCGCCATACGTGTCCACCACCTGAGCCGCAGGCGCGCTCTCCATTTTCGTGGTTACGCAAATGTCTCCCCCTTCGGTATGTGCTGTCTGCATGCACATAAATTTCGCTAAGACAAAATATTCATCATCATAGACTGATTATGCCTTTCAGCGTTCAGTCTGGAGCACAGTACCTCTAATAAAATTCCTCCATGATCCCCTATTCAATGCTAATATTGATGCCTCGTCTGATGTAATGCCTTTTACTTCAAAATCATTCTGCACCGAGTCTAAGTACTTTCTACTTGGTCTACCTCGACTCGTCTTACCTTCCAATGACGAGCTCATGAGTCTCTTAGGTAACCTTGCTTCTCCCATGCGTGTAACCTGACCCCACCATCTCAGTCTGTTCGCTCTAACTGCTTCATCTATGGTGTTCATTCCAAGTTTTTCTTTTATTTCCGTATTATGGACACCCTCCTGCCATTGTTCCCATCTATTAGTACCTGCAATCATTCTTGCTACTTTCATATTTGTAACCTATACCTTATGAATAAGGTAACCTGTATCCACCCAACTTTCACTCCCATACCAACAAAGTTGGTCGAAAGATAGAGCGTAGCACTGCTAACTTATTCTTGGTACTTACTTCCTTCTTGCAGAAGAGAGTAGATCTTAGTTGAGCACTCACTGCATTAGCTTTGCTGCACCTCGATTCCAGTTCTTTCACTATGTTGCCATCCTGTGAGAGAATACATCCCAGGTACTTGAAACTGTCTACCTGTTCTAACTTCGTTCCTCCTTTTTGGCACTCAATCTGTTTGAATCTCTTTCCCACAGACATTACTTTCGTTTTGGAGATGCCGATCTTCATATCATAATCCTTGCACCTCTGATCGAGCTCTGAAATATTAGTTTGCAACCTTTCAATCGAATCGGCCATTACAACTAAGTCATCCGCATATGCGAGACTGCTTATTTTGTTTTCACCTATTTTAATCCCGCCCTGCCAGTCTACTGTTTTCAACATATGATCCATGAATAGTATGAACAACAGTGGTGACAGGTTACAGTCTTGTCTTACCCGTGAAACTACCCTGAACCATGAGCTTAATTTGCCATCTACTCTAACTGCTGCCTGGCAGTCTACGTAAAAGCCCTTTAATTGCCTGCAGAAGTTTGCCTCCTATACCATAATCTTGAAGAACTGACAGTAGCTTCCTCCTAGGAACACGGTCATACATTTTCCAGATCTATGAAACATAGATACAATTCCTTGTTCCACTCATAGCACTTTTCCATTACCTGCCGTAAGCTAAAGATCTGATCCTGACAACCTGTAAGAGGTCTGAACCAACTCTGATTTTCATCTAACTTGTCCTCAATTAATACTCGCACTCTCCTTTCAACAATACCTGAGAAAATTTTGCCTACAACGCTAATGAAAGAGATACCTCGATAGTTGTGCCATTTATTGGCAAATGGTTTCGGTTGCAGTTGTTTGCAGTTGTCGCCTGCTCCGGCCACCGCCACCGTGCACCATCAAGGTACCAAAGGCCAGACGACGGTCCTGTAGGACCGAAACCGGTTACCAATAAATACCTCAGCAACTTACGATTTACACTGGAATATTTTAATTATTCAATATTTATTAGCACCTGTTGCTTAAATAAATATTGAGATTTTATTTTATAAGCAAAACGTCATTCCAACCCCAGAATTTGAGGAAAGTACATTCCAAAAATAATTTCGCATAGGTGATATTACTGGTTTTTAATTTCGTAACTTGAGACTTTAGTGTATGAGGAGAGGTTGATGCACCATTGAAATTGGAACAAAATTCAGGGCGTGTGACACCTAAAGGTTTGGGAATTAAGTACTGACTGGAGAGACCGATTTATCACCCATATACTGAATTCATTTAGGGCCTATTTGTTTTCAATGCACCTGCAATTTTTCAAATCAAATGTTTGTAGAGCTTATGGAACTTAACTATGGGGTCATTAGTCTCTGAACTTACAAAATACTTATGAACTACCTAAGACTAAGGACGGCACAAATATCCATGCCCAAGGGGGGATCCGAACCCCTGACCGTAGTGGCCGTGCAGACTGTGACTGACGCGCCACAGAACGCTCGGCCACCGCGGCTGGCTGCAATTTTTTTTTTTTTTACAACGCCTTCCAGGATCATTGCAGCTGACAACTTTATTGATTTTTGCTGTTCGCTCTAGACATTCTTCAGCGCAACATGATAAATAAATAGGAAGAAATAAGGAATGTGATGAAATAGATATACAACAGTTACGTGCTGTGGTGGAGTGGCCGAGCTTTCTAAGGCTGTGTTTATGGCACGCGTTTCCTCCGCAGCGGAGCAACCGCTGTGACTTTGGGGAGGCACCCCTTGTCACTCAGGCAGCAAGTGGTTTAGCTGCAGTGACCTTGAGCACCCTGTTCCCACCTTGCGGCCCGATATAATATTGTCGCGTTGAAATTGAAGCAGGTTTAACAACTAAACGCAGCACTTATACTAAAAGCAGGTTTATTGCGAACTTACACACACACACACACACACACACACACACACACACACACACGCAGCACTAACTGCCTCTCGGGCAGAGTGCTCTGCTATTTATACATAGACAGAATGTACCAGAAATTAAAATAACAGTTAACGTAAGAAACAAATAGAATTTACAAGGGAACATAAGAAAGATGTAGAACATTCTGGAATTAATCACAAAGAAAGAAATCTTTGCCAGTGGGCGAGATTGAACCGGCGATCTTCAGCACCGCAGTCGGTGACACTATCCCCTGCGGCACGCCGGCACTCGATTTACGTTGTCTTGTGGCAATATGGCGCACCGAACAGCCCCATTAGCCGCCATGTAAGCGGTTCTGAAGTGCAGCCGCTGGTATTTTGACGCCACAGCGGAAGAGCGGAGGGGCAGCCGCACCTTTAAACAGGACCCACACTGCCTTATGAGAAACAGCGCACTACCAAACCGCCGTGATTCCTCCGCCGCGGAGCAACCGCGGGCAATAAACAGAGGCTAAAAAAAAAAAAAAAAAAAAAAAAAAAAAAAAAACCCGCCTCGCTGCGGAGCGCACGGTTGCTTGCCGTCAGAGGTTCGAGTTCTCCCTGGGGCATGGGTGTGCGTGTTGTCCTTAGGTTAGTTTAAGTAGTTTGTAAGTCTAGGGACTGATGACTATAGCAGTTTGGCCCAAACATCTGAACACCATTTACAATTAACTAACACAGAGCGATACATCTTTGAATAAACCAAAGGTGTGTTTAACGTAGTTTTGTGGTTTGTTGTTGCTGTTGTAACTCTGTTGTAAATAAAATTCTCAAAAATCAAAAATGTTCAAATGTTTGTAAAGTCTATGGGACTTAACTATGGGGTCATTAGTCCCTAAACTTACAAACTACTTATGAACTACTTACGAACTAGGATGGCACAAATATCCATGCCCGAGGGGGGACTCGAACCCCCGACCGTAGTGACCGTGCAGACCGTGACTGGAGCGCCTTAGTCTCTTCGGCCACCGCGGCCAGCAATAAAATTCTGACAGTCACATTGTTATTCTGACGCAATTGACGGAGGAGAGCCACACAGGTGAAAAAAATTCCTCTTATTTGCTAGGAGAATAATTAAAGGATGAATTAGAATGACTTAACGTTTTATTTATATTTTATTTTTATTTATTTATTTTTTTCGGAAAATCCAACTCGGATGATTCGTCTGACATATCAACTCACTTACCTCCAGTTTGTTAACTTCGATGTGAATCGGATACTTAGAGCTAGGCTTTCTATCGTCTTCCTAATATTGAGGGCCGCAACTGGCGCAGACGCAGCTGGAGTGCTGGGTGACATAGGTCTCATCTTGCCAGACGGTTGTTGACACCAGTGGGCGCAAAAACAGGCCGCTAGCACAGGCGTGCAGACGGCAGCTGCGCGATCACAAAGGCACCAGGCGGTGCTGTACACAGCCGGGACCTGTCTCTGTTATTGTCTGACAGCAGGGGTGCAGGAGGGCAGAGCAGCTCAGCACAGGTTCAGAAAAGCAGGTGCTCTGAATTGTTCCTCCAAAATTTCGAGAATTTACTACATCTACATGGGATATTCTTCAAATCACATTTAAGTGCCTGGCAGAGGGTTCATCTAACCATCGTTATACTATTTATCCCCCATTCCATTCTCGAATAGCGCACGGTAAGAAAGAACACCTGTTCGCGCCCTGATTTCTCGTATTTTATTCTGATGATCATTTCTACCTATGTCAGTGGGAGTCAACAATATATTTTCGCATTCGGAGGATAATGTTGTCGATTGGATTTTCATGAGTAGCCCACTCCGCAGCGATAAGCGCCGTTGTTGTAGTGATTCCCATCCCAGATCCTGTATCATTTCCGTAACGCTGTCTCCACTGTATCGTGACAATACGAAACGAGCTGCCCTTCTTTGGACTCTTTCGATGTCCTCCGTCAAACCCACCTGATAAGGATCCCACACTGGGCAGCAGTACTCCAAAAAATGACTGACAAGCGTAGTGTATGCAGTTTCTTTAGTAGTTCTGTTGCATCTTCTAAGGGTTCTGCCAATAAAACGCAGTCTCTGGTTCGCCTTTCCCACGACATTACGTGTTCTTTCAAATTTAAGTCTGAAGTAACAGTAATTCCTAGGTATTTTGTGGAGTTTAGGGCCTTCACTTTTGATTGATTTATCTTGTAAGTGAAGTTTAACGGATTTCTTTTCGTACTCGTGTGGACGACTTCACACTTCTCATTGTTTAGAGTCAATTTCCAATTTTTACACCGTAGTAATATCTTATTCATATCGTTCTGCAGTTGGTTTTGATGTTCAGATGATTTTAGTAGAAGGTAAATGACGGCGGCATCTGCAAACAACCTAAGAGAGCTACTTAGATTTTCTCCCAAATCGTTTATGTAAATAAGGAACAGCAGTGGACCAATAACATTACCCTGTGGAAAGCCTGATATCACCCCTGTTTTAGTCGATGCCTTATATTCGATTACTAGAAACTGTCCTCTCTGACAGGAAATCTCCCATCCAGTCGCAATTTTGGGACGATATAACATAACCACGCAATTTGATTAAAAGCCGTTTGTGAGGTATAGTGTCAAAAGCCTTCTGGAAATTAGTGTTTGCTTAGGCCTCTGACTAGTTAGGCTTGAAGTGATATTTGAACACCTCGGGGGGAAAATAATGAACCCTCATTTATAAGACACTGAGATATGACAACTTGAATGTTTGAAAAATAGTTTCTGTTACATCTTTTAATATTTGTTTTAACATTTATATTCGCAATCTTTCAACAGCTTCATGTAGAACTTGAAGAAAATGAAACATTTTGTCGGATATGATTATTAGCACAAAATAATTAAAACTACCAAAATTGAGGATTATCATTATTTACCCCCAGGTCCTCAGTTGTGGAAGTTTCAGATTTCGTAAGAGTGGTGCTTGACGTGCCAATGATGGAAGTCAGCTCTTATGATATGTTTGGGGGTCATTTGGTTTGTTGATGGACTGTGAATCGGATGGTTGGCTCGTGAGAGTATGTTTCTCCCGCTGTTGTCACAGATGTATTTTCCAACAAAAAAGCATATTCTGTAAATGCAGCCAGAATATAAACGAAATTTTCATGCTCACCTAAGATAAATGATATTGTGGTCCATCTCCCCCAAATAACACTTGTCCATGTCTCCCGACTTTTATTTACAGGTAGAGAGCTCGATGGCTGTTTTAGATTTCTTTAATGACTACGTATGTGTCCAGCGTGGAGTAAAGGCCATTCCACACTGCACGTGTCGTGCGTGTCTGGATGCACGCCACGCCGGCCACGCTAGCCACGCGCCATTTCACGCAGCGGCCACAGTTGCGATGCTATGCCGGCCACGTTTTTTCCTAGTATGCAGAAAGATGTCAGCTCTGACGGTTCCGTGGTGTCAGTCTGGATTTTCGTGTGGCTTACCTTGGTTTGATGACACCAGCAGCAGCGACAGTAGTGACGATGAGCTGGTTTTATTGTATTCTTTGGCTTCATTGTTTGACATACTTCTTACTATTTGGCTACGATAACTGACGATTCGCGCGGTGGCTGCTGGGAGCTTGTCTTGCACGAACGGAAGGCAGCATCGGCTGCTTGCTGCAGTGCTGGAACCGTTACCCTAACAATGTGTACATTAATTCTTCGCGTCAAGAACCATTGTAAGGTTGGCAGCTCATGTAAATAAAAGAATAACTTTCAACTTGTGTCGATTTTTTCCGCTTGTGGCAGCACCAACAAAATCTTCAAGTTATTGTGGCCAAATAGTATGCACTGCCTACTTGATGTTAATAAGCAAAGTGCAAGTTTTTGTGGGCCCTCAGGGCTTGGTATCCAGCACTGAGGGTTGTCAGACACTGACCGAAATCGATCTGTATTATGTATAAAAAATAAAGATTTCAATGCAGCCAAAGCTGGTTCTTCCAATTTTAATAATTTTAATGTGGTCGCTCTGCGCCAAACTCCGGATGGAGTCACCTACATGACAAATATCATTAATAAGTACAGTGAACAATTATGGTGACTGGATACTTACTACAGTTATCAATATTGTCGGTTTAATAAAAGATTGTGAAAATTTTTTCTAAGACATTTAATAGTATTACCGCAGGATACTTATGTACATACTGTCTTTTGATAACGCTTCGGCAATTTCATCCCATGCTTTTTCTTTCAAAGTTGTATCTCTGTAGATGTCCAATGTTGAGTCCCAAATGGCAGGATGAAAGCGTACTCGTTCAATTAACTGCTCCATTTTGAGTCTAAAACGTTACTGGAACACACAATGGCACACCAACTACTTGTAAATCATCAACAATAAACGCATCAGCTCAGACAACAAAGATGACGCGCTGCGTACTACTCGATGGTTGGCTTGCACGAGGTCTTACCTTCGCTCTGCGCATGCGCGGACTGAAAACGTGGCCGGCCACGTTTGGAAAGATCGCTCAGGGAGCGAACGGAAGCCACGCGTGTCCGGCGTGGCCGTGGCCCTGCAGTGTGAACAGCCCCATTAGATAACATGGGAAGACACATTTTTAAACGTAGCTAGCGTACGTCCGGACACGCACGCCATGTGCAGTGTGGAATGGCCTTAAAAACACTGCAGCAATATTGTGTCGTAATACTAAAAGTACGTAACTTTTCAGCTCACCAGAATAGAGAATTTGATATTTCGCCAGAACTAACATGCTAATGACAGCAGCAACACTTACGCATGACGTCCGTTCACAAAAAAGCTTACTCGCCAGTGAAGGATGCTGCTCTCTAGCGGCGCGATTATGAAATATACCTCTGGTCCGTTTCATAATATTAACTCACCCCGAGTTAACCTAAGCAATTTATGAGGTCGCTGCTATTCAGAATGGGCGGACTGTGGCAATATGTTATTTTCCTAGTGGCTATTGGATCAACAAGCAAGCACCGGTTCAAGTTATAATTAATTGAAATCGAAGAGCTTCAGCAGAATGTGATGCACACTACATGTTAAAACTGTTGTCATACATTCCTGGTATAAATCAATGTAAACTATCTGAATGATAGAGCTCGTTCAAGAAGTCGTGACCCCTGCTTTTACAATTTGTGCGCTGGGCGAGTCCATTCCATTGTTTTGGAGGGTCGGCCGCCACAGTTGCGTTTGGCCTACTGGTCGCGGAGCACAGTTCACTGCTGGCTAAAAAACGAAGCTTACGGCTCAGCAGGCAATGTGCAACCATAGCTACTCTATGGTGCAACTGAACAACACAACCTAGAGAGAATGCCGCGGCGCTCTCGTGTGACGTGAGGCAGAGTAGGTTGCTCGTGCATAGCTGACTGGGTAGCCGCTGGGGCACGGCCCACTGTGCCAAAGCAGCGAGCCAGTCAGCTATGCGCGCGCTACCTACTATGCCTGACGTCACAAGAGAGCGCCGCGCCCTTCTCTGTAGGTGGTGGTGAACTGAGCCGGCAGACCCTCAGAAACAAATGAATGGACGTACCCTGCGCATAACTCGAGAATGCGTTTCTGCGCACAGGCCACGACTTCTTGCGCGAGCTCTACCTATGTGATGGTGATGCAAGAAATCTTACGACACAGGACAGACGTCTAAATTGTGTCTTAAGGTGGCGCGAAGAATGCGAATGACATTGTATGTGTATTCATAGACCAGATAACACAAGCTTGAGGAAGTTATAAATTAGCGATGGGAATGTCTGTTATGACGGCAAAGTTAGTAGCTAGTTTAGAAAGATTGAAGTATGCAGGAAACTTTTTTGAGGGCAAAACCATTATATTAACAGATTTCCAGTTTACACAGCGCCACAACAACCTAGTCATTTAGGGTATTATGCAGCAAGTCAGTAGGCTACAAAATCACAAGTAATTAATGTGGGTCATAGGCCAGTGAATTCCAGAGCTCGGCAGAACACCGCGACGAGTTGGCTGCTCGTGTGTGTCACCAGGTACCGTGACGTCGGCGTTCTCCAGTTCCCTGAAGTGCAGTTTTATCGCAGCGACTGTTGCGCTCGTTGCAGGCCTGCGCTGGAGGGAGTTGTGAAGGTGAATCATCCGTGGAAGTGGCTGGAACGGGGGCAGCGCTTGGGCAACCGGACAAGCGCGCTCTCGGCGCGTCCGTCCGCTCAGGCACCTGACCTTTTGAGCACCTGTTCCCACGTGGCTCTGCTGCACCTGCCATCCTGACACAGGTGTTGAACTGCGGGTCGCTTCGTCACGAAATGACTAAGGCCGTCCCACACACGTGTCGTTTCTCGCTCGTGGTTGCGCTCCCGTCTCGTCCGTCGCGCGCGTCTTGTGCGAATCTCGCGTTGCCAGCGACGGCCGTTCGCACACGGGTCGATTGGCACTCGTCGATGCCGCGATTTTCCTTCAGTCAGCTTGCGACTTCCAACAGGGAGCTACAAAACGGTGTTGGTCATTTCCTCCAATAATTACCTGCAGAATGGACAGTTCTAGTGATTAGGGGGACGCTGTGATGTTTTACTGGTACCGGCGCAAGAGAAGGAAGACTCAAAGAGTGTTATGGGTGCATCCGTACATAGAGCGGAATTTTCATCATCGGTTGTTCTTGGTGCTAGAGAACTGCAAGAAACTGATATAAAATACTTAGTATTCTAAAGGTAAAGCAGTCAACAATCCGAAGATTGGTTTGCACACCACAGTGCTTTACTAGGCATGGTCATTCTACAGAATATAAATTACGTGGCTTGAGAAAATGGGATATGCACGAAATTAGTCAATAAAGAAAGTAAATAAACAGCAGCAGCTCTCGTTGAGATACAAAAAAGGTCATTTTTTGAATATTTACGAGCTGCGACGTACTGAAAATACGATGTGCGTCCAGAAAGTAAGTTCCGTTTGGTAATAAAATGAAATTAAACACAGATACAGAAGAAATTTTTATTGCACGAAAATCTGCAACTCTTAAATTACGTTTCCATATAACTGCTTAAATTTTGCAGGCATTTGTCATAGCGTGGCACCAGGTTTTGTATACCTTCTTCATATAAATCTGTCGCCTGGGTCTTCAACCAAAGGGAAACAGTTTCTTTCAGCTCGTCGTCATTGGTGAAGTGATGAGCACTAATTGTAAACCTACGGTTTTCCTGGATCTTCCCAACAATCGAGTGAACCAGTTCTTCTGTAACCAAAGGTGGACGTCCACTTCGTTCTTCATCGTGCACGCCACTACGCCCGCCATTGAACTGTCGGACCCATCTTCTCGCCATCGAATCACTCATCGCATTTGGTCCGTAAACATCGCAAATTGGCCGATAAATTTCACTTGGTTTCACTTTCCTCGCATTCAGAAACCGAATCACCGACCTGATTTCACAGACGGCGGGATTTTCAATCAACGCCGACATTTCAAACAAGCACAACAAAGCGTACGTAACTGACAGCGATCTCCAAATGGCGCACGTTCTTCTCCTTAATACACATCGTCTACAGCGCATGTGCGGCAGTGAAGTCGCAACGCTGCAGCGGAGATAAATTGAAACGAAACTTTCTGGACGCGCCTCGTATTTATATATTATGTACTTATTTATTAAAAATTCATTACAGTTATTGCACTTAGATCTCATGGGCTCTAAAGCGTTTTATGCACTGTAAATACAGAAAAAATACGTGGTAAATTACCTCCAAGACGTTCGATCTGCAGGTCGCAGGTGACTATAGTCGAGCCGCCGAAAGAACGACTCTGACAGCTATCGGCTATGTTGCCAATGCTGCTACGCAGCTGTTTGTTGTTACGCCGTGCTAGTCGCCGGCATACAAATATCACGTCCGAATATTTTGGAACCGTTGCTATCTACTATTAAAGTGTCAACGAACGATAACCACGAAGTGATGAAAAACACTTTTTGCAGTTAAAAAGAAAGGTTTAGAAATATATGTAGAGTTAAAGTAAAGCTTCATATGTTCCAGTATTCCACTAAATATAATGTATAATTTAGTCTTCAGCCAAAGGTCGCTAGTTGAAGAATTTTGTTTACATATTTCATCTTCTATAACCATTATCGACAAACTCGGTGTTATTACTCGGACACTGTATTGTGGCAGTCTGCCGAGAGAGTAAACAAATGACTACCACTTTATAAGTAGTAAAATCGCCTCTTCCAGTGAAATGATTTGTCTTATTACATAAAAAGTGTTTTTTTGCCTCATTCATTTACGGCCGCTGTATAGTGTCCGAGTAATATCATCAGATCAGTTTCGACAGCCAGTCTATTGGTCACAGAAGTGACCTTCTTGCGGTTAGAGGACGAAGCCATCTCACACACGTTGAAATGAACGACACGTAACACGAGACGAACAAAACCGGTAACGATGAACACACGACAGATGCTTTGCAGTAGGGATGGGTCGAAAATCGAGTATCTGAACAGAGTCACAGTGATTTGGAAGTAGCAGTATTCACAGTCGCAACTTTACGGATTCTGACTGCGATTTCAGTCGCAGTTTAGAAGCGCAGTAGCACTAAAAGTAGCAAGTCGCAACTAAGAGTAGCGAGAAGCAGTTTGCACTCTGCCATCTGTTGGTGGAAGTTTGTACTAATATCTTTGCATTGGGCAGGCTATAGAGTCTACCTGCGATTTCAGTGACAAATCGCGTTTAAGAGTCGCAAGTAGCAACTAAGAGGCGTAGTTTAGACTTTGCCGACTGCCATCTGTTGGCCGAATTTGGTACTTCTAGCTTTCCGCTGTCTGCCTCGTGTATGTGTGGCTTTTTGTGTATGTGTTGGTCGAACACTATCGGCTCAAACCAGTGAGCTCGAACGTTCTCACTGGTCCAAACTGCGATTTCAGTGAAAAGTCGCGATTAAGAGTCGCAAGTAGCAACTGAGAATAGCATTTAATATTCCGCCTTATGCTACTTGTTGACCAACTGTCGTACTTTAACTCGTGTGTTGTTTAGGGATGTTGTCGAATTAATGAGCAAGAAGATAATTTTCTTTGTGAAAATGTTTACAATTAGTGGCACTATTTTACCTGGCGGCAGCATTTACATGTTGTGAAGCAAAGCCTGGCATGTATGTTTTTTAGGTTATAGTTGGTAAAGACAACAAATGTGAATGCCAAATAAATATTGTCTTACGGACTTGATCCCTGTTTAAAATAATTTTTCGTCATAGAACCTACAACTATTATGGGAATTCAGAATACGTATGTTACATTGCAAATCTGGTTTCGACGAATATTTTTGCTTGCGTTATACATCGTACATAAAATAAAAATTCCAAGGGGGTGGTATCAAGTGGTCAACTAAGTACAGGTAATTTTACGAAATGTTTAACAGTAGGCCAACTCCAGTTTCATTGTGGACTGTGTTAAGTACTGCTATATAGGAGTAAACTTGTATCTTCGAGGATTTTATAAAAATATTACATTTGAAAATAAACAAGTTTTTCGCGTAATGGAAAGTTTTATTTTATCAGATTTGTTTTAGGTTTAGGAATGTTGTTTTCCGTCTTTTTCCTTTTCGTACATTCCGTCCTGTGATGACATGAGTGAAAGCAGATGGGTGGTATCGGATCCTTCAGTATTATTAAAACTTTTGTTTACTGCAGTGGTGGCATAGTGTGCTTATGTTGGCAACGACCGATGAATGATCCTAGAAATCTAAATCATACAGAATGATCGAGTACGAATCGACCCATGTGCGGACGTCCTAACCTCGCCGTAGCTTACTAGCATACTCAAGTCTCTTAGGCCGGGATTACACTATCAAATTAATGAACAAAGAATTGGACAAAAATTGTATGAAATATTGGTCCTATTTTTTTTAACAAAGATATTTGATGAAACGTTATCATCCAATATTTTCTCAAGGTTGCTTAAAAATGGCGGTGTTATGCTCAGCTGTTATAGTTGCTTTGCGTCTGCATTTAGAAGAGAAGGGGGTAAAGAAGTAAAGGAAACGTACTTGGATGAAACCCTGGGTGTCACGGCGAGATAAATGAGTGTTCAATAAAAATTTTTACCGGTACGGGAGCAGAGGTTCCCCCCCCCCCCGTTTTGGCCAATGACTCACCAACCCCCTCTCCCAAACTGCGACCGACTCCCTCCCCCACGCCCAAGACATTAGGTCCTGCACTCGGAAGATATTCATTTTGTATATAAACATTGGTTTATTTGCGTTTTATTTCACCTTTTGTAAAATGTTTTATAAAGCCCCCCCCCCTCCCAGGCTGGCCAAAAGTACTAATTTGTCATCCCCCCCCCGTAATTTCAATGACGTAGTTTGCGTCATCATCCCCCCTCCCCCTTGCAAGGGAGGATTTTATTTTTTATGTCGTCGGAAGTACAGTCGGTCCGTAATTCACTGTTAATTCTTTTATAGCTCTCCATTCTTCACAATTTGCAATAGAGTAACAGAAAAGCCTGACGCAAACAGTGTTTACGAATAAGATTGTAAGTCGATGAAGCAAGTTTCATTAAATGACGTTTTAAATGGAAAATGTCAGCACTGACAAAGAGGAAAATCCAAGTTGTTGATGACGTTATAAACAATGCAAGGGAGAAAATATAGCTGATAAAGTAAATAGACTTCATTTATTTCCTTACAAAAATTATATGATGCGTTTATATGTATATCTTTTCGCTTGCAAAGAGATGTCGATGTTTTAAATGTTGTTTCACTTCCCAGCACTTAGCACACCAAGTTGACCAAAATCGTACATTATAAAGACTGTTTTGACCCTAAATAAGATAGTATATTATGACTTTTTACATCACAGTTTGTAACTCATGACCTCACTATCAGCGCAGGGTATTGGGCTATTCGAATTGACGTCGCGGACTCTGTAATTGGCCTTTTCCCGTGTTATACAGCGCCCCATCTGATTTATACATTTCTATCAGTTTTGTTGTTGCTGGAAAGCACTATACAAATTTGCCACTAGTAGCCATGTTTACGAATACGAATGAAAACTATGTCAAACAGAAGCCTAACTGTAGAGGCAAGGAGACTGTACTACTGCTAGCGCTCCAAGCGGTCACATTTCTCACTGAAGGAAACCGAAGACGAGCTATTTCTTTGATCAAATCTAAGTCGAGGCCTTAGATTTGATGAAATATTCAACGACATTCCCATTACACTACGTCCAATAATTTGATAGCATTCGCTTCGAATGCTCTGCGACCAAGAGACGCAGAGTTTGTTGTTAACTGGCATTATTCATACAGGGTTACTTAAGTATCGGCATTAGTGTCGCTGCGACTCGGACACTACGCGACCCTATACACTGGACGCAGAGTTTCCAGACTCTTATTACCATTCGTGCCATTGGGTTTCACATTGTGTCTAATATGTAATTCATGGAGTAAACAGAGTTTTCTTGCTTCACTATGACTTCAAACATTCAATATAGGTCAGAATAGGTTGACTCGTTTCCTTTCTGGTGTGTGTGGCGAACTTTTGGCACCACTGATATTTTTTCCTTTTAATCCTGTTCCTGTGAAGAATGTTTCGCCTTCATAATGACTGATGGTAAACTTCGCGTGAGCTCGAATATCTGGTTTTTAAGTTACACCTTCTTTTCACGAGGTATACGTCGAAGGAAATATTGACTGAAAACTGAAATGAACAAATTTACCACTGGTCTGCTGTAATCTCACCTGAATGTTTGAAATCGATTAAAAAATTTCACACGCACTAGACTTAGAACAGAAAATGGTTATTTAAATCTTTTAAACATAAACATGTTTTTAAAACCGACTGTTGTTGTTATGGTCTTCAGTCCGGAGACTGGTTTGATGCAGCTCTCCACCCTACTCTATCCTGAGCAAGCCTTTTCACCTCCTCATAAGAACGGCAACCCACAGCCATTTGAATCTTCCTACTATATGCGTCTCTTGGTCCCCATCTGCGATTTTTACCCCATACACTTCCCTCCAATGCTAAATTTACTATTCCTCGATGTCTAAGAATGTGTCCTACCAATTGATCCCTTCTTTTAGTTAAGGTATACCAAAAATTCCTTTTCTCATCAATTCTGTTCAGTACCTCTTCATTAGTTACGCGATCCACCTACCTAATCTTCAGCATTCTTCTGTAACACCACATTTCAAAAGTCTCTATTCTCTTCCTGTCCGCACTGTTTATCGTCAATGTTTCACTCCCGTACAAGGCAACACTCCACACAAATGCCTTCAGAAAAGACTTCCTTACACTTAAATTAATATTCGATGTAAGCAAATTTCTCTTTTTCAAAAATTCTTTTCTCCCCATTGCCATTCTCCATTTTATATCCTCTGTACTGCGACTGTCAGATGTTATTTTACTACCCAAGTAACAAAACTCATCTACCATCTTCATTGTTTCGTTACCTAATCTAATTCCTTTAGCATCGCCTGATTTTCTAATACCAGATTCCATTATCTTTGTTTTGCTCTTGTTAATGTTCATTTTATACGTTCTCTTCAACACACTGTCCATTCCATTCAACTGCTTTTCCAGGTCCTTTGCTGACAGAATTACAATATCATCAGCAAAACGCAATGTTTTTATTCCTTCCCCCTGAACTTTAATCCCTATTCCAAACGTTTCCTTGCTCTCCTTCACCGCCTGCTCGATGTACAAATTGAATAACATCGGAGAAAGGCTACAACCCTGTCTTACTCCCTTCCCAACTGATGCTTCCCTTTCATGCCCTTCGAGTCTAATAACTGCGGTCTGGCTTTTGTACAAGTTGTAAATAAGTCACCTTTCCTTGTATTTTACTCCTGCTGACTTCAGAATTTGACATATAATTTCTCCTAATCCCATACAAATTCCTAAACTCATAAAATTACCCCTAAAATTTTGTGCTTGTGAGTTTTAAGTTGCTACGAAAATACACAATTTAAAACGATAAACATGGGGTGCATGTAACAGATAATAGTAGAAAGTAGATGTTTCTTAGAAAAATCTCAAAATAATTCATATATTTTTATGCAGTAAAATCGTTAGTGACTTTGGTGAAATATTCGTATATCAGTTAACTGATAAATGCGACCCACAGATGACAAATATCCTAGGACCATATACTTGACCTTTTGTTTCACGCCGCAAAACTAGGGTTATTCCTCTGTGAATTTGTTGGGCTACGGCGCATCGTAGTCTCCCATTCTCATGGTTTTCCAGGTAGCAAGAGATCGGATTTGA
Organism: Locusta migratoria; assembly: GCA_026315105.1. Lineage (NCBI taxonomy): Eukaryota > Metazoa > Arthropoda > Insecta > Orthoptera > Acrididae > Locusta > Locusta migratoria. Next base: position 141,843,440 of record CM048749.1, on the reverse strand, counting down.
GTGTCCCCTTATGAATGGGGCCTGCAGTGTCTGATTGCTGATCGCTCGTAGTTCCCAAGCAATGCGACATATCGTTGATCGTGCTAGTCGATAGCGCTAATTATTCGGGGAACGGGAAGCACTCTAAGTTGAAGCCGAAGTTGCCATTTGTAGTAAGGAGGGATACATATCAGAAACATTGATACCAACAGATTTCGTATTGACGAGCATTTTCAGTTGTATCTTAGAATTTGATGCTGCAAGAAAAGTAGTAGTAATAATTTCATAGTTTAAAGTATTCATAAAACAACTATTGTTATTACAGATTTTAGATTAAAATGTATGTAATAATATCCATTTCTTTTTGATGGAAAATACTTCTTCGATATTTTAATTAAAATTTAAGGGAAGATGGTATCCTACAGTTATTCCTGGGTTTCTTGTCATTGTCATTCCACTCGTACGATATAGGAGAAGACTCGTGGGAACCAGCGATGCTGTAATTGAGAGGTTTCGCATATTTTTTGGACCCAACCGAGAAAATTTTACTTCACTGCGTCTTCGATGCAAAACGGATTATCTTACTGCAACAAGGTGTTATTACAGTGTTTCAGTTGATTAAGAAAAAAAAAAGTAAAGCAGGAAACAATACAAAAACTGGGTTGAACACAACAGTGCTTTACTAGGCATAGTCCTATTTGGAGGTGGTACGACGCTTACCTTCCTGGAACTGACTTATCCAGCCAGTTATAGGGGGACGTACAGTGTAACGTGGCTTACCAACCATTGCCAGAGGGGAAAGAAGTGGAAAGTGACAGATAAAAATCTTAGGACTTGGATTTATTGTCTTGCACTCTAACACTGTGCTACCAAGCAACTCAGTTGATTATCAAAATAAAATTATTCTGAGATGAAAAGATATGCTACTCATTCTCACGAATGACCATTCTTTCCGTGATGACTGCATTCATTTTCTGATTTGGGTTAGTCAGTTTCCTGCATACCTCGATGAGTTGATCCCAGATCTCGCTAACATCTATCTCTTTGTCCACTCGTGCCAGCTTGAGAACGAAGTGGAACAGCCGAATTAGTCAGCGGATAGTACACAGTAGAGGCACAGGAAGTAAACAGTGCTTTCCGCCAAAGTGTAGCAACGTCCGGCGCAACAGACAGCGCCGACGCTGACCCGAATGGACGAGCGTCAAGCGCGCATCCGCTTGTGAAAGTTGAGATAAACGTGAATGGGCGAGACAGCCTGACTGGTGGGAAATGTGCGAAGGGGGCATGACTGTGCTACACTCCTCGCTTCCAAATTTTGCAACCAGGATGCTCTAGAGTCTGTGCGGAATCGTGCTTAATGCCGGGCTAATGGAGGCAGGTACAGGGTCCAGACCTAGAGAATTTGGGGTAATTTAAAATACCACTTGACATACAGTAACAGGACTCTTAGCGGAGAAAAATTTTGTAGGAGTTGATACGAAAGACGATTTGCATTACAAGCGCCATATAATGGTCCACTTTTGATAGAGTACAGAGAGACAGCTGTTAGTATGTAACTCAAAGCAGAGGCAAATGAGGACATTTTCATTGATTCTTCCGTCGATTCTTTGTAGATGATCATTTTGAATAAAATGAACAATTTCGTGAATGTTCCACGCCGGCCGCGGTGGCCGAGGTGACTGAGGCGCTCCAGTCACGGTCAGCACGGCCACTACGGTCGGGGGTTCGAATCCCCCCCCCTCGGGCATGGATATTTGTGCCGTCCTAGTTCGTAAGTAGTTCATAAGTAGTATGTACGTTTAGGGACTGATGACCCCGTAGGTAAGTCCCATAAACTATACAAACATTTGAACATTTGAATTTGAATGTTCCACAAGTGTATTTTTAATTAGTTAACGGGTATTGAATTACAAAGCTAACCTTTAACTTTAAACCCCAAAAACGGTTTACTAAATAAAAACGAACTTACGGAACATACACAATTGTGCATTTAATTCAGTATGATGATGCTCTACCAATAAAGGAAGAATCAGTGAAAAGTCCTCATTATTATTATTATTTTTTTTTTTACATACTAACAGCTGTAGTTCTGTACGCAATAAAAATTGGACACATGTTATATGGCATTTTTATTACTATTCGTCTATACCACCACCATGGTGAGACTTTTAATATTGGGCTGCTTCGATGCGAAAGTGCTTTTGAATATGAAAACGTTACTTTAGTTAAGTGTGCAAATTGTTCTGTTACAGAATGAATTATCACTTTGCAACGGAGTGTGCACTGATACGAGACTTCCTGGCAGATTAAAATTGTGTGCCGGAACCGGGGCGCGAACCTGGGACCTTAGCCTTTCGCGGGCAAAGTAGGAGGCGAGGTACTGGCGGAAGTAAAGTTGTGAGGCGGCATCGTGAGACGTGTCGGGATAGCTCAGTCGGAAGAGCGCCTGCCCGCGAAAGGCAAAGGTCCCAGGTTCGAGTCCCGGTACCGGCACACAAATTTAATCTACCAGAAAGTTTCTTGTTCTGTTAGACTTTGCTGGAACCACTTCATTGAATGCCCCACATTTGCAGTTTGAGCACCAATATAAGCGTTATGAGATGTGCAGGGTATGTGTTTTTTGCGCTATTATGATTAACAGAAGCCGAGGGGTTTTGGCAGTTTCTGCAGTTTATTAAACAATGTAGTGGTATACTGACGCTTTTGAATTACGTATAATTTGCCTCCTATGGTATTAATATCTTGCTACTGTTTCCCTCTATTGAAATGTCATTTGTGGTGAAATGCAGCGTTTTGCTGGGCAATAACACAGACCACTTTCTTTTTACGATACTCTAGGCACGGTTTCGTGCGTTAGAGGTCAGCTGTAACCTTACGAACGCGACCTACAATTGGCACCCCATCTCACACCACACGCTGAATTCGTAAAATCATAAAACATGCGCACAGTGTAGCTTACATCTGACTATAGAAATAAGGCCTGACTGTGTCACAATATAAAACCGTAAGGAAAGGGAAACAATCATCTGAGAGATTACACTTTTTTTAAATGTTTGTATCGCTTATGGGACTTAACTACGGGGTCATCAGTCCCTAAACTTACAAACTACTTACTAACTAGCTAACACTAAGGACGGCACAAATATCCATGCACGAAGGGGGATTTGAAGCCCCGACCGTAGTGGCCGTGCAGACCGTGACTAGAGCGCTTCAGTCCCCTCGGCCACCGCGGCCGGCAGAGGTTACACTACCAGGCTTTATAATTAATTCTACGCAGCCGATTTTACGACAGCATAATATTAAAAAATTAATATTAAAACTATTGGGTCGACGAAAGAACACAAAGGTATCGAAGAATTATTGGAAAAACAAGAGGTATGTAAGTAATTTTTCGCACACTTCATGTCACATTTGGTGGTATTCCACCCCCCCCCCCCCCCACACACACATATACACACACACGCAACTGAAACAGAATTGCTAAACAAAACACACCTTTCAAAAATTCTATTTAGACGTTGATACGCCTGGTATATTACAGAAACTTAAATCATTTAAGAAAAGTAAGTCTCCCGGTCCCGATCGTATACCAGTCAGGTCCTTTCAGAGTATGCTGATTCAATATCCCCATAAGTAGTTATCATATATAACCGCTTGCTCATTGGAAGTTCCATACTCACAAGACTGGAGAGTTGCGCAGAGGCAATAGCAGTGATCTGCAAAATTACAGCCGCGGTGGAGTAGCCGAGCAGTCTAAAGCGTCTCGCTGCGGAGCGCGCGGTTGCTCGCCGTGGAGGTTAGAGTCCTCCCTGGGGCATGGGTGTGTGTCTTGTCTTTAGGTTAGTTTATCTAGGTTTAAGTAGTTTGTAAGCTACGGACTGATGACGACGCAGTTTGGTCCGATAGATTAACAGACATTTGAACATTTTATTTTTTTGCAAAATTACAGGTCTATATCATTGAAGTCGATTTGCAAATATTATGAAAGAAGAGAGCGACCTATTGATACATTGTCAACACAGATTCAGAAACTATCGTTCTTGTGAAACACAGCTAGCTCTTTACTCTCTTGATGTGAGGAGTGCTATCGACAAGGGATCTCAAATAGATTCTATATTTCTAGATTCCCGAAAGACTTTTGACATTGTACCTAACAAGCGTCTTGTCTTCTATTCAGTTTGCGCACATATGGAATATCGCCACAGTTGTGCGATAGGATTCGCGATTTCCTGTCAGAAAGGACAGAGTACGTTGTAATTGGCGGCAAGTCATCAATTAGAACGGAAGTGATACCTGGCGTTTGCCATGGTAGTGTTATAGGGCCCCTACTGTTCCTTATTTTTATAACCGATTTAGGAGACATTTTGAGTAGCTCTCATAGTCTGTTCGCGGATGATGCTGTCATTTATTGGGCAGTAAAGTCGCCAGAAGATCAAAATCAACTGCAAAATGTTTTCGATATCTGCTTGATACAGATATTGGCAAGTGACCTTAAAAAGTGTAAGTATCCCTATGAGCACTAAAAGAAATCCGAAAACTTCATTTACAGGATGAATCACTGAATCTACAAGCCACATTATTATTTCATTAAATGCCTAAGAATCATAATTAAGAACAACTTAAACTGGAAAGAACCGATAGAAAAGGTTGTCAGGAAGTCTAACCAAAGGCTGCGTCTCATTGGCAGAAGACTAAGAATATGCAACACTTCCAGTAAAGAAATCGCATACACTACACTTGTGCGTCCTATTTCGGAGTATTGCTGCTCATTGTGGAATTCCCACCAAATGCAACTGACGGAGAATATAGCAAAAGTACAGAGGAGAGCTCGATTTGTATGATGGCGATATACGGGAGAGTGTGTCACGGAAACTATGCACGAGTTTGGGTGGAAATCGTGAAAAGAAAGGCGGTGTTCGTTGCGGCGAGATCTATTTGTCAAATTTCTTTCACCAACGTGCTCTTCCGGATGCGAACATTTTGGTAACATCAACCTACGCAGGGAGGCATGATCCTCATAATAAAATAATTGAAATCGTGGCGAAAACGAAAAGATTGAAGTGTTCCTTTTTCCTACGCGCTATTAGAGAATGGAACTAAAGAGAAATATGATAAAAGCGGTTCCGTGAACCCAATGCCATTTACTTAAGTGTGACTTGCAGACTATTTATGTAGCTGTGAAAGATGTCCCTTGCTATAATTTTGCTTTCCACTACTGAGTGGAAACCACGACGACGACGACAGCAACAAGTACATCTACGTCTACTTGGGATACTTTGCAAATCACATTGAAGCGCCTGAGGGTTCATCGAACCACCTTTATAATATTCATCTACCATTCCATTCTCGCATAGCGCCTAGGAAGAAAAAACATCTAAATCTCTCCGTTCGATCTCTGATTTCTCGTATTTTATTCTGAGGATCCGGCGTGATGGTATGGAGTGCCATTGGTTACATGTCTCGATCACCTCTTGTTGGCATCGACGACAGTGGCCGTTACATTTTAGATGTGTTACGACCCGTGGCTCCACCCTTTATTCGATCCGTGCGAAACCCTACATTTCAGCAGGATAATGCACGACCGCATGTTGTAAGTCCTGTACAGGTCTTTCTGGATACGGAAAATGTTCGACTGCTGCCCTGGCCAGCACAATCTCCAGATCTTTCACCGATTGAAAACGTCTGGTCAATGGTGATCGAGCAACTCGCTCGTCACAATATGCCAGTCACTACTATTGATGAACTGTGGTATCGTGTTGAAGCTGCATGGGCATCTGTACCTGCACACGCCATCCGAGCTGTGTATGACCCATGGCCCAGGCGTATCAAGGCCGTTATTACGGCCAGAGGTGGTTGTTCTGGGTACTGACTTCTCAGGATCTATGCACCCAAATTGCGTGAAAATGTTACTTGTTGTTAGTCCTAGTATATTTCACCAATGAATTTCTTCTTGGTGTAGCAATTGTAGCGGCCAGTTGTGTACGCCGCGGTGGAGTAGCCGAGCGGTCTAAAGCGTCTCGCTGCGGAGCGCGCGGTTGCTCGCTGTGGAGGTTAAGTCCTCCCTGGGGCATGGGTGTGTGTGTTGCCCTTAGGTTAGTTTACCTAGGTTTAAGTAGTTTGTAAGCTACGGACTAATGACCATGCAGTTTGGTTCGATAGATTTACAAACATTTGAGTTGTGTACGTTGGTCATCAGTTCCTATTCTTACAAAGTACGGCCGGCCGCGGTGGCCGAGGAGACTAAGGCGCTCCAGTCACGGTCTGCACGGCCACTACGGTCGGGGGTTCGAATCCCCCCTCGGGCATGGATATTTGTGCCGTCCTAGTTCGTAAGTAGTTAATAAGTAGTTTGTAAGTTTAGGGACTGATGACCCCGTAGTTAAGTCCCATAAGCTATACAAACATTTGAATATTTTTGAGTTGCTGCTGCTGCTGCTGTATCAGCTGTACTGCTACTGGTGACCCAGTGGCTGTGCCAGTCAGACGGGGCCAGGTGGCAGCTTTAAGGAGCGCGACCGCCTGGGAGGAATTCCCTGGGTCGGATCGATAGCCGCCTTTTCCCAGCCGGCTGGCCACCGCTCGCTTTATCTGAGACCCACCGCGGCCGAGCCACCACCTGACGCCACAGCACTCCACACACCACAACCACCCCGCCACCTCTGACGGCAAAGCATCGTGGCACCGCCATACTCGGGTTCGTGTTATTGGCCGCATGTTTCATTAACCCTTTCAGGATAAGTGGTTCTTTCCATGGTTTGTACTCTACAACTGTGATATATCAGCCGATCTTTTTTTTTTAACATTCTTTAGTGGCAAATTATGATTTCGGCCAGTAACTGGCCATTATCAATGCATGTGTTAAAATGTTCAAATGTTTGTAGAGCTTATGGGACTGAACTACGGGGTCATCAGTCCCTAAACTTACAAACTACTTATGAACTAGCTAACACTAAGGACGGCACAAATATCTATGCCCGAGGGGGGACTCGAACCCTAACCGTAGTGGCCATGCAGACCGTGACTGACGCGCCGCAGTCCCCTCGGCCACCGCGGCCGGCAATGCATGTGTTTAATTGTAGATGTTATTAATGTGGAAAACTCACACCACACCAAGTATGACAACTGGACATTTTTGCCCATTTCGGGAAAAATGTCCATTTGACATACTCGGCGTGGTGCGAGTTTTCCACATTAATAACATCTACAATTAAACACGTGCATTGATAATGGCCAGTTACTGGCCGAAATCATGATTTTCCAATATAGAATTAATAATAATAATAATAATAAAAAAAAAAAAAGCGGCTGATAGCTGAAAATTCGCAGAATATTGGATAAGTGGTTCTATTTGAAACTAGTCTACTATTTCCTAATTTCGTGATACAAGCGCAGAGGATACATTTGGGGACACTCTGCAGTACCCAGTTGGTGCTGCTCTCTAGCGGTTGTCATTTGAACCGCCTTGAAACCTTGACTTCTGAGGAGTTGAAGAGTCATTTTTGTACGCTGTGCGCGATCGTCTTTCTTCTCAAATTGTGCCTATATTTGTCTGTGTTACATATCTTTTATGTTTGAGGTAAATACAGAATACTCTCCTGCTCACGTTAATTCTACATTTATTGCAAATAATAGCTACGATAACGAATTATTTTCCGGGGTTATTTTAGTGGTTCCGTTTGAAACCACTGCTCCGGTATACGGTGACAATTTTTTTTTTTCACGTTTCACACAATTTATTCTCGCAGACTGACGGGTGGGGATATTCGGAAATGCCTTTCTGTATATATTCCTTCTGACCACGATCAGAGATTGTCTCAGTAATAGATACGTGCGTAGATTTGGAAAGAAAGAGATATATATACTTTGACTATTTTTTTTTACCAGCGCCTCACTTATAGAGAAGCTAAAAGATGATGGACGTTTAGACTATGGAAATATCAAATCACACAGGAAAGGACTGCCTATGCTGAAACCAGACAAGGAATGGCAAGGAGGAGATTTTGAATGGTCAGTTCGTTCTGATGGCGTTGCATGCGTCAAATTGAAGGACAAACGTGTAGCAACATTGCTGTCTACAATTACTTCACCTGTATCTGTTGAACAAGTCAGTTGGATGTGAAAATAAGAAAAATAGTGCAATCATATTATACAAATATGGGATGTGTCAATAAGTGTGATATGATGAACAGTTTTTATTGTTTATTTATTGCGATAGGCAGGAAGTCAAGATGGTGGTGGTGGTGGTGGTGGTGGTAAAGATTGTTTTGGAATATAGTGGTCATTTCTGTTGGAAATGCATTCATTCTATTTCTATATTAAGTAATAAAAAAATTCAGAACTGTTCCTTCCACATGAAAACCGTATATCAGAAACAAAAACATCTGCCAAAACATGGCAACTAAAGCTGCGTGAACAGCAACACGAAGAGAGGACCCCATAGAATAAGATGGACGTATAGTCACTGCCAGGTAGCCTTATGCTTGTCAGCAGAAATGCACAGCTTTTTTACTATATCATCAGAAGTAACGTCATTTATCGGGCACTGGCACCATTTGAAATCACTCTGTAATTCTAGAATGAAACTTTCACTCTGCAGCGGATTGTGCGCCGATACGTAACTTCCTGGCAGATTAAAATTGTGTGGTCGGCCGCGGTGGCCGAGGGGACTAAGGCGCGCCAGTCATGGTCTGCACGGCCACTGCCGTCTGGGGTTCGAATCCCCCCTCGGGCATGGATATTTGTGCCGTCCTTAGTGTTAGCTAGTTCATAAGTAGTTTGTAAGTTTAGGGACTTATGACCCATAAGCTATACAAACATTTGAAACAGTTTTGAAAATTGTGTGCCGGAACCGAGACTCGAACCTGGGACTTTTGCCTTTCGCGGGCAAGCGCTCTATCACTGAGCTATCCCAACACGACTCACCGTCCCGCCCACAACTTCCGCCCGTACCTCGCCTCGCTTCACAGAAGCTCTCCTGCGAAACATGCAAGACTAGCACTCCTGGAAGAAAGGATATGGTGGAGACATGGCTTAGCCACAGCCTAAGGGATGTTTCCAGAATGAAACTTTCACTCGGCAGTGAGTCTGCGCTGATACGAAACTTCCTGACAGATTAAAAATATCTTTTTTAAAAGAAAAAATATGGTAGCAAAATATTAGGATAATGCAGTGATAATTGTGTTTATTAATAACAAAACTGATATTGAGTAGTCTTGACAAAAATTCATATGAGTAAATTCTCCATACTCCTGGGATCTGAGAGCAAAGTAAACGCGCCCGCAAACATTTCAGAACATTTACATGTTCGAGAAAGTATGTACTTACAAAACGCGTCAAACATTACTTGGAAGGCAGTAAATGGCGCTTTACAGTATGACCTTTTTACCTCCTCTTCTTACCGCGAAGTAACATCGAAAACCATTTTTCTCGTTAACAGATCAGACTTTTACACATTTGAAACTGTTTTAATATCTTTGTCTATGTAGTCCTTTTCTACGAAGTACGCCCAGAAAGTAAGTTCCGTTTGGTTATATAAAATAAACGTGTACAGACAGAGAAAAATATTTATTGGACAAAAATCTACAACTGTTAAACTACTTTTCTACATAGCTGCCGAAATTTTGTAGGCACAAGTTTCTGTATGCCTTCTTCATAGGTTTCCGCCTGTGTATTCAGCCATGTGGTAGCATGTTCTTTCAGCTCGTCACCATCGTTGAAATGTTGACCACCAATGACAGATTTTTAGGTCTAAGAAGAGGTGAAAGTGGCTAGGAGCGAGGCCCGGGCTGTACGGATGATGATCAAACGTCCCAGTGAAATTCCCGTAAGAGTTGTTTGGTCACATTCACCACATGAGGTCGGGCACTATCGTGGAAACAAACACCACCTTTTGATGGAAATCCTCTTCTTACACCTAAAATTTGTCCTGTTAACACTTCAACGATGACGAGCTGGAAGAACATGCTACCACATGGCTGAATACACATGAAGAAGGCGTACAGAAACTTGTGCCACGCTATGACAAGTGCCTACAAAATTTCGGCAGCTGTGGAGAAAAGTAGTTTAACAGTTGTAGATAGTTGTACGATAAATATTTTTTTTCTGTATCTGTACACGTTTGTTTTATATAACCAAACGGAACTTACTTTCTGGACGTACCTCGTATATTCCTTCGTTGTAAAAGGCTACTTGTTTCCAAATACTTCGTTTCTACATCTACATAAATACTCTGCAAATCACATTTAAGTGCCAGGCAGAGGGTTCATTAACCTCTTTCATAACTTTTCTCTACCGTTCCATTCTCTAATAGCGCGCGGGAAGAAAGAACGCCTAAATCCTTCCGTTTTCGATCTGATTTGTCTTATTTTATTGGGATGGTCATGTCTCCCTAACTAGGTGGGTGCTAGCAAAATAATTTCACATTCAGAACTAAAAGTCGGTGATTGAAACTTCGCAAACAAATCACGCCGCAATGAATAACGTCTTTCTTTTAATGATTTCCACTCCAATTCTTGCAACATTTCCGTGACGCTTTCTCCCCCGTAACGTGATAAAACAAAACGAGCTGCCCTTCTCTGAACATTCTCAATGTCTTCCGTCAGTCCCACCTGGTGAGGGTCCCACAAGGGGCAACAGTACTCCAGGAGAGGACGCACAAGTGTGATGCAGGCAGTCTCTTCGGTGGGGCTGATGCATCTTCGAAGCGTTCTGCCGATGAAACGTAACCTTTGGTTCGCCTTCCCCACAATATTTTCTATGTGTTCTCTCCAAAGTTGTTCGTAATTGTAACTCCTAGATATTCTGTAGAAGCCGGCCGCGGTGGCCGAGGGGACTGAGGCGCTCCAGTCACGGTCTGCACGGCCACTACGGTCGGGGGTTCGAATCCCCCCTCGGGCATGGATATTTGTGCCGTCCTTAGTTGTAAGTAGTTCATAAGTAGTTTGTAAGTTTAGGGACTGATGACCCCGTAGTTAAGACCCATAGACTGTACAAACATTTCATTTATTTTGTAGAATCTACGACCTTAAGGTTTGACTGATTTATCACGTAATTGAAGTTCAGCGGATTTCTTTTAGTGTATTTCTTTTCATGTGTATTACTTCACACTTTTCTTTATTTAGTGTCAATTGCTAATTTTCGCACCATGCAGAAATTTTGTATAAATCGCTTTGCAGTTGCTTTTGATCCTCAATTGACTTCACTAACCGATAAACGACAGCATCATCCGCGAACAGTCTAAGGGAGCTATTCAGATTGTTTTAAATCGTTTATAAACACGAGGAAGAGTAATGGACCTATAACACTTCTCTGTGGAACGCCAGATATCACTTCTGTTTTACGCGATGGCTTACCGTCAATTACAACGAACTGTGTTCTTTCTGATAGGAAATCGTGAATCCAATCGCACAATTGGGGAGATATTCCATAAACACGCAATTTCATAACAAGCCGCTTGTGAGGTACAGTGTCAAAAGCCTTCCTGAAATCCAGAAATATGGAATCGATTTGAGATCAATTGTCGATGGCACTTAACATTTCATGTGAATAAAGGGCAAGCTGTGTTCCGCAAGAGTGATACTTTCTGAAACCGTGTTGACAACTGGTTAATAGGTCGTTCTCTTCGAGGTAGTTCATAATGTTCGAACAAAGTATATGTTCGAAAATCCTACTGCAACTCGACGTCGATGAGATTGGCCTGTAATTTTGGGGATCACTCCTCTTGCCTTTCTTGAATATTGGAGTAACTTGGGCAACTTTCCAGTCTTTGGGTAGGATCTTTTGCTGAGTGATCGGTTGTAAATTATAGCTAAGTACGGAGCTATTGCATCAGCATACTCTGAGAGGAATCTAACTGGTATACAATGTGGCCCTGAAGATTTATTTTTGTTTAATGACTTAAGTTGTTTTAGTACTCCAGGAACATCTACTTCTAAGTTTCGAATGCTGGCAGCTGTTCTTGGACTGAATACTGGAGTGTTCACTTCGTCTTCTTTGGTGAAAGAAGGTGAACGCTGATAGAAAAACACTAGCGTCTCGTGGAACCTTTGCAATCCATCACGAAAGCAAACCAAAGTACAACAAAAATTAAAACGCCTGAGTAGTAAAATCACATTAATATAAATGTGAGTAGGGCTATTAATAGTTTAACTTGCGATGATAGCAAACGACACTGTAGCATGTTGCCGTACATGCGCATTATGCAGCACGCATAATCTCTTAGGACTCCACACTTGGCGTAGACAGTTGATCACTGATGTCACAGACGCACTCACGACGTGACTGGCGTACTCATCTACACACCCTCAGTTAGTAATCTATTATGGCCAGAAAGCCGCTCATGGAATATACGCTTTAGGACCGCCCTCTTCGCTTTTTATCAGGAGACAGGCTTCAAATTGTGTTTGTTTTAACACCAGCACTAAAGGTATTTTGTTGGTCGTAACTTACTTTGCGCTCTTTTGATCTCGGGCGCTTTTACGCCCTCCAGATCCGACCACTGACGCAGTGGGAAACAGACAGCGCCTCTACATTGGTTTCTTGCAACTGACGCAGCGACAAGAAGATCAAACGGAACCAGTAGGTCAGAAGTCACGGCACAGAACACTACTCTCAGTACACACACACACACACACACACACACACACACAGACAGAGAGAGAGAGAGAGAGAGAGAGAGAGAGAGAGAGAGAGAGAGATTCCGTTCATTTGCCTTCATTAACCCACACCAAGTTAATCTTTTTCGATGTGCAGTGGCTGGGTTTAACGATATAAAGAATGAAAGTGTTGAATTAGACCTCGGGTGAACAGCCTGGCGTATGTGTGCATAGGACACATGCACACATCGACCAGGCTGTTCAACCGAGATCTGTTTCATCATAAAATACGCTTGGAGAAATTGAATAACCACACTAATGAAAATGTTCTTGTAAAGATTTTTTCAGCAATCAGTCGTATTAATGTATTCACAGATCTAGATTTCGACTACTGTGTGGTCATTATCGATGCTAAAACAAATACAAAGGAGCCAGTTTACCATACTATAGGAAAAATTAGCGACAGGGTTGCAGCAGTTTTCAGAAAACAAAAAGTTTCCATCACCAGAAACTTAGGTGGAATCTTGGAAAAACAACGCCGAAGTAAACGTTTTCCAAAAATTAAGTATATATGGGAATTAACTGTCCTGAATGCAGTGCATGATATGTTGGGCAAACATCAGACGGCTGGAAACCAGGTTCAGCGAACATATCGCGGTAGATCGACACAACGCGGGCGAAGAATCAAATTTCGCTGCCCACCTTATAGAAAGTAAACACAAGCCGCCACTTATGACAAAACACATGAAATTGCTCCATGCATGTGAAAAGGGTAAACCCATGGACCTGCGGGAGGAATTAGAAATCTATGGTCATCAGATCTCTGCTCAAATGACACTGCTCAATGAACAAACAGTAATAAGAAGTTCCCATTTCTGTGAACTATTCAAAAATCATCTGAGTTCACTACATAAAGCTTAAACCAATGTACACTCTTTTTTTTTTTCATTGGTTATTTCGATGCCCTTGTGGCCTGGCTGTCTTACATTCTGCTCTTCAGCCGAGCGTACAGTAAATTTGTCAAGTAGTGCATAAGTAAAATGGAGAAAATAAATGCAGAATGTTTAAAATACATGGACATAAAATTGGTAAATGCAGTACATAAGCCGGCCGCGGTGGCCGAGCAGTCTGGGGCGTGCCAATCACGTTCTGCACGGCTGCTGCGGTCGGGGGTTCGAATTCCCCCTCGGGCAAGGATGTTTGTGCTATCTTAAGTATAAGCTAGTCCATAAGTAGTTTGTAAGTTTAGGGACTGATGACCACCGTAGTTAAGTCCCATAAACTCTACAAACATTCGAACATTTGATTTGAGCAGTACATAAAAGTGATTTAAAGACACATTTTCAGAGTTAAAATTTGCCACAGGGGCTAAAACACAATGAAGTGATACAGAAAATACGGCGACCAGGAGAAGACACTGGTTAAAACATATAGCAACACTTTGTTCTACCTGTTCGGCGGTTGCTAACGTTTTAAAAAGCGCGAAGCACTTAGCACCACACTGGACGGCGCACAATTAAAACTGAGCTCTCCAACCCCGCAGGGGCTGGAGTTTGGTGAAAGGGTGAAGGAAGGGGAGGTGGAGAAGGGGGGGGGGGGTGGGGCGGGAAGGCGTAAGGACTCCTGGAAAAGGGAGAGGAGCGGACATTCAAGTAGGGGAGGGAGAGGAGGTGGAGGGGGAAGGAGAGGGGCGCGCATATAGGGGGAGGAAAAAGGTTGGTACGAATGGTAGATGTCGGGACGGATGGCGTCATCCGGGAGAGGAAGGTGACGGAAGTTAATCACAGAAAAGATGTGGAGGGAGGGATGAAAACCTGGTAACGGCGTGGCAGAGGTCCGGGATTCAATAGAACGGGGTGAAACCATAGGGTGTTGGGATTCAGTTCTGCGGGAAATGTAGCGGAGGCGGAGGTTTCAAGGAACTTTAGCAGGTGGGGCAAAGGAATGAAGTCATTATAAGATCCGCGTGGGGGAATGGAGTCGGATACGGTAAGCGAGGCGAACGGCGTGGCGCTCAAGGATCTGTAGGGACTGCTAGTGGATTGGGGGGGGGGGGGGGGGAGCGGAAACCCAAGCAGGGTGGATGCACCATAAGATGGGACGCATTAAGAAGTGTGGTAGGTGTACGAGATGGTGGAACTGTTGTCCCCATGTCTGGCTGGATAAGAGCTTGAGCAGGTTGAGGTGGGAGAGGGCTTTTTGACAGACGGTCTAAAGGTGGGGTTTCCAGGAAAGGAAGCGGCCAAGGGTAAGGCAAAGGCACTTCAGCGCTTTGGTTTGTGGGATAGGGCAGTCATGGAGTATAAGGTGTAGGCCGCAATGGCGGAAGAAGGGGGTGGTTCAACCTATGATCATTGCCTGGGATTTGTTGGGTTGATCGTAAGGAGCCACTTGTTACACCAGTTGGAGAAATCAGATAGGCGAGACTGAGGAGGTGTTGGGAGCGAGCAAGCGAGCGGGCGATAATGTATACATTTGTTTTTTGTTTTTGTTTTCTTTGTCATTTTATGCCCATACCGGGCAGGCTGGCAGCAACATCCTACGCCGCTCTTCAGCCTACAGAAAGTGGACAATGATTATGGAGATGCTTAAAAAATACGATGAAAAGAAAAAAGGGAGAATTTTAAAATAGAAACAGTGAAAAATGTGAAGTTTAAAACATATAATACATGCAGTCTTTAAAAGTTGGCCACGGTGGCATAAAATCACATTGATGGACATGAGCACTGGTGACGACGAAGAAAACGGAGACACTTGTACTTAATGCGGAGGTCACAACGAGATAAAACGCACTGAATGGACACACTGACGATGATGCACACATTAAAACTGTAAACCTGATGGCCGCGAAGATTGGGGGGGGGGAGGAAAGGGGGGAGAAAGCGCGTGAGAAGGGAAGGAGAAAGAAGGGAAAGGAGGTGCGTAAGGACTCCATGGATGGAAGGAAGGGATAGACCAAGCAGGGGATAGGAAAGGGAGAGGGTAGGAGAGGGGGCTTTGGATCGACGAAGGGTGGGGAGGAGGAAGGATTATGGTTGATAGGATGGGTAGATTTCGGGACGGAGGGCGTCATCCGATAGGGGAACGTAGTAGAAGTGACCCTGCGAGAGGATGTGGAGATTGTGGAGTCGGAGGGCGGGTGTAGTGGTGTAGGCGTGGCGCAGGTCCAGGATTGGTGAGAAGTGGTAGACGGGGGAGGGGCGGTTGTGGGAATCTATTTTACTGAGGTCTACAGGATACGAAAATGACAATGAAAGTACATTAATTTTAGCACCAAACTACAACATTTGTTACGTATTTTTACGCAACTATGTTTTATAATGCAAAAGCTGTAAGAGCGATTGTTAGCAATTTACAACAATTACATGTTGACTGTGAAAAAGATTATTAACAGGTCATCAGATTAACGAAAAAGTCTTTTCAAACTGTTAATGTATATACATTATTAGTAACAACGGTTTAAGAAACCAGCTAGTACACATTATTATCAGCAATCCTCTATAAATGGTAAATGATATTAAAATAACATTTTTAAATTAAAAATGTCCATTAAAATTATAATAAAATATAACCATTATTACAATAAACATACCACAAATACAATTTTTGGTGTGTGAACCTTTAAAGAGGGCGCCACAGTCGCCAATGACGAACGCTGACGTCAGCTGTATAAAAATTGTAACAGCTGCATCAGTATGGACGTAACCTCCAACATAGAGGTCGAAATGTTTTACGTGTTTAATTTGTTTTACTTTAAGGTATTGCTATTTCGGCTCGACTATAGACGGTGTTGCTACCGCTCGTGCCGGCCGCGGTGGCCGAGGTGACTGAGGCGCTCCAGTCACGGTCAGCACGGCCACTACGGTCGGGGCTTCGAATCCCCCCTCGGGCATGGATATTTGTGCCGTCCTAGTTCGTAAATAGTTGATAAGTAGTGTGTAAGTTTAGGGACTGATGACCCCGTAGTTAAGTCCCATAAGCTTAACAAACATTTGAACATTTTGCTACCGCTCGGTTATAGGCGACCCAGCCCAACACCACCTGGAGAAAAGGCCTCATAACAGGCCGTGCTACGCCACACTGACCAGGCCGCGGCCGCCAGCTGAATGGCTGGTCTCTGGGGCACGGCCAGTAAGCTGGCGGCCGCGGCCTGGACAGTGTGGCGTACCACGGGCTGTTATGAGGCCTTTTCTCCAGCTGGTGTTGCACAGCCATGGTGTAGTGGCCCATCGTTCCAAGCCGCCCAGCTGCGGAGCGCGCCGCTGCTCGCCGTTGGAGGTTCGAGTCCTCCCTAGTGCATGGATGTGTCTTGTCCTTAGGTTAGCTTAAATAGTTTGTAAGCCTAGGGACTGATGACCAAAGTAGTGAAGACCCATAGATTTACAAACATTTGAATAGGCGAGGCACAAACATGGCAGGTCACTTCACAACCGCAGTTACTTCCCACCACGGAAGAGGCCGCCGAGAGTTAAATGGCGGCAAACTAAAATCTGTCGACAGCTATTTTTTCCAAAAAATGTTCAAATGTTTGTAAATCTATCGGACCAAACTGCGTGGTCATCAGTCCGTAGCTTACAAACTACTTAAACCTAGGTAAACTAACACACACACCCATGCCCCAGGGAGGACTCGAACCTCCACGGCGAGCAACCGCGCGCTCCGCAGCGAGACGCTTTAGACCGTTCGGCTACTCCACCGCGGCGCTAATTTTTCCCAGCGCATTATCTCCCGTTGGTTTTTACATTGGTCATCCCTGTTAGGGAACAAATTGCGAGCCATTAAACCTGTGCCTTATCTCTGGTCAACGTCATCTCAACCCTCTCGCCGAGAGGAGATTGTTCTGGCCCGGCTTCGTATTGGCCACTGCCGTTATAGCCACCAGTATTTACTTCGTGGTGATCCTGCTCCCTTATGTGAGTGCTGTAATGAACCTTTTACTGTGTACCATCTTTTAGTGCAATGTCAGTTTTTTAATCGTCTCCGTCATGATCTACGTTTACCATTTGAAATCTCTGATATTTTAGCTGATGATCCGCATTCTGCTGACAGAGTTTTACTTCTTATTATGCATCGTGCAAATATGGCGAAAGCCATTTAAGTTCTAACCCCGGTTCGATTTTACTAAGGGCAGTGTTGGGCGCTAATGACCTCAGCAGTTGTGCGCCCTAAAATCACAAAAAAAAGACAGTTAATTTTAAGTGATTACTGAACTGCAGCAGAAAAAGCACTTAATAGTTCTCAATTTAATTCCATGTTGTAATGTAACTATACGTCATGTGCTGTGTATGTGACAAAATGGCGGTCAACCATCTCTAGAAGAACTGAAATCATGATTTCTTCGTTCATGGAGATTAATGCTTACCTCAGTGAGCAAACTCGTATAGAAAAATTTCATAGACAGCGCTAAAAACAAGCTGTTAATTCTCGCTTTAATTTTTTACCTGTAAATATCCTCACACTGGCTAGTGGTTACACGAGCTGCCTGTTTCGAAACACTCGGCAGTCCTGCTTGGCACATAATTACAGGTAATTGACGATACAAGCAGATTCCAATCGAAAAAAGAATCCTAGGACGAAAAATAAGAACGAATAAACAAGTCAATACTATTATGAAAAAGATGTAACAAGGCATTATAACTTAAAAATTTATTTAAGTAAATAAGTTTAATAAAAATGGAAATCAAAGTCATTTTGATTTAGAAATTGAAATATTCGCATAGGATGGGATGCGAATCCACAATCATTCTGATTGGAGTAACTGTCAACTAGCAAGTAATTTTTATCGGACTTTAGTTCAATAATTTTTATAGTCATAGAAATATTACAAATATTTGTTTATCTTTACATAGTCTACTGTGTGTTACTAAAATACCATTAATCGTTATTTTCTCTCTTGTTACAGGTAAGCACCTGACATGATCTTGTAATTGGGTCAAGGTAAACGACGCTAGCATTTACCTAATAACATATTTATAGTGAAATTTAATTGTTGCTGTATTCGGATGATATTACTAAAATGTCGCCCGTTACAGATACTTTCATACAATTACACATTAAATTTGCTGTTTCTCATTCTAGGCTGAATTGCTTTTTTTTCTTCTTTTTGGTAATGTGTTTGTGAGTTGATCTGCAGTGGACCAAAAGTAGAGCAATGTATTTCATGATCAGAATCTCCAGTTTAGACAGAAATTGGAGACGAAGGAAAGGTGCAAATTGAGAAGTAAAATTGCAAGAGTCACCACCACTATTTCTGCTACAATTGCTCTTTCATCGCACTGCACTGGGCGATGAACAATAGAACGCACTCCTCGATTCTGTGAAATTGACTTAACGCGTTGATGCCACATTTAACTGTAGCAGTGACAGAGTTGGGTGTCAATGCTACTTCCAGCCAAATGGTAGACAAACGACTGGCAGTGCACGTAACGACTAATGTGTACGAGCGATAAAACCACGTCGGTCACAATGCCAAGAACTGAACATTAAAGTTGCTGTATGAAGAATGTCGCAAGAGAAAGAAGATACGGGTTACACATCTGGTGGTTGCAGTTAGACTATAAATAGGACTGGTTCATTTAATGCTTCAACAAGACCGAATGAAAGAATACACATTCTTATACCATTACTGAATGTGGGCTGCAGATTGCTTCTCAAATTCAAATACGCAGAGTGATTGTGTGTGTGTGTGTGTGTGTGTGTGTGTGTGTGTGTGTGTTGTTTTTGTTTTAAATAAGTTAACAAACTTCGAGGAATTTTGAGACATAGCTTAAGAACTGCCTAACAACAGCCTAGGGGGAAAATATCTTTCTGGAAACATTCCCTAGGCTAGAGGTTTAGCCATGTCTGAACAATATCTTCTCTTCCAGAAGTGCTTGTCTTGCAAGTTTCACAGTATAGCTTCTGTGAAGTTTGAGAGGTAGGAAACGAGGTAATAGCGGAACTAAGGATGTGAAGATGGGCCGTAACAAATGAAGAGGTAGAGTGCTTTCTCGTCCAAGTCACAGGTCGAACCGTGAATCGTGCTGGGATAGCTCAGTCGATAGAGCGCTTGGCCGCGAAAGGCAAAGATCCCAGGTTGAAATGCCGGTGTGACTCCATGATGGTTCCTATCAACCCATAAATCGCTGAAGAGTGCGAATTTCATTCTGGACCCAATGTGCCTGTTTTAAATTACACTTCCAAAAGTTCTTGTTGTTGTGGTCTTCAGTCTGCAGAGTGGTTTGATGCAGCTCTCCACGCTAACCTGTCCTGTGCAAGTTTCTTCATCTGAGAATACTTATGCAACTTACATCCCTTTGAATCTCCTTACTGTATTCGCCCTCGGTCTCCCTCTACGTTTTTTTACCCCACACACTTCCTTCACATTCTAAGTTGGCGATTCCTTGATGTCTCAGGATGTGTCCGACCAACCTATCCCTTCTCTTAGAATACGCCAGAAATTCCTTTTCTGCCGGCCGCGGTGGCCGAGGGGACTGAGGTGCTCCAGTCACGGTCTGCACGGCCACTACGGTCGGGCGTTCGAATCCCCCCTGGGGCATGGATATTTCTGCCGTCCTTAGTATTAGCTAGTTCGTAAGTAGTTTGTAAGTTTAGGCACTGATGACCCCGTAGTTAAGTCCCATAAGCTTTACAAACATTTGAACATTTGATTTGAATTCCTTTTCTCCCCAATTCCGCTGAGCACCTCCTCATTAGTTACGTGATCTACCCATCTAATTTTCATCATATGTCTGTAGCAACACATTTCAAAACCTTCTATCATCTTTTTGTCTGAGCTCCTTATTGTCCACACTTCGTTTCCATACAATGCTACACTCAAGGCAAATGCCTTCAGAAAGGACTTCCTAACGTTTAAACTCTTATTGGATGTCAACAAGTTTCGCTTCTTCAGAAACGCTTTTCTTCCCATAGCCATTCTGCATTTTATATCTTCTTTACTTCAGCCATCAGAAGTCATCTTGCTACCCAAGTAACAAAACTCGTCTACTACTTTTATTGCCACATACCTAATTTAATTCCTTCAGCATGGCCTTATTTTCTGACACTACATTCCATTATCCTTGTTTCACTATTGTTGACGTTGTCCATTCCAAAAGTATTCACATAAAATATGTGCACGTATTACTTAGCAGTACGCCCTCGTCTTTCCTGGGCCAGTTTTATTTTTCTCGACCTGTATATCAAAGCATGTAGGTCACCTCATTCCAGTTTAAAGTTTTTTGCTTGCCACTTTGATAGTGGTGTATACTATATTTTGCCAGGGTACGGCACTTGTGCCCTGCGCACACGTAAGTAATTAATAGAGGTGGTCGTAAACATGGTGATGCAGTACTTGCTTTGGAGGGCGTTTCCTGATCCTAGGGTGCGGAGTTTGTGGGCTGTGCGGCGCTTGCGAATTGGGCCGTTTTCCGTTCGGCGGCTGGGAGGTGGTGGTGGGGGTAGTCCCGCGGGCACTCAGACAGATTGAGGCCCTGCCGGGCTCTGCGGTCGCAGGGACGCACGCGCTCCTCTATCGCCTGAGATCCACACACGCCTTTCTCCGAATCTCTCCCTCACTTTCAATCGTTACCTGTTCCTGGGCTGGGACGGGAGAGTCAGATCCCCTTGACAACAGCCCACCACGAGATTGCGTGCCGCCGTGTGACGAGAAGCAGCAAGAGAAAGTACTAGCTGAAAAATTATCACGTCGAAACGTACAAAAAAAATCGCACTGACGTGTTTTACGGTCCACATTAGATTTGTAGTTTTATAAGTATCTGCAAACATTTTGGACAAAAATAATAATGTAAACAATAAAAAAAAATTAATAAGTGTGTCTGAAACCCTTTCAGGAAAAAAAAATTAGATAGTGGCGGGTTTTTAACCATAGACCTTCGGCTTCACAGTCCAACGCATTGCCACTACGCTACGGCCAACATTTAAATTTCATACTATTCATGGCCGTTGTTAACTGATGCTAATATGGCATTTATTGACACTAGATTATCATGTATCGTACGAAAACGACGTGCTTTGAAATGAAAACGTGTAAGTTGAAATAAGAAAACCATCAAATACGCAACGCAAGATGGCTTATGCCAGAGAGAGTTCTGAGCGAGGAATGTCACGTGACGGCTGGTTTTCGTTAATTTAAATGGAGGGTGTCAAAACTCCGCTATTTTTGCAAATATCTCTCAAACGATACGAGATATGAAACAAACATAAGGGAACAAAATTGCAGAGAATTTTCTCCTCTACAAATTCGTTTATTCAATTTTCGCGTCACATGAACGGTTTATTTGCAATTAAAATTACATTACAATCGGCCTTTTTTTGGTATTATTAACGTATTTCTTGTCCGAAATATTTGAAAAAGCGAGGTTCTTGTCTCTGGTAGCCAAAAATTATGTCTGTTAAATTTGGTGCCGATCGGTTGAACGGTTCGACCTAAAAAGTGGGAACACTTTGACATCGTCAAATCGCCGTTATTTTACAAATATCTCTGCAACGATGCAAGATATGAAAAAAAAAAAAAAAAAAAAAAAAAAAATAATAGAGCGACGTTGTAGAGAATTTTCTCCGCCGTTATTTTTATTTAGATTTCGAGCTGTCAAACGATCGCAAAGGCCCACTTTTAGTGGGCCAAAAAAGTCGAATAGATGGTGCTTCAGGGGGAATAGTAAATTTCTTAGTATAGACGGACTGCAGTAAAATGCCATACAGAGATACAGCTCCCAGGATTTAAACCAAACAAATTAAAGCAAATTCCACCAGCAGCTTCTATGTACTTTCAGAGACGCCATCCATTACGAGTCAATGGTAATAATTACGAATTTCCTCCAGTAATTACGACATTACTAATGACGTGGCTAAAATTACGATTTTTTCGAACATCTAAACTCACTGATGCTTCAGGAATCAGAAAGTACCCGCCGCTAAACTTATGACGGCTATTATGGTGCCTCACAGTAACTGCCCTGTTGGAAGAGTTTAGTTTGGTGAGGAAGAATAAGACCGAGGTTAAAGCTAATATGAACACAGTACTGTTGAGTGGTCTGTTACTGCAGAAGACGCATATGACGTCACACCCAAAGCATGTACTTCCTGCGAACAGGAACTGCTAGCAGCTAAATGGGCAACTAAAGTATTAAATTGAAAAACAAACCTCCTACTTCACTTATGTAGTGCCGATTTGAGATAAGAATTTAGTGCTATTGTGAACAAGGGACTGTTAAGTACTCTGTTAGTGCAGAAGATATATGATACCAAAACTATAATCATGTTATCAGAATTCTTTCAGCAAACAGGAGCAGTTTATTGGCAACTGGCGTTTTCAAAAAGATAATAATAATGATAATAATAATAATGATAATAATAATAATAATAATAATAATAATAATAATAATAATAATAATAATTGATTCTTGAACTTCTACTTCACAAATGTAGTGCAGATCTGAGATCAGAATTTAGTGCTAATATAAAACAGAATTGTTGTGTTGTTAGTGCAGAAAATGCATATGATGCAAAAACAAAAAGCATGTTACCAGTGCAAATAGAAGTAGTTAAGGGGGCAACTAGTGTTCGACTAAAAAAAATGATCGTACTACAATTGCAGTGGAAATATCAGATGACGTCACTCTGCAGATAAGAAAAAGAGGCTCTGTGCAATCAGTCTTTGATATATTGAATTTGTTTTAATATGTGTTAGTTTTTCTGAAATGTTTCCGCCATTACTAATTGGCTTTCTCAAAAGTTGGCACCTCTGTGTACTTTTGACTTCTCTTAAAAAACACTACTTGTTTCCGTTTTTTACGAGGGCTGCATTATTTATAATCCAAACAATTAAATCGACTCCCGTGTTTTTTCTTTCCAGTCTTGGTTTTCCAATCATCCACACAGACAAAAATCAAAAGGGTGAGGTTCTGGGACCTTGTTGACAAAGAAACGTGCCCATGTGTACCGACACATCTTCTGGGGAATGTTAGGTTTAGATGGCCTGTCACCTCATTATCATCATTTACGAGTTCCAGTTTCCTAGGTACTGGTAATGACCCTCTTCCACTTCCTGTCCAAATACACTTGTTCACGGAGAACATCATCCGTTGTTCATCCTCTGGTCGCTAGATCAGCCTTAATGAAGTCCAGCCATCGGATTCGAGGTCTTCCTTGAGGTCTTTTCCCATCCACCTGTCGTTCGAATTTTATTTTGGCTGTTCTAGTTGGCTCCATTCTTATCACATGCCCGCACCAAGGAAGTCTAGATGCGCCAATTTGATCTAATAGGGACGTTTTTATCCCGGCTTCTCTCCTCACCTCCTCGTTCCTTAATTTGTCCATCTTTGTCTTCTGGATGGTGGATCTAAGAAATTTCATCTCTCCTGCTTGCATCCTGTCAACTGACAACTAACATGTGCAGGAGCCCTGTCATTATGGTCGAACATACATATTCTTATAGAGAAACGCATCTCTTCCAGTACTGTTGGAAGCTCAAGAAAGTGTAGATAAAGGGGTCCTGTAGGACGACAGGCCCAGTCAACTGATGGTGTATCAAACCACACCACACTTCACAGAGAAGCGTTCTTGAATGTGTGTCTTCACAATGGTAAGTGAGTTGTTTGGGACCACTGTTGTGAATTGGGAGTGCTGTTGATGCCGTAACAAGTGAAAGTGGCTTTATCAGTGAAGAACCGGCTAGATCGCTACAATTGTATTTGGTACGGCGTTTTGGCATCTGCCATCATCAGATGTAACAACCTCTGAACTTGCAAAGTAAAGTTCACGGTCAGTAATAATATCTGTATCTAGTAGGCGCGCTGAACTTTACTTTGCTAGTTTGGAGTTTTTTAGATATGATCACAGAAGCCCGAACGCCGTAATAAATAAATACAATTTTAGCGATATAGACGTTTTTCTAAAAATGTTCAAATGTTTGTATAGTCTATGGGACTTAACTACGGGGTCATCAGTCCCTAAACTTACAAACTACTTATCAACTAGCTAAGACTAAGGACGGCACAAATATCCATGCCCGAGGGGGGAATCGAACCCCCGACCGTAGTGGCCGTGCAGACCGTGACTGGAGTGCCTCAGTCTCCTCGGCCACCGCGGCCGGCAGACGTTTTTCTTATTATTATTGAAGAAAATGAAGCTCGCAGACTTGTACAGGAAATTCGCTTCCTTTATCCAAATTTAATCAGTGAAGAGCAAAAATGGGATTACTTTGTAACCAAAGACAAAATTTTAATCGTCTTCATCTCCCGCCCGAAGGTATTGAATGACCTGTATGTGATACAGACGGATCCCGTGCATACGTAATGTCCGCCATACTCTTGTATGTGGAAAACGGATATATGCAAAAATTTTACGTGTTCTTGTTAAAGAAGTACGCTGGCCGCGGTGGCCGAGGGGACTGAGGCGCTCCAGTCACGGTCTGCACGGCCACTACGGTCGGGGGTTCGAATCCCCCCTCGGGCATGGATATTTGTGCCGTCATTAGTATAAGGTAGTTGATAAGTAGTTTGTAAGTTTAGGGACTGATGACCACGTAGTTAAGTCCCATAAGCTTAACAAACATTTGAACATTTTTTGAAACAAGTACGTTCTACAAGATGAAAATTTAACCCTTCACAAAATGAAAGAAAAACTCGCCAAATTTGCATGCCTGATCAGTGCACTTCCGTTTAACTACCATTTGTTGCTCTACACACACATGTAAACGATGTTCTAGTTCATCTCATACACGTTGTAGGGCATCAGATATGAAGCAGCGAATAGCGGCTTGTCTATGATTTAAATGGTCATTGTCGTCGATATAAACACTGTAGACACACAGCTTCACATAGCCTCACAAGAAAAAGTCTAGGGGCGTCAAGTGCATAGATCGTCGTGGCCATGCCGTAAATCCACCCCTTCCTATCCACCACCGCGGAAATGTATTGATAAACTAGCCGACAGTTCTGTCTTGCGTCGAGGTGCGACCATCTCGTTTCCTCTTGAATTTGTGACTGCGCCAACTACTGCAACATGTCTAGGTAGTTGTTTGATGTCACAGATTGCGCTGCAAAGAAATAAGGGCCTGTAAATTTCATACATGAGGGCACAGCAGACGTCTCTCTCAGGGGAGTTACGTTGGTAGTCAGGGAAGAGGATTTCATCAGTCTATATTCTGGCGATACAGCGACGAAAATTACCACATACATGCAATGTGGCCTCATTGGGAATTCTTCAGCGTTGTCGATCTTAAGAAACCTCTGTGAAGCAAATGCAAATCATTTCAGCCTATGAGATGGGTGGGTAACGTGTACCATCTGCAGTCTCTAAACCGAAAAACGAACGTTTCTTTAAAACTTTATTTACTTTAGATTTAATATCAAATAATAAGTGTATGTGCTGAGGCATATTTTGTCTCAATATATATCGAAAATATTAAATTAACGGAGAAGTATTGAATTAAAATTTGTGCCGCAGCTGGGATTCGAACGATACCTTCTGCTTAGTAGGCAAGCACTATAACCACTAAACCACCGCGACCTAAAGTATATGGTGATTCCACGGACTGTCTAAAGCACGTCTTCCTCCATTATACAAACTTCAATTCTGCCTCGTGTTTCTCTATTTAATTTTTAATTAAATTCCTCTCCTTCAGTTGATACATATTCAAGGAAAATATGTCTCTGCACATTGATTTATTAGTTGATATTCATACCACCTGTGCCTGAGGTAGAAGCCAGGATCTTTCCCATTAACGTTCATTGCTGGGCTGCTATTCCGCTATTGGAGAGCTTCGGCAACGTTGATACGTATTTATATAGCGGAATATGAGACAGAATTGAAGTTTATGTGGTGAAGGGAGACCGTCCTTGCAGCCACCGTATCTATTAGGTTTCGATGGCTTGGTGTTTATAGAGCTTGCCTAATAGGTAGTAGGCGGCACAAATTTTAATTCAGCGGCTCTCCTTCACTTTAATACTTTAGTTATCTTTAAGTGTAGTCCTTAAGCACATGTATGCACCGATTTCCTGGGGCGCCTTAAATGGTTACCCCATAAAGGTTATATAGTTTCTTCACTAACCGGAGGCCAAGGAGAAGGGTTTTGCTTCAACAAACTGCCAGTTTCCTTCAACTGCTGAGCCCACAGATTAACCTTATTTATATGAGGCGGGACGTCGTTGTACATATTACGATATTCATGCTGAACACGTGTCACTGATTCACATTTAGCTAGACACAGAACACACAAAAAGTTTCCTCTGCACAGTCCATACTTCACTGAAATAGATTGACCTGCTGTAGCTACGTCATTCGCTACATTTTACTTTACGGACACACTGTGCATTTGCTGAAGGTCTCTCTCGAAATGACGATATGAAAGTTGGATGTTAAAACATATATTTCATTCGAGAGTAATGTAAACAGTTGACTCTGAATGTAAAGGCTAGTTTACACGACGACACTAGGTTTCATGAAACTGCGCTACTGCCCAGTGGGCATGCGCGGCAGGTCTTCGCGCAACTCATTGGCGAAACTAAACAGTCTCGGCACGGCCCAACTTTGGCGAAACTGATTGCGCGTGTTTTAGGGTAGTTTATAACCAATACAGAACAAAATATAACAAAAAAGGGGGCGGAACGGAAGAAATATTTTTGAACATAAATGCAATGCATAAGTGTTTGTGCGATTTTAACGATGAAAATTTCAGGAATTAGCAGCGGCGTGTTAGTGCTCTTAAAGCAATTATTCGTGAATTAAATATTGATGGGTTGACGATTAGTGAATTGCAGACTAAAATACATTCAATTCGAAATACCTATACAAACGGCCTATGGCAATTGTGGATTTTGGAACACGGTACATATACTGTAGGACGAATATATACTTGACAAGAAACGTAATGCAATTTGTAATTTCAGTTCTGGTAATAACGCTTCACACATAACAGTATCTTGTTTTTTCTTTTCTTTTTTACATTACTAACTCTGTTAAAAGGAACGTGAACTACTCTGGTGATATTCTAGGTTGATTGAAGACCCTAGAAGTTATTTTAATCACAATTTCTTTCACCAAGGTCGCTGACAAAACCGAGTTGACGTCTTTTTTAATCCAAACACGTTTCTTATTCTTTTTATGTTTAGTCTTATGCAGCGACTTCACACAGAGAAGCAATAGCTCCGCCACAAATCTTACAGCTACCAAAACTTTCATTCTATGACGATTACGGCACTCACAAAATAACGAAACTGATATGAATAGTATTGATGCCGTGTCTACAGAGATAGACGAAACCAGCTGCGCGCAATTCATTTCATGCAACGAATGTCGCAACCTAGTGTCGTTGTGTAGAGTAGCCTTAAGGCTACAACCTTCACTCAACAGTTACTACGTAAATATTCTGATGTGTTTCAGTAAATTCCGAAGGTTTATAGCAGCCCTGTACTTGAGCTCTTGGAGGATGTGCCGTAGCTCGAATAGACTAGCTAGATTCCTGGCCCCAATAAGGCTGAAGACGGCGTCCGGTCCTTGAGGTTGCGCATTGCGAGTTACAGAAGACAAAGAGAATCCTGCCAACCGGAAAGCTGCCGTCTTTTGCGTCCGCATTCTGGACGTTCGCAACTCTTAAGCAGTCGGCCAGCTGCATGTCATTTCTGATCGGAAGTTTCACTGCGTCTGAAATACTTTGATAAAAAAACATTGGAACTTAACATTGCTCCTGATTTTAAAATTCTGATGGGGGTGATCAGAAACTAAGGTTGCAAAACCTGTAGCGAAACGTAAACACTGTATTCCATACAACTAAACAGCCAAAATTAGGTTATGATTCGACATAATCTACATATTCGTTTAGGTTCTTGACACTTCGCGGGAAAATATACTCTCTTCTTGCTTGTTCAGCTACTTTGTTTGGCGTCCTCAACATATGCCGAAACGTGAGGCTCGTGCTGTCCTGCGTAACTCCGAGCCACGCGAGAGGTGTTCAAAAATGTTGATGCCGTGCTGTAGCGGCCTCTGCTCTCTTCGCGCATGACTTTTTCTCCGATCGCAAATTTCCCAAACATATCTGCGACAAGGAATAAAAATAACAGTTTTGCGTATGATCCACAAATTTAATTCGTTATCCGTTTTTCGGCTTACAAGATCACATTCACACTGTAGTGCTTTATCAAAGATGTTACAGTGTTTCTCTCTATACTTACAAGACGCATTTGTTGTCTGTCTGTGTGGATCTTGACTTATAAAAGGACGGACAGACAGACAAACAAACAACGTGAAATTTGGTACACGTACACAAAATTACATGGGGAAGGTTCCATTTTTTTGGAAAACAAACCGGAAAATTTGAGAAAAAGTGAAAGTGCGTTTTCAGTGTGTCTGTGTAAATCTATATCTTCGCACATAAAATATGCCATTTGGTTGTCAGATATAAAACTCGTATAGTCATATATACATAAAGAATCACCATATTGTACCGTTGTGAGTGACAACCAAAAGGCATATTTTAATGCGTGACAACCCACCAGTATTATCCAACTGGGTACAATATGCATTTATGTAATAATGCTACAATTTAGTGCAGAGACCAGAAGATGATGTCTACGTACATCGAAACCGGTCGTCTGTTATAAATAAACACGAAATACTGAGATCTTGGCATTTCATTATTCACAAAATATTTTTGTGTATATCGAGGCTCTTCATACACATTTTTTCAGTGATATGCTAAAAATTGCCGTTTTCTGACTTGTCTCTCTTCTTGCCGAGGTGCGCTATGTACTTGTATTTGTCCTTCCTCCAATTTTATCTATCGGACCAAACTGCGTGGTCATCAGTCCGTAGCTTACAAAGTACTTAAACCTAGGTAAACTAGCCTACGGACAAACACACACCCATGCCCCAGGGAGGACTCGAACCTCCACGGCGAGCAACCGCGCGCTCCGCAGCGAGGTGCTATAGACCACTCGGCTACTCCACTGCGGCCCTCCATTATTATCTTGGCTACCTGTGACTGATCAGAATAGAGTGCGAATTATTCGCACGGGTCACCTAGTACCTTATGTTTTAGTCCTATATGCGCAAAGTCGCTGTGTGGCGAAAAGGCAGAGCGAGCACTGTGGAGTGGAGGGTGAACGGCCGCCCCGTAGCGTCAGTTGCGGCTTCGCAGCCCGCAGCTATACGACTGTTGGTGGGAGGTCGATAACGGCAGCTTAGTCGGTGGCGGCGGCGGCGGCGGTAGGCCGTGCGGTAGGGTTAAGGGTAGCGGTGGCATGGAAATGGCAAACGGCGCCACCGACATCGATCGCTGTATAAGAACGGCCACCCCGCGCAATCGCGGCCTTGTTCTGGCGCCCGAGGGCCGGTCTGCGGCGCGGCCGACCCCCTGAAAGTGAAGACGCGGGTCCCCGTCTAGAGCGCACAGTGATAAAGGGGACCATTAATAGAGCGGTCTAGGGGGTGCAGTGGGCACGCGGTCGAGTCGTATTTCATGTGCGAGAGAGTGGAGTAGCAGCAAATACTCTACAAGAAAAAAATAGTACTGATATACTGATAATGGTTTCAAAGGAGTCCGCCAACAGACCGAGCTGCCAGAGCGCCACCTGTGTGTTTCAAGAATAGCCATGAAGTTCAGTTACTGCGCAGCCATCTTCTTGGGCGTCACCACAGTTTGTTAGTGAATGGCGCGAGGGATTAAGCTGATTGCGCACGCACACACCGATTTTGGACGGCCGGCAAAATATCGGCTGTCCACATTCCGGTAGAGAACCACTCACCCCGTTTACATGGGTTCCCAAAACCGGATTTCGTAAACCGATTTCCCAATTCCGCTTTTGGTTGGTCATGTAAACACTCCAAAATCGATTCTGGAAATCCACTTCTCTAAAGCGGTTTTCCAGTTCCACAATCGATTTTCTTGTCCATGTAAACGCAAACGTTTTTGAAGCGTCCTTAGCTTGTCAGATTGTGTGTGTGTTTTTTTTGTAAGAATTTTCGGTACATATGGGCAAAGTGATATTTTCTAATGTGAAATAAAAGTATTAATATTACAGTGAGCATGAATCTGTGCATTTAAGCAAAGAAAAATAGCGATTATGCTGACTAAATCGGGGACTGAATCAGCTGTGTTTCAGCCGCCATCTTAACTGGATTAAGAATATCGATTCAGGCTGTGCCACGTAAACACGACAGCGAAAAACGGTTTTTAGTAAAATCGGTTTTCGTCTTCCGGAAGATGTGTTACATGTAAACGTAGTGACTGGAGGGCATTGTAGCTTGCACACTGGGCGGCCACCAGTGTTGCCAAAACTCGTAAATGCGAAAACATCGTACTACACACTCAAAAATTATAGATTTTGACTCAGAATTATTGTACATCAGACAAAAAAATGTTAAAAAAAGCAAATTAATTAATTAATAGAAAAAGTAATAGTAATATCCAAGGAACGGTGTACATCGAAGTAAGCGGCATCATTGCCAGCGATATATATATATATATATATATATATATATATATATATATATATATATATCGCACATTTGACTAACGTGTTTCTAGTTTTTACAATAAAAACTGATCCATTTACATAGACTCATCCACACATAATCCCGTCAGATTTTTCTTAAACAAACGGAAAGAAAGTATTGCGCTACACTGATGCCGCTCCTTCGATGTACATCGTTCTTTGTAAATTACCAAAATGGTAACTAAATAATCGTGCCACAGACATACGTGTAGTAGTAGTAACAAGTAGTAGTCATTATTATAGTAACTTAAGTCTTGTGATGACTTTAATGTAATTTCACTTACCTTAGTTGTATCGACAACTCGTGTTGTCTTAGGTGCACTTGATATGCACGGTTTAAATAGTATCTCTAGCCGGAAGGAATTTATCGTATGTTTAGCCAGTATGGTACAAGCACTAGAATTATCAAATGTTTGTAAATCTATCGGACCAAACTGCGAAGTCATCAGTCCGTAGCTTACAAACTACTTAAACCTAGGTAAACTAACCTAAGGACAAACACAATACCCATGCCCCCGGGAGGACTCGAACCTCCACGGCGAGCAACCGCGCGCCCCGCAGCGAGACGCTTTAGAGCGCTCGGCTATTCCACCGCGGCTAGAATTATCGTATGCCCCCATAATTATCGTATTAGTTGGCAACACTGGGCGGCCACGGACAGGCTCCGGAGCCAGTCAGCTGCCACATTAGGCCGCTGCCAGCTGCCACTGCTACAGGCCCATCGGCGCCGGCAGTACAGTGGCGCGCGTGGTCAAATGGGGTCTGGCACACTCACCCACTGTTGAACGGCCGTTCCCCCTCCACAGTTCTCGCCATACAGCGACTTGGCGCATCTAGGACAAATATACAATATTGATTCGGCAGCGACTGCTGTATAAAGTACCGGGTGATCAAAAAGTCAATATAAAAATGTAAACTTAATAAATAAATAAAAGTCCAAATGTTTATATAGCTTATGGGACTTAACTACGAGCTCATCAGTCCCTAAACTTACAAACTACTTACGAACTAGCTATCACTAAGGACGACACAAATATCCATGCCCGAGGGGGGATTCGAACCCCCGACCGCCGGCCGTGGTGGCCGAGGGGACTGAGGCGCTCCAGTCACGGTCTGCACGGCCACTACGGTCGGGGGTTCGAATCCCCCTTCGGGCGTAAAGTAGTGGACAAGTAGTTTGTAAGTTTAGGGACTGATGACCCCGTAGTTAAGTCCCATAAGCTTAACCAACATTTGAACATTTGAACCCTCGACCGTAGTGGCCGTGCAGACCGTGACTGGAGCGCCTCAGTCCCCTCGGCCACCGCGGCCGGCTTAATAAATCATGGAATAAGGTAGATAGAGAGGTAAAAATTGATACACATGCTTGGAATGACATGAGGTTTTATTAGGAAAAAAAAGTATTGCTAGACGCGTGAAAGATCTCTTGCGTTGTTTGGTGATGATCGTGTGCTCAGCCGCCACTTTCATCATGTTTGGCCTCCCAGGTCGCCAGACATCAGTCCGTGCAATTATTGGCTTTCGGGTTACCTGAAGTCGCAAGTGTGTCGTGATCGACTGACATCTCTAGGGATGCTGAAAGACAACAACCGACGCCAATGCCTCACCATAACTCAGGACATGCTTTACAGTGCTGTTCAAAAACATTATTCCTCGACTACAGCTATTGTTCAGGAATGATGGTGACCATATTGAGCATTTCTTGTAAAGAACATTATCTTTGCTTTGACTTAATTTTTGTTATGCTAATTATTGCTTGTCTAATCAGATGAAGCGCCATCTGTCGGACTTTTTTGAACTTTTTTTTGTTCTAATAAAACCCCATGTCATTCCAAGCACGTGTGTCAATTTTTACCTCTCTATCTAAGTTATTCCGTGATTTATTAAGTTTTCAAATTTCTATTGACTTTTTGATCACCAAGTACATTACGATAATAATCTGTTTCAATGCATTAAATTGAATGGCGTAGTTGAAAATTTGTGCCAGACCGGCAGTCGACCCCCCCCTACCCCCGTTTTATTTATTTATTTATTTTTTCACAGTTGTATCTGTTTTCCCGCTAGGGATTGAACTTCTGTCTATATCCTCACACAAACGGTCATTTGACTGTTGGCGGCATACAAACAATTACATATGTATATCTTTGCAATTGATTAATTTATAGATAACAAACGATACACTTATTTCGACAGTGGAAGTACGTCCAGTGTTCTGGAGCAAAACTTTGGACACGTTATAGATAGAAATGTGACTAGAGATGCATGGAGACAAATTTCCTACGAACTGAATGAGGTTGTTGAGGAAATGGAGTAGTATTATGTCAATAATATATGTCATATAGGACTAATATTATGCAAAGCCGTTTGAGATTCCTTAATTTATGTTTGGAATCAACTTCAGTTTACCACGACAGCCCAGCGACTACCCGTTTGACCGGTAAAATTCTGTCGTGTGTCTAAGCAGCGCTCCATCGATAAAACATTCCGGGAGACAACCATTGCACGGATTTGCAGCTCTGAGCGATTTGCTATCCAGACACTTTTGAGTCCTGCCCAAATTATCAACTTACCGCGTACAGCGAGGGTCCATTATTCCATTTTCTCGCAGCTTTATCTGCTTTCCAAATTTTAAAATGGTTGGAACTTAAACAGTGAAAACACTGCTGTCGAGATACAGCTGTCCAGCACGTATTGAATATGATGAGACAACTATACGACCGAATGAATACCACAATCAGCCTCGGCATGTCCGCCCTTGGAGGCTGCAATAGGTACTAATGTGGGTGTTACATCATTTCAGCGTGAGCTATTGATTTCTAAATGTAATCATTTCGTGTTACCATTATCCACTGTTTCGACGATCAATCTTGAACGGATTGGAAAACTCTTAAGAGGGTATATTAATTTTTATTTTCGGCATTGTATTTGACAGCTTGGATGCTGAATTTTTGATCAACCTGGATAAAGTTAACCAGAAATAGTTCTCATTGTTGCCAGTACTATTAAATTAGTCATTGGTTCTTATTATAATTTACAGAAGTTACACGTGTCTCTTCTTTAAACGTTTTGAAATATTAAAACTTTTTACTGAATTGGGCTAGACGCATATCCTTGACATTTCTGTTGATATTTTTTTCTTCCAGGAATGCTTGAGCAGAAAGGTATAGAGAAGAGATTCAGTTTTGGAAATAGGAGGAAAGTACTGACAGAAGTGAATGTATGACAGCGGTTCGTTAAACACGAATGGATAGCTCACTTGGTAAGAAAATTTCCAATGACAGGTAAGAGTGTGGGTTCGGGATCTGGTTTGGCACAGTTGATAACCCACTCTCTATTAAAGACTGATAGATTCGATCCAAAAATGTGAGAATTGTTGATTATTTTAATGAGCTACATTTTCGTCATTACGTTGTATTGATACATTAGCCTGTGGTGACTAGATTTCCAAAATCAAAATACGGGACACACAATGGTACAGAAAATTGAGAAACAAAATGTTGACTTTACTTGTGGCGTCACCAAACTGACTGTTATTCCTCAAAGCTTATACAATATGACAGCCTTCATGTCATTCATCAGTGTAGACATTTCAGTATAAAACAATACCACAACAAGAAAGATTGTTGAATGACCATGAAACCAGCGGGACAAGCGTAGGAAGTTTAGGGACGGGACAAACTACATATAGGACAATTTCAATAACTGATACATGCCTGGTCACACACTAATATATAAATTAACTAAACGTACTCGCACAGCAAAAATCCAAATTTACTGCATTACAAATTCAAGAAATATTTCATGGTTTCACAGTAATCACATTTAAACAAGTAGGAATGACAATTATTATTGCTTACACAGTTTACTTATTTCTCTCTGACTTTGTATTTTGCAACAGAATGTGTGTCATTCAAGAGTCCGACATTTTCACACAGATTCTCCTAATAATCAACACGTGAAGTATTCTCATTTAAGTGTTTCCTTCACTGTTTGAATCTATTCTTTAAGTCATACCACAAACTATTCGTGATGGAGCCCATTTTTTCTGCAGCAGTGTTAGTGCCAGACAGAGCTAGCAGAAACTCAGTAACGAGCTGAAAATTTTTGAATCAGATATCTTTAGGTGCAAGTAAGTTGAAAACGATCGATCAGTTTTTACCGACTCACTTCACAGTTTTTCTCACGTCCTCAAAAAAACTGATCTTCACATCGTTCTTTCAAAATATTTCCATTAAATTTCGGTAAAATTTTAAGACTGCATAAATACGTCTAGCCCCCAGGGAGGCTCACGGTTCTTTCGTGAGTACGTGCGTGGCGAGCACGGGTCCCGACCTAATGCAGTCTTCCTTCCTTCTTTACTTCCCGGACTGCATTTCCTTTCCCCGTCCCCTCCTTTCCTATCCTCACTCCTTCCCCTCCCCACCAGGGGACTGATAACGTCAGTAGTTTAATTCCCCTATCCCAAACAAACAACCCCAAATAGGTCTAAAGAGGAGGTAATTTAAGCTTAAGTAGTTTGTAAGTTAAAGGACTGATGACCCAGTAGTTAGGTCCCATTATCTCTACAAACATTTGATTTAGTTAAATGGTTTCAGCACATGAAATCGGTAAGACCATTTCGAGAAATAATCAGTTAACGTCTCGTGAAATGAATTTGAGAAAGCAGACTCTTTGAGCACACCATCTTCTAGCAATGAAGTTATTAATCACCGATTTTTTACAGTTGGAGTAGCTGCAGATGTCATGTGAAAGCATTACGTAGTACGAGCCAAAGAAATTAAAATAATCGTGGCTTACTCATTTCGAATTAAAACATGTTGTCTTTTATTATTATTAGACTACCTTGACTACCTTTGTTCTCCAATTGGTTACGCGGTACATTACTTAAAATCACATTGTTTCGAAATTTATGGGACGATAAAAAATCCGGGATAATATACGTCGGGACAACGGGACACCGACCCTAAATAAGGGATGATCCTGTTAAATACGGGACGTCTGGTCTGCCTACATTGGCCTGATAGAATTTTCCTGGTGAAACTATCAGGTGCTCGCTGTCGACCAGTGGATTCCGTGTCATAGACCCACCGTGGAAACATGTGCGTGTTAGCTGAGAGGCTGTACAAAGGCGGTTGCGATAAGCCACGTGCGCTGAACACAGACGTCACGCGGTAGATACACGGCAGCCAGCAAACACTAGCCGTGTCGTACTACTGCCGTCACAGACGCCTGCCGCACTACCTTTGCCTGCATCTGTACACCTAAGTTGCCCTCTTGTTTGCACTACTTTGTGTGCGCAGAGTGTTTCCCTGTATATACAAGGCCTATGCCAGAAGAAAAATGTCCTGCACAGCAATGTCGTTTGTCGATAGTGAAGAAGCTGTGTTGATGTAATAAAATCTTCCAACTGAGGGCAAATCGACTTCGGACCCTTTATACTTCTAATGCAAGCTGAAACAGAATGATACTTTGCCAAGGTATCAACAGTACTTTTATTTATAACGACGGCCGGTTTCACCAAGCAATGGTGCTAAACACAAAAAAAGCACTAACGTGTTTTACGGCCCACTTTTTAAACTTGTAGTTTTATCATGTTTTGTAAACATTTCGGAGAAAAATAATAATGTAAATAATAAAAAATTATAGTGATACGTTTACGACTCTTGTGATAATATCTATGCACCCAACACGTAATCCTTTTAGGAAAAAAAAAAAAAAAAAAAAAAAAAAAATAGCCGGCCGCGGTGGCCGAGGTGACTGAGGCGCTCCAGTCACGGTCAGCACGGCCACTACGGTCGGGGGTTCGAATCCCCCCTCGGGCATGGATATTTGTGCCGTCCTAGTTCGTAAGTAGTTCATAAGTAGTTTGTAAGTTTAGGGACTGATGACCCCGTAGTTAAGTCCCCTAAGCTTCACAAACATTTGAACATTTTTTTGAGAAAAAAATATTTGGGAGTGGCGGGTCCCGACCACGGACCATGTGCATCATAAATGCAACACGCTGCCCACTACACTACAGCGAACAATTACGAAATTCGTCCTTTATTTTCGTACTATTGATAGCAGTTGTTAGCTGATGCTAATATGGTATTTTTAGACACTAGATTATCATTTATCGTACGAAGAACGACGTGTTTTTGTTAATTCTTCAGTGCGCCATTGCTTTCAAATAACAACGTGTAAGTTAAAATAAGAAAATCATCAAATACGCAACGCAAGATGGCGTATGCCAGAGAGAGTTCTGGGCGTGGAATGTCACGTGACATTTGCGAACTGCTGGTTTTTGTAAAATAAATGTCAGACGGTGTCAAATCGCCGTTATTTTTGCAAATATCTCTCAAACGATACGAGATATGAAGAAAACATAAGAGAGCAAAGTTGTAGAGAATTTACTCATCTACAAATTCGGTTATTCAATTTTCGTGTCAGATGAACGGTTCGTTTGCAATTAAAATTACATTACAAACGGCTTTTTTGGCATTACTAACGTATTTATTGTCGGAAATATTTCAAAAAAGAGGTTCTGGTCTCTGGTAGCCAACAATTATGTCTGTAAAATTTGCTGCCGATCGGTTGAACGGTTCGACCTAAAAAGTGGGAACAGGTTACGGACAAATACAGACATCCCAAAATCGCCGTTATTTTTGCAAATATATCTGAAACGATACGAGGTATGAAAAAAACACAAGAGAGCAAAGTTGTAGACAATTTTCTGCTCTACAAATTCGGTTATTCAGTTTTCGTGTCAGATGAATGGTTAAGCCGTTATTTTCATTTAAATTTCGAGCTGTCAAAAGAGGATCGCAAAGGCCCACTTTGGGTGGATCTACCGTAACCTAAAGTGGGACAATAGTTGCATCACTTATGTTCCAAGGTCTCCTGAACACTGACGTTGAATGTGTGCATTGTGTCAAGAACACATTTCCTTAGATTGTCCATAGATGTCACTCAACCCGCGCAGAGATGTAAACAAACACGTATGAGTAGTTTCAGTGCGTCGGACTGGGTTAGACAGCCGATCAGTTCAGGGAGGAAGTACACTGGTTGTGTTTACTGTCAGGCTGCCATGCTTAGAAGGTAATTGCGAAGCTTGATCGTATATGTATTGTTACTTTATGCCAGCCGGGACTCTCATCAGAGGATGTTTCCAGACGTCTCGGAGTGAGTGCAAATGGTATTGTTGGGACGTAGAAGAGGTACAGAGATGCAGGCACTGTCGATTGCAAGCCTTAGTCTGACCGTCCAAATGCTACCACTGCAGCCGATGACCGCTACTCACGGATTTCCGCTTGGAGGAACTCTGAGAGGAACGCCACCACACTTAAAAATCTTCGTGCAGCCACATGACGTTTTTGACTCAAACTGTATGTAATAGGCTGCATGAAATACAACTTCACTCCCGAAGTTCATGGCGAGGTCCAGCTTTGAGAGCTATATTTGTAGGGTCTAACTTAAGGCGGCCAACCGTACCGAATTCTGCGGGACAGTCCCCCATTTGGACTCGTTGTCCCGCATTGGGATAATTAATGAAAATGTCCCGCAAAATTGCAAATGCGTCCCGCATTCCAGTAATTTTAAAACTGTTCGTGTACGAGCACAATCCGAAACTATTTGTGTACGACACGCTATGTCATTCTGCTTGCAAGTCAACTTCACAATGCATCATCTAGAATAAATGGCAGTCTTCTTACATTAAATACAAAAGAAAAGAAAAGGAAGATGCACATCATCTATTTCAAAATGACAAGTTTACTATCAGTGAAAGTTGTTTTTGTTTTGAGCTGGTACTGCATTTGGAGATAGGATGATTTATTAAAAAATTCTGTTTTGGCGTATTTTCTATGTTTTCCTAATTACATGTCAATAAGTATAATGGAATATTTTTTCGGTGCTGAAAGTGGCAAACACGAAAATGTTTGATTCTTGAGTTTCTCCCGGCGTATTTGATAGTCAAAATATCCACGGGTGTACTACCGGTCTGTAGTGTCCAACGGGAACAATATTTCGGCGATCATACATGTTGCTATCATCAGGTGAACTGACGGACTGAGCTCCTGGAAACGCGCCGGTACGGAGATCCGCACGCTACGGCGGCTCGAAGGGCACTGGGTTCCAGTCGACTCGCTGGATGGACAAGCCAACTAGGCTTGGCGTTGTGGCAGGTTAAACATATTGCTGTTATTCCTGCTGTTCCTATTGTTGTAGGTGTGTGTTGCCTGAGTTTTTAATTTGTGGATTGGCCTGGGAATGGTTAATTGGTTCCACAGTGGATGCCTTGAGAGCACCTTGGGGTTATTCTCTCAGCATGTCGGGCCAACGGGTTGTTGGTCTGTGGTGCACTTGTTTCCCAAGTGCTTTTATGAGCTTGTTTGTGGAGTTGTCTGCTGTTTCGTAAAAGTCCCTTGCCAGTTTTTTGAACCTTTGTCCTAACATTTGTATCCCTGTGTCCTCGTGTAGTTGCGCTGTAGAGTATTCCCTTGGGAGCCGTAGAGCTGTTTTTAGGGCTCTGTTTTGTACTCTTTGCAGCACTCCTATCAGCGTCGGAGCCGCATTGCCGTATACTGGCGCTGCGTACTCCATTAGCGGCCTGACTAGTGTGATGTACATTGTGAGCCCTTGGTGAGGCGGGAGTGTTGACCTGGGATTTAGGATAGGATATAGGTTTAGCAGTCTACCCGCTGCCTTGGCCCTGACTTCCTGTATGTGAGGTCTCCACGTCAGTCTTTGGTCGAGGGTAACCCCAAGGTACTTTCCTGTGTTACTCCAGGGAATGGGGTTACCCATTATCGTGATGGGAGGGAGGTTAGGGATCTTCTTCCTGGTGAAGATGACGGCCTGGCTCTTGGCTGCGTTGTACTTTAACCTCCATTTGGTTGACCATGAGCCAAGCGCGTCACATCCTGATTGGAGGCGGCGGCGCATCATTTACGCGTTCATACTACGCGTGTACAGCGCGGTGTCGTCCGCGTAGAGGGCCAGCTGTACTTGGGGTACCTTTGGCATGTCCGCTGTGTACAGGGAGTACAGCAGGGGTCCCAGTACGGAACCCTGCGGCACTCCCGCACGTATTTGACGTTCAGTGGACAGGCCGTTCCCCGCTCTGACGTGAAACGTCCTTCCCTGCAGGTATGAGTGGAGGAGGGCTCCGTGTGACGTGGGAATGCCATGTCTGAACAGTTTGTATATCAGTCCGTCGTGCCACACGGAGTCGAAGGCCTTGGAGACGTCGAGTAGTACAGCCCCGACATCCGCGCAGTGAACCGATTGCGACGGCGTCTGAGATGACGTCGATATGAGGGCTCTGTCCGCCGTGGTCGTCACTACGTTTGCTAGATTTACTCTTAATTAACCCAATCGCTGGTTCCCAAGCTTGGCTAAGATTATAGCCACAGTTACGGTTTATTAGGTCGTCACTAGTGCGAATTTCAATGGCCTCTCTAACGACGCAGTTCCAGTACCTCGACGTCTCTACCAGAATCCTAGTGCGTTCATACTCCATCGCGTGATTCTCCTACAAACAATGTTTAGCGACCGCCGGCTTGCTCGGATACATCAATCGTGTGTGCCTCTGGAGTTCAACTCATCGATCCTTGACGGTACGCATCGTCTGTCCAATATATGACTTACCACACTGGCACGGAATCTGGTACACGCCGGCCTTCCTCAAACAGAGATCATCTTTGGCGCTCCCCACCAGTGCACTAGTTTTATTCAAAAAAATGTTCAAATCTTTGTATAGCTTATGGGATTTAACTACGGGGTCATCAGTCTCTAAACTTACAAACTACTTATGAACTAACTTACATTAAAGACAACACAGACATCTGTGCCCGAGGGAGGATTCGAACCTTCGATTCGGGAGGCCGCGAGATGTGACAAACATGATGTAATATTATCACCGTCTGTATAGACGTCTTTAAAATCTGACATACAAATACAATATTAGCAGTCTTCCTACTTTCTTTAGGGATAAAAAGGTGTTGAAATTATGAAAATGCAACAACGAAAGTGGGTGACATTGCATGTGTAGTAAGGCACAATTAAACTCTGCACTTCGTCGAAATAACTTCTATAATAAAGTAGTTCAAATGGTTTCAAAAAGTAGTTTTTATCAAATTTAATTAGAGTTAATTGCAAAACATAATTCTTTGAGTAGAGTAAGCTACTTATCATAATGTGTGTAGTACGAACAATTAAAAGTGGTAGACACAACGAAGGTGATTCGAAAAACGTAGAGGATAAAGAATATTAAACATAAGGAGAGGCATTGAATTAAGAATTCAATAAATATGTAAAAACTGTCCAGACTCTAAAATTCAAAATAGGAGCATGAAAAAAAAAATTATGAACTGTAAATAAAGATTGAAAATTAAGAATAAAATTTCATTCACGTTATATATGTTACCTTAAATGAGTAGGCCTACTCTGCTCGCCTAAATTTCTTTCCTAATATTGAGAATAACTGGCACAATGAGTCACGTGATCTTAGTCCTCCATCACATCCTCGAAATATCCCGCATTGAGTTTTGAAAAAGTTGGCCGCCATAGTGTAACTAAATATATGGGAAAGCTCCAGGGATTCCATAGAACTGAAGACAACAAGCAGATCATGCCCTGGTTTATTTGCTTTCGTTACCGTGTTACAGGATTTTTTTGTGGTATACATCTTGAGGTTGGTGATTTGTATGCAAATGTTCAAATCTACGGTACCAAACTACTGTGGTCATCAGTCCATAGACTTACAAAATTACACTTCTTGTTGTCAGGTCCTGCATCGCATCCCCGGAACCCCACGTTTACGAGGGTGAGTCAGTATATAAGTCGCAAACTGATGTAGACACTCCAGTACTGAGTCCACAAGCCTGAAAATTGCTTTACTTTTCAGCTGAAACCACCTGTAAATTTAAACATTCGTCCCATCGTTCGAGAAGGCTTTAAAAGCGTGGGGCTTGGAATTTTTGTGGCAGCGTTTGTATCCTTGAGCTTGAGCTTTGTTTCGTTAAACTGCTGCAACCCACAAGACGGATGTGTCGTACTGCTAGAGAAATACCCCTACACAGCGCACAGTAATGGCGTGTCTACCTCAGTTTGTAGCTTATTTACTGACACACCCTAGCATATTAGTGTAAGTTGTCTTTAGATCATACATATAATTACAGCAAAGACCGCCGAGGGTTCCTTAAAGACTGCCAGTATTTCCTTTATTGCAGACTAGCTGAAAACCCAGCGCTGTCCAGCCTTGAGTTAGTACTTGTCCTATCCCTTCTCTCTCCTTTTTTCTAAGAACATGTTACATTTATCGGAGAATATATAAGAAATAAGGCTGTCTTGCATAATGTACAGAATTATCAGTGTAGTATCCAAAGAAAGAAAGATAGTAATCAAAATACAAATGACATATAAAATGCATTGTACAATTGTATAATTTTTCAGGTGTATATTGATTTGCATAAGTGCTCTATGTCTGTAAAATCTATTGCGAATAAAATTAATAGTAAATAAGTAATAGATTAAAACTTGGTGCGTGGTGGGGCGATTTTCCATAAACGTTACTGTTTACGTGCTAATATCTCGTGAAGTACGTGTCGTACTGTGATAGAATTTGAAAGGTACATTCTGCTGTATGTATGTATACTGTCTGTAAAATTTCCTGCGGCTACAATTTGTAGTATAGAAATTATAAATCATAACGTCACACCGAATGCCGTAGTTTTAGTACTCGCCGTGGAGGTCAGAGTCCTCCTTGAGGCATGGGTGTGTGTTGTCCTTAAGTTAGTTTACCTTAGTTTAAGTAGTTTGTAAGCTACGGACTGATGGCCACGCAGTTTGGTCCGAGAGATTTACAAACATTTGAACGTTTGATTTGAAGTTTTCATCCATGAACAGCGGAAGAGTAGTAAGCGAGAAACTTTTCTTCTTTCATTATTTTGATGTGCTTGTCCGAGAGAAAAAGTTTAATAAAGGTTTGAAACTATGTTTAAAGTTTGTTGCAAGTTGTTAAGTACTGTCATTATCATATAGTGTTTTATAAAGATTCGTCGAATTATGTGGCAGTTTCTTGCAACTGTTATTACGTTATATCTCCTGAACGATGTGTTGTACGCAATTCTTACACTTACGGCGATCGTCCTCATGGATTGAAACTTACGTGTACAAAATTTGAAAGAGATTGGAACAAAACTGTAGATTTGTATGCAATAAGCTCACACAAACATACGGACATTCTGCTTTATATATAAAGATGTACATCAACTCCTACGGGATTCGGCGAGAAAAGAAGATAATTTGCAGTGTGTATAAGCTGAAACTTTTTCGGTCTGACGCGAGGAGTAAGTTGAGTAATCTGTGACCATCGTGTCCGGATGGCGTAGTGAATAACGTAACTGCCTAGTAATCAGGAGACCAGGATTTGAATCCCAATCTGGTACAAATTTTCCGTTTTCCCCCACA
Organism: Locusta migratoria; assembly: GCA_026315105.1. NCBI lineage: Eukaryota > Metazoa > Arthropoda > Insecta > Orthoptera > Acrididae > Locusta > Locusta migratoria. The sequence continues at coordinate 141,799,924 of CM048749.1, read as the reverse complement.
GACGTATTTCACTACTTACAGGCAGCTAATGTCTTAAATTCGTTTCTGTATTTCGTCTGTCACTGTATCCTATTTTAGTGTAATTTTTGTTCGCTTCTTAGGTAATGGGAAGTTTCAGCGCATGTCTCTGACGTCAAAGTATTCGCCTTATCGCGCGAGTGGTATTTGTGGCTCGTATTTTCCACAGTAGCCGACTCCCGGGGCAAGGGTTGGGAGAACCTCGGCGCACGTGTAGGAGAGCGCTCTTGCCCCTCCCTACTGCTGGAGCACGCGGTCACATGCGGGCGTGAAAATAATTCGTCACGTTTCGTCACCCGCGCTGACGTGTGGCCAACTGGGGCAGCGCATAAAGGCAGCGCCCAGGCGTCATCATTTCCCAGAGGAGTGCTATGGCCCGTGCGTGTTTACGACCTGCCGCCTGCGGTGAATGCCGCGCTGAAGTGTGTGTGTGTGTGTGGGGGGGGGGGGCAGCACTCAGCTGAAGCGCTAGGCTTGACAAGTGGAGGAAACGGAATATAGTGCGCAAAAGAAGTGAGGCTAAGGCATAAAGGTTGGTTGGTTTGTTGTGTTTTGGCGGGACAAAACTACGGAGGCCATCAGTGCCCCAAGGGATAAAGAATAACGAGTGCAAAGCAATCTTCGACAATAGACATTGGTAGACCGGACACAGCATCGTTTTCATGGCACCGACATCTCTACAGCTAAACCATTACTTTTCCAACAGTCACGTGGTAGTGTCCAGCTTTGTCTAGGATTATACCAAGCTTTCTGTAAAGGGGCGGAACATTAAATTTCACGTGAAAGTATTATTAGTATAAAACGATGGCATTTCTTGAAAACTGCAGATACAGTTACTCCAAAAAGTATTCGTCTAATAGATGATTGTATGTTTTAGGGTGTATAAAGAGTGGAAAACTGGCAAATTGAAATAAAGCAGGGACCAGGACATGAAAATGAGAATACAATAAAGAAACACAGATTGCTATTTAAATAAACATGGTTAAGCATTCGGAAGTACATATAGGCAATGTAAGACACAAAATAAGTATTCGTCTACAGAACTCAAAAATCACACTTTGAACATAGAATGTTACTGTTAGTACTTAGTAGGGCCTTCTTTCCTCTTTATAATCGCTTGCATTCTTCTTGGCATGGATTTCACCAGAGATTCTGTCGTTTGTACTGTAATTTTTCGCCATTCCTCTTGTAGAGCGTTCTGTACATCATTTCTGCTGGATATCTGATGATTCCTGATGATTTTGTCGAGTAAATGCCACAAATTCTCTATAGGATTAATGTCGGGGGATTGCGGTGGTGTCTGCATCCAGTGGGGCGTGTTATACAACAGCCACAGCTTTGTGTCTAGAAATGTTCAAATGTGTGTAGAGCCTATGGGACTTAACTACGGGGTCATCAGTCCCTAAACTTACAAACTACTTATGAACTACTTACAAGTAAGGACGGCACAAATATCCATGCCCGAGGGGGGATTCGAACCCCCGACCGTAGTGGCCGTGCGGACCGTGACTGGAGCGCCTCAATCCCCTCGGCCACAGCGGCCGGCTTTTTGTGTCTAGAGCAGTTTTTGGATCATTATCTTGTGTGAAAATATAATCCCCATTAAGACCCATATGATTCACACTACTGGGTAGATGTGTTTTTAGGACATTTATGTAGATCTTGTGGTCCATAATGCCATCAATAAAACACAAACCTCCCACACCAGTTGCATTCATGCACCCCTAAACAAGTACTGAACCTCCTCCATGTTTAACTGAGACTGTCATATTTTTCTCTTCAAGTTCACAATTCGTTTTTTCTTCACACTGTTACTCGCCCATTAGATCTAAACATCTCAAATCGACTCTCGTCCGTAAATACAACCTTCTTCCAGAAATCAAACCCATCTGATTTATGTTCTCTTGCAAATGCAAGTCGCTTTCTTCTGTTGATTTTACTGATGTTTTCTACTGGCTGTTCGGCCTCCATACCCAGCTTCATGAACCGTATTTCTTACAGTCTGTGCTGAAACAGACCTTCCTGTATGCACATGAAAAGCAGCAGCAACTTGTGGAGCACTAAATTTCGCATTTTTGATGACTTCTCGAAGAAGCTGTCGTTTCTCCATCTTGGACAGAACTGCAGGACGACTGCTTCGTGATTTGTTTTCGTACTTTTTGCTCTGATTAAACCTTTATATAATGCTCTTCACTGTACTGGTAGGTCTACCGACTGTTTCTCCTAGTTCTTGAAAACATTTTTCCTTGTCGAAACAACCTGACGCAAATTTCTCTCTCTTCCTTTGTAGTTTAGTAACGTGTTCTATCCATATTACGTAAATATCCCTCAACGGCTTTCAGACCGGAGAGACAGCTATTCACTGTGCTGGATGGAACACAACTACATAACAAACGCGAGAGGGGCGTGTATCAGAGTGGCCCAATACCACAGATATTGCCTACTAGACGAATACTTGTTTGACGTCCATTGAGGCGTGATTTTTAAATAGCGTGTATTTGTTAACAAATTCAGCGATATATGATCCATAAATAGCGTTATATTTCCAAGTGGCGAAATCAACCAATTTAAGGAAATAGTTATTATTCATTTCGCTGTTATGTTTGGATGTCTGCGCGCATTATAGTCTATGCGCCACGGTCGGACGAATACTTTGTGGAGTCACTGTATGTTTTTTATATCCGGCGAATGTTTGCCAACGGTCACATGGTCCTATGTTGGAACCACGCCATGTGTATAGCCGCTCTGTTGTTTGCCCGGTCTGTCAGTATCTATGGTCGACGTGAGTGTGCCATTATTAATCACTGCAAACTTCCTTTTCGCAAGTCATACTACTATAAGGGCCCCTGCGAACTGACATGCGTAATCTGGCGCTGGCAAACGACACTCGATTTCAATCATGTTAAAGACTTCCCGTACAGTGCCGAACTCGATACAGTATCGAACTTTTCGAATACTGGAGCATAGGCATAGCCAGAGGGGAGTTTTAGGTGTTCAACTCCTCCTGAAATTTTGACAAAGCTACTAAAAAAGGGTTAGGAATGGTCTTAAAATAGATTACAAAGTAAACTTTGTCAAATTATTAACGCCTTTTCAAACAACAAGGAACGGCTAATGTGTGCAATTTGGTCATCCGATTTTTTCCTCTCATCTTAAAAATAACCCTCACGGGACATACCAGATATCCTTCTGTCATTTTCGTCTATGCCTGCATTCTTCAGAGGTTTCCAGTTTGTTCAGTTGCTCATTCTTGACATGAAACACAAGTGTTTCCTTACTGAGGATGCGTCTTGAGTATGCGATCAATGGAACGTCTGTCATCTGTACCTAACCCTGGTCTGTCATAATGTTCATTACATCACAAATCGAAACTATTTCCTTATGCTTCAAATAAGTTTGAAGGAAGCAGCAAAGAATGCAACTTGCCTTGTTGTAAGCAGGTTGGCAGTAGTGGCAAGAAGTAAAAACAATTCGAATTCTATTCACGAGCTGCGAACAGATGTCATAAGGATAAAGATGAACAATTATAGCAGGGGTAGTCTGATTCGGCGATAACATTAATCGAAAAGTTCATTTTGTCACAGGTAGAACTTCATGACTGAACTCAAATGTGCTCTGTAGAGCGACCTAGGCGACACAGTGCGTTCAGTGAAACAATAAAGAAATGGCAGGAAAAAAAGTTAATTATTACGAAGATAATCACAATAACTGTTAACAGATTTATCCCAATGTGAGGCGAGACGGTCAGTGCCTTCATGGAAGTTTTCAATTGTTTACGAACCCATGAATATACCCAGAAGTGTATCCGTTCATCCGATGCAAATCCAGAGCCATGCATGTCTGTTTTGAGTTCTTTTAATAATAAACACCACGTTAATTATTTACAATGTTCTTTTGTTGAACCCCCCGCTCCCCCTCCCCCCCCCCCCCCCCCAAAAAAAATGTGACTACTATGACTCGCGCGGCAAAACGATACGCAGAAAATTTAGAAGTAAACGGGCTATCGCTTTGCTCAGAAATAATTTCATAGAACCGGGTGGTCAAAAAGTCAGTATAAATTTCAAAACTTAATAAATCACGGAATAATGTAGATGGAGAGGTAAAAATTGACACACAAGCTTGGAATAACATAAGATTTTATTTGAAAAATAAATATATTGCTACACACGTGAAAGATCTCTTGTGCGCGTCGTTTGGTGATGATCGTGTGCTCAGCCGCCACTTTCGTTATGCTTGGCCTCCCAGGTCCTCAGACCTCACTCCATGCATTGGGGTTACCTGAAGTCGAAAGTGTATTGTCATCGACCGACATCTCTAGAGATGCTGAAAGACAACATCCGACGCCAATGCCTCACCATAACTCCGGACATGCTTTACAGTGCTGTTCACGCCATTATTACTCGACTACAGCTATTGTTGAAGAATGATGTGAACATATTGAGCATTTCCTGTAAAGAACATCTTCTTTGCTTTGTCTTAATTTGTTATGCTAATTATTGCTTTTCTGATCAGATGAAGCGCCATCTGTCGGACATTTTTGAACTTTTTTTGTTCTAATAATACCACATATTATTCCAAGCATGTGTGTCAATTTTTACCTCTGTATCTACATTATTCCGTGATTTATTAAGTTTTCAAATTTATATTGTCTTTTTGATCACATGGTAAGTAAAAGATCGTCTAAAAAAATAAATAAAAAATAAAAAGTGGATATCATTATGAAAAAAAACTGTGGAGTTTGTTCAGAACTGTGCATAGCTGGCCACTCCATTCGTTCAATTCCCTGAGCTTTAAGCTTGTTATCAACCAGAGCAGCTCTGTGTGGGACGAGTGTTATCGTCCACCAGAAGGAACCCATCTCATATGGCACCGGCACCAGCGTAGGACACAACAAAAGGTGGAAGGATCTCGTCTCTATGCCTTTGAGCAGTCAAAGCGCCATCCTGAACGATGTAGAGGCCCTGCGTCCGCCAGTACTGCCTCCTGCCCACACCATGGATGTGCCTAGAAGCACAGTTGTTTCGGGTTCCACGTTCTCTTCCGACGAGGGAACGACGATTGTCCAGCTGAACAGAAAATCTTGACTCATCTGTGAACAGAACCCGGCGCCATTCGTTAAGACTCTAATCCTGATGTTCCTCCGACCAGTTTCTGCGGACTCCACGGTGTACTAGTTTTAATGGAACACACACGATTGGCTTTCGTGCCTAGAGGCCGCATTCCCGAAGGCGATTTCGGATTGTGTCTGTTTCGCGTCAGTTTTCTGCCCGGAGGGTGCGTTGGAACTGAGTTGCATTCGGCTTCCTTTCTCGACGGGCTGTTAAAAAAAGGTTCAAATGTTTGTAGATCTATCGGACCAATTGCGTGGTCATCAGTCCGTAGCTTACAAACTAATTAAACTAAGGTAAAGTAACCTAAGGACAGACACACACACACACACACACACACACACACACACACACACACACACACACACACGCCCCAGGGAGGACTCGAACCTCCGACGGCGGGCAACCGCGCGCTCCGCATTGAGGCGCCTTAGACCGCTCGGCTACCCCACCGCGGCGACGGGTTGTTAACAGCAGATAACGTTCATCTCTTGCTAATGTTACCCATTAACGTTCTTGACATTGCCTTCTTTTAACGGTTTCTATTGTCTGAAAAATCGTCCAGGGACACTCCAATAGTCGCACCCACCTCCTTCTGTGTATAACACGCTTCCGACCTCTCTATGGTTCTCCACGCCATAGCCTCGGGTAAATCACGTTGTTGTTGCTTTCCAGTACCTGCTCACTACACTATTTCAACCCAACTGCTTGTTTCATTCATTTTGTAAACATAAGTCAACACCAAATCCCTCTGTAGCAACTTTCTGTTATTACCACTATCCCGGTTGTAGTAATGTTGTTGTCTCCACTTCGTTAAACCTACAAAAAGACGTCGAACCATTTTAGTTCATTCTTCTGTTGACAGTACTTGAGATCCCTATATCTCAACTAATCTGCTAATTGCGCTGAAAACTGCAGTTGCTGCCTCTGCGCAGTCTACAATGAATTTCGTGAAGCTGCCTATGTTTATGCGCTGATTATGAAGCATCGAAAAAATAAGCAAAGGAACAATTTTTGTGTCCATCCAATAATTAGTTACAGGCTTCTTGATGGGCAGTTTCATAAGCTGTATTATTCAAATCTTCCGTCTGCTGAAACCCGTTTTAAAGTTTTTTCGTAATAGAACCCGTCATTCATAAAACTTTATAAATACTGCACTCTGATTGTACCAATGGCTCAGCTGAGTTTGATAACAGCTTTTTACGGCGCAACCACATTATTAGTTTTTATACAGGTCAGCGCAGGACAGACTCCTCAAAAAGAGAAGCTCTAAACCCTGAATGCCGCGCGGTAGTAGCCGAGCGATCTGGAGCGCCACTTTACGGTTCGAGCGGCCTCCCGTGTCGGAGGTTCGAATCCTCCCTCGGGCATGGATGTTTGTGTTGTCTTTAGTATTATTTAGTTCATAGGTTGTTTGCAAGTTTAGGGACTGATGACCTCGCAGTTAAGTCCCATAAACTTTACAAACATTTGAACTTTTTTTTCTTTTTTTTGAAATCCTGAATGGTCAATAAACATTTTATAGTACGACGAATTTGTTTGCTGAATTGCAGGGCAACTGAGTAGTTGACAGTGCGCTGGGCTAGGTAGAAACCAGCGTGATCGCATCGTACCAGCGACAGTTTACTCACCCTAGGAGTAGGTCATGACGGAGCTGCAGGAATCCCGCAGTTGCGTTGCATACTTGTGTGTTCCACTGAAGAACTGTGATGTCCTAGGAAGTTGTATTCCATATTGGACCACTCTGCTCAGCGACTGTGTTGCAATATATGAATGATGAAAAGCAGTTAGGTGCATATATTTATTTGTTATTGCATATCTAGATTTCGGACGCTGTCCCACCATTATCAGTGGTCTGAAAAAGGTGGTTTTAATACCTATAAAACTTTTCGGCTTTCATGTTGAATATAACGTGAACGAAATCTACTTTCTAAAGCGTGTTCTGCTACGGCAGATTTTTTGGGATTGCGTAGGCTGAAGCACCTCTCGTGTTCCGTCAGGCGTTGCTCAACATATTAGCAGTCACAATGACACAGCATATTACACCGCAGGCAGTCACGCGCCTCAAGCGCGGTCGTATGTTTACTCTGGAGGCCTCAACAATGATGAGAGCTTCCTCGATACTGTGACACACCAAGGAAAAAATGCAAATATGTTGCTCTTTTCCTCGGGGGTGTTTTCCTTACCTCTCTTCTCAGAAATAGCCTGTGATATCTGGTCCGATTGTAGGCACATTGCGTGTTATTTGTCTTTACTGTTGCAAATGAAATTGCATCAAATAAATATTTATTGGCAACAAATACTTTTGTTACTGTGACTAAGAAAATATGCAAATTGAATTAAATAGAATCACACCTAACTGATTTAAGGCAAATATGATTTTCAATTTTACGTCAATTTTCAATTCAAATGCAACAGAAAAGTTTATTTCAATTGATATTATGTGACGAGACGCAACACTGCGCCAAGATAATTAGAGTAATTAAGAATTCGTATCGTCTGCAGCGATGGGTATTCTGTTTCCTGTAAGGGATTTAGATAAAAGTTAAGCGACTATCTTGCCTATGGCGACTGCGAAATTTCGTCGTCTTTTTTGGCAGCTGCAACCGTGTAGATACGCTGGAGCGCAACAAGCCAAGATAATCACATGGAATAACGAACTTTGTAAATTACAAAACGCAAGAAGATGAAGATTCTGATAATGAAATGAATGAACATTTCAGAAGTTCAACTTAAGATTAGAATTTAAAAAATCCTACCTCCAAGCTCAACCTTCTAACAATGATTACTACACAAGTGCTATCGTTGTACTCTGGAGCTAGCCGGGTTGCGGACAATTATAAAAATAAATAAAAAGTATAAGGAAATGAAGAAGAAGAATAAAAGCACATTTGAATTTTGAAAATATTATTAATTTTATTCTGACATTACGATCCACAGGAGTTTGATAATGATTTCGGCACAAACGCCCACAATACAAGATGAAACAGGAGAGAGTTGTACGATAAGATAATAAATGAAAATGTTTCAGCACAGATATGTGCACGGCGTTGTAGCGCTTTGCGATACCAGTGAAACTGAAAACCCTTGCAGTATCCCATATTGATTCGTCCACATTCTTTGTCAGCAGATGGTAACGAACCTGCAGTCAAACTACTACTACCATTGGCTAGTCGTCTGCTTTCGTAGTACACTGTTGAAAAGTTTGTGTGGTGCCATTATTGACCCCATGACGCCTTAATTGTTTCTGCGTGGTCAAACTTTATTTATCAACTAACAATAAACACTATTTATTTGATTTTATCCATTAGAAAATGGGTTTTTTGAAAGCCTGCGACAGTGAGATAAGTTGTCAAAGTACTCCACCGACTAGACAAAGGACATAAAATGGACCTATATGAAGAACTGGAAGTGTATTCACATTAGAGAAAGTATGAAGACAAAATATTAAATGAAAAAGTGGAAAGTGAATCAGTAAATTTTTTCCGATGTTTCTATAGCACACTCAAATAAAATGTTAATAAGTGTAAATGTAACCCCATTGTAAGTATGCATAAATTAGGACAATGAACAAAAGTAAAATATCCTCTATAAAAACGCAGCATACTCTATGGAAATATTGTTTTGCTAAAATCCAGCTAAGGATTCCTTTGTAGCATACTCTGTAAAACTGTATCTTTGGTAAACTTAAGCTTAGAACATCTCTGTTACTGCTTATTTATATGTATGTATGTTTGTTTTTGTGACAACTGATGTACTTGTGTGCAAAAAAAATATTGAGTGTGATGTTTGACATGTGTGAGAGCTACCGCAGATGGACCAGACGAATACTGTAAGTAAAAAGCTTTTCAAAAAATTCCGCCATTAACTCCATATAAAGATAACCAAAAACTAAAATCGGGCGTATTTATATACTACAGCAACGACAGCAGACTGAAGCAGGCACTCACACACACAAAGCATCATAAATAATATGAAACAGCACGAAAAACGCACTTGAAGATGGGAATTTTTTCTCGAAACGCGTCGTGCTCAATAAATTTTAAAAAATCGTGACTGGTAGCAGTATTGTAATTTATAAAAAACACTACTTAATTTTTAGGATTAATTATTCTTTAATTTTTGAAAGCATACTGGAGAAAAACAGCGATCTTCATATAACAGTTAAAATTAAAACCGAAAACAGTCCAGATCGCAAAATTCGTGTTTTTAGTTCATGACCGGTTTCAGTCTATAAATACAATCTTCAGATGAATACCAGCATGGTGGCGGTAGAAGCAGCAGACCGCACAAATATTAATTGATTATTTATAATAATGAAACAAAATAATCCTTGCGCAGTATTGTCCACAATTACACCACACACACACACACACACACACACACACACACACACACACACACATGTAAACATAAACCAAAGATAGCACAGACACACATCAAATAATTGGTTTCAAAAAGACATTCAACAGTTTGGGAACACCGTTCAAAATAAGAAGCCATACAAACAAAATGGCATGTGCCTAGTATTGGACAGAAACATCCCAATGAGATAACGGAAGAAAGGAAAACAGCCAACCGAAGGTAAGAAAATACATGTATAACAGCATCTAGAAAAAAGGTAAGTTAAAATAAAATCTGAATATCGTTAGTCGCCGTGCGGGAGTAGCCGAGCGGTCTGGATCGCCACGTTGCGGATCGCGCGGCCTCCGCGTCGGAGGTTCGAATCCGCCCTCGGGCATGGATATTTGTTGTCTTTAGTATAAGTTAGTTCATAAGTCCATAAGTTTATGGACTGATAACACCGCAGTTAAGTCCAATAAGCTTTATATTGAACATTTTTTGTTCGTCATACTTGGAAAAAGAGCTAGAAATGTTTAGGTTATAAACTTTCAAAACGTAAAAAGCGAAATTTTCTAAAATGAAATCTTGTAAAGGTACAGGCCACTGAAGATGACTTACAAATAAAGGCGACATACGTATGGCCAAATAATTTATTTTATTTTAGCTGCATAGACGGTTAATACAAACAAAAATATGCATAGTAATACAAAAAGCAATTGAAAAAAGGAGAGAAAACAAGGAAGACATTTTGTTCATGTCGATTTACAGTTAACAATCGATGAAATATACTAACTTATTTAAATTAAGTTTGCCGAAATAAGAAATACGTTCATAAGTTGTTATATGTACAAGAGGATGAAATGGTTTCTATATTCTTGTTAGTCATTATTTCTCCAAGCATTTAGTGTAATACAACCCATTGTCAAATTATTATCTTCTGCCTTAATATTGTCACGTTGCAAACTGCAGGTAGTCCGGAATTCGAAGGCTGAGCACAACACTTTACACTTACAACACGTTTATTGCTATCACAAGCTTACAGTCTTTTTCTTTTCTTTGCGCCTCCAAACAAGCCGCCGACCGCGAAGCACTCGACGTAAACAACTGCCCGTCCGCTCCGAAGTGTTTGACAGACGGTCAACCAGCCTAGTACTCAGCTTACACTCAGTACAGACTGACTCATGCTTGGAGTGCGCCACTATTTAGACATAGAATTTTCTGGAACTTAAAAGTACATCAAACATAACAAACATGTAGAACTTTCTAGAAATAGTAAACACATCTTCTCTGCCCTTGGCGGGATTTGAACTGGGGACCGCAGGCACGTCGATCTGCGATGCTAACCACTGCACCCCCGCGTTCCGACGGTAGACTCGCGGCAATATATTTGTAAGTCGCATTTTTATGTGGGACATTGAGTTGTCAGTCACCAGAAACATGCTGGCGTAGTTTGCCGAAAACCGTTAGTAAGCGAGTAAATATATTAGTCCCATAACATTTGAAATTGTTTTTCTTTTTTAATATATAAATGCCTTAGTTTTAATGGCGATTATGCAGAAAAAATGTATAAGGTTGTACTTTTAATATGTGTGTAATAAAATTTGATCTTTTTATATTGTTAATTTAAAAAAAAAAAAAAAAAAAAAAGCTTACGGGACTTAAGTGCGCGATCATCAGTCCCTAAAAAGACAGCACAAACATCCATGACCTAGAGAGGATTCGAACCCCCGACGGGGAACGGCCTTGCGCATCGAAGCGTAGCGCCTCAATGCGCTCGGCCACTCAGTTGTGGCTCTCTTTCATCATCATCATCATTGTTATTATCGTTTGTCTTGTCCTACAATACACCACGTAAATGAAAACGTTCAGACATTGTAACTTGAAACACATAAAAAATAACATTCAGCTATTAGCGTCCGCTTCGTCGCTTCGTGAGTCGCTCTGTTTCATGTTTGCGCGGGACCTCCTCTCCACGTTGGTAACAGTTAGCTAACCTTGGATGATGCCCAACAGAAACAGCCGCGACCTTCCTATATTCATTTTTGCTACACATTGCGACAGCCTCGCGCCTAACAGTTAGTCAGCTGCTCTGTTGAATGCGACATTACTCGAACTAGTAATACAAATGGAATAAAAGTACGGCATGGAGATGTGGTTTAGTAGAAGACACATGGATTTTACAAGTGTAACGAGCACTTTAGGACCGTGAAACAGGAAAAACACGCAAAATAGATAAAATTAGTGTGGAGACGATAACGGTAACTGGACGAGTGCATATAGACTGGTAAGATGCATATGAATTCAAAAATGTGTACATAATATGTTACATATTAATAATAATGTTTGTTAAGCTTAACTGCGGGGTGCTGGCCGCGGTGGCCGAGGGGACTGAGGCGCTCCAGTCACGGTGTGCACGGCCACTACGGTCGGGGGTTCGAATCACCCCTCGGGCATGGATATGTGTGCTGTCTTTAGTATAAGGTAGTTGATAAGTAGTTTGTAAGTTTAGGGACTGATGACCCCGTAGTTAAGTCCCATAAGCTTAACAAACATTTGAACTACGGGGTCATCAGTCCCTAAACTTACAAACTACTTATGAACTAGCTTATACTAAAGACGACACAAACATCCATGCCCGAGGGGGATTCGAACCCCTCGACCGTAGCGGCCGTGCAGACTGTGACTGGCGCGTCGCAGACCGCTCGGCCACTGCGGCCGGCTGTACATAAGAATGAGGAAAGTGTATGACGATTCTATTGTTCAAGAAGGGTAATTGAAAAGCAAGTGATTAGTATCGAGTAATCGTACTTATATCCACGGTAGCAGAAATAATAAAGTTGTAATCGTCAGTCCAAATGTTAAAATGTCTGTAAATCTATGGGACTAAAGTACTGCGGTTATCAGTCCCTAGGCCTACAGACTACTCAAAGTAACCTAAGGAACACACACACACACACACACAGGACTCGCACCTCCACGGTGAGCAACTGCAAGCTCCGCAGCCAGACTGCTGCTCCGCCACTTCACCGCGGCTGGTCAGTGCAATGACTCGTTTAATGCAGCTCTCTACGCTGACCAAGCCTCATCATCTCTGAATTAAACAGTAACCCATAACCATTTGAACCTGCTTACTCTATTCCTTTCTCGGTGTTGTTTTGCCATTTTCAAACCTAGCGTTCTAAGGCGCCTAGCCGCGGAGCGCGCAGCTGCTCGCCGTCGGAGTTTCGAGACCTCTCTCGGACAATGGGTGCACTTGTTAGCCTAAGTTAGTTATAAATAGTTTGTAAGCCTAGGGACTGATGACTAGAGTAGTTACAAACATTTGAACAATTTTTGATAAATTTACGATTTCTTGGTGTCTGACGTGTGTCCGTCCAATCGATCCCTTTTCTTAGATAAAAAAAAAAAAATGTCAGAAATTGTTTACCCAATTCTGTTGAGCACCTCGTTATTAGTTATCCGATTTAGCAATGTATCTTCAATTATCGTTCGAAGGAAAACGTCTAGCTCGCAGTATGATTAATTAACTGTTGATCGGTGTCCATGTGCTATGCTATCATTATCTAGTCGTATAAGTTCTACAATGTGGTCTTTATTTTCGTAATGGAGGTTAAGCAGCAAGTGCAACATTTCACTTAGTCAAAATATAAACGTCACAAGTTAGATTACCAACTGCTTGTATGAGTCTTGTATGAGTTAGACGCGCTGCATCAGTTGGGTAACGATATTGGTTGCAATGGTTCAAGACTCGTAAAGCAGTTCGTAATATAACTTGACTAAGTGTAATGTAAAATTAAATGATCACATTGTAGAATTGATACGACCAGATGATGATAGCATAGCTCATTAAAACCGGACATCATAAATTTATCAAACTGCGATCTTTTCGTGTTCATTTTGAAGACCTGTGATGTCAGGTACTGTGAATTTAATCTTCAGCATTCTTTTAAGCTGCGCTGAATGACCGCATGGTCTAAAGGCGTCATGCTACGGACTAGGCTGCCGTTGCCACGAGAGGTTAGTCTTCCCTCGGCCGCGCGCGCGTTTGTGTGTGTGTGTGTGTGTGTGTGTGTGTGTGTGTGTGTGTGTGTGTGTGTGTGTTTAATAGTTTGTAAGTGTAGGGTCTGTTGACTGTAGCATTTTGGTCCAATAGGTTTACAAGCATTTGAACACGTTTTGGGACTATTTTGGTCAGGGATGGAAAAGGAAATCGTTCGTGCACATCGAAAAGAACGATCCCGGCATTTGCTTTCAGTGATTTGGGGGAAATCACGGAAAAAGTAAATCTGGATGACCGCGTTCGGGTTTGAAGTGCTATCCTCCAGAATGCGAGTCTAGTATGTTACCTCTGCGCCACCTCGCTCGGTAGATGATGTACGGACGCTCGGAAAATGTATTGGATCACACTAACAAAGTGCAATTAGGCTTGAAATGTAAACACGACAGCGAAAACCTGTTTCCAAAAATTCAGTTTTCACCGTCCACGATATGTGTCGTCTGCAAACGCTGTGGTAGGTTTCGCTTCACAAGTGACGGTATTCCGTATAACGCATTTTGTACAGATATGAAACTCGTGGAAAAGTTGTGGCGTGGCGTGATGTGATGAAAAGGCGTGAGGCAGGTGGTGCGTTGCTTTTGAGCAGAGCCGCGGGTTCCGCCGGCGGCGGTATCTGGCCGGCGGTGGCGGCGGCAGCGGGGGCGGTGGTGGGGGTGACAGCGACAGCGCGAGCGACAGACTGCGAGAGCGGGGCCGCGCCGCGCTCATTTATTGAAGAGCGCTGACGGACGGCCGGTCGATCCGATCCAAGAATGGAAGCGGGTCACCGCCGCTGCCCGCTGCCCGCTGCCCGCGGGTCACTGCCCAACCGCTCTGTGCACTCCTCGCTTTTGTTACGAGCGCCGTTTGAAAGTCCGTGCAAGACTAGAAACTGCTAACGTGTTTGGGAAAACAATTTTATTTTTCCACATACTCTCCATTTAAACTTATACACTTCGTCCAACGCTGTTATAAATTGTTGATCCCTTCCGAATAATAGGGATTGTCCAAGCCTGCAAAATAGCTATAAGTTTCTGCAATCACCTCCTACTTTTCACTACTCTTACCGTACCGCTCCTTGGTCTCTTTCACGTCCGCAGCTTCGGCTGGACTTGTCGCATGCCTTGAAAGCCTCTGTAGCGCCACTGAGTCTCGGACGGTTTTAGAGTCGTTCTGTGGCGCGAAAGTCGTGTACACGGATGTTTCCGTGGTCGACGGCCATACTGGATATGCATATGTCCATGGTCAGCATATCGAACAACATTCACTGCCCTGTGGGAGTAGCGTTTTCACTGCGGAATTGGTTGCCATCTCGGGCACTTCAGCATCTCAGAGCGTGCCCTGGGGAGTCTCTGGTCATCTGACTCCCTGAGTGGCTTGCAAGCCCTCGCCAAATGTTTCCCAAAACATCCTTTGGTGCAATCCATACAGGAGTCTGTTTCCAGGCTTGTTCGTTCTGGTCGCTCTGTGGTCTTTGTTTGGACCCCAGGCCACGTCGGAATTCCTGGAAACGAACGTGTGGATCAGCTGGCTAAGCAGGCTACTACCTCCAGTCCATTGGCGATTGGTCTTTCGGAGAGCGATCTCCGACTACAGTTCCATCGGAAGATGCTTGGTCTGTGGGATTTCGAGTGGGCTAACTCTGCTCAACCCAGCAAGCTTCGTGCAGTGACGCTATCTACGGTCGCATGGAAGTCCTCACTGCGGTCGTCTCGTAGGGAATCGGTTGTTCTCTGCCGCCTACGAATCGGCCACACATGGCTGACGCATGGCCACCTTTTTCGGCGGGAGGACGCACCACAGTGTGACTGGCGCCCCCTTGAGGGTCCACATTCTGGTGGACTGTCCACATTTAGTTGCCTTGCGACACTCTTTTAATCTGCCAAATGCGCTTTCTTTTATGCTAGGAGACGATGCTGCTATGGTTGAACGTGTTTCAGATTTTATTCGCGCAGCTGGTTTTTATCATGTGATTTAATGGTGGTATGTTCCCTTCTTCGTTTTTACTTGTATCCTTTCCTCATATTTACCTGTGATTTTTAATCTTTGACTTGTTAACGCATTTCCTTAGGAACGCTCACAATGTTTTATCTCTAAGATCGGAACAAGGGACTGATAACCGTTGCTGTTTAGTCCCTTCCAAAAACCAACAACAACAACAACAACAATCACCTCCTCGTTTGAATGAAATCTTCGTCCCACCAGCCATTTCTTCAAATTGGGGAAGAAATAGCAGTCCGAGGGAGCCAAGTCTGGAGAATAGGGGAGATGTGAAACGAGTTGAAATCCTGTTTCCAATAATTTTGTGTGCTGGTGCATTGTCATAATGGAAAAGGACATTTTTGTGGGCCAACCGCCGGTGTTTTTCTTGCAGCTCGGTTTTCAAACGGTAAAATAACGATGAATAATATGCACGTGTAATAATTTTACCCTATTCCAGGTAGTCGATGAGGATTATCCCCTGCGAATCCCAAAAGACCGTCACCATAATCTCTCCGGCCGAAGGACCGGTCTTCTCCTTTTGGCCCACTTTAGGTTACGGTAGTAACACTAAAAGTGGGCTTTTGCGATCATCTTTTGTCAGCCCGAAATTTAAATGAAAATAACGGCTTAACCATGCATCTGACACGAAAATTGAATAACCGAATTTCTAGAGGAGATAATTCTATAAAACTTTGCTCTCTTATGTTTTTTTCATATCTCGTATCGTTTGAGAGATATTTGCAAAAATAACGGAGTTTTGACGCACTCCATTAAATTAACGAAACCCACCCCTTCGCAGATGTCACGCGACATTCCTCGTCCAGAATTGTCTCTGGCATTCGCCATCTTGCGTTGATGATTTTCTTATTGTAACTTACACGTTGTCATTTCAAAGCAATAGCGCACTGAAGAATTCACAAAAACACGTCGTTCTTCGTACGATAAATGATGATCTAGTGTCTACAAATGCCATATTACCATCAGTTAACAACAGCCATCAATAGAATGAGATTAAAGAAATCAATTCCTAATTCTTAGCTGTAGCGTTGCAGACAGCATGGTATAAGGTCGTAAACAATATCATCTGTACAAATGACAGACTGTGTAATATTGGGAAAAGCAATACCAACGTCTGTCAGAAATGTCCAGCAGCAGACACCATAAAACATCGTTTTGTCTGTGAAGGAAACAAAAATATTTGGGATGTTGTGAAGAAACAGATTGCCTTTATAAAAAGCACTGATGGTAGAGAAATCACAATCAATGATATACATCTACCACAAAATGTTTCGTCTCCAGAACAGAAGAATAATGCTATTGTATGGCTGACTGGCCATTACATCAATTATGTCATTCACAACAGAGGCGACGATAATATTCTGGAATATGAACAGTATTTACATACAGAATGTTACAAAGAACATAAGAGGAAAAGCCATGAAAAACGCTTTGGAAATAGATTAAAAGCATTGTTTGTGAGACAGGGTGTGGGATAACGTAAAATAATGAATGCATGCTAAAGTAGGGGACAGCTGCTGAGGGTGAAGTACGGTGGGGACTTCGTGGGGCCCCGTGGCCGCTACGGTAGCCGTGAAGGCCTCAGCAGAACCCTGAAACGGCAATGCTGCTACCGAAAAACGTGACATAAACACATGACGAGCAACTCAATTTTTCGACAAAATGTCAGATCAAGTATCAGGCTCAGGAAAATACATTAAGATTGAAAGACAAAATATTTGGAAATTAGATATCAGTAGAAATTACTACATTTACATTTGAGGAACTTCATTTTCTTTTATGAATCAACAGTTGAGAAATTTGTTGTTCAGTTAGCCACTGAAGAGGCATTTCTTTATTTAATATACATATTTGGTAACAAACCATAGCAAAGAAGCTAGCCGAAGAAGGCGAAAAAGGTAAAAAAAAGTAGCGTAGTAGGCAGTGTGTTGGACTGTGACGCTGAAGGTCAGTGGTTCGGAACCCGCCCTTACATAATTTTTTCTTAAAAGGGTTTCAGACATTGTTATTAATTAATTTATTATTATTTAGATTGTTTGCAAAAACTTATAAAACTACAAATCTAAAGTGGGCCGTAAAACACGTCAGTGCGATTTTTTTTTTCTGCAGATTCTCCCTAATTTTTATGATAAATTTCTCCGTATCGAAATCCAAATCAAGTAAAGATCCTTTTGCTTGAACTCAGCAGTAAACGAATAAAGAAATGTGAAAGATACACAGGCACAGCTGGAGACCTCATCGACGGCACACTGACTCCGAGTAAAACTGGCCGCATCCGACCAGCCGCAAGTCTGACCTTGGCCGTGGCCGCACTAGTGCGCCATCGCCAAACTACTGAGGCCATCGGTTCGTAGACTTAAAAACCACTTAATTACCTAAGGACAACGCACACATCCATGCCAGAGCGAGGACTCGAACCTCCGACTGGGAGCGACCGTGCAATCCGTAGCACGGCGCCTTAGACCGCTCGGCCATTCCTTCGCCGCAACTCTCATTCAGCCTTGGTGTTTGTGAAGGGAACGCTAACCAGCGCTCGGTAAGTGGAGAAGGTAAAGATATCTTTAGACAGGCCATAAAAATTGCATACTGTCGAAATATAGCTCAATAATGTCGTAGGGCAACATTCAAATCAAATGTTTGTAAATCTATGGGACCAAACTGCGTGGTCATCAGTCCGTAGCTTATAAACTACTTAACCTAAGGATAACACACACACCCTTGCACCAGGGAGGACTCGAACCTCCTACAGCGAGCAACTGCGCGCTCCGCAGCGAGGCGCCTTAGATCGCTCGGCTACTCCACCGCGGCTCGGGCAACATTGCAGCCAACGTCAACATACCGGCATCATTTGCCCGGCAATGTTTGCGTTAACAAAAACAGAAAATCCACACAGAACCCTGCAAATCAGATGGGAAGAAAGCACCTTGAATAATAGAAACACCCCTAAATACCTTGGTGTAACATTGGACAGGTCACTAACGTACACACATCACTGCAACACCAGGCAGAAAGTAGGCTCAAGGAACGCTCTGCT
Source organism: Locusta migratoria (assembly GCA_026315105.1). NCBI lineage: Eukaryota > Metazoa > Arthropoda > Insecta > Orthoptera > Acrididae > Locusta > Locusta migratoria. Next base: position 141,781,383 of record CM048749.1, on the reverse strand, counting down.
TAGAAAGCTATCGGGGAGTGGTTGGGGAGCGGACCCCGACATACTGCGCACCACAGCACAGACTTCACGCTTTTCAACAGGAGAGTAGCCTGTCCAGTGCGGAATAGATCTGCGCATGCCAAAATCGTCGATATCGCCTTGAACGAAACGTGTAGGATAATCACTGGGGGTATGAAACCGACCCCCTTAGACCGCCTGTATAAGGCATCTGGCCTTGCCTCACCAAAAGACCGCAGAACAGCTGCAGAGTACACAGAGCGATTCAAGCAAACTTTCGAGGAGCGCCACGTTCTCTACAACGCCCAAGCTCCGCCAGGACTGCGGCTGCTGGTACCGTGGGACTGGGGAACTAAGACGTGTATTTCCTGTATGGGCTCACTGTCTACTACGTTCGTCATAATTGCCAGTCCTCGAGTAATTTTTAACAGACTATACTCACGTTTAACTATTTCCTGCCAGCGTTTAAGTCTCTCTTCTGTTTTCGACTTCACTAAAGAGTGAGCACCCGAGATAAACCTTTCCCTGCTGCGAAGACTACAAGCTTCCTAGTGTTTTTTTATTTGTGGACGGAGAAGTTGGTACTGCTTCCTCCCACAAGTCCCCTAAAACCTCCACATCCTTGCGGATGCTGTTGCGTAGCAGTGTGCGTTTGTACCGCCCTACAGTACGCACGAGGTGCCGTAGTGCTGTCCAAGTGTTTATGGAAAGCATAGAGTTCTGACTACCTGTTGTCTTCTATAGTTGTGTCCCCAGCGCAGAAGACAGCACAGAGGTCGTTGGCCCTTCTACAGCATACAAGTGAGGCTAAAATAAGCTCTGTATGATGGAAGTATAAGAAGCTACTCGCGAGAATTTTGTCAGGGATGCCATTTATTAAATAAATAATAAAATATGAACAACTATTGTTAATCTGACACGCCCTCTGCTGCCCGTAGTTCATGTTGAGACCTCGACTGTTATCACAATTATACAAATCTTTACTCATTACCGGCACGGTTCGGCGCGTATAGTGGTCAGCTCGAGAATGAAACTGCGGTGCGTTGCGAGAGGACACCTGACGCTGTATTTCGCGCCAAAACAGGGCTGTCTCGCGCGCCTTCTGCAAAATCGCTCTTCTCTTGTTACAATAAGAGAAGGCCCCTTAAACTTTTTAAACTCTCAAAATCTAGCCTGTCCTTCAGATATTTATTACAAATTCTCAGCTCTGAATAATTAATATTTAGTATATAATAAACAAAACTAATTTCAAAATAAATCACGTGACGTGAAATGTAGCAGCCAATGCGAGGAGAGTACCAGTAATATAGGCGGGCTTTCCCATGGGAACTAGCACCTACTGTGCCGTATGCTACTGCTCCCCACCTCACATTTCAACATATGCTGCACTTCTGTCTTTCTTCCGCGTTTAAGACACGTACAATGTTAGCAAAGAAACAGCCAGCGGCCAGAAATATGGAGTGGCCATAGGCCAGGAATATCACAAGACGTGGGTGTCTTTCACTAGCGTTGACTTTGCTCTTTTAGAATTTCTCTGTTACTATACGACTTACATCGATTTAGGCAGCGATTTCTACGGAGAAAAGTTGCAGCCAGTAGCGTTATTTATGCCACTATGACTCTTTCAAGATAGGGGTAGCACTCTTACGTAAATGGAATCGATGAAATGGGAATCGATCGGCGGTGTTCCTTAGGAGACGAACTGCTGTGTGGTTCGCTGCGCACCATGACCCAGAAACGTCTTCTTCAGGTCGATAACTTCCCTGGCACCTTCTCACACTTGTCTGCATCACTCACTTTTTTTTAAAATGATAAAGATTCGTTCAGAGTGTTTTGCACACTCGTGAATATCATGTTTTACACGTGTATTATTTCTTCAAGCAGCCACTCAGCTGCTTTAAGTCTTGTTTTGCCATAAAATATGATATAAAATTTTTTATTAGCCATGCAACACTCGTGTCACACAATGTAATCAATGAAAAATATGCCCACGAGGTGTTCCAGTGAGCTGCATGTTGTCGGTCTATCACAGGGGTGTCTTACTAAATTTCGATGTTAATATGTAATTTGTTAACCTGTTGGACGAAAGTTGTATAGTCATTATTCCCTAGACTTACAAACTATTTGAAGTAACTTGCACTAAGAACAACAGACAAGCCTATGCCCGAGGGAGGTGTCGAACCTCCGACGGAAACGGCTGTCCACTCCGCAGCATGACGCACCATTCCGTGTGGTTAAAATGTGGAAGTGGGCGATTTTATCACTATGGCGGTGATGACCAAAAAAAGTTTCATAAAAGAAATAATTACTAAACGAAAACAGTTAAAACACAATTTTCCTACGTATGCTAGCAATGTGTATTTATAATATTACAAACGTAAAATGAAACGTACCCAAAGAAGAAAAATAACTTTTCTCCTTCTTTGCAAAGTTCCTGGCTGTCTGATGATCGATGTCGAAATTCTGAGAATGCTGTCAAATGACCGTGTGTTAGCGAAGATCCCGATTTAGATTTTACCTGTTTTATTCATGGATAAAGAGTCAGGTCTCAGATATATGTGTTTACAAATAAGGACACTTGTTAAAGTGCCAATTTGAGTAGGTTGGAATACTGAACGGTTATGATATATTTTTTTTATAAAATTGTAAAAATATTCAAACATGTTTGTAAACTAATTGGACCAAACTCTTGTAGTCATCAGTCCCTATATTTACAAACTACGTATGAATTAACTCATACTAAAGACAGCACAAACATACATGCCCGAGGGTGGATTCGAACCCCCGACGGGGAACGGCCTCGCGCATCGGAACATAGCGCCTCAATGTGCTCGGCCGCAGAGCAGAGATGGAGTGTAAAAGTGATGCACTGGGATCGATCGCGAGCGGTCTTGAGTATCGGAGTTGTTAAATGTCCGTAGTGGAGATCGTGAAACGCGACTGTTACTGAATCGTGTGTCGGGAGAAGTAGTGGTGATTCCAGTAGAGGGAGCTGAGGAAATTGGCAACGCTACCTCCTGCGCGTGGGTGTGGATTGCTGACTGGTTTTCTAGGCGGTGTTGCCGTTCAGAGAATGTACAAACGCACAGTACGCAGAGGCCTCAAACTAGGTTGTGAAGCCAAGTAACTAATAGGACGGTGGCTAACGAAGTCAACTTAGAGGTTTATAAAAGCCATTAAATTGTGAAATACCAGTGTGCTCCCGTCGGAGGTTCGAATCCTCTCTTGGGGTATAGGCATCCGTTGCCCTTAGCATGAGTTAAAGTTGTTTATAAATCTGTGGCCAATGTGTGTTCGTAGGTTTTCCCGGCGAATATGCTGAGTGATATGCTGTGATGATCTCTCGGGCGTGCAGCCAGAGGTATTGATCGTTGTGGAACGAATTTTCCGACAGCGTAACGTGCCATCATCATCAGGTTACTCCCAGGCGCTGGACCGGCGGTTGTGCTATATATACCTGCGGTCGGGGGGGGGGGGCGGTTCGAATCCCCCCTCGGGCATGGATATTTGTGCCGTCCTAGTTCGTAATTAGTTCATAAGTAGTTTGTAAGTGTAGGGACTGATGACCCCGTAGTTAAGTCCCATAAGCTATACAAACATTTGAAAATTTTTATACCTGCGGTCACCCCCATCCACTGACCGCGTGTGCGGACTGCGGGATGCTGCGGTGGTAGAGGTTCTGCTTACGCTGCGATCGAAGAAATTTTAGGCACTAAAATTTCTTATATAGCAGCGTTAGCAGAACACCGAGCACGACGAAGACAGAGCGCAAAGTCAGGTCCGCCACTCGAGTCCAGAGCAGGAGTTACCCACACCACCGCAGCACCCCGCAGTCCGCACACGTGCTCGGTGGAGGGGGTGATCGCAGGTATATATAGCACAACCGCCGGTCCAGCGGGAGTAACCTGATGATGATGGCACGTTACGCTGTCGAAATTCGTTCCACAACGATCAATCCATCCGGCTGCACGCCCGAGAGATCTTCACTCGTCTGTGGCCCTCTGACCAAAGTAGTTTGGTCTCTTGAATTTACAAACATTTGAACATTTTTTTTAAAAAGTTCGAGTATGGCGTTTTTGAGCGACTTTTACCGCAATTAATTTAAACTGTATTTTTGTTTAGTTGTTTTGCAATTACCGGCGGGAGTTGTTAACAACTGGTTGGGAGCGGTGGCTGAAAAGTTAGCGGTGTTCATTCCAGTAATCGATCGTGAGGTGGGGGGGGGGAGGCAGGTGGTAGTGGGTCAGTTCTCGAGGTGCATTAAAGTCCATATCTAAAATATCTGCAGCTGAATTGTCAGGCGATTATGGGCACAAATATCTCCTTGCATATCGCTATCTACTCCCCTGACCAGTAGGGTTATCGAATCTAAAACCTAGCTAAAGGTACTTAGTGGGCTTTTGTTTTCGACTTCAGACTGGTGACAAGTTTAAGACTCTCTCGCTGGCAAAGAATACTCGGTGGCATTGGCCCCTGAATGAGCTTGTATTTATCGCGAATCTTTGATCCAGCGCAAAGTTCCAAGACACTGGAAAGAGGCGCAGGTAACTCCCGTGTATAAGAAAGACAACAGAACGAAACCAAATAATTCTATATTATTAACGTCAGTTTGCTGTAGAATTGTTGAACACATTCTCAGTTCTAATATAGCAAATTTCCTGGCGATGGAAAAATTTCTGTCTATGCATCAGCATGACTTCAGGAAGTATCGATCATGCGAAACTCAGCTTGCCCTTTCCTCTCATCACACCTTGCGAGCTATGGATGAAGGGTAACAGGCAGACTGCATATATCTCGATTATCGAAAGGCGTTTGACACGGTACCGCATTACAGAGTGCTAACGAAGGTACGAGCATATGGAATAGGTACCCATATGTGTGAGTGGCTCGTAGACAAGTAGTAGAACCCAGTACGTTGTCGTAGGGTATTGTAAGCAGTCCCACAGGGTCGGACAGAGTGAGTTGCAGTCTCCGGCTATTGCTGATGAATGCTGTGCTGTTCAGGAAGGTGTCGTCATTGAATGACTACAGTAGGCTGCAGGATGACTTGAACCAAATTTCTAGGTGGTGTGAGGAATGGCAGCTAGCTCTAAATGAAAAACGTAAGGTGATGCAGATGAGTAGGAAAAAAAATCCCGTAATGTCGAATACAGCATTAGTTGTGTGGTGCTTGACAGAGTAGCGTCAAATTCCTAGACGTAACACTGCACAGCGATATAAAATGGAAAGAGCATATAAGTACAGTTGTGGGAGGCGAATGGTCAACATCGGTTTATTGGGTTAATTTTGGGAAGATCTGATTCATCTGTAAATGAGACTTCATATAAAACGCTCGTACCACCTCGTCTTGAGTATTGCTCATGTGTTTGGGATCACCACTAGATCTGTTAAAGGAAGACATAGCAGTTCAGAGGCGGGCGGCCAGGTTTGTTACTGGTATGTTCGACCAGTGTGCGAGTGTTATTGAAATGCTTCGGGCACTTAAATGACACTCGGTGGTGGGAAGGCGACGTTCTTTGCGAGAAACATTGTCGAAGGACTTTAGACAGCCCGAATCTGAAGCGCACAAGATAACTATTCTACTGCCGCCATCCTACATTTCGCGTAAATACCACAAAGCTACGATTAGAGCATTATGGTTCGTACAGAGACATACAAGCCCTCGTTTTTCCGTCCTATATGGGACAGAAAAGCAATACCCTTCGCCACCCACCTTTGGGTGGACAGAGGAGTGTGTGGGGTCCATATTTCATGCGTTATTTTCCGCACAAAAGTTGCGTTAAAAATGCCCTTATAGTAATTGCCTGAGCGAGACGCAACAGAATCTACGAAGAGACGCAGTACACAAAAAATATATCAACGACTTAGCCATCTGTACAGTGAATGATTATAGATCAAGCGACTCTTAGAATCCAGTATGCAGTTCTTGGCATGAAAGATAGAGGAGCTACTCTTGTGCGACTTATAGGAAAGCATACTTGACAACCAATCCGCGTTAAGCGGGAAATCCGGGTTCGGGTTCCTGTTCTGCACAAATATTCACTTATCGCCATTGTATTATTTCAATGCCTTAGCTCAGCAAAAGTCATCCCTTTCCTTCCTGTCGTCCTCGTCTTTGTTGTTGTGTTGTGTTCAGTCCAAAGACTGGATTGATACAGATCTCCACGATACCTATCGTGAGAAAGCCTGTTCATCTGTTAATAATAACGGCAATCTACATTCCTTTTATCAAATTCAAATGTTTGTAGAACTTATGGGACGCAACTACGGGGTCATCAGTCCCTAAACGTACAAACTACTTATGAACTAGCTAAGACTAAGGACGGCACAAATATCCATGCCCAAGGGGGGAGTCGAACCCCCGACCTTAGTGGCCGTGCAGACCGTGACTGGAGCGCCTCAGTCCCCTCGACCACCGCGGCCGGCATTCCTTTTATCCATCTACACCATTTGACTGTAGCAACACATTTCAAATGCTTCTATCGTCTTTCTTCTCTGAACGTCTTATCGCCCACGTTTCACTCACATACAATGTTACACTCCAGAGAAATGCTTTCAGAAAGAACTTCCTAACAGTTAATTATGTATGTCGACAAATTTCTTCTTCACAAATGCTCCCCTTAGCGCAACCATTCTGCGTTTTATTGCTTCTTTACTTCGGCCACCAGAAGTTATTTTACTGCCTAAGTAAGAAAACTCATCTACCACCTTTATTGTCTAGTTACCTAACCAACTACCTTCAGTATTTTCTTAGACTACATTGCATTACTCTGGTTTTGCTCTTGTTGTTGTTGTTGTTCATTTTATAACCTCCTCTCAAGACTCCAGTCTCCAGTCAGTTCAGCTGCTCCTGCAGTTCCTTTGCTGTCTCTGACAGAATTACAATGTCATCAACAAACCACAAAGATTTTATTTCTTCTCCCTGAACTTTAATTCATTGATAGGAATAGATGTAACGACTGGAAAACTACAGCAGTCTTCGTAATATGCCATTTACACCACCCACGAAATCAGCCTCTATACGGTTTCAACAATTCAATTAAATTTATTGCCTCAATATTTAGACCTATTACCTTGAAACTCTAAACAGATCGTACGTAATCAGTTTACATTGTCTCATACACTGTTTTATATATGTAAATATAGTTATTACTTAGGTTAAACGCAATCATTTACAATATTAATGTAAATAAAATTAAAAGAAATTAAAAACTATTGAAAATTTACATAAAAGAAAAAAATTATGCGGTTAAGAAACTTGGACAATGGGAAGAGGGGAGAGAAGACGGCTAGAGGCCCTGGAGATGTGGTGTTATTGAAGGATGATGAAGATCAGCTGGAAAGAGAATGACCAATGAAAAGGTGAAGAGAACAGTAAACAAAAATAGATTCCTGAGGAGGACGAAGACGAGACAAACTTACAGGGCACATCTTAAGACACAATAACATCATTGGAACAATAGCAGAAGGAGCTGTTGAGGGAAGAAACCGACGGGGGCCACCAAGAATATCATACATGCAACACAATATGTGTGATGAAACTTCCTGGCAGATTAAAATTGTGTGCCGGAACCGGGACTCGAACCTGGGAACTTTGCCATTCGCGAGCAAGCACTCTACTCCTTTCTTCCAGGAGTGCTAGTCTTGCATGTCTCGCAGGAGAACTTCTGTGAAGTTTGGAAAGTAGGAGGCGAGGTACTGGCGGAAGTAAAGTTGTGAGGCGGCATCGTGAGTCGTATCGGGATAGCTCAGTCGGTAGAGCGCTATCCCGCGAAAGGCAAAGGCCCCAGGTTCGAGTCCCGGTTCCGGCAAACAATTTTAATCTGCCAGGATGTTTCATATTAGAGCACACTTCGCTGCAAAGTGAAAGTTTAAATATGAGTGATGGTGGATGTAACACGTATGTGGAAATGAAGAGGAAGGCAGACTGAAGAGAGGAATGGCGCTCTGCTGTAAACCAACCTGGAGGAGGAGGAGGAGGAGGAGAAGAAGAAGAAGAAGAAGAAGAAGAAGAAGAAGCAGAAGCAGACGAAATCAGCACCCCCTCGAGTGTCAGCACATGGAACCTGCGCAAGTTAGGATGGTGTATTGTGTCGCGTGCCCTGCCGAATTTGCACGACAGAAATGGGATACAATGTTTTGTTCCACCACAGCTTGTGGAGAATTTACGAGGCCAGAAAGTAAGTTCCGTTTGGTAATAAAATGAAATTGTACACAGATACAGAAGAAATTTTTATAGCACGAAATTCTACAACTCTTAAACTACTTTTCCACATAACTGCCGAAATTTTGTAGGCACTTGTCATAGCGTGCCACAAGTTTTTGAATGCATCCTTCACAGCAGGTTGCCGCCTGCGTATTCAACCATGTGGTAACACCTCTTTATCATCGTTGAAGTGTTGACCATCAAGGACACATTTTAGGTGTAAGAAGAGATGAAGGTTGCTAGGAGAGAGGTCCGAGCTGTATGGAGGCTGATCAAACACGTCCCATTGAAATTTCCGTACGAATTGTTTGGTCACATTCGGTGTGTGAGGTCAGGCAAAATCGTGAAAAAAAAAAATCTTTTGACAGTAATCCTCTTCTTACACCTAAAATCTGTCCTTGGTGGGCAACACTTCAACGATGATGACGAGCTGAAAGAAAATGTTACCACATGGTTGAATACACAGGCGGCAACATTCTATTAAAAAGGCACACAAAACCTTGTGCCACGCTATGACAATTGCCTACAAAATTTCGGAAGCTATGTAGAAAAGTAGTTTAACAGTTGCAGATTTTTGAACAATCAATATATCGTTTTATATAACCAAACGGAACTTAATCCAAAAGTGAAAACAGTTTCAGCCGACCAGCTGCATAAAATGATTTACATCTATAAACCTTTACCTAGATTTCGGCAAAATTACTTTTGCCTTCTCCAGAAGTATACAATAAAGCTCACATTAAAAAGGTGGCTGACTCCATGTCAATAGATTAAAAATTAAAATTTAAAAACAATGTCACATTATAAAATTTTGGACCACGTCCACACACAGGTCGAGTGAGCACTGCTCAATGTGACATTGTTTTTAAATTTTAATTTTTAATCTATTGATATGGAGTCAGCCACATTTTAACAACTTTTTTTTAATGTGAGCTTTATTGTATACTTCTGAAGAAGGCAAAATTAATTTTGCCGAAACCTAGGTAAAGGTTTATAGATGTAACCCATTTTATGCAACTGGTCGGCTGAAACTGTGTTGACTTTTGGATCGTGTTCCACCGTTGCTGAATTGCAGCCATGTTTAAAATTTTAAACGGAACTTACTTTCTGGACGCGCCTCGTATTTTCATTTTCAGACCTGGCATGTTCTTTGGGAACTTCTTAATAACTGCAACGAGCAGGGAATGGCAAGGTGGCAGACGAGTACCGGAGCAAGACTTACGCACAGTTGGCATTTCCCGCGCGGCTGATGCGATTATAACCAGTAGAGCACATTTTTTGCCGGACTGGGGAGGCGTGCGCGTAAGAGGCTTTGGGCGGCTGCAAGTGTACACGTTTTAATCCGATTGCCGCGTCACTGCCGCGGCGTTTCCTCCTGCATGCTTGATGCCGCCGCCTCGCTCAAGGTTGCCGGCCGAGTTTTCCCTGTGAGCGGCAAATTACTGTGTGCCTCCCACGTGTTACGTGAGCGCCTACTGTGCGCCGTCTTCAAGCTGTGAAACCGTACTGGCGGACTGGTATGTAGAAGAACTCATTGCTAGACAACACTAACCCAATGTTGCACGTTTATCCATTCGTTGGAAACCCTCAAGGATCAGTCTTGGTCCCACTAATACAAATTCTGTACACAATCTATATGTATAGGCCTGCTCAAGTAAACTCCCTTGCAGCCCTTTAAAAATCCTTTAAACTGCAGCTTAACATTCATTCTCCATTATGTAATTATGTCAGTTCCAGGCATAGGACGAACCAATCATCTAACCTGCATTGAAAACTGCATCGTACACACACAGAGGCATGAAAAATTTATTTTTCCGAGAGGGCGATTCAATTGTTAATTATAAATATCTATCCTTTTCAATGCTTGAAACTAAAAGACAGCGCATGGACATGGCTCGGATGAAGGGGTTTGGACCCCTGTCCCCTCCGTTTCGAACCGAGCGAGGTGGCGCATTAGTAACACACTAGACTCGCATTCGCGAGGATGGTGGTTCAAATTCACCTCCGTGATTTTCCTAAATCACATCAGGCAAATGCCGGGATGGTTCCTTTCAAAGGGCACGGCCAATTTCCTTCCCCATTCTTAGCCAAAATCCGAGCGTTAGCTCCGTCTCTAATAACCAAGCTGTCGACAGGACGTTAAACCATAAGCTTCCTTCTTCCTCCGTTTCAACGAGCCCGTACACTTACAAAAACACTACAATCTACAGTATAATAATAATAATAATAATAATAATAATAATAATAATAATAATAATAATAATTTCGTGTGGCTCATTGGCGTGGTACAAGTCTGTCAATTGGACGCCACTTCGGAGACTTGCGTGTCCCTAGCCTACCCCAGTTATCCAACCGGGGAAAAGGGACCTACAGCTTAACGTGGAATCCGAACCACGTGCCGTTTCTGGCGACTCGTCACATCGTTGATAGGTGAAGGATGGGTTAAAGTGCAGACTGAAAAACCGATGTCCGACGGGGTTTTCAACCCGCGACCCTTCGGTTTCCAGTCGAGCACTGTACCCCAAGACCACCAGGCCCAACACAATCTACAGTGAAGAGCCAAAGCAACTGGTGTAGGCATGCCTATGCAGAAACAAAAAAAAAAAAAAAAAAAAAAAACCACCCTAAACACTCAGAGGATGGCACTGTAGTCGGCTACACCTATATATATTTTCTGCTCCTATGATGGCAGGTTGTCAGGATTTAAGTGAATTTGAACGTGATGTTATAGTCGGTGGACGAGAGATGGAGCACAGCATCTCCAAGGAAGCGATGGGGTAGGGATTTCATTGTACGATCATTTCACGAGTGCACCGTGAATATTGGAAATGTGATGAAACATCAAATCTCCGACATGGATAAGGCCGGAGAAAGATACTGCAAGAACAGGACCAACGACGACTGAAGAGAGCCGGCCGCGTTGGCCGAGGCGACTGAGGCGCTTCAGTCACGGTCCGCACGGCCACTACGGTCGGGGGTTCGGATCCCACCTCGGGCATGGATATTTGTGCCGTCCTTAGTCGTAGCTAGTTCATAAGTAGTTTGTAAGCTTAGGGACTGATGACCCCGTAGTTAAGTCCCTTAAGTTCTACAAACATTTGATTTGATTTCACTGAAGAGAATCGTTCAACGTGGCAAAAGCGCAACCCTTCCGCAAATTGCTGCGGATTTAAATGCTTGGTCATTAAGAAGTATCAGCACGTGAACTATTCAACGAAACATCATCTATATGAGCTTTCGCAGCCCAAGGCCCACTCTTCGACACTTACTGACTGCACGACGCAAAGGTTTACGCCTCGCCTGGACCGTCAACTTCATTGGACTGTTGACATCTGGAAACATATTGCCTGGTCTGCCACATTTCTAATTGTATCGAGCGATAGACGTGTACAGTTATGGAGACAATCTCATTAGTTCATGGACCCTGCATGCAAGTCGGGGAATGTTCAACCTGGTGGAGACTTTAAAATGGTGTAGGATGTGTGCAGTTGGAGTGATATGGGGTCTCTGATACCTGTAGGTACGACTCTGATAGGTGACACATCATGGCTGATTACCTGCATCCATTCATGCCCCTTGTGCATCCCGTTGATTATAGCAGGACAATGTGAGACACCACTCGTCCAGAATTGCTACAGAGTGACTCTGTTATGGTCTGAGAACCATTTTCCTCGTATGTAATGTGCCCTTCAGGTTTTTTAAATGGTTCGCTGCATATTGAGCCGCTCGGGACCATCTCCCCAACTTTTGGCCTTCCAAGACTGTGACGGTTCTGCGCTGTTTCAAGACGATAACGCACCACCCTATCGCTCCCACCCCGCCTGGGAATGTTTCCAGGAACATGTCGTGGTACCCAAGAGCCTGAGATGACCACCTCGCATCCCAGATTTGAACTATATCGAACATATGTGGGACGTTATAGAACGCAAGCTCCGAACCATGGATCTTGCAACCACGAACTGACGACATTTGGGTGTCGCTCTGTAAAGGATTTGTTGTCTTTTGCATCGAGTGAAGTACCAGAGACTCGCAGACTCACTTCCACAGCGTGTCACTGCAGTCCACAGGACCATAGCAGACCATGCACAATATTGTCTGCCCCGCAACATATGCCTAGTCAGTGTATTTGTATCACTATCTTTCATACCAAAACGCAAACATAAATAATTTAGTATAAAGCAATTTCGTTTTATTTACTGGTTTCAGAACCTTTGTATAAAACTACACGATACAGATCACATAAAACGACACTGTAAGTACCGGAGGCGCGATACTCGCTGACAGATGAAACGACACTAGCGCTCCTAGCGGCGAGCAAGGCGACCTGAGAGTCGTGTTCGTTTATAATTATTTTCCTACGTAATTAACGGAATAATTAATGTTTGGATTCCAAGCATTAGCAAAATAACAAGATACATGAATGATCGTTAAATAAATGCAAAAAGCCGGCCGCGGTGGCCGAGGGGACTGAGGCGCTCCAGTCACGGTCTGCACGGCCACTACGGTCGGGCGTTCGAATCCCCCCTCGGGCATGGATACTTGTGCCGTCTTTAGTATAAGTTAGTTCATAAGTAGTTTGTAAGTTTAGGGGCTGATGACCCCCGTAGTTAAGTCCCATAAGCTTAACAAACATTTGAACATTAGATTTCTTCTTTATTGGGGAACAGTTTTCATACTTGCAACTATTTATTGTCCCGTCTGTGAGGTCGTTCCTTCAGCTACAACAGCTGGTGGCTGATTTGGTGCATTAAATATGTAGGTATTGTATTACAAGTTTGCTACGTTCCACACTCGCTGATTTCACTGGAATTGCAGTGAAAAAACCTTAACCTTTCTGAATAGAAATGCGACATCTTTCTGATAAAGTTTAACTCTTCTAATGTTTACTAGCCATTTTTGTTGTTAAAAGAAAATGAAATTCTTCAGTAAATAGCTGCACATTAAAAATAATTATAAATGAAATGTCATGTAATGTACTGTTTATTACCTTTCAAAAAAATGTTCAAATGTTTGTAAAGCTTATGGGACTTATCTACGGGGTCATCAGTCCCTAAACTTACAAACTACTTATGAACTACTTACGAACTAGGACGGCACAAATATCCATGCCCGAGGTGGGATTCGAGCCCCCGACCGTAGTGGCCGTGCAGACCGTGACTGAAGCGCCTCAGTCTCCTCGGCCACCGCGGCCGGCTATTACCTTTCCATGGATCTTAGGAAACCTAAGAAAGACAAACGTTTGAGTTAATTTGTAGTCTTTACCGGTTTTATTGCACTTGTATATGTTCCTTAATGTGAAAAGTACAAATATAAACAGTGTTATTTACACTCGTCCGTGATGACATTCAGAAATGTAGCTCACCAGTCGTTTGGAGCGCTGCTGTTGCAGTGTATAATAAAAATCAGTGACATTGTCATGACAGTGAATGTTGGATTGTGTTAAGTACACAGTAGTATAAAAACGAAATATTTTACGTCGAAAGTGAACAATGATGCAAAGACATAAGAGTAGCCTAATATCATACCTGGACATCTGACCTAATGGTCGAAATTTAGTTAGCAGTCTATCCTATAGGAAGTTTTTCCGCTCTTTTCATTCGTGAAATCCGTTTTTTCCAAAAATTTACGTAAATACGATAAATTTGACTGTTCACATCAAAAGCGGACACCTACATAAGAACTTGATATCAAATTCGGACACTTGTTGAATGAAGCAGTGTGCACCAAGAAAAACGCAGTATATGATCACATGACCTCGCAAATTAAACATGGCGACAGTATGTGCCAGGTACTAAGACGTATTAGCCCTTACTTAGGTTTTTCAGTAATTTTTTATAGTATTATTAATAACAACCATCTTAAAGCGAGTAAAATGGAACATAATATATCACCAGCATCCGAAGGAAAAGCTTGGAAACGGTTGAGACAACATGAAAAGTGGAAAATAAACATTTAAAAGAAAGAAAGGTAAGACTAGCCTATAAACTACACTGTTCCATTGTAAGATTTGTTGTACAAAATTATCACTTTTTGGAAAGAAGTTCGATGTCAGAAATGACGTAAGGATGTCTACGGAAAAATCTGGCGACAGTTTCAACAGACCTTACGCTAATAATTTATGTATATAAAATTAAAAAGATTTATGATAATTGTGGTTTTCATTTCTCTAATATGTTATTGAGTTCAGAATTTAATATTTTCCACTTTATGTTGATATTCCTATAATTTCCAAGATTATACACCTGTAAAAGATTCTCGTCAGCAGTAACCGAATCTCTGTGTATCAAAAACGGACGTCTGAAAGCGTGTTCTCATCAAAAGCGGATATCTACACATTTTGGTTTCAAAGACGGTCATCTGTATTTTCAAACACAATTTGAAGGTGCTTGAGTAATCAAATTGATATTAGCCACTTCCAGATATAAATCCTCGAGTATTAAAGTTGATAATGCTCAAATCAGCTTATAAATATATTAGCTCTGTTTCACAATAAATAAATGACATTTATCTCAGTTTCTGGTAAACGACAGATGTCCGTCTTTGATAATAGGCTACTCATATATCCAGAAGCATCAGCACTATAAAACTAATTTCGTAGTAGTCACAAGTAATGTGACAGTTCTACAGAGTTGTAATGATACTCAATAGTTACCCAAATACCACCTCCGACTTCGGCAAAGTGATTGCGTAGCCTTTGACTCCGACTTGTATTTTGGTTCCAATAAAACCACCTCCGGTACATTCCTGGTACAGAATCAACCTTTGTAACGGAACTTAAGCTGCACAGCTACTACTAACACGGTGTTCCAGGCGCAGAATCTGCAACTTTTACTAGGCTGCTGTTAGCAGCCGGCATCCCCGGCTCTTAATGTTCCATTTAAATGTTTGCAACTTTGCTGTCGCCCTCTCCCGTGCTGATGCGATTACAGCCTCGCGAGTTGGTCGCAGAGTGCGTTAAGAGGCTTTGAGCGACTCTGCGCCGCTGGATGCAGCCAGCTTTTCGATACCGTCGCTGTGCGCCTTCTTGTTTCCTGGGTTTTTTCACACCCGTGAATCTGCGAGCCACGGCACGATGGTACCGCAGCTGTGGCAAATTAAATGAAGCACTCGCCGTCGTCGCGTAGAAATAAACACCTAGGTATATTATTAGCCGACATTGTCGGTATGGAGAGAGATCCTAACATATTGGCCCACTTTAGGTTACGGTAGTAACACTAAAAGTGGGCCTTTGCGATCGTCTTTTCACAGGTCTAAATTTAAATGAAAGTAACGGCTTAACCATTCATCTGACACTAAATTGAATAACCGAATTTGTTGAGAGAGAATTCTCTACAACTTTGCTCCCTTATGTTTTTTTCATATCTCGTAGCGTTTGAGAGATATTTGCAAAATAACTGAGTTTTGACACCCTCCACTGAATTAACGAAAACCAGCCGTTCGCAGAGGTCGCGTCACATTCCTCACCCAGAACTCTCTCTGGCATACGCCATCTTGCGTTGCGTATTTAACTTACACGTTGTCATTTCAAAGCAATGGCGCACTGAAGAATTAACAAAAACACGTCGTTCTTCGTGCGATGAATGATAATCTAGTGTCTACAAATGCCATATTAGCTTCAGTTAACAACGGCCATCAATAGTATGAAATTAAAATACGCAATTTGTAAGTGTTAGCCGTAGCGTAGTAGGCAATGCGTCGGACTGTAACGCTGAAGGTCAGTGGTTTGAAACCCACCTCTACCTAATTTTTTTTCCTAAAAGGGTTTTATTTTTTATTATTTAGATTATTGTTTTTGTCCAAAATGTTTGCAAAAGTTTATAAAACTACAAATCTAAAGTGGGACGTAAAACACGTCAGTGCGATTTTTTTAAAAAATGGGGATGACTTCAATAAGAAGACAAAGCCAAGATCGTACGTGTAAATTACTCATTTACCGTACGTCATTACTAGGTTCTGCAAGCTATGTTGCCATCATCATGAAATGTTACTTCATCAAACTACTAAAATACCTATTACAAAATGCAAGACATATGAATTAAAAAACTGATACAGCACTGTACATATCAGATATTTGGTACCCTTTTGTCTTGAAATTAAATGAGCGTATGGCTATCTTGGCCGGGAGATCCCTTACGGGATTGTTCGGCCGCCTGAGTGTAAGCCTTTCTATTTGACGCCGCGTGGGCGACTTTCGTGCCAATGATGATGATTACGACAACACACAACACCCAGTCCCTTGCCGGGAAACGAACCCGGGCCTCCTGCGTGGTATTCAGCGACGCTTCCATTGCGCTACGGAGGCGGACACCTTTGTCTTAATACCTTGACGCTTGCTTACTTGAAGTAGAAATTCCACAAGTTCTTGCGTCGATGATGAAGCATTTGTACTCCTAAATTCGGCGTCTTGTTCCATACCAATTTACCATTACAAGCATTACTAAATGATCGACAAGTGTAGCTACTAAGCTCCGCGGTAAGTGACGTTATTTCCATTCCAGACTAAGCTTAGTAGCTACAAATGTCGATCAGTTAGTAATGCTTGTAAAGGTCAATTGGTATAAAACAAGACGCCGAATTCAGGAGTACAAATGTATCATCGTGGACGCAAGGACTTGCCTAATTTTAACTTCAAGTTTGCAAGGATCAGATAACCCAGGTATTATGAAAATGGTGTGCCAAACAACAGGTGTTATGTACAGTGCTGTATCAGTTCTTTAATGTCTTGCATTTTAAGAAGTATTTTATTTGTTTGATGAAGTAACGTTTGATCATTTGATAATGGCAACATAGCTTGCTGAAACTAGTAATTTCATACAGTAAATGAGTAATTCATACATGCGATCTTGGTCTTGCCTTCTTACTGAAGTCATCACATAAAGAAAGAAAAAAAAACCCGTAGGTGATACGGTGTCATTTGTTTCGGATTCGCGTGTCTTAAAGAACACTCCACACCATCTTTGAAATTATCTTATTTACATTATTTGCATATACAAATTAAACCCAAGATATGGGCCCTGAAGATTCGCATTTCCGCATTCTTTTTTTTTAATTTTTTTATTTATTTATTTTTCAAAAATAACGGATAACTGTCGTGCACGGGATGATTACCCCTATTTCCGTGTAGCGTATTCCTCCTTCGGGCATGGGTGTATGTGTTGTCTTTAGTGTAAGTTAAAGTGATTTTTAAGTGTAGGGATTGATGATTACTGCAGTTTGGTCTCCTACGGTCGGGGGTTCGAAACCCCCTCGGGCATGGATATTTGTGCCGTCCTTAGTGTTAGCTAGTTCGTAAGTAGTTTGTAAGTTTAGGGACTGATGACCCCGTAGTTACGTCCCATAAGCTATACAAACATTCGAACATTTTGAATTTGGTCTTATAGCTTTAGAAAAATTTGAACCTATAGCGTCTATTAACTCAACATAGCCAAGGAAGGGAGTAAGACAGGGTTGTAGCCTTTTCCCGATGTTATTCATTCTGTACATTGAGCAAGCTGTGAAAGGAAGCAAGAAGACATTTGGAAAAGAATTTAAAGGAAATAAAAACTTTCCAGTTTGCCGATGATATTGTAATTCGGTCAGAGACAGCAAAGGATCTGAAAGAACAGTTAAACGAAATGGACAGTGTGTTGAAAGGAGCGTGTAAGATAACACTGACAAGAGCAAAATAAGTGTAATGGAATGTAGTCTCAGAGAAACAGGCGATGTTGAAGGAATTAGATTACATAATGAACAATAAAGATGGTAAATGAGTTTTGTTATTTGGGCAGTAAAATAGCATACACAGCACAGTTGATATAAAATGTAGAATGACAATGGGCAGAAAACCGTTTTGAAAAAGAGAAATTTGCTCACATCGAATATTAATTTAAGTCGTGTGCTTTATTAAAGATTCCGCTTGTTTCTGTGTAAGGTTGGGACATATTATGCATTTTTCAATTTACGTCGTATGTTAGTGAATGTCTGTGGTGGTATTAATTTTAACAAAACGTATTTAATTCATGAGGTAGTACCTAACTACGTATCTGCGATGTTTAGGTAAGGCAGTGAGCATCAGCCTATGTATTTGAACAATATTAAGCAGTTGTGCATAGTAAGGAAATTGGGGAATTGTATAAAACGAAGAATAACATAAATGGGAAATTGTATACAGCACACATGGTTTTAGCAGCTTCTGTTATAGGAGATGTATTTGGTGTTATTTACAGGCATATTGTTTATTAATGTAATTTGTTCCAAATGAATTAGAAACTGAACATTAACGAAAGCTTCGGGGTCTGAAGGCTGGGCTGACGCTAGTACAAGAGGCGTTTGCTGCCACTACTTCATCCGTTCAGTTCTGTCCTAGAGTACAAAAATGTTCAAATGTTAGTAGAGCTTATGGGACTTAACTACGGGGTCATCAGTCCCTAAACTTACAAACTACTTATCAACTACCTTATACTAAGGACAGCACAAATATCCATGCGCGAGGGGGGATTCTAACCCCCGACCATAGTGGCCGTGCAGACCGTGACTGGCACGCCGCAGAGCGCTTGGCCACAGCGGCCGGCCATAGAGTACAAAATCGCACCGATATTCAGTTTACATAACATGAATTAAAATTGCTATAGTCGGGCCGCCGAATGAACGACCCTGACAGTTCGCGCACGTGGGCCGCAGAGGGTGGGGGGACACTCAACCACCAACCTGACCTCTGGAATTCGTAAACGTTGCCAGGGTAACGGTGCCGCGTTGCCACCCTGCCACTCAAGGTCGCACAGGATGGCGTGCTTCAGTCGCTGCAAAGCATCTGTCGCGTGTTCATCATTTGTCTCGTTGTGTTACATAAACAAAAGTCGAAAAATCATTTATAAAATTGATACAATTGCTGAAGAAAGTGGTCATAGAGGGTTCGCGTTCCACCATAACATTGCCATTTCAATGCAATAGAACTCGTGTGGGCTCAGGTGAAATCGTAAGTTGCAGAAATAATAAACGTTTTCATTAACAAAAGTAGAATTCTTAGTTCGTGAAGCATTGGGCAGTATTACTCCCACAAAATGGAACAATGTTGTCACACATAAGCGGCACATCTTAGAAGAGGCATGGGAACGAGAAGGTACACTAGAAGAACGGGTAGAAGTATTAATAATAAGATTAGGGGACGATAGTAGCAGTAGCAGCGGTGCATTGCACATGATGCTGGCCGCGACTGATTTTTAATGTATAGTTTGTTCCGCAACCAAAGGCTATTTACTGAAAAATTACGTTATTTTAAATAGACTAGCTGTCGAAACTGATCTGATAATATTACTCAGACACTATACTATGGCAGTCACAGCGACCATAAACGAATGAGACAAAAACTCTTTTTATGCAAAAAGACAAATCATTTCACTGGAAGAGGCGGTTTTACTTCTTGTAAAGTGGTAAGCCTTATTTGTTTACCCTCTCGGCAGACTGCCATAATACAGTGTCCGAGTAATAACAGCGAATCTGTGGAAAATAGTTATAGAAGATGAAATATATAAACAAAATTATTCTTCAGCTAGCGAACTTTGGCTAAAGACTAAATGATACATTGTATTTAATGGAATACTGGAACATATGAAGTTTTAACTCGACATATATTTCTAAACCTTTTCTTTTTAACTGAAAAAGTTGTGTTTCATTACTTCGTGATTGTTCTCGTTCGTTCACGCTTTATTAGTACACAGCAACGGTCCCAAAATTTTCTGACGTGATATTCGTATGCCGGCGACCGACACGGAGTAACAACAAACAGCCGCGTAGCAGTATTGGCAACATAGTCGCTAGCTGTCAGAGTCGTTCTTTCGGCGGCTCGACTATAGATAAGGGCCTTTCATATAACAGCAAGGAAAAATTAATTTCAGTGGTCGGAAGTCCTCTCAGAAGGCATTTGCCTGGAGTGTTGCCTTGCGTGGTAATGAAGCTTTGACGATAAATAGTTCACAGTAAGAGAGAAGAAGCATTTGAAATGTGCTGCTACAGACGAATGGTGAAGATTAGATGGGTAGTTCGCGTAACTAACGAGGAGAAACAAATGAAATTGGGAAGAATAGGAATTTCGGGCGTACCTTGAATAAAAGAAGGAATAGATTGGTTGGATACATTTTTAGACAAAGGAGAATCGTGAATTCATCTCTGGAGGGAATTGTGTGGGAGACAAAGAGACAAATAGAGTAAGCAGGTTCATATGGATGTGGGCTGCCATTGTTATGAGGAGATGATGAGGCTTGCTCAAGGTATAAGAGGGTGGAGAGTTGCATCAAAGCAGTCTCTAGAGTGAAGACTACAACAACCACCAACATCTTGTGTCAATTTACAAGCCGCGTGGGATGGTCGCGTGGTCTGAGGCATCTTGCTACTGATTGGGCGGCCGTTCTAGCTAGAGGTTCGAGTCCTCCCTCAGTGGTGGCTACGTGTGTTGTCCTTAATGTAAGTTTAGTTTAAGTAGTTTGTAAGTCTAGGGACTGATGACCATAGCAGTTTAGCCCAACAGGTTTAAAAACATTTCAGTTTAAACCGTCGACTATTTTTTCCAAGTGGATAAATGCTGTGAACGTATCTTGGTTTCTGTTAAGACGGCTCCCGTTATCAGGCGCAGCGTGGTGGTACAGGTAGCGCGTTTATCCGGGCTGCGGCTACTACAAAATTCATCCCCCGTCGCACCCTGCCGCCCAAAGTGCATCCGGCCAGCTGTTCCTCGGCGCCGCCGTGAAATATTAACCAGGCCAAGTTCCGCCGTCTGCGCTAACGCTGTCCCCTGGGCCGTGTAAACAAACCACGAGCAATCTCGGGCCGGCCTTATAAAGTGCCCATAGCTCTGCCTCTTAACCCTAACTCTTTTTGGCATCGCGACCAAGTTTATGCCAGAGTTTGCGCTAGAAGCATATGTGAGTCAGAGGGTTGCCAAAACTGATGTCTTCCATTGGTTCAGAGCTGTGGGACGCCACGTTGTCTTCATTGTGCTGTTTGTCTCGATTTGTGCAGTCCTGTGAAGTTGGCACCCCTTTTTTTTGGAAAATGTACATTTTTTTCGGAGTTCTAGACAGATATACAATAGTTCTGGAGTTCTCAGTACAAAATTTAAATAGTTCTGCATAATTTCGCCGAAAAAATAGGAAAAATTACCACAAACTTGAGTTTTTTTTTAGTTTTTTTAAAATAATTATTTGCCTCTTAGCGCAAACATAGTTCTGATCACAGTTTTAAATAGCTGTCAAAGAGTTCTACAGGAAATCCTAATAGCATTTTTCTGTGAAGATTATACTTTATGAGATAATTACAATAATGGAGTATTCATTTACATGCTACTGTGGAATTTGCACCCGTTTTTTCTAAAAAAATAGACTTTTTTTCCAGAGTTCTAGGGACATGTGCAATAGTTCTTGTTTACGATAAGCAGTAATCACTCATACATAAAAACAACAAATTGAATGTACAGCGGATAGAATATCTGTCAAGACCTAAGAAAAATGTATATTTCTCGAATAACGGGCACAAATAAGACAGCTTATCAGATATTCCAAATTTTTTTTTCGGGCAATTACATAGAAAAATTCACATGAACTCTAGAACTATAGTATATGTACACAGAACCCCAAAAACAATGTGTATTTCTAAAAAAAAAGGGTGCCAATTTACAGTAACGTGACAATGGATTCCACATTAATGCATTTATCTGATAAAGTATAATCTGCACAGAAAAATATCATTAGGATTTCCTGTAGAACTCTTTGACAGCTATTTAGAACTGTGATCAGAACTATGTTTTTGCTAATAGGCAAATAATTATTTTAAAAAAACTCAAACTCAAGTTTGTGGTAATTTTTACTATTTTTTCGGCGAAATTCTGCAGAACTATTCAAATTTTGTACAGAGAACTCCAGAACTATTGCATATCAGTCTAGAACTCTGAAAAAAAATTACATTTTTGAAAAAAGGGGTGCCAACTTCACACGACTCAGGCGCAATTTTGTGTAGTTTTTCTCCCTATTTACGCAATTAGCTCGTGAACTATTATCTGGGCAAAAAATATCATTAGGATTTTCTGCAGAACTCTTTGAGAGCTATTTAGAACTGTTATCAGAAGTATGTTTGAACAATTAGGCAAAAAATTATTTGGAAAAAACTAAAATTTGTTACAATTTTTTGTATTTTTTTCTCGAATTAGTGCAGAACTATTTAAATTTTGTACAGAGAACTCCAGAACTATTGCATATCTGCCTAGAACTCTGAAAAAAATGCACATTTTTGAGAAAAGGGGTGCCAACTTCACAGTAGCGTGTAAATGGATTCCCCATTATTGCAATTATCTCATGAAGTATAATCTGCACAGAAAAATGTCATTAGGATTTCCTGTAGAACTCTTTGAGAGCTATTTAGAACTGTGATCAGAACTATGTTTGAACAATTAGGCAGAAAATTATTTTGAAAAAACTAAATTTTGTGGTAATTTTTCCTATTTTTTCGGCGAAATTATGCAGAACTATTTAAATTTTGTACTGAGAACTCCAGAACTATTGTATATCTGTCTAGAACTCCGAAAAAAATGTGCATTTTCCAAAAAAGGGGTGCCAACTTCACAGGACTGATTTGTACCCGCAAACCACTGGCTCGTAATTTATGGAATCTGTGGCCTGTGCGGAACGTCTGCTACCAGATACTTCCGGAAACCTATCAACGTGTTAGAACAGAAAGCAAACCTGTAATCTGTATTCCGACTCGCCGCGCTGTGGATAGAAAATACTTTCGTAAGTTTGAGCACCCACTACTAATAATTCAAAACGCAACGGGCTTTAGAATTTCGCTATAAATGCATCGTAAGAAGCGATTTATTTCCGTCTGGCTCATTGTACTGTAATCAGCCATATTTTGCCTTATGTGGCACAATTTAGAAACATTTTCATTGGTGCAAATTGGTGTCCTCTTAGACATAATCAATAGACATGTTGCACCTGCCTAAATACGTCCCTGGCTATAACAGTACTTAGTCGCATAAGGTAAGACTTTACTAGTGTTGCAGAATCAGCAGATGGGTACTTGGAGAAAAGAAGTTCATGTCAACTAGTACGTCATATAAGTTATTTGACGTCGTCACTTTTAAAATTTAAGTTTCCACCTTGAATAACGCTTCTTTTCCTTTTCTGTCCCCTTTGCCTCTTTCGTGTTCCATGACCTACGTGTATCTGTCGCTCCACACTTGAATCTATGTGGGACAGTGTCTACCAGATTACATCTGCAGCAAAGGTATTTAACACCCAGTCCGATTCGATGTAGTCTTTCAATTGCGCTCACAATGTTGTCCACTGTTTTATACAGCGCAGATTTAACTTTGGATGAAAGCACACTGCAGTTGTTATTTCGCTATAGTACATTCCACTCGACGTCACTAAACTTTGATTCTATTTTATTTCTGCCGCTCCCGCCGAAGTTTCTAGTCCTCCGTCGGGCATGAGTGTGTGTGTGTGTGTGTGTGTGTGTGTGTGTGTGTGTGTTGTTCTTAGTGAAAGTTAGTTTAAGTAGTTTATAAATCTGATCTGGGCACTGATGGCCAGAGCAGTTTCGTCCAACACTCGTCTTGCTGAATGGGTCGGTGACTTATTAAAGTGACAGAAACGTAGATGCAAATAGTTAAATGTGAATGTAGTGGAATTAAGAGTACTTTCTTTTACCGTAGTCTGTTGTATTTATTTTCATAATGATCACAGTTCTCGTTCTTTTATAGAAAATTTCTGATCGAATAGTCAATGTCACAATATCATAGCTCATGAAACTAATTGTTAATATACTTAAATATTTCTGCTTAAATAATAGTTTACCCGTGGCATGTTTCCTCTATTTGAGTATGTCAGTATTTGAGAAACTTAGAAAAAAGTTTAGACGAAGAAAAACAGTCATTTGTCAATCGGTTAGATAGTGTATCGATTATGGTTACTGCAAAGACATCACATCGCGGAGTTAAAACAGTGCACTTGCCAAACATTGAGGTTTTAATTGTCTGTTATTAGAGTATTCTGTTGAAGTACAAATATTTTGATCTCAGACTGGTACTTTTACCAGCAATAACACGAGTTTGCGCTTAAAGGGGTTGGTAACTCTATTGCCGACTACAATGTGTGAATATTCACTGATGAGGGAACTTCTTCCCCGTCTCCGAAAATAATCCTGCAGAATGTGCGTGTGTGTGTTCTGCTAACAATTCAACTCGAGACTTTGCAGTGAAGGTCAAACAATAGAGCTGCTCCACGCGAACATCAAATACAGCACGCCGATTTTCATATTTCGCATTTCGCTCCCGGCGCACGTTGGCGGAATATCTCTGAGAGGAAACACGGCGTCTTGCCTTGTTTGCCTTGCTCAAAGTTTATCAAGGGCCGCGCGGGCCTGCAATAAGCATTTAATTGTAGCAGGGGTGCGGAGCGTGGCAGTGAGGTACTGGACCGAGGTTCTGCGCGGTGTGTGCGTGTGTGCGTGTGTGTGTGTGTGAGAGAGAGAGAGAGAGAGAGAGAGAGGGAGGGAGGGCGCAGTCGAATGCCGCAGCCGCCAATTCCAGACGTAAACAAGGCGATGAGTCGCAGGCTCCAAGGCCGTGCTGTCGAGGCGGGCCAACAACCTAGCCACGAGCCTGCTCTGCTCGGTGCATTCTCTGACGTCACAAGCGTCGACCTTTGAAGTTTGGTTTATACGAGAGGGAACACAACCGTTAAGATTATCACCGAATGCTTGCTGGTGCAAACGGTAGACGAGTGAGAGCGAATAGCCTACGGTCGTGTATTTTAAGTATTCAATGGTGTTTGCTTGTGTTACGCTGAGTGTGTGTCGTTCAGCGAAGGATATTTGCGTCGTCTCCTCTTCGGCGATACCAGCGCAAATTCGTATGCTGTTCTGCTTCGCTCTAATTGTAAGAAATAAATTAAAAACATCTAGCTGCCAGATGCACTGAATGTTAAATGCGGAATGTTAAAAAATTGTGCCCGACCGTAATTCGAATCCGGGCCTTCTGCTTACGAAGCAGTTGCGCTGTTTGCCGGCCGCGGTGGCCGAGGGGACTGAGGCGCTCCAGTCACGGTCTGCACGGCCACTACGGTCGGGGGTTCGAATCCCCCTTCGGGCATAGATATTTGTGCCGTCCTTAGTGTTAGTTAGTTCATAAGTAGCTTGTAAGTTTAGGGACTGTTGACTCCGTAGTTGAGTCCCGTAAGCTATACAAACATTTGAACATTTAGTTGCGCTGTTTACTGCGCAGTTGGGACTCAGTGGTTACAACAGCTGCACGGTCTTCCCCCACACCCTTCCAATCAAATTTTAAACTTAAAAACGAAAGACGTCGAACCATTTTAGTTCATTCTGCCGATGATAATACTCAGAATCCAGATATCTCAGCTGACCCCCTAATCGTTTCGACCAGTGTATTTGTGCAGCTATTGGAGATGTAATTTCGTACTGTTCCAGTCTAAAGATAAGAAAACGTTCGTTTAAAGGTTAAGCATTGCAGTGGTGTATGGAATGTAGATTGACTTATTGTGCAGAGGCTAACCTTGTAGCAACTTCCTTCTTCTTCTTCTTATCGATAATCTAAAACTGTTCAATTTATGTGATAGCTACATCCGACTGTGTGTAAAAATAGTTTGTCGTTAACTATACTTTAGTCATGTAACTTAAGTGTTAATAACAACTGTTGTTGTAACCTATGGTATTGTCACTAGTGTGTTAACTGCAGGTAATTGGAACAGAGAAATGTTGCAATACGTTTGGGTATTAACCCTAGGTGCTGCTGCGAACTTGTGAAACTTCTGCTGTGCTAGATCGGTGAATGTCGCAAGGCCTAAAGCATCTAGTTAGGCTTGTTCATGGTTGGGTTGTTGGTGCATTATGAGCTGTTCTCGATGACTGCACTGTGACACTCCGATAATTTTGTGGTTTACGTATTTGCTAGCACGAACTTTAGCAGAGAGTGTCGCCTGTCTGTGGCGGGTGTAAAAGATTAAGGACTCCTGCACACTGACTACGGTATGTAATTCTTCTCGTTTATCTGCGATCTATTGCGTTAAATGTAACCTGAAAAGCTAAGCAAAGAGTTTGCAGTAAAAGAGATTTGTTTGACAGTATCGACATTGAGTTAATCCTCATAGCGTCTGTAGACAACATTTCCGAGCATTGGTTCCTACACAAAGCTTGTACGTGTAACCCACTGAAGTTTCTCGGTGTATTTTAAAAATACTCCGTCTTGTAACACACACACCTAAGAGACAAAGAAACTGGTATAGCCAGGCTTATGCAAGCAGAGATATATAAACATACAGAGGATGACGATGCGTTCGGCAACTCCGATAAAGACAAAAGGTGTCTGGCGGAGGCATTAGATGGGTCACTGCTGCTACAATGGCAGTTTGATTTAAATGACTTTGAACGCGGTTTTGTAGTCGGTGCACGAGAGATGGAACACAGCATCTTCGATGAGGGGAGTTTCCCGTACGATCATTTCACGAGTGAACCATGAATATCGGTAATCCGGTAATAGATTAAATCTCTGACATCGCTCCGGCCGGCGAAGACCCTGTAACAAAGACCTATATAAACAACATAGACTGGCCACAGCGACGCCATAGTTGAAGCCAATTGGAAAGGTTGCCGCCATGTTTGAGAACGTCAGTGTCACGTCAGGTATTAATGGGCGTCTGCTAACGCTGAGTCAGTCCCGATATTTCCTTAATTTCTGGGCGACGCATTTCGGAAAGTAATTCCCACTACGAATAGTATTTCTCGTTTACTACTGCATCTTAAGTGTAATGTTTACAACCGTCGAACTGCTGCATTATTTGATGTTACGATAATGTCAATCGTTTGTATTTGCCGACATATCTTCCCTATAAATACAGGTGAATTTCTTTAAAGTCTTTAATTACCTTTATTCTGCCTGTGGTTCAAATGATGTTTCATATTTTGAAGTACATTACGTATTTATCAAGCTCTCCACAATTTGACGTTTCCTTGGTACTCTCCTTACAGCTTTTGGTTTCTGTAAGTGCTCAGGAAACGAAAATAGTGTTGGAATGGCATTTGCAAGTAGCCGCTTTCGATCGATGGTAGCATCCATAAGTTTTATTTAAAATGACAAGAGCATATGTAACTATATTTTATAGGCTGACACTTATCACGCCTCATACTGGTTGCCCATTGGGTTAGCAACTCCTTATTTTTCAAAGGAAATCCGTATAAGAATAGTTTAATTACAGTTCATATACCTAGGCTACTTACCCAATGGTTAATACGCTTTTGCACACTATATAAACAAGTGTCGTTACATTAAAACACACCAAATACATCGGTCCTCTGCCTAGCTTTTTGATGGTCGTGAAGTAAACATAATTTTGAAACTTGGTAAATGCGAAAGTTAAGTATAAAGGATGTTTATAGGCAAATACCCGCTGATACACAATGATCTATATAATTATATATCTCTTTCTTTATGTATGATATTCAAACAGTTTTATCACTGCGGTTGCTGCAATTGTACGTAGAACATACACTGGGCTTGATTTACCACTAATAATAACACTTACACCTTAGTCTGCTCGCGCTGCTGCTTCAAACTGACGTTCTCAAATATGGCGCCCAGTGTTGCTTCGTGCTGCCACCCAGAGCGCTGTGTCTTGCCTGTAGCCCCTCTGTTGTTTATATACCTCTTTGCCCTGTAATCACGGAACCAACGACAACTAAGGTGAATCGTTCAGTGTGACAGAAGTGCAACCATTCGGCAAATTGCTGAACATTTCAGTGCTGGGCCATCAACAAGTGTCAGCCTGCGAAGCATTCATCGAAACATGATCGATATGGGCTTTCGGTTCCGAGGGCCCATCTGTATACCCTTTGTGTCTGCACGACACAAAGCTTTACGCCTCGCTTGAGCCCGTCAACACCGACATTGGACTTTGATGACTGGAAACATTTTGCTTGGTCTGACGACTCTCGTTTCCAATTGTATCGAGCGAATGGATGTGTATGAGTTTGGAGACAACATTATGAATCCGTGGACACTGCATGTCAACCTGGTAGAGGCTTGTAATGGTGTGTGACGTGTGCAGTTGGAGTGATAGGAGACTCCTGATACGTATAGATACGATTTGGCAGGTGATACGTACGTACACGTCCTTGCTGATCACTGGATTCGTGTCCATTATGTATTGCAACGGATTTGCGCAGTTTCATCATAACAATGCGATTTCTCACACGTCAAGAACTGGAACAGAGTGGCTCCAGGAAAACACTTGTGAGTTTAAACACCTCCGCCGGCCATCAAACTCCCCAGATATGATTATTAATGAGCACAGCTAGGATGCCTTGCAACGCACTGTTCAGAAGAGATCGCCTCTCCCTCATACTCTTACGGATTTCGGATTTATGGTCAGTCCTGCAGGTTACATGGTGCCAGTCCCGTTCAGCAGTTCAGACATTAGTTGAATCCATGCCACATCGTGTTGTGGCACTTCTGCATGCTCGTGGGGACCCTGTACCACATTATCCACGTGCACCACAGTCTTTGTGTCGTTGTTGTGTGTTGTGGTCTTCAGACCGGAGACTGGTTTTATGCAGCTCTCCACGTCACTCTATCCTGAGCAAGCCTCTTCATCTCCTTATAAATGGCAACCTACATCTATTTGAATCTGCTTACTGTACTCGTCTCTTGCTCTTCATCTGCGATTTTTACCCCACACACTTCCCTCCGACTCTAAATGCACAATTCCTTGGTGTCTAAGAATGCATCCTACCAAATGATCCCTTCTTTTCGTCAAGGTATGCCAGAAATTCCTTTTCACCCCAATTCTGTTCAGTACCTCCTCGTTAGTTACATGATCAACCCACCTAATATTCATAATTCTTCTGTAGCACCATATTTCAAAAGCCTCTATCCTCTTCCTGTATGCACTGTTTATTGCCCACGTTTCACTCCCATACAAGACAACACTCCACATAAATGCCTTGAGAAAAGACTTTTTTACACATAAATTATTATTCGACGTCAACAAATTTACGCTTTTATTCCCATTGCCATTCAGCATTTTATATCCTCTGTCCTGTGACCATCACATGTTCTTTTAGTGCCCAAGTAACAAATCTTATCAACCACGTCTATTGTTTCGTTATTTAATCTAATTCCCCCGTCAACACACTGTCCAATCCATTCAATTGCTCTTCCAGGTCCTTTGCTGTCTCTGGCAGAATTACAATGAAAAGCAATGTTTTTATTTCTTCACCCTAAACTTTAATCCCCTCTCCAAATTTTCCTTGCTCGATGTACAAACTGAATAAAATTGGAGAAAGGATTGTAGCCTGTCTTACTCCTTTCCCAACCAGTGATTCCCTTTCATGCTCTTCGACTCTAAAAACTGCAGTCTGGCTTTTGAACAAGTTGTAAATAACAATCCGTTCCCTAAATTTTACTACTCCTGATTTCAAAATCTGAAAAAATATATTCAAATCAACCTTACCAAATCCTTTCTCCAAACCTACAAAATCTAGAAATGTAGGTTTGCCTTTCCTTTATCTTCTAAGATACGTTAATAGTGAGTATTGCCTCCCGTGTTCCTACAGTACATTTCTCCTGAATCCAAACTGATCTTCCTCGAAGTCGGCTTCTACCAGCTTTTCCAACGTCCTTCGGCTCGTCGGGATATATACGCGATCTATCCACATAATCTTCAGCATTCTTATATAGTATGTGTATTTAGTCACTACCATTCGCAGAAAATCATTTAATAAACCTTCTAAACAAATTAATTACAATTTAGACTGCTCGAACGATTTATTGATTTGGTCTACGCGCTTTGTATGCTCAAAAATAACAGTTGTATGCATTTTGTGTGTTCTTGAAATGATGAAGTAAATACTTCCGAAGGAACTGCAGCGGAACTGTTGTTAAATCAGGTCCTTTCAAAGAGACGGCACGGTCGTGCAGCTTCATTTCTGTAATGTACTGCAAAGTTACTTTCAACCTGACCTCTCCACTTGTCTAGTTACAGTTACTCGATAGAATTCGTCAGTGGGGCGTAATATCCCCACTCTGTTGGTGATTTAATGCCTTTGCCTTGTCCCATTATCAGAACGGTTGTGCACACGTCTCTCCTACGACCGTCGGCGTTACACAACGGCTCTATACGTTATTCGCCTGCCGTATCATGCGGATGCCGTGCACGAAAGATGCTTGGGCTGTATCCCCCTAGCCCCGGCAACCGCAGAGAACGCCTCCCTGGAACTGCAATTTCGCGGTTGACGGGACGCACTGCATGGCATCTCTTCTCTCGGCAACTGTCGCCTACCCCACCCTAGCCCCTTACTCCCAAGGCCCACCGCAATACCCCCCCCCCGTCTCTCTCTCTCTCTCTCTCTCTCTCTCTCTCTCTCTCTCTGTCTGTGTGTGTGTGTGTGTGTGTGTGTGTGTGTGTGTGTGTGTGTCGCATGCTTGAGCACATGCGTTATTCTGGAACTGAGACGCACTTTGCTTACGGTAAGGTTCACTGGTAATACGTTCTTTGTACTTATACTGCTTGTTTCATAGCTACCAACGATGAGGTAGGAACCCACTTTCAGATGAAGGCTTACAGCAAAAACACGGAAACCTTTGACTTAACAGTTCCCGATGGCGGAGAAGGTAATAAAAATAATAATAATAATAATAATTGCATATCGACACCTACATCCATCCTCCGCAAGCCACCTCACGGTGTGTGGCGGGGGGTACATTGCGTACCAGCCTCATTTCCTGTTGTTTATAGTCGGCGTCAGCTAAGAAGGCGGCCCAGTTTTCAGCCGTTCTGCGCAGCCCCCTCCATTACCGCAATGACAGCCAATAATGTTCATTCTGTAGCTCACTTTTCACAACATAAATCCAAAAACAGTATGTTACTTGAAGCAACTTTACGACTGTAGTGGGAGCTTACTTAATCAATGTGTCACAGGCATCACGCCTCGTAAGAAACTATTTTGTGGCCTTTAGAATCACTTGAATTAGTTTTTACTTGTAAATACTTAAATTTATGAAGTACAAAACCGTAACCAGAGCATGAAATAATGTAATCAATAATTTACTGAACAGTAGTAGGTACCAGAAAATACTCAAATATCCCATTACTAGTCGTCCCGTCAATGCTTCGCAATTGCTAATAAGTATAAAGTCTTGCTTTGAACGTCAAATGTGCAAAATTGTATTGCAATCGTACGAATGATTTGCTATCCTAAAGAAAAGAGCTCTTTTAGTTTTCCCGGATTTTCCTATTTTCTGGCCAACAATACCAATCTTTTACTTCACTCAAACATTTCTCTCGCTTTGAACGTCGAATGTGCAAAATTTTATCGCAATCAGATAAATGGTTTTGATATTTCATAGAAAAATATCTATTTTTCTCTGTATTTTCCAATATTCTGGGAAACTTTTCAAATTTTTATTTCGTAAGAACGTTACTCTAGCTTTGAACGTCGAATATGCAATTTTTATAGCAATCAGACGAATGATATTGATATCCTGATATCGAATTGAGAAAGAGCCCTTTTAGTTTCTCTCGAAGTTTCAAATTTTCCGGGTAACTATCCCAAATTTTTAGTTCATAAGAACGTCAAATGATCAAAACTTTATCGCATTCGGATGAATGGTTATCAACTTATAATGTTAAGTACATTTAGAAACACATTGGATAAGGAACTTGGTTCGAATTTTGCGACTTTCCTTTTTAACTGTCTTTTTTTTTTACTTAAAACTGTTCCAAGACCATAATGAACAAAACAATGCGAATAGTTAGTTATAGTGCTGAATTCGATCAAAAACACATTGAAAAACGCACTTTCAGTTTTCCAATTTTGCGGTAGATTTTCCATAAAATTTATTTCATACAAACCTTGTCCTGTCAAGCCGTTCTCAAGTGGTGCTCTTACAACCGTATAGTAATTGATTTTTACTCGTAGCCGAGTGGTCTGGAACGCCACGTTGCGGATCGCGCGGCCTCCCGCGTCGGAGATTCGAATCCTCCTCCTGGTGTGGATGTTTGTGTTGTGTTTAGTATTAGGTAGTTTGTATGTTTAGGGATGATGACCCCGCAGTTAAGTGCCGTAAGCTTAACAAACATTGGAACATTTTATTCATAGAAAAAAATCGCTTTCGGTTTTTCCTAAATTTTTCTATTTTTAGGGCGACTTTTCCAAATTTTTATTTGATGCAAACCCTCCTCTTGCTTTCAACATGAAATGTACAAAATCTTACCGCAGTTTGACGAACGGTATTGATAGCTCACTGGAAAAGCTGTTTCAGGTTTTCCCGGTTTTCCTCTTTTCCGGACAACTTTTCCATATTTTATCATCGTTTTACCTTCCCTGACCATTCACGAATATTTCAAGACTAAAATTAGCTAAATCAGTTCAGCCGTTCTCGAGTTTTAGCGAGACTAACGAACAGCAATTTATTTTTATCTCATCTATATAGATGAGGGTAATTTGCGAGGAATCTGGAAATTTTTTCCCCAAATTTGTGGAATTTAGCGTAGATTTTTTTGGTGAAAATTGGCATTGGCAACGTTACCCTGAGGGCCAACCCGGATTACTACCATCACGCGCAATAACGAAACGGGTGATAACTGGGAGGACAGAGGAATGCTGCTACTGGTAGATGTGGCACGTGTGCAGGTCTGGTCGTCGACGTATTTACCTCTGACCCATCGCGAGGTCAGCTCTAGAATTGTTTTTCGGCAGCAGAATGCGGGAGGCGACACAGGAACAGGTGGGGGTGGTGGAGTGGGCGTGGCCCGTCGCGAGTATTTCTGTCCGGCCACGGCCGCGGACACGGAAATAGCGACCCGCTGCACAATGCAGGGGCGCCGCTGACGCACGTGGAACCCCTCTCGCTGCAGTACCTTCTGCGTCCAGTAAGCATTTGTCGTGTCACGTTTTTATTTCATATTCGTATTAAACGTGAAAAAATTCACGTGTTTGTAGCAAACGTAAGTTTTTTTCTTTTTTTTTTCTTTCGAAAAACCAATAGTTTGTCACCTTTACTGTAAGTTTCCCAGGTTACCAGTATCTCGAGAACGAAGCGAGATAGGGGAAAAAGTTTCAATAAAAATCTTTATGGTTTGTGAACTGGTGAAATTTTCGTAAACTTGAATTGACCGTGAAAGCCTCGATTCATTCTCGACATACTGGTTACGTGGGAAACTTACAGTGAAGTGCCCCCTGGTGACAAACCACTGGTTTTTAAGGAAAAAAAAATGTTCCCTACAAAAATGAGTAATTTTTTACGTAGGATACGAATATAGAAGGAAAAAATAGGGGTTACCATTTGAAAATATGAAGACCTTGAAAAAATGGTTCAAGGTCATTTCGATATAAATATTGGTTCAAGGTAATTTCGATATAAATATTCCATGACCCCCCTTACGTTATAAATTTTGCTAGAGATGATTTTGCAGAATTGTGCCGCTTCCCAGATATCGGACGTTATAGAGTAAAATGGGATGCCCTGTATACTACTGGACATTAAAATTGCTGCAGCAAGAAGTAGTGCGGATGATAAACGGATCTTCATTTGACAAATATATTATACTAGAACTGACATTTGATTATATTTTCACGCAATTTGGGTGCATAGATCCTGAGAAATCAGTACCCAGAACAACCACCTCTGGCCGTAATAACGACCTTGATTCGCCTGGGCATTCATTCAAACAGAGCTTGGATGGCGTGTACAGGTACAGATGCCCATGCAGCTTTAACACGATACCACAGTTCATCAAGAGTAGTTACTGGCGTATTGTGACGAGCCAGTTGCTCTGCCACCATTGACAGACACTTTCAATTGGTGACAGATCTGGAAAATGTGCTGGTCAGGGCAGCAGTCGAACATTTTCCGTATCCAGAAAGACCCGTACAGGACCTGCAACATGCGGTTGTGCATTATCCTGCTGAAATGTAGGGTTTCGCAGGGATCGAGTGAAGTGTAGAGCCACGGTTCGTAACCTGTGAAATGTCACGGCCACTGTTCAAAGTGCCGTCGATGCGAACAAGAGTCGACCGAGACGTGTAACCAATGGCATCCCATACCTTCATGCCAGGTGATACGCCAGTATGGCGATGACGAATACACGCTTCCAATGTGCGTTCACCGCGATGTCGCCAAATACGGATGCGACCATCATGATGCTGTAAACAGAACCTGGATTCATCCGAAAAAATGACGTTTTGCCATTCGTGCACCCAGGTTCGTCGTTGCGTACACCACTTGCTGACATGAGGAAAGTGTGTGTGGTGCAGTGTCGAGGGTAATCCCAGCCATGGTCTCCGAGCTTATAGTCCATGTTGCTGCAAACGTCGTCGAACTGTTCGTGCAGATGGTTGTTGTCTTTCAAACGTGCCCATCTGATGACTCAGGGATTGAGACGTGGCTGCACGATTCGTTTCAGCCATGCGGATAAGATGCCTGTCATGTCGACTACTAGTGATACGAGGCCGTTGGGATCCAGCACGGCCCACCGATTCCATATTCTGCTAACAGTCATTGGATCGTGACCGACGCGAGCAGCAATCTCGCGATACGATAATTCGCAATCGCGATAGGCTACAATCCGACCTTTATCAAAGTCGGAAACGTGATGGTACGCATTTCTCCTCCTTACACGAGGCATCACAACAACGTTTCACCAAGCAACGCCGGTCAACTGCTGTTTGTGTATGAGAAATCGGTTGGAAACTTTCCTCATATCAGCAAGTTGTAGGTGTCGCTACCGGCGACAACCTTGTGAGAATGCTCTAAAAAGCTAATCATTTGCATACACAGCATCTTCATGTCGGTTAAATTTAGCGTCTCTAGCATGTCATCTTCGTGGTGTAGCAATTTTAATGCCTAAGAGTGTAGTATTGCCTGTGGTCTAAATTCAGCCAATTGTGAACATAGTATAACGAAACTCAGAATTGATAATGTAATGGCACTTTATTGGTATGCAGATTCTTCATTCCTCTGGAAAATTAACCTTTCCCTTTTGACAACACATCCTGAATGCCTGTCTTTCACGTGCAGTAACGTTAGATGCGAATTATGTTGCGATGCACTCTAAATTCATTAAACCGCTACTGTAACTATCGACGTTATTTGGAATCACCTTAAGTGCACATATAAATGTGTCGTTCCATAAAACGGTTGCTTTACCATTACGAATGTCCATATTCCTATTACTTCCTCTGCGCAAAAATTTTGTCTGGCTCTGCGTCTTTAACTACGACCCGTTAGTGCACTCCTCCTTGGCATAGCCTGAAACAACAGTAGGGTTCCATACAGTAAAGGAAGTTGAAAGTCGTAACTATTGAAAATGAAGTAATTCAAAATTAGCAACTTAACTGGAATTCTCTACTGCAGAAGAATAAGAACACAATGTTAGTTTTTCAGGATGAAATGCGAAATAACGACTTCAAGAGACTTTTAAACCGTTACCGCGAAATTTTTATTCCCATTGCTGACGACACGATCGACCTTGTAGTTGCACCCATTCTACCGCTAGATGGCTGTCGTGCTGTATATTTGGTGTTATATCAACGAATAATACCCCTTTTTATGCGAAAACTTCTACTTCTTTTAACGACTCTTAAACGGCTGCGTGCACACATGACTTTTGTTTTGTGGGCAGCTGTGGTGAAGCCAGTTTCGAATTATAAGTTTCAGCTGTTTCCTTAGCTAATATTAATAATCGGTGCTTAAGTTTTCTTGTTTGCATATTTATACATGGTAATAGTAGGGTTCATGAGGCTGAGCGGTCCTCAGAATATTTTTTTTTATTTTGAAGGAGGTCGCCAGAATTTTTTACTTGGGAGGCGGTCGCATTTTCACAAACGTTGAAAAACACTGATTTAACTGCAGCAAGCGATCCCATAGCAGTTCAATAGAATGGATTGGGGCGGCCAGATCACAAATTTTCTCTCTCTCTCTCTCTCTCCCTTTTTTTTTTTTTTTTTTTTTTTTTGCCAAATACGCTTTACACAGTTTTGAAGTGTAAAGTGACGGTGATCCTCTTTCTTCATTGTCCGTTTATTTGTACAAGATAATCAGTCTCACGCATCCAAAACATTCCCAGACCATGAGGGAACCCCTTCCATACTTTACTGTTGGAGATACACCTGACAACCAGCGAACAAATTTGCGTCGTTTTGTGCCATAGACCTAAAATGTAGATTCATCAATGAAAAGAACCCTATTACATTGATTTACTGCCCTACTCGAATGTTGTCTTACCCAGTGCAGCTTGTTCGTTCTATCAAAAGCCGTCAGTAATGATTCCAAATGTTCAAATGTTTGTATAGCTAATAGGACTTAACTGCGGGGGTCATCAGTCCCTAAACTTACAAACTACTTACTAACTAGCTACTACTAAGGACGGCAGAAATATCCATGCCCGAGGGGGGATTCGAACCCCCGACCGTAGTGGCCGTGCAGACCGTGACTAGAGCGCCTCAGTCCCCTCGGCCACCGCGGCCGGCTATACCTCTTTTAGTCAAGGTATGCCAGAAATTTCTTTTCTCCCCAATTCTGTTCAGTACCTCCTCATTAGTTACGCAATCCACCCACCTAATCTTCAGCATTCTTCTGTAGCACCACATTTCAAAAGCCTCAATCCTCTTCCTGTCCGCACTGTTTATCGTCTATGTTTCACTGCCATACAAGGCAACGCTCCACACAAATGCCTTCAACAAGGCTTAAATTAATATTCGAGTTTAACAAATTCTCTTTTTCAAGAACGCTTTTCTTCCCATTGCCATTCTGCATTTTATATCCTCTGTACTGCGACCATCATTTGTCATTTTACTGCGCAAGTAACAAAACTCATCTACCTCCTTTATTGCTCCGTTACCTAATCTAATTCCTTCAGCAATTTGAAATAGCCGGCCGCGGTGGCCGAGGGGACTGAGGCGCTTCAGCCACTAGGGTCGGGGGTTCGAATCCCCCCCCCCCCCGGGCATGGATATTTGTGCCGTCCTTAGTTGTAGGTAGTTCATAAGTAGTTTGTAAGTTTAGGGACTGATGACCCCGTAGTTAAGTCTCTTAAGCTTGACAAACATTTGAACATTTGAATTTCAAATAATATTAAGAATGCACTTTGGAACTAGAAAATTTGTACGAAGTGGAAGCTCATAAATTTTGCGGGAAGGGGAAAGCAAGGGCTCCCTGCGGCAGTCCCCCACCCCCTACCTCTAGCAGGAGATTGGAAACGCAGTTCTCTGAGTTCGGCGACAAATGCAGGAAAGTGGCGTCGCGCTCGTTACTGTGAGTGGGCGGGCGTCTGGAGGATGGCGGCCATTGTGGGCCTGGCAGAGCGGAAAAACGCGCACAGCAGCGAGTAGCCAGTAGCGGCCGGGCGCGCTGTTAGCCCCAGTTGTCGGCGGGTATTTGCGTGGCAGCGGCAGTGGCAGCGGCAGACGGCGCGGTATGCCGCCGCTGTTGTGCCGCGCTACGCTGCTGGGGATCGATGCCTCCCCTCCACTGCCCCCAGCTCGCTCCCCCCACCACCCACCCGCCGCACAGCTGTGCCACTCCACCTGACGTCGGGAATTACCCCCTAACCGCTGGACGGCTGTGTGCAGTCCCGTACTTTCCTATTACGTGTCGGCCGTTTTTGTACACACGACCAGTTTGCGACGCCCAGATTCATGGCAGTGCAGTTAACTGTGTTAGCACGGTTAGTAGATTGTCCTGTTCCCTGGTTAACTATTCAGTTTACGATAGCGCAAGTCAGCTGGCTGCGACAGTGATGGTTTCTTCATTTGAACCGCTTACTGTTGAAAGTCATGACTGGACATATTAGAGAGTAAAAACCGGATCAAAGTAGGTAATTCCAATGGTCAAATGTTTGTAAATCTGTGGGACTTAACTGCTGCGATTATCAGTTCACACACCGAGCGAGGTGGCGCAGTGGTAACACACTAGACTCGCATTCGGAAAGATGGTTGTTCAAATCCACCTCCGGTCATCCAGATTTAGATTTTCCGTGATTTCCCTAAATCACTCCAGGGATGCCAGGATGGTTGCTTTGAAAGGGCACGGCCGATTTCCTCCCGAATCTTTACCCAAACACTCAGAGAGTAAGCTCAGTCTCTAATGACCACGCTGTCGACGGGACGTTAAACTCCAAGCTTCCATCATTCCTTTCTATCAGTTCACATGTTCACGTGTTTGTAATTCTTATGCGTCCAAACTACTTTGGCCATAAATCCCTATAGCAAGCGTCATATAAGAAGGTGCTTCCGCGCATAGAGGCGGTGCAATGGGGGAAGCGAGGAGGGGAGGAGCTACGGTCGAGCGACAACAGCTGTGCCTGCTAGAAAAGCGTTGCCTAATTCGCGGTCAGCCACGCGCCTAGAGAATGAACATTATTGGCTGTCGTTGCGGTAATGGAGGTGGATGCGCAGAACGGCTGAAAACCGGGCCGCCTTCTTACGTGACGCCGACTATAGACTAACAAACTACTTAAACTAAGGTAAACTAACCTAAGGACAGCACTCACATCCATGCCCGAGGGGGGGGGACTCGAACCTCCCACGCGGGAGGCCGCGCGATCCGTAATGTGGCGCCCCAGACCTCTCGGCTACTCCCGCGCGGATGGTTGTCAGTTAAACAGACCTAAGGACAACACACACACGCACGCACGCCCAAGGGAGGACTTGAACCTACTACGGCGAGCAACCGCATGCTCCACAACAAAGCGCCTTAGAGCGTTCGGCCACTCCACTGCGGCTAACCAGGTTATTGCTGTTTTATCTCCTGATATGAATTTTTGATTTCTGGTTGATGCTATACTGCAATTGCTTTTATCATACTCATGTAAAAGTCAAGTATGACGTATGGAGGATGACGTCGACGTTGGGACACTCTGAGATGGAAGTGTAGAAATGAAGAGGAAAAATATATTGGATATAATTACTGTTTTCGTAGAACACAGGTACATAAAATTTGTTGCATCAGAAGTACTCTTCGCACACTTGACTGCTGAAGCAGGCCTCACCATCTTTTTGCACAGCAGCCACCTTACTGCATATAACTGAAACTAACATCTAATGCAATGTTTTTCAACCTTATGGAATATGCGATTGCGACCCCCCCCCCCCCCCCCAAATCTTCACGATCCGAAACATTATGTCGTCTCAAAAGAAACAAATTTATTTTTCTTTACTTTACTACAGCTTTCTTTTAAATGCTTTAAACGCTTCCTGAGAACTCTCTCCAATAATAAGCAGTCTTCCTCCTCTTCCGTAGCTTCCACGTACTTTCGTAGTGCCAAAACGAAAAGCTTTTTACACTGAGCATTGCGCTGCATGTTGGTTCTTCGCTGCGTCTAGCAGACTGCTTTGTAGCGAGCTGAACTCAAGCGGTGTCAGTAAACCGCACATTGCGTCTCTCGTCTAGCACCTAACGCCTTCCAACAAACTGCAAAATTAAATTCAAACCTGTCCAAAACTTTTTCTCGCTTACACCCCACAGAAAAAAAAAATGTAAAGGGAAAATGTTTGTCACTTACTACATTTAGGATGATTTGG
Source organism: Locusta migratoria (assembly GCA_026315105.1). Lineage (NCBI taxonomy): Eukaryota > Metazoa > Arthropoda > Insecta > Orthoptera > Acrididae > Locusta > Locusta migratoria. Next base: position 141,741,617 of record CM048749.1, on the reverse strand, counting down.
TACAAGTTCTGCGTAAGACGTGGGATTTTATTTTATTACTTCGCTATTACTAATTCTATTGGCCAGGAAATTTGCAGGTGTCATAAACATATACTACTGAAGACAATTATAAAATTATTTTGGTGTGCGAAACATAGTTTAGAAGGTATGGCGTGATAAATCTACAGTAACGTAAAAAACCAAGTTTCCTCAAAATCTTAAATGTTTGTTTTTCAATGAGAAAAAAATTTAATTAAACTAAAAAAGAGGTGTCAGAAGGTAGTTCTCGCATCACTTTATCATATTCAGTTTCCAAGTCATAAAAAACGCGACTTTAATTTTTTATGTTCTGATGCAGCCCGTCCCGCAGCTATGAAAACGTTTCTCGCAGCGACCTGCGGCCCACCACGCTGCGATCAGTTCCCGCACCTAGGAAAACGTAGCTTTAGGCACTAAGTGGATGATTTTCGCAGGATTTAAGGGCATGTCCTCCTATGACGACGAGCAAGACTTTGCGACCCCGTAGGAGTCGACCGAGCGAGGTAGCGCAGTGCTCCCTGGAGTCGCATTCGGAAGGATCGTCGTTCAAATCCACCTCCGGCCATCGACATTTAGGTATTCCGTGATTTCGCTAAAACACTCCAGGCAAATGCCGGTATGGTTCCTTTAAAAGGGCATGGTCGATTTCTTGCCACATCCTTTCCCAAAAATCCGAGCTTAAGTTCCATCGTCGGACGCAATGGCCGAGCGGACTGCGGCGCGCTAGTCACGTTCTGCATGGCCACTACGGTCGGGGGGTTCGAATCCCCCATCGGTCATGGATATTTGTGCCGTCTTTAGTATTAGCTAGTTCATAAATAGTTTGTAAGTTTAGGGACTGATGACCCCGTAGTTAAGTTCCATAAGATCTACAAACATTGGAATTTAAGCTCCATCTCTAATGATCATTCTCATCGTCTTTTCCGGCTCTGTGATTGTGGCTGCTTTGCAAACTTAACCGCCGTATCGTCACTTCAACAAGTCATGTTGTGACCTCAGGAAACAAATGACTGGAGAGAGGGGGGAGAGGGAGAGAGCAGGACGAGGGCAGCGCGACAGTAAAACAGATGGTGTCCACACCTGTCGGTCGAGCGCCAGTGGTGAATGAGCTGGGGTGGGGGAAGCAACTTTGCGGCTACTATCCAGCTTACTGGATCGGTCGACTTGACCGTTTTACTTACCAGCTGTAGTAAACCACAACCTGCAGACACGTTTACTTACTAAATCACTCGCCACTTGACTAAATTACTGGGCTAGTGTGAACCAGCCTTTACACACACGGCGGATTTTTCCGTCGAGTTCAATAGGCCTTCACCGTCATTACAACAGCAGTGCATTGCAGCAAGTCAGAGTTTGCACATTAAGCGGAAAAAAAAAAAAAACGAGCGGTAGAACTGCTGTCATCGGTAGATGTGCGACTACCGTCACCGGCCAAGCAGTGGCACAAATGCGCGAATACAAGCACAGCGGCTTTTCTACAGTCAGTGCTCGTTTTGGCCAATGCGCATTGAGCCTTCGTGGTGTACGCAGTTGTTAACTTTTGTGTTCTGTTGCAGACATGATCAATCGGGATACAGATAATGAAATTTTAATTTCATTAATTTAAGAGTTTTTTCGTGGGATGAAACGCTCGAGACGCTTCCAGAAACGCTTGGCGTGAACTTTACCTATTAATTCATATCTACTTTGATATGTGAATCATTTGTTTTCTCCGATGTGGTGACCACATCTCCTGTCATTTCACACTACTCACAACATCCGCTCCTCCCACCTTATACTAGAGGTCAGAAACGGGACGAGTATGAGCTCCGTTTTGCGGGTTGCATACACTAAAAGCGCCTCCCGTCAACCCCGCTGTAATTGCGCGAGTACAACGAGCCTAAGTGCGCTGGCGCAACCGCCCCAATGCACTCGCGGGCTTGAAGTCACCGGACATGAGCTCCGCGGGTGATCTGACGTCAATCCGTACTCGCTGTCTCCGTGTCCGGGTTTCAGCGTACAGTGAGCAATTCCATCAAGATCTGAATAAAATCGTAGATTTTGTCAAATTCGTAGGGGAAGTGCCCTGTGATATACAACACAGAAGATTTGACGAGAACAGTGAAATTCTTCTTGTTTTGATGATCAAATATGCAAAGTTTGATTGCAATCTGATGAATGGTACGCCAGCGCATATAATACGAACAAACATGACGCGGCAGATTCCCATGCGACTCAGTGTTTATGACATCGTACTTCCTGAACTGTGTGACTTATATTGATATAATTATGCCTATGATCTTCGGAAAAGTGTAAGAGATATGTTGACTAAGTTTCATCTCAATCTGATAAACTGTGCGGCAGCGCATAAAATACGAACAAACATATAAACAAACTAACTTTCGTTTTTATATATTGCATTAACAGTTCACGCCTTTAACCTAGTGTAAATAATTGGTTGCTTATAGTTTTTGGTCTTTCGGGTTTGGATTCTTCGGTTCTTCTCATATGGGCAAAGTCTGATATTGCACAGTTGTTCCACTTACGTAATTTTTGTGCGTTTTTTACTTGTGAGCGTGTTATTTATCTGTGTTCCACACCTGTAACTCTGTCTTTTCATGTTTCATTTGTTTCGTTCACGTTGCCAACTTAACGGATGTTGACTATACACGGCTGATATATGTGTGTGTGTGTCTGAGTGTGTGTGTGTGTGTGTGTGTGTGTGTGTGTGTGTGTGTGTGTGTGTGTGTGTGTGTGTGACAGAGAGAGAGAGAGAGAGAGACCATTGGGAAGAACCGAAAAAATCCAAACCTGAAAGACGATAAACTGTAAATAACCGGTTACTTATACGAGGTGATGCTGTTCCCAGCATGGTTGAGGTTTTGCATATCCTGCATATTACTCGGTTGTCCTTGCCGCGTAGCTGACGCAAAGTACAACCCTCTGCCGCAAGAGGGCTTTGAGTAGTACCGAGTAACATGTCGGTCTGTAAAGTGACTATGTCGGTGCGTGAGAAACAGCATGCTGTAATCGAGTTTCTAACCGCAGAAAACACCCCTCCACAGAAGAATGAAAACTGTGTACCGTGACGAGTGCATCGACATCAGTAATGTGTGCCGATGGGCTGCCCTTGCTCGTAAGCACGGTCCTAACCTCAACGTCTGTGACAGAGCACCGAGTATACCGCGTACGGCAACAGACGAAACTCGTCGGAATCGTTTGATCAACTCATCAGAGAGAATCGTCGGATATCACACGCACAACTCTCACTGCACTGTGGGAGCGTGTACAGACCCTGATTGCAGAACTGCGGTTCAGAAAAGAGTGTGCACGGTGGGTGCCCCGTATGCTAACCCTTACATGAAACAAAGGAAATTGGACATCTGTCAACAAATGCTGTTGCATTTTGGGCAGGAGGGTGATGGGTTCCTTCACAACATTGTGACTGGGGCACCATTTTGACCCCCTAAGCAAACGAGCATCACAAGAGTACCGCCACCACGGGTCAACCCCCCCCCCCCCCCCATGAAAGTTAAAGATCATACCGTCGGCAGGCAAGATCATTCTCACTACTCACTGTTTTCTGGGATGTTCAAGGTGTCGTGCATATGGAGCTCGTGCCTAAAGGCACCACCATAAACTGCGCACGGTACAGCGAGACTCTCCGCAAACTGAAAGCACGCTTTTGAAGAACTCGTCCCCACATGGAACACCCTCTCCTTCAGCATGACAATGCCAGACCGCACACCAGCGCTGCGACATCTGCAACTATCCGCCGCCTTTGATTCACTGTCATCGATCATCCTCCACACAGTCCAGACTTGGCTCCATCCAATTTTCACCTCTTTCCAAAGCTTGAAGAACACCTTCGCGGTGTCCACTTTACAACTGATGAAGAAGTGCAAGTGCAGGCGAGAGGTGGTTCAGACAACGAGGTCCAAACTTCTACAGTGACAGGATCTGCAAACTGGTCTCTCGTTGGGAGTAATGTGTGCGTCGCCATGGTGACTATGATGAGAAATAAATATGTAGAAATGGCGAATAAAGATGTGATATTGTAATACAGTTTGGTTTATTTCAAAAGCCGTAAGGTATTCCTGGAAAAAAATCGGAGGCATTACTTTTCAGCATCCCTACGTATAAGAGGAAAGACGTAAACTGTTTATAATCCATAAATACACATCTGAAGGGAAAAAAAAAAAACTGTAATTCCAGAACCCAATGTGGCTGTCTTAAAGTGAAAAAGACGAAACGCGTCTTGGAAAAATAAATAAAATACAACAGGAAAACAGCGTTTTTATTTCCAGAAACGAGAGACTGCGGAGACTGCCTCACAAAGTTGTTATTCGAACTTCTCGATACATACCTTGAAATTCGATTTATAGTGTGTAGAGTGTATCTTTGAACATTGTAATCTCAATCAAAAAGTATTCCACCATTATGAAGCTTAGTACCGCAAAGGCAATGAAAATAGGAGCTAACTCGTCTGGAGAGTCCAGTACAAATAAAACAAGTGGTAATTAGTGAACACAGGTAGCATTTGTTGCATATGCTGTAGCCAGAGCGACCGAATGTGTTTGTAGAATGTTAGCTGCATGTGTTAAATGTTGGGATCGCAAGGTTATGAGAAGTGTGGGAACAACAGCGAGGTTGTACAGAAGGAGGCAGTACTGCGTCGAAGTAGGCGGTAATGTCCGTCAGCGTCGGCCAAGGAGAGGCAGCCGGAAAGGTACCAGACACACGGCGTCGCGTGAACCACGTACAGCTGAAGGCTCACCTCTGTCACCAACGCGACGACAGATTTGGCTGTTGGTTGTGGTGTGGCCGCACGAGCGCAGGATACAAAACGTGAAGTGGTACCGGCGTTCCCAGTGGAACTGTCATAGGCTCTATAACGTTGCCCTTGCTTAGTATGATGCCATAATTGTTAAAGTAGATTCTGCGATTATGTTTTGGACAACGAATTGATGGTAGCGAATTTTTTGAATCTGAAATAATTTAGTTAAAGTACAGCACAAAATGAACATTAAAGCAAATAACCCGCGGGTTGCATATTAAAGTTGGGCACCATACAAGCAACAGCACGTTATAAGACTTACGGAAAGCATCTAGCTGGATCCTGCATTTCGTATTGTAGAAGCTGGAAATGATAACTTTAAATATTTAATACGTGAATGCTAGAGATACTTTCCATAGGAGATCAATGTTCAGACTGTTCACTTCGCTTTTCATTGTTGTGTGACTGTGGGTAGAACATGAAGTTACTGGTAATGATAAAATAATTAAAAAATGATCGGACTTCGTGAAATTACAAAAGAAATGACTGCAGGTTCTAAATTCAAGCAAAGTATAGTAGAAGGATGATTGATTGATTGATTGAAATTTTGCAGACAATACGAAGCGATTGTAATGGCGTCTGAACATTAAACTATTACGTTTGACATAGGAGCTGAAAAACATCAAGAAATTAAATATTTGACGTGGAGGAGTTTGATTTAAATGAAACCCAAGGAGAGGGAATGCTTTTAAATTTAAATAATATATTTTCAGCAACAACGTGCATAATTCTTCCTACCTATATAAGTGGATACAGGTATGAAAGACGTCACATCAGATACAGACCAGACAGTGAGTAAAACTACTATCACGGTTCCGTCTTCTCGCTTGTTTTTAACTAAAAAATGACGAACGAAATTCAATTAGTTGCATTGCGAGTCAGAGGGAACCTGAGGCGATAAGCATCGCTGATCAAAGATAAAAAAAAAAAAAAAAAAAAAAATTAAGTGTATCGTTACAGCACTCCGCTGTTTCTAACCCCTGTACGAGCGTCATTCAGTAATTGAAGAGACAAATTCGTCTGGGGAACTCGTTGGTAGGGCGAGTTTGCTACTTCTATGGCTTTAAGTTGGCGTAACCAGGATGAGCCCTGATGTAACAATATTGCTTTGTTTATAACCTCAAAAATACATTAAAGATGGCAAGTTCGTTTGAAGGCGAGAAACCAGTGATTATATACTGTAGAATGTCTTAAAGTTTGTCGAGGAGCAGTTCAATAATGATCGCGACTCAGTGACTGACGAAGACCGGACTGCGAGATAAGTTGCAGTTCCAAGACCCTCACTTGAAAGTCGAATTGATGGCATTATTCGTGCCGACAGACATGTGACTGTGGAAATGATTGTTCATAAGGTTCAAATTAGTAGTGGTACAGTTCCCAACAAGCTGAAGACTGCAAAAAATGTGCAAAATGGATACACAATGAAACAAGGGATTATAATAGAACCGTTGCTTTTCACTGTATATGACCTCGTAGATAACATCGGAAGTTCATTCAGGCTGTTGCGAATGACGCTGTAGTTCATCGAGAAGTCTTAACACTGGAAAACGATAGCAAATGCAAGATGATCTGAAGTGTATAGACGCTGGGTGCAGAGTACGGCAATGTATAAACCATAAATGTATATAATTTTCAAAAGTGAAACGCCAAGATCGCAAAATACCAGTTTAATGACGACCTGTTTCAGTGGGATACGCCACCATCATCTGGTCATGTCAAATATTACAAGTTTGTCGCCTTATTTAAAAATTGGAGATCAAATAATATATGCAAGACAGCACTTAGTCCGAATATATTTAGACTAAGGTGCTATGTTGCAGATGATGGTGGCATAGTCCACTGAAACTGGTCCTCATTAATAAGTATCTTCGATCTTGGCGTTTCACTTTTGAAAATTATTAATCTGTCAAATCGCCTCCATAATCTGCGATGACATGTAGTGTCATGTAGTATCTGGGAGTAGACATATGGGGCAAGGACGATTTGAAATGGAACAATAAAAGTAATCATGTGTCGGGCAGATGCCAAACTGAGATACACTGGAAGTAGAATACAAAACTCCGGTCAGCGCTTGTGTTGGTCATCAGTGTGGGATTGGTACCAGGTGGGGTTGACAGAAGACATAGAGAAGAGCAGCACGCTTCGTTACAGGATCATTTAGTAAGCGCGAAAGCGTCACGCAGATGATTAGGAAACTCCCGTGAAGGGATGTTCTGAATCACAGTACAGACTTCTGTCCAAATTCAGAGAGCATACATTTCTCGAAGAGTCAACCATTATATTGCTCCCTCCTATGTCCCTCTCGCGTGTAAACGCTAGTCTTGTGTAATTCACGAACGAACTAGTTCGGAAGAGCGCTCCCACAAGCGAACTACGCGAACTAGTTCGCAGATCCTCGCCTCTTAGTTCGTCCGCTCCTTTTCCGAAGACTGACGAGTAACAGCGAGAGGACCCGAGAGCGCGCAGAATCGTGTGATTCCCTTCTGCCAGTTGCCGTCATTTCGAGCTGAGATGCAGCTCAGCTATAGTTTTAGTAGCGGTAGCAAAAGCCAAAACGAGCGGACGAACTAAAAAGAGCGACCTAATTCGCGACCGACCTGCGAACTAAATGGAGAGCTACCGGTCGCGAACTAAAATATGCGTGATAGGTCGTGCACAGAATTAAAAATCACGTGTTTGCCTTCTGCTGATGAGAGCCATTTCGAGGTTTGCGTCTGCCTGCTAGATTACATAGTTCAGTGCTACAAAATTTCTGCTTTGAAGTATTCTGCACTCTGCAATATTTGACAAATCCTATACATATTATAAATGCGAAAGTTTCTATGTTTGTTACCGCATCACGCTAAAACTACAGCACTGATTTAGATGAAATTTCATATAGAGATTTCTTATGTCTTGGATTAGGACATAGGCTACTTTTCAAAATGTTTATTACAAGTTATTTATTTGAAATACATCCATAAAAATACGTAACGGTTGTAAGAAGCTTCTAATACAACAGCAGAAGAACATTGTAGTGTATGTCATGTTTAGCCGCGGGGGTTAACGCGTCATATAATATATTTTTGTTATTTTGGGCAATGGTTCGGGTCCTGCTATAGTGAATTTTTTTCTTTGTTATTCTTATCTTTTTTACTTTCGAATATACAAAAAGATTCTTGGATACTGCCAAAACGGCTTAACTGACATATCATTAGATACATAAGAAATCTCAATGTTGGCATTTATGCCGCATTCATTTTCATTTGTTGTAACAAATGAAGGAAGTATGTATATAAATTGAAGACTTTAAATAAAATATGTTCTAAGTACCATGGCAAGAAAATACATTGACGTTTTGTGTAGAATGGGATCTAGATCCCAAGCTCTATTTTGTGTACAAAGCGCGAACTGCCACGTATAAATAGCGTACGTAAACTGCAACGTAAGTAGTAGCAAATGCACTCAACAGATGGCAGGCGGTCCGCTGCAGTTAACATATGAAACGTTATAGATGTTCGAACATTGTGATGTTATCGTAATTCTTTAAAATTGTATTCTCTTTGGATTTCAATGAATAATAGTTTCTTTGGTGATTTCGATTATTTATAGCATTCGAACGTTTGCATTTAGTTCTTTTGTTGGTTCGCTTTGCATTTGTAGGATCTCAACAGTTCGTTTCTCCGTTAGATGTCTTTTTTTTTATCTCTTTACTTTTCTCCGTTAGGTTTGTTGTTTATTTCGTTACATTTCTCCGTTAGGTTTGCTGTTTATTTTGTTCCTTTACTTGGCATTTGTTTTCGATTACGGTATTGTTGTTATTGTAGTTACTGTCAGGGGTGCCATCCCACAAGTTGGAGCTGAAGGTGGGTGTGCCTGTTTTATTGATGTGTAACTTGGCTGCATCACGATTGATGCAATGGCACCAGGTTACGCATCACGGACCTGAGAAGGCATATCGTGCAGGCCACCATCATCACCGGTGGAGCCAAGAGAGTGTATTAATACCACGAATTCCCATCATCCCAACCAACTTGCCATTCCAGGATAACCGGTTACAGTTTCCATTGAAAGTGGCCTTCTCGATTACTATAAACAAGAGTCAAGGACAAACATTAAAAGTGGCAGGTATTCATGTGGCCACCCCATGTTTCTCGCACGGACAGCTCTACGTAGGCTGCTCCCGTGTATCGAGAGCTAGAAATCTCCACGTATACTCGGAGAACAAGAAGTCTCGAAACGTCGTTTACAGGGACGTATTGCAATAGATTTTTGGCTCTCCATCCGTTCCATGACAATTATATATTCCGTGCTAACAATGTCGCAAACAGTCATGTAGTTATTTATGCTGTTTCTTGGCACTTTAATGTCTGTCTATTGAACCGCGGGGAGCAGCTAGTAAATTCCATAATGCCAAGATATAGAGATAACTGTAAACTTAAACGCGAGAAATTAGCCACAAACTGTTTCTTTTGGTTTGCGTGATGTTAGCGGCTCAAGCAGCAAGACCACGAAGCAGCTAGGTGGGGGAACTTCTCCCTCCACCTGCACGCGCAGTCCACGCCGCTCAGCCCTTACTGGGAGCGGACGAACTGCTGCGAACTATAGAGAACGCTCCCGATCGCGAACTATTATGTGCAAGTCTAGTAAACCCCAGTAGTATAAAATTAGTCGGATTAGAGCGCACACTGGGGCAATGGTTTATTACGCGAATCGTACGCCAGTGGAGTAAGAGGACGAAGGCACAGTGGTGCACATACTACATATACGCCGTGAGGTGGCTGACAGATGTCTATGTGAACGGATAATAAGAAGTGAGACGGTAATGGAGTGCCAACATTCGCAGTGGGAGTGTGAAGACAGCGCGCTCCGCCGCCTAATATGGCGCGCCGCCAGTGGGTCGCCCTTCCTAATTGCTGCAATTAAGAGCTGCTTTTTCCGCGCCGTGTGCTTCCTCGGCCTCTGCAGCTTTGTCGCGTGTCCCGCCTTTGACCGCCGATACGCGCGCAATTACCGCCAGCACAGCCCGCCGGGGAGAATGCAGCCGCGCTTTTGAACTCTTCTCAGAAGCGGACGGAGCGCCGTGGAGAGGGGGAATCTGCGATCTCAAGGAACTGCCTTCTCTCCTAGAAGGCGGCTGCGACCCTGGAGAACGTCAGAGGCGTTTGGAGCCGCCACCAAAGAGATACTGGAGGGTGTCCGTGAAGAAAGAATGAATTTATTTATAAATAAAAACAGTCACAATCGCAAAAATATCATTTACACGAATGATAACTTGTTTCGCATGGGACAAGCGCCTGCTCCGTGGACGTCAAGCCTACGCCACATATAACAGAAGATGGCCCTGTAAACTAGTTTTGTGTAGTACGTGAACGAACTAGTTCGGAAGAGCGCTCCCACAGGCGAACTACGCGAACTAGTTCGCAGATCCCTCGCCTCTTAGTACTTCCGCTCCTTTTCCGAAGACTGACGGGGAACAGCGTGAGGACGCGAGAGCGCGCAGAATCGCGCGATTCCCTTCTGCCAGTTACCATGATTTCGAGCTGAGATGCAGCTCAGCTGTAGTTTCATAGTTCACTTCCACAAATTTTCTAAGGTATTCAGTGTTGAACACTGATCATTATATAAAAAAAGCTATCACAACCAAAGAAAGAGCTCTTTTAGTAGCCGCAGCAAAAGCTAAAAAGAGCGGACGAACTAAAAAGAGCGACCTATTTTGCGGCCGAGCTGAGAAACTAGGAGAGCTAGCGGTCGCGAACTACAATATGCGCGATCGGTCGCGAACTAAAACATGCGTTACCAGTCGCGAACTATTAAGACAAACGTAACTCACTTCTTAATTCGTTGGATTCTATTCCGAAAACCGAGGGGCAATAGCGAGAGGGCGCGCAGCAGAATTAAAAATTACTTGTTTGACTTCTGCTGATGAGAGCCATTTCGAGGTGAGTGTCTGCCTGCTAGATTACATAGTTCAGTGCTGCAAAATTTCTGTTTTGAAGTATTCTGCACTCTGCACTCTCTAAATTCCATAATGCTAAGATATAGAGATAACTCTAAACTTGAACGCGAGAAATTATCCACAAACTGTTTCTTTTGGTTTGCGTGATATCGTCAGCGGCTCACGCAGCAAGCGCATGAAGCAGCTAGATGGGGGAACTTCTCCCTCCACCTGCATGCGCATACCACGCCGCTCAGCCGTCACTGGGAGCGGGCGAACTAAAAGAAAGAACTAGTTCGCGGCAGTGCCGCGAACTAAATTGAGCGCTCCCGATCGCGAACTATTACGCGCAAGTCTACTGTAAATGGGCCGAAACCGGTTATCATTCGTATAAATGATATTTTTGCGACTTGTGATTGTTTTTATTTATAAATACTTTCCAATAGATCGCTGTTTCCCAAAAGCATATTTTCAAACGAATGTGTTTGAACTTTTCGCCGTTTTGTCATATACCGGTTGGCAGTCGTGGATTTTTCCTTTTTATTAGTTGCCTGATAGCAGAGTCGCGAAACTCCCAGTGATTTTCTGCAATATCGAAACTACAGCGCCGCCAAGCGGCTGGGTCGTACAAACATGCCGCGAAACGATTGTGTATTTTTTGTATATTCAGAGTGGAGCAGCACATTCAAAATACGAGGGATGCTCAAATGAAAAGGTAGGAAATGTTTTAACAACCAAACGTCTTAACAACCAAACCAGTCGAAATTTGAATATGCCGGTTTGGGATAACGTAAAGGGGCCCTCATACGTTCAATAATATTGTCAAACCGTCAATATATTGACCGTCTGAGGGCGCGTATTGACGTATTGTCAATACTTAAAATATTGACGAAAAATATTGATGGCCACAAAAATATGTTCAGTATTGTCAATATATATTGAGCGTGTGAAGTCCAATACTGACGGTTTGACAATATTCGCCTTTCAGATGTTGGCACAGCTTCATGTAACAGCTACAAGGCGCTAGCGTGCTTTGTTTCTCACCAATGTTTATGTTCTTTAATTCGTTCTCGTGGGTGCTTGTTTGGATTTGTAAAATGAGTGCACATATGTTGGTTGATTTTATCCATTGCTACCAGCCCAACGAAGTTCTGTGTAATCAGTCTTCAAAAGAATTGGCGCTATTGGCGTAGTTTGCGCAGTTACACTTAAGATCAGTTATTATTATTTTATCGTAGCTACGCTGTTAAATAGGTGAAGTACTGAAATTACAGAAGAAATAAGGTTCTAATTACCAATAAAAGTTTTATAGCCAGAAAATTTGGAAACAATATGGTGTGTATGAATCCTGACATGGGCGTACACAGCGGAGTATCCACGAAGCTTTGTCTTTCTTCTTCTTCTCACTCTACGTTGGTATATGACAACTGGCTTTGCTTCGAGATTAACAGTGTTTCAGCTTCATAGACGGCTTCCGGTGTGATTACTGTTTTCTAATGCCTTATTTCAGCATTCCATGAGAGGGTCATCTTCTTATAAGTGTTTTTCGTGAGTTGGAATACCATTTCAAATTTATTTCTTCTAAATTCCTTGGTCTTTTTCCTGAGGACTTTCCAACTGACCAATTCTCCAAGCTGTTGACATTCTTTGACGATCTATATTTTAGTCATCCCACTTGTGTTTTTAATGTTTGTCGTTATCTTAGTCTTCTCAAGGGAGATTCTGAGACATATTTTTTCTGCTAGTTTTTGTAACTCGACTGTCTTTGTGTTCTTCCCATGACCTTGCTAGGGGCACCATATAATCTGCAAAGGATAGAAAATTGACTGTGAGGTCATTGGATTTTGTGCCTAGCTTGATTCCACTACGGATCTGCTTGCTCCACTCTCTGACAACTTTGTCTAATTTTTATTTATTTATTTTCTTTACTATCGCCGGCAATGGAACTTATATTCTAGCTTTAAACGTTTAAACGGCTCAGATATGGACTTCTTGTACTAGAGAACTCGCCTCCTCCTTTCCGAATTAGGATGATTCTTCCTCAGGAGAGGACTGTACATCTCCTGACCTGCCCTAAGAAAAATAATTTATCTACCCCTCAGAATCCTGTATAAACGAGAGAACGACATGGTGTATTTGATCTTGAATAAAAACAATCTTCCTTGCGTTTCTTATTGAAAGTGCTCTTATGGACGAAAGAATAGGAAGGAAGCTTAGGATTTAACGCCATGTCGACAGCGTTCTCATTAGAGGCGAAGCTCAAGCTCAGTTTGTTTGGGTAAGGATGAGGAGGGAAATCGGCCGGGCCCTTTCAAAGGAACAATCCCGGCATTTGCCTGGAATGATTAGGCAAATCACGGAAAACCTAAGTCTGGGTGGTCGGAGGTGGGTTTGAACCACCATCCTCCCGAATGCGAGTCCAGTGTGTTATCACTGGACGCAAGAGCGGACACTTTTGGACGACTCAGCAGCTGATTTTAGCCAGATGCACAAAGAACCACCGAAGCTGCGGCCTGTTGGGATGATGAAGAGCTGTTGGGAATTTGGGTCTGGTGGGAAACGTGACTGAACGAGAATTCCAAGTTTGAGTCCCAATGTGGTACAAATTTTAAACTGGCGCAATTCATTTATTTCAGCGCTCCGCATGCTTTCTATGCGTCAAAGTGAGTTTCTGCCATACTATTTTCGTTGTATGTTCGTCTGTAATCGCTCTTTCAGGCTGACCAGTAGTTATTACCCGTAACATTACGCAGAATATGGTTTTTATCGGTGTACGGTTTTCAACAGCTTTACGTCAGAAGAGACCAATAACACTAAAACTCCAGTCGTTTTCTGCAAAGCAGCCATTAGAATATTGCGCAACATGGGAACTGCTATTGCACTTAACGAAGTCTTTTTTAAATAGCTGGCTCGTGTCCCATTTTGCAAAGGTCCGCCGAATCAAAAAGAATTAAAATGGCTAAAACAATTAGCGCGGCGTGAAACGGAAGCGCATCAGCAGATGGGCGTCCGTCGTTAACTGCGGCCACCGATCTGTGACAGGGCCGGGTAATAGCTTTAGTGCAATAATATGGGGCGTAACTCACTTGTCACCAAACGTAATTTCGAAGATTTAATACCGCACCTACACGAGACTATGGCGGCCGTAATAGGCGCGCCTGTTAACTGGATTCAACAAATAGCTGTCTGTCCGGCAAGGACATGCCCGTTATCGCATCACCCGTATGGCAGAGTTCCCTTGCGTGTGGTATCCCTCCTATATTCCTGTCATTATCTTGATGGACGAGTCGGTGATGCGGGGGCGGGTGGGGCGGACGACAGAAGATACCATGCAGTGCGTCGCAGTCAAGAATTCTTTCAAAATGTTTTTAAACCTAAGGGACCAAACTACTGCTGTCATCGGTCGTAAGTGATATTTTATTGGGAACTATCTTAAACCCGCGGCTCCGCACGCGTGTTGGTTGATAATGATAGATAAGCTATCTTTCAGTAGTGTGCTATGAGACTGGTTTTGAAGGATGAAATGAAATACAATACCTTCTTTAGAAGCAAACATTTTTAATCAACATTATCAGGAAAGTAAGTAGTGTAGATCAAATCACACGTAAAAATGCTCTCGTTTCGAAGAATCCAATCATGAAGTAATAATATAACACATGATTGTAATAATATCACACATCGATCACTTGATGTAATACGCGAAACGTCAAATTGATTTTTTAAAAGAGATGTATTAAAAGAAATTTCTTTTTTACTGCTTTATTTATTTATTCTTATATTTCCTTATTCGTATGCTTATCCTTATAGAGAAAGAACTGAAGACATTGTAGCACGCATAGACCAAAGATATGGTCTGTGGCATCACGTTTCTCCGTATGTAACCTCCTTGCTATAAGAGTCGCAAACGTCATCGCTGGCCTTCAGTCCGAATTTTTTAATAATTTGACGACTTTCAACCACCGTGTCTTCCACCCCCTTATAGCTATCGGCATGGAACTGCTATGGTGTACAATGGGAGACTTCGGACAACAATTACACACAGACCATTCGTTTGCGTTGTGTTTTTTTCGCTGCAGGGCGAAATATTAAGACACACACCATCACACGTAGTATTTTATATACACCGATAACTTTCCATCCCGATACTTTCCACCCTTTTATCATTATCAATTCTCAAGGAACAATGCAAACAATAAAATAATTTTCAAAGAGTAAATATAATTTTCAGAGAGTAATTATTGTTCGATATTTCGCGTTATATTCTTCAAATTACTAAATATCTATCAGATCGCTATAAAACCGTGCCTAAAACCTTCCTCAGGTATAAATTAGTAACTGTACAGATATTTAAGTCTCTGCGTCTTGTCGTTCGGGCGTGATAAGCTTACTCCCAACAAACATTCACATTAATATATATAGATAAATAGCTATCCAATCGCCATAAAACCGTGCCTAAAGCCTTCCCCGGGTAGACATTAGTAACTGTACAAATTTTTAGCTCTTTATGTCTTATGGTTCAGACGTGATAAACGTACACCGAACAGACATTCACATTTATAGATGTAGATTACGTATCAATAAACGTGAACAGTTAGTAAAAGAAACACAAAATACCTTTTATTCTCCATTTAGCTTCAAATTCTAAAATTGTATTGCCTCTTATTTATCTACATATAAATGTGAATGTCTGTTCGGTGTACGCTTGTCACCTCCAAACGACAAGTCGCAGAGACTTAAATATTTGTACAGTTGCTAATTTATACCTGAGGAAGGTTTTATAGCGATCCGATAGATATGAATAATTTAAAGAATATAACGCGAAATGCGGAACAATAATTACTCTTTGAAAATGGTTTTATTGTTGCTTGAGGGTTGATAATAATAAAAGGGTGGAGTATATTGGGATGGAAAGTTATCGGTGTATATAAAATTCTACGTGTGTATGTGTTAATATTTCGCTCTGCAGCGAAAACTACAGAACTCAAACGAATGGTCTGTTTGTAATTTTTGTCCGAAGTCTCCCGTTGTGCACCATAGCAGTTCCATGCCGATAGCTATAAGGGGGTGGAAGATATGGGGGCTGAAAGCCGTCAAATTATTTTAAAAAATTCGGACTAAAGGCCAGCGATGACTCTATAGCAAGTAGGTTACATACAGCGAAACGTGATGCCACAGACCATATGTTTGGTCTATGCGTGCTACATTGTCTTCAGCTCTTTTTTTGGTTAGGATAAGCATACGAATAAGGAAATATAAGAATAAATAAATAAAGCAGTAAAAAAGAAATTACTTTTAATACATCTCTTTAAAAAATCGATTTGACGTTTCGCGAATTATCTATCACAATCAACCAACAAGCGAGCGGAGACGCGGGTTTAAGCTAGTATACTAATAAAAATGTAAAAGTTCCTTTGTGAGATAGTGTTAATCACGGCACGTTTATGACTGATCGCTTTGAAATGTTGACATAACGTTGCATTCTAATACAGGAAATTTTTTAGATGTTCAAATGTTTGTAAATTTTTGGGACCAAACAATTGTGGTCATCAGTTCCTAGGATTACAAACTACTTAAACTAACCTAAGGAGAACACACACAACCATGCCCGAGGGAGGAATCGAACCTCCGGCGGGAGCGGCATTTTTTAGAAATCCATTTTTAAGTATACATATAATTTTTTTGCGATCTTTAGTAACAACCTTTTCTGTTTATAAATTTGTTATAAATTGAAATATGACACATACTGAAAAATAGGATATATAAAACAAGCGCGTATTCCAGGGCAGCGACGACAAAATTTGAAAGTATTCGCTTAAGAATAAAATTAAATAGTCTTGTTTTTATTTAATGGCCAAGTTTCAAATGAATAACACTACAATGTAAGACACATTCAGGGACATATACAATAACAATAAACATTTTATAGAGGGCATCTATAATAGCAATAATAATAGAAAAGTTTGTACCCATGACAGCAGGAGGTAGCGGTAGATGAAGTAAGCTACACAAAGGTGAACTGCTGTTGAGAATAGTAGGGCAACGATTTTAAGTACCCGATGCTCCGCCCACCGCCCATCACGTGTTGTCAGTACTAACCAAACAGACACACACTGTGTAAAACGTATTAATTAGAATTAAATCTGTATTATACTGTAGATGAAAATATTCGAAAAGTGTCCTAAAGTCATATAATTACATACCAAATAAAGGAACTAGCTAGGTATATTAAAATTTTTTACAAAATAAAAAAAATTAAAAAAACCCATTAAAATCGCTGTAAATTCAGAGGTTGCCATATATGGTCGTTTACAGAAAACTCGTGTAGCATATTCGTTCCAAAGATGAAGCTATGAGACGCCTTTGGTTTCCATTGCCATAACGTGAAAGTATCAACATCACCATGAACTGTTTGAAGACGATGTCAAAGATGCGCGAATGTTTGGCCAGCATAGTGTCACAGTAAACAGTCAAAGAAGCTGCTGATGTGCTTTAAAAAGTGTTACAAAATGGTTTATATTAGCCGTCATCTAATTGGCGACAGAAAATAACACGCTGATATATTTCAATACAGCGTTATCGAATGTCCTTTTTGTCCAAATGCCCCTATTTAGCCTCCTTTGAAGTCACAGTTCCTTGGCTTTCTAGCCTTGTCCGTCTGTTTTTGACTGTGTTCATTGAAATATTTTTTCGAGAGGGTTGGGCACGTCTAATGTAAAGATAAGTGATTTTAAGTATCCAACCCGCAGTGGCGAATCCAGTTTTTTGGTCTGGGGGGACTGAGCTCATACAAGTGGCATACAGTCATGTTTTGTTAAAAAAAAAATCAGATACCGCATTTATCTTTTTCTTTATATTCCTTATTTCGGAGTGTAGGGGGGGGGGGGGCAGGCCCACTGAGCTCCCTCCCCCTTATATACGACACTGCTCCAGTCTAACGTCGTCAATATGCAGGGTGTCCAACTCAACGTTTTCACTCCAGATATCTCTGGAACTACAATAGATTTTGAAAAACAACTTTCACGATCGTGAACGATCGGCAGGGCCTTATGAAGACAGTAGATACTGTAAGACAATCTAAAACGTAAACAAATATTTTCAGCACCAACGTGTTTTTTTGGATATCCATTTTTTTTTTTTTTTTTTTTTTTTTTCACAATCAATAGCATGAAAAATCACAAAATGAATGGCGTTTGTTGCATCGCAATGCGTCAATTACATTCCGAGAAACTGCGAAGCGAATTTGATGTTTGTTTGAAATACATGAATATCGCAGCTAGCGCGTCTCGAGAATCAAGCGAGACTCGCGGCTGAGTCTCGTAACATGCTCTAGCAAACTCGACTTTGCATCGCAGATTCTCCGGATGTAATTGACGCATTGCCATCCAACCAACGCCATGCTTTTTGTAATTTTTCCATGCTATTGATTGCGTAACAAATAATTTCGGGTATCCATGTAGAAAAAACGTAAGTTTGTGTTGTTCTTTACGTGTTAGACTTCTCATTGTACTTATTTTCAAAAATATCTGGAGTTAAAAAGTTCAGTGGGACACCCTGTACACCTTTTTCTTTTCTTTACTAAGAGACCTTGTTGGGTAGTAGTTCTCAGCTCTTTGCGAACAAGTTTTATACTGAAATTATTTTTTTTTTCAATTATTAGCATGCAGCATCTGTTGTCCACTATAATTATTTCTTTCGGTTATATCGTCAGGTGCCAATCAGATAAAATAATTTTTTTCAGCTACGTTTTTATACATTTTTAATACAGTTGCAAACCTTAATCTGTTCGATGTTACATGAATAAATTTAATATCAGACGATCAAACCTAATTACACAGTCTACAGTTTGATGGCTTCAAATGACAAAGTTTGATTACAAACATCATTTGATTCGGAAGCACATTTAATAGCCAAATAACATTTATCTCTCTTTTTGTACCGCCGATACTACGTATATGCTTTATTTTCGCAGTTCGTTGTCACTATAGTATATCAATACGCATAAATTCTTATTAGACATTTTGTATCTAAAACAGATTACTATTGGCAAAAAATATTCCTTGTATACCTTTAAATAGTTTAAGCTCTGTTATTAAAATATCATTGTTATTTTCTCTCTTTTGTTACAGGTAAGCACCTGACATGAATCTTACAATTGGGTGAAGGTAAATAAAAACAGTAGTTATGTATTATTTCTCATTCGATCTGCCAGAGGCATTGTACAAAGAACAGATAAAATTAACATGATTCAAGTTGAGCCTTTGGAACTTACAAAATGGAAATAAATTATCAGTTGTTAGACTAAAATTATGTCAGGAAAACTATATTATTACATTAAATGGAACAAAAATCTTTTAAATTGCCGTTAACTTGTGGAGCCACATTAGTGAACCGTCTCTGAAAGCATGACTGTAACAATGAGAAGATGGTCCCATTCTTGTACCTCGCAACAGGCACAACGCGGATTGTCTGTAAAGCCCCATTTGATTGTTGGCTGGCTGCATCGTCCAACTCCACTGCGAAACCTGTTTAGTGCCGACCAGTGTTTCCTGGTGAGGTCGAAGCCTTCAGCCCTTTCGGTTTGGTCGTGGATTAGATGATGGTTCTTCACGACGCCTCTTCTCAGACCCTGCCATGCAGTCCTCCATTCTACATCGACACCCTCTGTGCCCAGTGTTCTGCTCCAGACGAGACGTTTCCTGGACTTGAGTCTCATGTCGGCATGTATGGGTAGGTAGCCTTGGGTTTGCTTTAATTTTTCTTGTATATCCCGGGTTGCTTTCTCTCTGCGCGTGGAAGTGGGGGCGATGTTTGCCAGCACTGGAAGCCATTCAACAGTGGTTGGCCTGAGTGTGCCGGTGACGGTTCTTAGTGTGGAATTTAGTTGAACATCGATTTTTTTGACGTGCGGGCTTCTGCCCCAGACTGGGCACAATATACAATAAGGTATTGATAGTAAAATTTAATTGTTACTGTAGTCAGATGTTGCAAGGATGTCGCCAATTGAAGGCACTTACTTTTATACAATAATACATTTTCTTTCCACATTGCGATAGTGTTTCGATCTGCTTTAGCGGAAAAGGAGAGCAATGTATTTAATGATCACAATCTCCAGTTCAGACAGAAGTGGTATGAAATTTTAGGCGGCTGAAATGGTGCGAAATGCTAAGTAAAATTGCTGCAATTGCTACAACGGTTGGTCTCTTTCATCGCACTATACTGGGAAGTCCGCGATGAACAATAGCGAACAGTATAGTGGTCTTCCAGTCCGTGATATTGAGTTGATGGAACATCTACGAGTAAGTGTGCACTGAAGCGAGTTCGGTGTCAGCGGAACTTCCAGCGAAATGGAACATAACCAAAAAAATTTTCAAATTTATGTAAATCTAAAGGACTTAGCTACTGTGGTTATCAGTCCCTAGGCTTACCAACTACTTAAACTAACTTATGTAAGGACGACACACACACCTATGCCCGAGGGACGACTCGACCCTCCGACGGCGAGCAACCGCGTGTGCAGCTACTACCGGAGCACAAACGCACCCAATGGTAAGGAGGCACAATAATCTTACTGTGCTATAACTTGGGTTCGAAGGGGAGCGTTGCCTGGATAGCTTAATTGTTTAAGGCGACCTCTGGCCCGTAACAGGAAACCCGGGTTCGAATCCCGGTCCACCACAAATTTTCAACTTCGTCGTTGAATTTATTTCAACGCCCCTAAACGGTCGAAATTTTCAATATTTAGATTTCATAAAATTACGACCGTTACTTCGACCAAAAAAAAATGGTGTGTGTTCTTTCGGACATGTCCGGAAAGAAGAGACACCATACCAATAATTGGAAAGAAAGGCGTCGAGGATGAGTCACGTTCGGTCGACTGTCCACAATCACAGTCCCAGACAACACGAGCGAGTGCGACGGATGCTTGCGGATGATCGGCGGCTGTCTTTGAGAATGATAGCAGGCTAGTTGAAGATCAGCACAGAACTTGTAAGCACTATTGCGAGATGCAACAACTTGTGACCTCGGTGCTTCGAGCGATTCCACAATTCCAACAGCTGTACAACCGATCTCAGAAGTATATTGTAGCCATGGCGATTTCTTTGAAGGCCGGTAAAGGTATTTTGTTTGTAACTCTTGTTCCTTTGTTTCCTGAGACCATTCACTGAACTTTTTAGACGCACATTGTGTCTACTTCACCTCATTATTTCGGTCTCACCTTTGGAAGGAAAAAAAATCACCCTAAGCAGGACCGTATCTTTCGTAGCCGAATGGTTTAAAGTTTTTACTTCTCAATAAGTTACCAGCATTAAGATCCTAACATAAATGTGTTTTACGACCACAGCTAGAGAATCTGAGGTTTACGAAACATGAACAGTTTTACAGCCTGGTGCGTAATTGATTACTTTCGGCATTGTACGTACGTTTACGTCTGTTTTACTAACTTCGTTGAGGCATAAGCACCGATACTCCGTTGTACGGCGGAAACCGCAAAGTTATCGCCCGGTGACAGCGGGTTATTGCCCCTAAAACTTCTGTAGTTCCTGGTCTACATTCAAGAGAATGCCAGTAAAGGCAGACAGACTAAGAAGGCAAACAAACTCGAATGTTATGCATGTGAGGTCGCAAGGGAAAAACAGGCGGTCCCCTTCGGGACGTCGCTCACAAACAAACAACAAGCAGCTAAACCC
Source organism: Locusta migratoria (assembly GCA_026315105.1). Classification (NCBI taxonomy): domain Eukaryota; kingdom Metazoa; phylum Arthropoda; class Insecta; order Orthoptera; family Acrididae; genus Locusta; species Locusta migratoria. The sequence goes on along the minus strand of CM048749.1, from coordinate 141,720,178 downwards.
ACATCTCTGTCTCGTTGTCCTTTTCCTGTTGTGGCACCACACAGCTTTAATTAAAAAAAAAAAGTTTAGCTCTGCGTTAGCCTCGCTAAAACTCGGAAACGGCTTGGCTGATTTGAATAGTTTTGTTTTTTTGTTTTGTTCGCTCAATACAGGAGTATATTAGAAAAAAAGAGAAAAAGAATTGGGAAAACCCAAAGGAACAGCAGAAAAATCGAAATAAAAGAAAATCTAAAATCCAACGCTTATTTTCCCCTCGAAAGTTTACGCGCCATACATAAATGTTTGGGAGCTGGAAGAAAAAGGAGCACTGCTAATCCTTTGCTGCTTCACAATTTTTTTTACCTCAGCACAAAAATTGAAAGAGCGATATTTAATCTTTCTTATGTATTAAGATGAATGTCTTTTTGTGGGTTTCTGTGCAGTCCATACAAACCTACAGTTTCTTCTGATCTTGAAAAAAAATTTGGACACTTGAGCATTAAAACAACCTTACAACAGATTTCGACACTGTTTTACAAATTATTGTAAATTTCGCTCATGTATGAATGTTTTCATGCAAAGGGCTTTTATGACCGCATGCCAGCATATGGTACATGGCGAAGAGTACTTAGAGAGTATGGAATAAGTAAATACCCAGTCAACGCCGGGTTTTAGTCACCTAATACAATGGGAAGCATAAGAGGTCAGAGAGGAAGGTAAGGAATAGATATAGAGGTGGGCACAGGGAGGTTATGTGAAGGAGTGTGGAGTGTATATTCAATTCCCAAGCCTATTTAGGAATTTCGAATCGTTGTCGGGTTCCGCTAGGTGAGAAATGAACGGAACGCAGATAATTCTTTATATGAACCGTTCGCTGTCTGTGAGATATCGACAAGATTAACTGTAGTGTAATGCGTATTCTCGAATCTATATACCATGAGTATTGTGTCCAACCTACTGTACAATTTGGTCCTAGAGCAACATTCTGCATTGTCCTGCAGGAACACTTCTTTATATTTTGCAGACATTACATACATCGCTGAAATCTACCTGCGAAACTATATCTTTGTACGACATATTATTCATGAGGTATGACGTCATAAACATTGACATGCATTAAGAACTAGTTTTTACCGAAAAAGTAGCACATATTACCGTGTATTCATCGAGTGTTTGATAACGAGAGTATTTAGTAAATTCTAAGAAGCTTTAAACATAACTTCAAACTCATTTCTAAACTTTTCACGACTTTCAGTCAAATATTTAACACACGAACTCAATTATAAGCTAATCAGACGATTGAATCAGAACGTAAGAAATCTACTTTCATTGTATTGCTAATTTTACTAAAATGTAAATAATCTAGTAGAAAACGTCGGAAGCTCCTTAATGCTACTCGCACGTGACGTGATCGTATGCAAGAAAATAGAAACGCCAGAAAAATGTTTGCGATTTGCTAAAGGATCTGTAGAGGATTGATGAATGGTTCACGGACAGGCAGTTGGTTGTTAATGTTACATATTGGGCTAACATAGGCAAAGAAACTTATTGCTGTACGATTAGACGATTGATGATAAGCTGCTGAAGACAATATGTACCGTAAAATTGCTGGGAGTTAATGTCCGGAGCGATCATAAGTGGAATGACATATAAGTAAAAGAAAGAATAAATCTAGATTGGTACTTTGTTTCTATTGCGAAGTGTGGTATCCAAGTCTCATCACCTATAACAATGTGTTTCAAAAATTTATCACCATCATTTTCATAGAGACTGAGAAATGTAAAAGCAGCTGCCATTCGTTTGATTTTTATTGTTTGTCTGACTGAATTCGAGGAACCCACATGGCACATACCTTTTTAAAAGCCAAGATCTGCTCTAACTATGTAGTACAACAGAGTTCTTGAAATATCTGGTAGATAGATTGCAGACCACTAATTACGAAACGCCCATCTTCTTGGATTTTTGTTTCAATCTTTTCTTTGAGTCCTTCATTCACCACTGAAGGTCGGGCCGCGCGACCTGCATCTTGAACGTTGTTTCGTCCGTGGTGATACACCACTTCTGCAGTGACGCTTCGTTCATCACAATACCGAAAACCTTGGTTCCTCATTTACGAGCGTTGGACTTAAATAGTGGCAACTATTTATTCACAACCGATACAAAAGCGTTACATACTTGCACCTGTTATTGTCCTTCAAAATTGTCGCCAGCGTTGTGTAGAACTCGATGCCAGCGTTGACAGAGCCTGTTCTGTTGATTGTGCGAATGGAGCGGTCTACTGCCTGTCGAATCCCTGGAATAGTTCTTAAGCGAATGACACGAAGTGGTCCCTTCGTTTTAGGAATCAAATCAGAGTCACAAGGAGTATGGTGGATGGTACAGTACTTCACATCCCACCCACCGGGCAGAGCAGCCACAGCTCGCGCCTGTATGCGCCCGCACATTGCCCTGCAAAATGATGGGTGTATTGCACAGAAAGTGTTGCCGCTTCTTTAACAAAGCCGATCGCAAATGAAGCACAAAAAAAAAAAAAAAAAAAAAAAAAAAAAAAAAAAAAAAAAAAAATAGAATGGGAATAATGTGCATTGACGGTCTGCCGTGGAGGAACATACTGCGTTAGGATAACACCATCACAGTTATTCACGAGAATCACCATAACTTTCACCATAAGGGCCTCTTGAAGGCACCGTTACTTTAGACCGCTCGCTCACAAGTGACTGTTACCCTCGATTGTGCGCTCGCCGGTGACCTGGGACGTGAGAGTGCTTTTCCTCGGATATAATGTATGTATGTCAATAGTAGATTCCATTGCATAGTGTCTCCACACCAGTGTTGCCACTATTTAAGTCAGTATAAATTTGAAAACTTAATAAATCACGGAATAATGTAGATAGAGAGGTAAAAATTGACACATATGCTTGCAATGACATAGGGTATTATTAAAAAAATAAAAGTTCAAAGATGTCCGACAGATGGCGCTCCATCTGATCAGAAAAGCAATAATTAGCATAACAAATTAAGAAAAAGCAAAGAACAGGAAACGCTCAATATATTCACCATCATTTCTCAACAACAGCTGCAGTCGAGGAATAATGTTGTGAACAGCACTGTAAAGCATGTCCGGAGTTATGGTGAGGCATTGGCGTCGGATGTTGTCTTTCAGCATCCCTAGAGGAGTCGGTCGGTCACGATACACTTGCGACTTCAGGTAACTCGAAAGCCAATAATTGCACGGACTGAGTTTTGGGGACTTGGGAGGCCAAGCATAACGAAAGTGGCGGCTGAGCACACGATCATCACCGAACGACGCGCGCAAGAGATCTTTCACACGTGTAGCAACACTTTTTTTTCCTAATAAAACCCCATGTCATTCGAAGCATGTGTGTAAATTTTTAGCTCTCTATCGACATTATTCCCGTGAATTATTAAGTTTTCAAATTTATACTGACTTTTTGATCACCCGGTATAAATGAATTGATGTGCGGATAATCTCGCTAAAAGTCAGAAGTGGCTTGTGATATTTGAACTCTTTTTTCCTTGTGTTTGTGTGTTGTTCACGTTCATACAGGGGTGATTTAAAAAAAAAAAAAAAAAAAAAAAAAAAAAAAAAAAAAAAAAAGGAAATAGAGAAAACCGTAAGAAACAGCTGAAAATTTCGAATAACGTCTAAGACCCGACGTCTATTAGCACCTCGAAAGGCAACCCGCCATACACAACTGTTTGGGAGCTGCAGCCGGAAGACAAAGGAGCACACATGCCCCTTCTTCGATGCATCATAATATTAATACGTGAACGTGAAAATCCAAGTACACATTTTTAATCCTATCTTATGCATAAAGATGAGTGTCCCTTTGTATGTGTGTGTGTGTGTGTGTGTGTGTGTGTGTGTGTGTGTGTGTGTGTTTGTTATGCAATTCATATAAATCTGTTTTATTCCGATCTTGATGAAGTTCGGACATTTGACCTACGATGCAAGTGACTATCTTACAACAGATTTGACAGCGTTTTACCATGCATTAAAAACGTTCTGGAGAGGGATTTTATAAACCGCAAGTCGGTGAGCATTGCAGAAGGTACCTTGCAATAAACTTCGACAGGGTTTCACTGATCACCACGAAAGTTAACAGCTATAAGTGATTTTTCACACCATAGGGTGAGGTGGAGGGAAGCAGGGGGGGGGTTAACGAGATGGGCCTAGAGAGGGGAAGGAGGAGACGGAAGAAGAAGAGAGGGGGGGCACACACGCACGCGAGAGAGAGAGAGAGAGAGAGAGAGAGAGAGGACTGGAGGGGAGATAAACTGCGAGAATATGGGATTAAATAACCCGGGTTTTCAGTTAGTCTGTCTATAAATTTCGACGAGTCCGACATTTCGAGTTTTAAGAAGCGAATAACACTGCGCACATGGTGAAATGGCCAGTCTTATCACATTTTAAAGTCTCAAAACTAAGTGGTAGTCAACCTTAATACCTAACTGAATCGGAAGCTGGCACTAAATTGAAGCTGATTAGTAGCGAGGACAGTGGTCGGTCGCCGTTGGTGTGACGGCCATTGCCAATTGTGGCCAGCGCCTTAGCTCATAATCAGCTTTAGGTAGCTCTTCTTGTCTGTTTCTGCTTAACTAAATGTGATTTTTATAGGGTTGGTCTGCATTCAGCAAAACATTGTGTTTCGCCACAGTTGCAGCATCTTCATTGTACTCTTATTTATTTCTTGATTTAGATTTTGAAGATTTTTCCTGCAAGTTTCATGTCGTTTTCATTATTTTGGAGTGAAGGAAATAGCATTCTTTAACTGACAACCACTATTCACGAACTCTCAAATAAAGAAGACGCCATAAAACCTGCAGATGATGAACTGGAAAAAGCAGCAATCTAACCCGAAAAAAAAAAAAAAAAAAAATCATTCTTCAAAATGTAACTCAAGAAAGCCCACTGATGCTGCAGACATGCTAAGTGTTAAAATTCTTTCGTAATTATTACGATTTCTAAGCTAAAATTACGGTCTTACGAAAGCCCTAGCTGAAATTACGGATTTTGCTATTTCATGTATTTTTAGTGGTTTGGCCGCATACTACTTTTCGTTCCATTATTTTCTGAACCCGTATTGTTTCAGAAATAGCGTCATACCTTGTTGTCATCTGCCTATCGCAGATGTTGCTTCGCTAACTTCACTACTGAGGGTAAACTTACAGTTGCGCTACGATATGACGTACTGATGTTCATGCTGTTACGTTAGTATCAAGTGTAAATGAATTATTGAGCACCGTTCAATCAACTATCGCACTTGTTTTCACTTTCCGGCGAAGGCAAAACGAATGTAAAGTCCGATGCAATGGTTTGTCGCGAATACTCTACCAGTATTTCTTTTTTAATTATTCGCAGTATTTCTGGTGGCTTCATAGCTGCTTTTTTTTTTTTTTTTTTTTTTTTTTTTTTTTTTTTTTTTTTTTCTCCAATGAGTCACAAGAATGTCTCAAACGGACATTTAATTGTCAATAAAAATTAGCGATACGCACAATTCCTCCTCCTCAATGTTCTTATCTCCTTTACGATTAGATTCTTTCGAAACTTGGCATCTCTGATGCTGCTGCAACTGCAGCGAAACATGCGGGTGCCTTAGCTCACGTTAAGCGCGTTGCATACTGCCAGGGGCTAGACTGGCGGTACGCGATTGAGTTGAACATTACGCCAGATCGCTTTTGTTACGTGATCGGGACCAGTGGCGTATATAAGGGAGGGCGGGCCTGTTCCCCTGAAATAATGTATATAGCGAAAAAAAAGTATGATGCGTGAAGGCATCGCCGTAGTAGGCATTCATACTTCTCTGTATTGGTGACGAGAGTGTGGTGTTATTTACGACTTTACGCCCCAGCTTTCACTGCATTTATCACAGCTTAGATTGAAGCAAGTGGGACTATACGCTGTAAGAACCTACGTATTGTGCTAAGTACTGTTCTGATTTAGAAGTTCGGCTCGATGTTACCTTAGGGTCGAACCGTACATGTTCTACCTTAGTTACACATATAATTTTTTACCTGTTATCCTGTAGTTAAAAACGCTATAAGCATAGGCTGTAGTTTGCGAAACAAGAAATCTTACGTGAAATAACTAGTTCATTAATAAAAAGGGTTTTCTTCTAAAGTTTGCAAATGATCTACGGAAAGTCAGATACTTAGTTGAATAAGGTTTATTCAATCAAATTGTTTCCTTACTGGAAATGGTCAGATGATTTATCAATCATAAATTGAATAAAATTGTTAAACATTTGCATTGTCTGCGATAAGAAATTGGTAGCACTTTCTAAGCACTAAGTAATATATATATATATGTGTCGTCAACCAGTTGGAAACAGTTTCTTTCAGCTCGTCGTCCATAGCGAGAGCACTAATTGTAAACCTACGGTTTTCCTGGATCTTGTCATGAATCGCGTGAACCAGTTCTTCTGTAACAAAAGGTGGACGCCCACTTCGTTCTTCATCGTACACATCACTACGCCCGACATTGAACTGTCGGACCCATCTTCTCACCATCAAATCACTCATCGCATTTGGTGCATAAACATCGCAAATTTGGCGATAAATTTCACTTGGTTTCACTTTCCTCGCATTCAGAAACCGAATCACCGACCTCATTTCACAGGCGGCGGGATTTTCAACCAACGCCGACATTTCAAACAAGCACAACAAATCATACGTAACTGATAGCGATCTCCAAATGGCGCACGTTCTTCTCCTTGATACACAGCGTCTACAGCGCATGTACGGAACTGCAGTCGCAGCGCTGCAGCGGAGATAAATTGAAACGGAACTTACTTTCTGGACGCGCCTCGTACATATCAGCTGCACTGGCATACACTTCTCGCCAAATTCAAGAGTCCAGAGAAGCGAGCGTTCGCTGCGCAAATCGTAACACTCTTCCCGATCGAGTCACTCCTATCTACATCTACACCCATACTCCGAAAGCCACCCGATGGTGTGTGGTGGTTCTTCCTCCTATTCCAGTCACGTATGGTTCGCGGAAAGAAAGATTGTCGGTATGCCTCTGTGTGGGCTCTAATCTCTCTGATTTTATCTTCATGATCTCTTCGCGAGATATACGTAGAAGGGAGCAATACACTGCTAGACTCCTCGACAAAGGTATGTTCTCGAAAATTTGACAAAAGCCCGTATCGAGCGACAGAGCGTCTCTCCTGCAGAGTCATCCACTGGAGTTTATCGATCATCTCCGTAACCCCCCCAGGGGGCCCACAGTTCTTTTGTGGGTACGTGTGTGGCGCGCACGGGGCCCCGAGCCGGAGCAGCCTTTCTTCTGCCCCAGGCTGCTTCACTTTCCCTCCCGGTTTATGCCTTCGCCCGGAGACGGGCATATTTCGTGACCTACGGTGGTTCTTGTCATTTTTCTTCCTTCGTTCCTTCCTTACTTACCCTTTGTTTTCTTTCTCTCCTTGTACTCTCCTTGCCTTCTTCTCCTCATTAGTCTCCGCTTCGGCGTTTGAGACACTTCTTCCTTCTTTCTCTTCGTTTCCTATCCTCTTCTTCTTTCCTCCCTGTGCGTGTCTGAAGGCCGACCCACGCATTATCGTGCGTAGCAGGTGACGGGGTAACGCGTAATTCCCCGCCCCGGGTAGACAAGTAGGGCACGTACGTACCCCCTGGTAAAGGCCAGGCCCAGGGAGGGGTGATTACCCGAGCTGGTACCTTCTGAACGTGCCGATTGGTCCCTCCGTCAGTTCTCGGGAGGTGTGACCTGAGGTGTGAACAATCACCTAAGGCGGGTAAGCCCTCGGAGAGGGCCCCCACTAGGAAGGAGCGCGCCATCGGAGACGCCGGTAATCACGGGGGACACTTCCGCGATGACTTCCTTATCTTCTTTAGTGACGTTGACCCAGAAACGTAAGTTAGACTCGCCTCAGCCTAAAAAGACTCTGCCTAATGTACCTAAATTTCTGGTTGTCTCTCGCACCGACGGAAAGGATTTCAATTCTGTCAATCCTTTCGTTATACAGAAAGGTGTAGATGCAATTGCTGGCCCTGTTAAAACCTGTTCACGTCAGCGCAATGGCACATTGTTGCTGGAAGTGGAAAGTGCCTTCCAAGCCCAAAAACTGATACGTACTACGTTGTTGCACACGTTTCCAGTTAAGGTAGAAGCGCACCGCACACTCAACTCGTCACGGGGGGTAGTTTTTACGAGATCCCTTGACGGGTTGTCTGATGAAGACATCCGATCGTATATGTCCGATCAGGGTGTGACAGCCGTCCACAGGGTGATGAAAAAGGTCGATACCCAATTGACACCGACTCGTACTGTGTTTTTGACGTTCGACAGAGTTGACCTCCCGTCGAAGGTCAAAGCAGGGTATGAAGTCATCTCTGTCCGCCCTTATGTGCCTAACCCAACGCGCTGTTTTCAATGCCACAGGTACAACCATACCCGTGAACATTGCCCAAATGCAGCAAAGTGTGTCACTTGTGGTAGGGACGCCCATGAGGGGGATTGCCCACCTCCGTCCCCTCACTGCCTAAACTGCAACGGTGACCATGCGGCTTCCTCTCGCGACTGCCCTGTATACAAGGATGAGAAGGTAATCCAGCAAATTCGGGTTACGGAGAAGGTATCAACATCTGCTGCTCGTAAGTTGTTGGCGAGTCGAAAGCCCGCTGTCCTCCCAGCGGGTACATACAGTAAGGTACTCACCTCAACTCGACCTACCAAGGATTCCAGTACCCAGACATGTGACTTCACTTTCGCTGACACAGTTGTGCGATCCGCCAGCCCGAAGATTGCCCGTTCCACGTCCCCGCTTCCTCCTGCTGCTTCTAGGGTACAGTCTTCGTCAAACTCTAGTAAACCGCGAGCACCTAAACAAGATGCCCGGACCTTGAAAAAGGAACCCGTCCGTGAGGATTTTCTGCATTCTCAGGCTTCCCAACCGTCAACTGCCTCTTCCCGCCGTCACTCTTCCAGAAGAGCTGACAAGAAAAAGAGTTCCTCTCCTTCCCCGCCGAGGCGTGACCCATCCGTCACGCCGTCTAACAGTTGCCGGCCTCGGCCGTCTTCTGTTTCACCGGGTCGCTCCGTCTGCCGGGCACCCGGCCCTCTACCGGCGGCGGAAACTGCCCCTCCTGATCAACTCAGGGAGGTGGCAGGCGCGTCGGTCGAACCTATGGACCACGACCCTTTGCCTGGACAGCGATAGCAGTGCTCCCTCGAAATCGGGTCCTCAGCGGCCGTCGAGGTGACCCCGCTTGCTAGTTGGTTTTTATCCTTATTTCTTATCTCATTTTTATCATGGCGCTCCTTCAATGGAATATTCGCGGCGTTCGTTCTAATCGGGAGGAGTTAAAACTACTCCTTCGATTGCACTGCCCGCTTCTAGTCTGCCTCCAGGAAACTAAGTTGCGTCCACGTGATCGTGCAGACTTTCCACACTACACCTCTGTGCGGTTCGACTTGCCACCCATGGAAGGTATCCCAGCCCATGGAGGGGTTCTGATGCTCCTTCGAGACGATGTCTATTACCATCCCATTTCATTGCATACTCACCTACAGGCAGTTTCCGTCCGCATCACCCTATCCACACTTACCTTTTCCCTCTGTAATATTTATTCGCCGTCGTCAGCTGCCCTTACTAGGGCAGATGTGCTACACCTTGTTGATCAGCTCCCTTCACCCTTCGTGTTGATAGGCGACTTTAATGCCCACCACCCCCTATGGGGCTCTCCGGCACCTTGTCCGAGAGGCTCCCTTTTGGTGGACCTTCTCCAACACCTCGATCTTGTCTGCATCAACACCGGTGCACCAACCTTCCTTTCTGACACAACACACACTTACTCCCATATAGACCTCGCAATATGCACTCCTCAGCTTGCCGGTCGGTTTGAGTGGTATGCACTTTCTGACACGTACTCGAGTGACCATTTCCCCTGTATCATCCACATTCTGCATCATTCCCCATCTCCTCGTCCCACCAGTTGGAACATTTCTAAAGCCGACTGGGGGCTTTATTCTACCATGGCTGTTTTTCACGATCGGGATTTTCCCACCTGTGACAGTCAGGTCGACTACCTCACAGACGTTATTCTCACAGCTGCCGAACGTTCCATACCTCGTACTTCCTCTTCTCCACGTCATGTCCAGGTCCCTTGGTGGACTGCAGCCTGCCGCGACGCGCTTAGAGCCCGGCGCTGTGCTTTACGCACCTTCCGCCGCCACCCGACTTTGGAGAATTGCATACATTATAAACGTATGAGAGCGCAATGTCGTCGTATCATGAACGACAGCAAGAAAGCTTGCTGGACTGCTTTTACTAGTTCTTTTAACCGTTTTACTCCCTCCACGTTTGTTTGGCGTGGCCTACGCCGTCTATCCGGCATCAAGGTCCACTCCCCGATTCCTGGCCTGACCGTGGAGAACGCAGTCCTCGTGGACCCCTCTGACGTTTCCAACGCATTGGGCCGTTTCTTTGCGGAGGTTTCGAGTTCTGCCCATTACAACCCTGCCTTTCTCCCTCGCAAACAGGTAGAGGAGGCCCGGCCGCCTTCTTTCCACTCTTCTAATCGTGAAAATTATAACGTCGCCTTCACCATGCAGGAGCTGGACCGTGCTCTCGCCCTGTCCCGATCTTCTGCTCCCGGCCCCGATTCCATTCACATTGAAATGCTGAAGAACCTCTCTCCTGCGGGCAAGTGCTTTCTTCTCAGTACCTACAATCGCATATGGACTGAAGGTCATGTTCCCACAAGTTGGCGTGAAGCCACTGTTGTCCCCATCCCCAAACCAGGGAAGGACAAACACCTTCCTTCCAGTTATCGCCCCATTTCTCTGACGAGCTGCGTCTGTAAGGTGATGGAACGCATGGTTAACGCTCGGTTGGTCTGGCTCCTCGAATCTCGCCGCCTCCTGACTAATATCCAATGCGGTTTTCGTCGACACCGCTCTGCTGCTGATCACCTCGTTACGTTGTCGACCTTCATTATGAACAACTTTCTAAAGAAGCGTCAAACAGTAGCAGTGTTCTTCGACTTGGAGAAGGCATACGATACCTGTTGGAGAGCGGGCATTCTCCGCACATTGCACACATGGGGCCTTCGGGGCCGCCTTCCTCTTTTCATTCAAGAGTTTTTGGCGGATCGCAAGTTCCGGGTACGGGTGGGCTCTGTTTTGTCAGATACCTATTGCCAGGAGAATGGGGTACCACAGGGCTCCGTCTTGAGTGTGGCGCTCTTTGCCATTGCAATCAATCCGATCGTGGATTGCCTTTCAGCCGACGTCTCCGGATCTCTTTTTGTTGACGATTTCGCAATTTATTGTAGCGCCCAGCGGACGTGCCTCTTGGAGCGTTCTCTTCAACGCTGTCTTGACCGTCTCTATTCCTGGAGCATCGCAAACGGCTTCCGATTCTCCACTGAGAAAACTGTGTGTATAAACTTCTGGAGATATAAGGAATTTCTTCCACCCTCTCTACATCTCGGTCCTGTTGCTCTCCCTTTCGTGGAGACTACGAAATTCTTGGGACTCATGTTGGATCGTAAACTTTGCTGGTCCACGCACGTGTCCTACCTGGCTGCCCGTTGTGCCCGATCCCTTAACGTCCTTCGTGTCCTCAGTGGCACGTCATGGGGAGCGGACCGTACCGTCCTGCTTCACCTTTACCAGGCGATTGTTCAGTCGAAGCTCGACTACGGAAGCCTTGTATACTCTTCTGCACGGCCGTCGATTCTCCGCCGTCTCAGCTCTATCCACCATCGGGGATTACGTCTGGCGACCGGTGCATTTTATACCAGCCCTGTTGAAAGTCTGTATGCCGAGGCTGCTGTATTACCCTTGACCACTCGGCGTGACATACTTTTGTCTCGGTACGCATGCCGCCTGCGGTCGATGCCCAACCATCCATCTTACCGATTATTTTTTGACGACTCACTCGATCGCCAATATCAGTTGTCTGCGATTGCCTTGCTTCCACCTGGAGTTCGGTTTCGCCGCCTACTTCAGCGGCTCGATTTTACCCTTCCTTCAACCTTTAGGTTGAGCGAGAGCCCATTGCCACCATGGCATCAGGCCCCGGTTCACACTCACCTCGAACTTAGTTCGCTCCCCAAGGAGAGCACTCCGGATTTGGTATACCGCTCGAGGCTTGTCGAACTCCGTTCGCGGTTCGATAATGCCATATTTATTTACACTGATGGTTCCAAGAGCACTGCCGGTGTCGGATCTGCCTTCGTCGTCGGGGACAACCGTTTCCAATACAAGCTCCCTGACCGGTGCTCTAATTTCACGGCTGAGCTTTTTGCCCTCCACCAGGCCGTTTTGTACACCTGCCGCCACCGCCAACCTTTCTATGCCATCTGTTCGGACTCCCTTAGTGCCCTGCAGAGTCTTAAGGACCCTTTGTCGCACCATCCTCTCGTGTATCGGATCCAACGCTCCCTCCAGTTGCTAGCAGATGACAGCTGTCACGTTTCTTTCCTGTGGGTCCCTGGCCACGTAGGTGTGCCCGGGAATGAGACGGCCGACATAGCAGCCAAGGCAGCAGCTCTCTTACCTCGCGTGGCTACCTTTTGCGTCCCATCTGACGATGTTCAACGGGCTCTCCGCCGGAGTATCGTGTCGCAATGGCACAGTGCGTGGTTTTCAATGTCCAACAGCAAATTGCGAACTGTAAAACCGATCCCGACCGCTTGGAGGACCTCCTTACGCCCCTCTCGGCGGGAGGAGGTCATCCTGGCCCGGTTGCGGATCGGTCACTGCCGTTTCAGCCACCGTCACTTGCTGTCCGCCGACCCTGCACCGCTGTGCTCCTGCGGTGAACTGCTGACCGTGCGACATGTTTTACTGTCTTGCGTACTTTTTAATCATCTCCGTGTAGCCGTTCACTTTCCGTCTACTCTGGAGGAAATTTTAGCTGATGACACACGAGCAGCTGCTAGAGTTTTGCGTTTTATCAACTTGGCCAACTTATCCAAGGATATTTAACCCTTTTAATTGTCTTTTATCTTTCGTTTTTAGCCTCTTCTGGATGTTCTGACAGTCCCCATTTTTTTTTTTTTTTTTTTGAGGCCATAGCGAATCTATGTTTTTGACTGGGCGCTAATGACCATAGAAGTTGTGCGCCCTAAAACCACAAAAAAAAAAATCTCCGTAACGCTTTCTCGATTACCAAATGACCCTGTAACGAAGCGCGCTGCTCTCCGTTGGATCTTTTCTACTTCCTCTATCAACCCCTCCTGGTACGGATCCCACACCGGTGAGCATATTCAAGCTGTGGGCGAACAAGTGTACTGTAACCTACTTCCTATGTTTTCGGACTGCATTTCATTTGGAAGAATCCTATGAATCTAAGCCTGGCATCTGCTTCACCGACGATTGATTATATATGTCGACCCATTTTGAATCAATCCTAGATAATTTATGGAATTAAATGCTTCCAGTTGCTGACCTGTTATAGTGTAGCTAAATCTTTCTTTCTATGTATTCGCAGCACATTACACTTGTGCCATTCCCTGCACCAGGCGTCAATTCGATGCACATCCTCCTAAATTTCAATACAATTTTCCATTGTTACAACCTCTCTATATACTACAGAATCATCCGCAAAAAGCCTCAGTGAACTTCCGATGTTATCCGCATGGTCATTTATATATATCGTGAACAGCGACGGACCCACGACATTCGCCTATGGCACACCTGACATCGCTCTTACTTCGGAAGACTTCTCTCCATTGAGAATGACATGCTGCATTCTGTTATCTAGGAACTCCTGAATCCAACCCAGGAGGGTCCTCTTTTCCGCGCACCCCTTCACTCACCTCCTCCCTCCGAAACACACACTCCCCACCACTTCTGTCACTTAGTCGCTTCTTCATTGGCCGATCCCTATCCCCTTCAAAATAGTACACATCTTAACATGAGATATTTCTTAAAGTAAAAGCTGAACATCTAATATAACAATATTTAAATATATAGAATATTAATGTTCACTCGCCAGAGGACTATTAATTAGTATTACATGAACTCTGAAATAAATAAAAAGACAAACCAGATTTCATGTGCTTGACTGCTCATGCCGCACAATATTTACGTAAATTACTGGTAAATTGTACAATAAATCGACACACTAAATTAAATATACGAGAGGTAAATCATAGGGCTTGCGTTATCAGTGCTACTGTGGAGAGTATGAGGATTTGCTTATATTGTCAGTCAGCCCGATGCTTTCGAGATGATAGTAAGAGACAATAAGCTATCTTTCAAACAAGAATTTATTCAAATTACATGACGCATTCAAAATTTTATATTTTAAGCTTATAGTTGACAGGCAACATTTTAGTCAGTTTCCAGACAGACTCCCAACCAATGAAAGCTTATGGTAAAACACCCCAAGTTTCCAATCTTTACCTTTACCAGATTGCTGTTATACGATTTCTTTTTTTCGCGGTGTGGAGGAGGGGGGGCTTCTAGCCCCCTCATCCTATAGTTACGCCACTGCGCGCGCGCATACACACACACACACACAGCCCTAAGAAACGCACGGCTAACAACCCTCATTAGTTTTGAGTACAAAGCATGGGCCTTTCCCAGATGTCCACAGATTTGGACAAACACTCGAACGGCTGCTTGGTTAGACCCCACTAACTGGACTGTCTGGTAGCTGCTCCAACCGCCTGCCGCAGTCCACTGCCAGTCCTTTATCTTTCCACACAATGCCATTATCCTCTGAACATGAACAGCAAATCTCCTTAAAATTACTTCTGTTTCACCGCGCGGAAGTGGACGTGCGCTCTAAGTTCCCTTGCTGCGGGGTGCGCGTCTGATCCTCGTCGGAGGTTCGAGTCCTCCCTCTGACATGTGTGTGTATTGTCCTTTGTGTAAGGTAGTTTCAAGTCTAGGGACTGATGATCTTTGCAGTTTGGTCCTGAAGCTTTACAAACATTTGATTTGATTTTGAATTATCAGTACATTAATCTTGCCCCCTCCCTCCGAAAATATATGCTAATTCTCCACTCTCTGGGGCATTATAAATTTAAATATTGAACTGTTTGTAAATATGTGGGATTTATTACTGAGGTTATCAGTCCACAGGCTTACAAACTACTTAAACCAGAGACAACACATGTGCGACCATGCCCGAGAGAAAAATGTTCAAATGTTTGTTAAGCTTATGGGACTTAACTACGGGGTCATCAGTCCCTAAACTTACAAACTACTTATGAACTGCCTTATACTAAAGACTGCACAAATATCCATGCCCGAGGGGGGATTCGAACCCCCGACCGTAGTGGCCGTGCAGACTGCCCGGGAGAGAACTCGAATCTCCGACAGGGAGCAACGCGCGCTCTGCACCAAGGCGCCATAAAGGATGCGTTTAAGCTGCCACCTCGCAGCTGGCAGCAGGCTGCTCGCTGCTGGTACCTTACAGCTCGCTGGTCGCCGGCAGCCTTGTTGTGTTCACGCTGCAGGCACCTCGCTACTCGCCTTGTATATTCTCCGTCAGCTGTTACATTACAGCTGGGTGCACAACTGTAGTGGCTGAAATGTAGAACATGTTCTCCACATCGTCTGGCAACAGTGTCAGTGATTTGTTTGCTCCAAAAATGTAATTGGAAAGGAAGAGGAGGTATGGAGTGCATCCTTTTAATGATGAACATCCTCACTACACATACATTCACCAGTACTACCAACAGCTCAAAAACTAGCCAGATCGCTTTTTCAAACGTAATACTCACATCTGCTTCAGATCTTCACTCATTGTTGCCTGTACTGGAACTACCTCTAACAAACAACATTGTGCGCGATGCTCACGAGAGTTCCACGCGCGCAACAGTCAGATGCCGCTCTACTAACGTGACCTTACAGCAACCAACCACAGTGCAAGTTTCGGGCCGGGTGGCGATGGTCGTAGCGCGAAACACAAATCAGTTTGATATCATCGCCTGGCGAGGATCGTAGCGAGCAGCGAGCTGGGCGAGCTGCGATGGTGCACGCTAAATGGGCCGGTAAGACTCTGTGGTTTTGATTCATCATCGCCGTGCCATGTAGGCGAGCAGCGAGGTGGCAGCATAAACGCACCCGAGCGCTTTGGCATTCCACCGCGGCTGGGCCATTTTAAACCAACACCACAGATATAAAGTACTTTATACTGATTACCAATAATTTCCTTGTTTCATTCAGGTGTCGGCGCATGACCTGCACTTCCTGAGAGACGCCACTGCAGTGGCATTCGGAATAAGCAGTCACGCAATAAAACTATCTTAGTTACAGTAAGGTCGTTAAAAAATGTTCACATGTATGGAAATCTATGGGGCTTAACTGCTTGGTTGTTAGTCCCTAGCTTACACTCTACTAAGTTAAACTAACCCAAGGACAACACATACACCCATGCTCGAGGGAGGACTCGAACCTCCGACGACGAACGGCGGCGCGCACCGCAGCACGGCGCCTCAGTGCGCACTGTTATTCCGCCGCAGCAGTAACGTCGTAATATTGTTAGGGTGGACACTGTTGAAATTAAGCAAGAATAAAGAGAGCCCAGTGAAAATGTTTGTTCGATATGGTGATTGGGAAGACGTCATATCCTTTCTTTCGACATACTTTGCTTATTGAGTTGGCCGTTTCGAGAAGCATTGTCGGGCGCGCGCTAATTAATGAGAGGGAAGTAATTTTGCTCGGACACGTGTTGGAGAGGCGAGCGAGCAGTTATAAATGTTGCGGTGGGCGTATTTTTTGTGGGTCTGGCTGGACGCTAGCCAGGGCGTCGCTCCGCCTAGGGTCGCCGCCTGTGTGTGTGTGTGTGTGTGTGTGTGTGCGCGCGCCTCTAGAGGCGATGGTGTCGGCCAGCTCGTATTTGGCACGAAATACTGCCTGTGAACCGACGCGGGCAACGCCCACAGCAAAAATTTCGTCCAGTACTCGGTGACCCCTCGCGGCCTAGACGTCTATGTCCTCGACATAATTTGCGAGACCCCTCGCCGAATTGCTATGCACAACTGCAAAGTTTCGCTGCCTGTTTGGAAGTATAAACAGCTAGGGGACACGATCTTACATACTGTCGGTTACACGTGTATCTACACCTACATGGGATTCTCTGCAAATCACATTCAAGTGCCTGGCAGGGGGTTCATCGAACCACCGGTATACTATTTTATCTCCCATTCCATTCTCGAATAGCGCGCGGGAACAAAGAACACCTGAATCTCCCCGTTCGAGCTCTGATTTCTCGTATTTTATTCCGATGATCATTTCTACCTATGTAAGAGGGAGTCAACAATATATTTTCGCATTCGGAGGAGAATATTGGTGATTGGAGTTTCGCAAGTAGCCCACGCCGCAGCGATAAGCGCCGTTGTTGTAATGATTGCCATCCCAGATGCTGTCTCCCCTGTATCGTAACAATACGAACCGAGCTGCCCTTCTTTGGACTCTTTCGATGTCCTCCGTCAAACCCACCTGATAAGGATTCCACACTGGGCTGCAATACTCCTAAAATGGACGGACAGGCGTAGTGTATGCAGTTTCTTTTGTTGTTCTGTTGCGTCTTTTAAGGGTTCTGCCAATAAAACGCAGTCTCTGGTTCGCCTTTCCCACGACATTACGTGTTCTTTAAAAGTTAAGTCTGAAGTAATATTAATTCCTAGGTATTTTGTGGAGTTTACGGCCTTCACGTTTGTTTGATTTATGTTGTAACGGATTTCCTTTCGTACTCATGTGGACTACTTCACACTTCTGATTATTTAGTCAATTTCAAATTTTTACACCATAGCGATATCTTACTCAGATCGTTCTGCAGTTGGTTTTGATCGTCAGATGATTTTACTAGACGGTAAATGACGGCGTCATCTGCAAACAACCAAATAGAGCTATTTAGATTTTCCCCTAAATCGTTTATGTAAATAAGGAACAGCAGAGGATCAATAACACTACCCTGTGGAACGCCCGATACCATCTCTGTTTCAGTTGATGCCTTACCATCGATTACTACAAACTGTGTCCTCTCTGCCAAGAAATCCCCTATCCAGTCGCAAATTTGGGGCGATATACCATAACCACGCAATTTGATTAAAACCGTTTGTGAGGTACGGTGTCAAAAGCTTTCTGTAAATCAACTACATTTGAGAGAAAACAGTTATCTTGCAGTATCGCAGCCAGTTGTAACAACACATGCGCTTTCCGTGCGATGTGAAGGGGACTTCGCAAACGGATTTTAGAAACTGCTTGCGTTTTTATCAGTGTTTTGAGTTGTTCGCGAGCGACACAGTCCTTTGCAAAGACAGCAATAAGAATTCAGATGCCGCAGTTCGTGGATACTATCGGATGTTACTGACATTAGAATGGAAAATGTGCATACGTAACATACAATTAATTCAATTACAAGACAGGAAACAAATTATCGACATTAGCCACTACTTAAAGTAACCTTCATCACACAAGTCGACAAATGTCTAGCGGGTTCTATAGCGCCACACTTGCTGGAGTCACGCTACAACACATATAGTTGAGCGATCAAACAAAACAGACCATGTTCTAAGCACTTTGTTACGAAGCGCTAAGGGTTACGGTGCACCATGACGTTCGGAGCGATCACGTAACGGTTTCCCCTCACCGCATTGGTAACGCTATAAAGACAAAAGTTTTGTGCGGCAGATCGGTGATAGTATTTTCGGGAGTAAAGATATCATTCTATATGTTATTTCCACTGGTTGTCTTTCAGTTGTTCTTGCAACTAAGATATCAAAGTCATGAATTTTATAAATTGCACATGTAATATAGAAACGAATATTACAATTGCTCCACTAAGAACAGCAAACGTATCCAAAGCTACCGATGTGGGCAAGTGATTGTGAACAGCCACAGCTGTACCTCTAATGACTAGTTTTCGAGAGATTCTCAGTTTAGTCAGTTACTTTTACTTGCTTTGAAATGTGATTTATAAGACCTAAGTTATATACATAAAACCCTTGTAATACGACGGCCAATATGACGTCTTCATCTCTCTACCGAAAAAAGCTGACCCCTCCCCAGATAGCCACGTGGTGTGACGTCGTTGGCGTTCTCCCACCTTATTGGTGATCGTTCAGACGCACGTTGAGAATATCTGGCATGCTTGATACTGCCCGTCACATTGCGAAAGCCTCGCCAACTTGCGGTTCGCACGTTGTGACGTCAGAACTCGCCACGTTGGCCACACTCGTTCAGATACACGCTCCGGTGCCGACGGCTTTAGCTTTGATCACAGCTTCCCCTCTCACAGGCATACGTTCAGTCAGATGCTGGAAGGTTTCTTGGGAAATGGCAACCCATTATTCACGGAGTGCTGCACTGAGGAGAGGTATCGATGTACGTCAGTGAGGCCTGGCACGAAGTCTGCGTTTCAAAACATCCCAAAGGTGTCCTATGAGATTCAGGTTAGCACTTTGAGCAGGCTAGTCCATTACAGGGATGTTATTATCGTGTAACCATTCCGCCACAGGCCGTGCATTAAGAACAGGTGCTCCATCGCGCTGAAAGGTGCAGTCGCCATCCCCTAATTGCTCTTAAACAGTGGGAACCAAGAAGGTTCAACCTTCAATGTAGGCCTGTACTGTGATAGTGCCGCGCAAAACAACGAGGGGTGCATGAAAAACACAACCACACCATAACACTACCACCTCCGAATTTTACTGTTGACACTATACTCGCCGGCAGATGTTCTACATGCATTCACCATAACTACACCCTGTCATCGGATCGCCATAGTGTGTACCGTGATTAGTCACTCCTCACAACGTTTTCCCACTGATCATTCGTCAAATTTTTACCCTCCTTACACCAAGCGTGGCGTCGTTTGGCATTTACCTGCGTGATATGTGGTTTATGCGCAGCCACTACACCATGAAATTCAAGTTTTCTCACATCCCGCCTGTCATAGTTCTTGGAGAGGATTGAAGTTTGGAATTCCTTTGCGATGCCTGCCTATTACACTATACGACCCTCTTCAACTGTCGGCGGTCACTGTCAACGTACGAGGTCGGCCTGCACGATTTCGTGCTGTACGTTTTCCTTCACGTTTCCACTGCACTATCACATCAGAAACAGTGGACCTATGGATGTAGGGATGTTTAGGAGTGTGGAAATCTCGCGTACAGACTTGTGACAAAGAGAGACCCAATCACTTTCGAAGTCTTTGAGTTCCGCGGAGTATCTGGTAGTAGGTAGCAGCACAATGTTTCTAATATGAAAAACGTATGTTTCTGGATATAGCCGTATACTTTTGGTCACATAGTGTTGTATCATTGAGGGTGCGACCGTGTCAGTATGGGGAAAGCTCGTCACGAGCATTTCGGTAATTCCTGGGCTTGTGGATTGTCCGAGGATTGCTGTGGTGATGATCCTCAACAAATGGCGAAACTAAGGTGAAACCACGTCCATAGTTCGAAGGGTTGGACGCCACACCTCATTAAACGTCGCACGATGCAGGCTGAGCGGGTTTGTAAATCAGGACAGAAGACGAACGATGACGAGACAAAAACCAGACTTTAATGCTGGACAGAATATAAGCGTATCTGAACACACTGTACACCGAGCACTCCTAGCAACGCACTCCGCAGTCGATGACCCATGCATGTCCCAATTGTAACACAGCGACATCGGCATCTACGACTGAAATGGCCACGTGACCTTCGTCATTGGGTGGCAAAGCGTTGCCCTGACTGATGAATCCCGATTCCGTCTTCATCGTGCTGATCGAAGAGCGCAAAACCACCGACTTCCAGAAAAACAGCTCTTCGACACCCGTACTGTTGGTACTTTTTATTTATTTTTGTAATTTTTAATCACAGTGCAACACGTGTTCCAGTTTTAAACGTTGAAACGGTCCAGGATAGTTGCAGTTATTTTGAATACTCACCTGAACTTGGGAACTTACCTGAAAAGGGGAAGGCTTCAGACATGGACAACCGATTCGTCTCAAATTAGGCAGGTTACTTGTGTACATCCCAAAACGAAGGACTATGGCTCAACCCCCTCCCTCCACGTTTTTGAGAAAATCACCCCTGCACGTGAATTTATACCTTATTGTTGGCTAGGAAAACAAATTTATAGGCTAATTTATCATGTAAGGGTTTCGTTTTTTATTGTTTGCGGTACTTAAACCCTTAATTGACTTTATACGAAGATTGCGCTTTAACTTCCGTGGAGAAAGACGGGGGTATAACAAGTAATAGAATAATAATGTGTAAAAACTAAACAAAATAGTTTACAGCGCGAACACAG
Source organism: Locusta migratoria (assembly GCA_026315105.1). NCBI lineage: Eukaryota > Metazoa > Arthropoda > Insecta > Orthoptera > Acrididae > Locusta > Locusta migratoria. Next base: position 141,698,952 of record CM048749.1, on the reverse strand, counting down.
TATAACGAGATGCCAGTGTTGTTCTCTGCTTCGGCCATCGCATGTATTTTGCTGTCCAAATAGCAAAAATCGTGAGACATTGTTTTGTTAATATTTATTTCAAATGTTGAATCGTTTGTAAACGTAAGGGACCAAATTACTGAGGTCATCGGTCCTTAGATTTACGAACTACTACTTTAATTTATGCTTACACACACACACCACACACACACACACACACACACACACACACACACACCTGCCCGAGGGAGGACTCGAACCTCTGACGGAGAGCGGCCACGCAAGCCGTAGCATGGCGCCTTAGACCGCACAGCTATTCCACAGGGCTATGCTTATTTCCCTTATGGTTAATACATATTTCATTCGCATAATTAGCTTTAAGATGTTGCTGATTACGTGGAATATATTGTGATAGTAACGTTTGTTGCGTAAAGTTAACAGCTACTCACGATAAATTAGTTTGTGCTTCGTCATCTCTGTCCGTTTCCACTAGTTGTTTGTGCTGTTTATCAGCTGGTTACTGTTGCAGGTTGGCTTGGGTAAGTGGATTAATAAGGAGTTCGCGTGAAGATCGAGATAGGACTTACTGTAGTTTGCTGACTCACTGTTTTATGGTAGATGTTTCGAGCTCTTCAGGGTCGGCGAAACTGTGTGTACTGCGTAGTTACCGTATAGAAGAAAAAGCAATTAACCTTTTTATTGGTATGGCACCGTTTCCGCTAGCCTAATGGCGCAGTAAAGAAGTGGGAAGAACAATGAAAGAAAGAGGAAAGTGGAGCTGTTACTAGACCTTTCATTAGTTCTGTTAGAGGTGAAGTACCCTAGCCTTCTTCTGACTTATTAGCCAGTAACGTGACACTTTGACGTTATTGTTTCGTATCGCCCTCACCTTACCCTGTTTTGTTACCTTTTTTGTGACTTGTGGGTAGCTTTTACACCTAGCGTTCTCGGTAATCTATTCAGAATTTTTCTTCGTGTTCTCCTTGTTCCATCCCTATACTGCTGGTTCCAGCTCCATGTTACCTATTCCAGATTACACGAGCTCGGTCTCACTTAGCTGTCCACTAACACGTTTTCATAGTCTTCTTTCCTAATCTTGTTTTTAAATTCTTCGTTTTATCTCCACACTTAATTGATAACATTCTTCAATAGAAGTACAGAGTGCCTTAAAAAACACCGACAACGATTAGTGTGTTGTGCGGGAATGCAAACTGATCGAGTTTCAAGAGGGAACCTACTTCCGGAAACGCACGATTTGAGCGCTGGAGGGCATTCAAGTCTGAGAAGGATCTGTTGTGATCCGATCCTTTTTGGTGCCTGTACACTGAAGGTATGCTTCAGACACCAGTGTATTGCGGATAGGCGTCCTGATTCTAATCCTGTGCACTAAATCTGAGGTAGGTGTGCAGTCCTCATTACGTCAATAAACCCAACATCTATAGCACATCGTGCTGTCTACATTACAAATGCGCTTCCAACTGTGTTCCTCCTACGTTATTGCAGGGCGTACAATGACGGCGCTGAGACGCAAGCACACTAGCAAATACGTGCTGTTGTCCTTGAACTGTTTCAATCATTCCAACCAAATGTTGTTAAAATGTTTGTTAGGCTTAAGGGACTTACCTGCGGGGTCATCAGTTACAACCTACTTATGAACTACCTTATACTAAAGACAGCATAAACATCCATGCCCGAGGGGAGATTCGAACCCCCGACTGGGAGCGGCCTCGCCTCAATGCGCCTGGTCACTTTGCCGCAGCAAATAACTCCATGGAGTCGAGCAATAAAGTCCTCTGCAGACGCTACTGGGGTGCCATAGACCATACTCGTAATGCTGCCGCACAGAAAATAGTCAAGAGGTGTCAAATCTGGCGAGGGTGCTGGCCACGGAACTGGAGCACCTCTACCAGTCCACCGATTGGGATATGCGGCGTTGAGGTGGTTCCGCACAGCAACATAAAAGTGTGTTGGAGCTCCGTTGTGTTGCAGGCACATTTCCACACTAAGATTTAGTGGCACTGCGTCCAACAGGATGGGCAAAACATACTCGAAGAAATGTGAGGTTGATCGGTCATGTTAGTCTGTTTGGCAGTAGATATGGCCCAACGATATGGTCACAAATTATCCCGACCCAGATGTTAATACTGAACTTCTGTTGGTGATTGTGAACCACCCGGGCATCCGGACTTTTATCCCCCAAAACTTGCATGTTGTGGACGTTTAACATTCCGCCTGTAGTCAACGTGCATTCGTCTGTGAATATCAGCATGCTCGGGAATTGTGGCTGGAGTGTGCATTTTTGTAAATACCACTGCGCTTACTGTACCTGTCGTGGGTAATCCTCCTTCCGTAGTGCCTGGATTCTTTGCAGATGGTAAGGATGGATCTGGTAATCACGGACAACACGCCACACGGTGCTTATAGCCGTGTGCACCGCTTGCCAGGTGCTGGTAGACGGATCCTCTTCTCAGCACGTTCTCCTGCAACAGAAGTGTTCGAGTCGAGCGCGAACGACCCGCATCACTTTACGGCACCTATCAGAGTACAAACAGTAGACAGGCGATAGTATTTGAAGGTATAAAGCACAAGATGTTCCTGCTTTACTGTAAAATGGACGAACCTCAGGTAGAAGTCTGACAGCATACATGATGACTTAGACAAAATTTCTAGTTGGTGCGAAGATTGGCAGCTAGCTCTCAATGTAGAAAAATGTAAGGTGATGCGCATGAGTAGAAAAAACAATCCCATAATGTTCGAATACAGCATTAGTAGTGAGCTTCTTGATGCTGTCGCGTCGTTCAAATATCTAGGCATAACATTGCAGAGCTATATGAAATGGAACGAGCATGTAAGGACAGTTGTGAGTAAGGCGGACAGCCGACTTCGGTTTATTGGGAGAATTTTGGGAAGATGTACTTCACCTGTAAAGGAGACCGCGTATAAAACGCTTGTACGACCACGTCTTGAGTATTGCTCAAGTGTTTGGGACCCGCAGCAGATCAGTTTAAAGGAAGACATAGAGGCGGTTCAGAGACGAGCAGCTAGATTTGTTACCGGTAGGTTCGACCAATGCGCGAGTGTCACGGAAATGCTCCGGCAACTCAACTAGGGATCGCTGGAAGAAAGACGACGTTCTTTTCGTGAATTTCTGTTAAGTAAATTTAGAGGGCCGGAATTTGAAGCTGAGTGTAGTACGATCTTTCTGCCGCCTACTTACATTTCGCGTAAAGATCACAAAGACAAGATAAGAGAAATTAGGGCTCGTACGGAGGCATATAGGCATTCTTCTTTTCCTCGTTCAATTTGGGGGTGGAATAGGAAAGGAAATGCCTAGTAGTGGTACGGTGTACCCTCCGCCACGCACCTTACGGTGAATTGCGGAGTATGTATGTAAAAGTAGAAAATAGCTGCCTGTAACTTTCCGTCTTCTCGTAGGCGTCTTTCGATGGCCGTGAACGTGGAATGATATGGGATACGTCTGTTTGGAAAACGTCCTACATACTATCGTGCAGAAGCTCTCCCACTGCAATCCGCTTTGCGGTATGCAAGCACCATGTCTATCATTTCCGTAGTTGTGAACTGGTACATGTCGTACCGCCGTCAACAACGTCACTGCACTGGCCAACAACACAAGATCCGCAGGAGGACGGGCGCAAGGGCTGTGTGGTAAAGCTCTGTATAGGGAAAGTATGGCCATCCTTTTCCGCGGCGCTTGCCGCCGTCTGCAGCTCGTGATTGGCTGAAATCGAGTCACGTGCTTCTTTCCGCCATCTTGGTCCTATACGTTGCTTGGCTGCTATGAAAACCTTGTGAATATTTGTATGTTTTGGTTTGAATAATGCCACAGTGTTGTACTTTTGGGTGTTTTTAAGAAGCGAAGAAGAGAGGTAAACATTATAGTACTTCCATTAGATATCAGAAATGGAGGAAGATGAACAGTTTGGCTGATGAAAATCATCGGAGAAAACTAGGAGTCCAGAAACGAACTTCGGTTCTTGTGCTGTGATGATTTTAATTCATAATGTAAATTAATAGATTAAAGATTCACTGACGAATGGATCACGCAGCAGATAGCTATATATTTTTAACTTGAATAAATTTGTGAAGAAAATTCCTGCACAATGTCGTGAGGTTAAATTATTCACGCGTCGTTGATTTTATCTGCAGGTAGTTGTCGAAAACACACAATTTTATTTTACATATTAGTGAGTGAACTAGATTCCCGTTTAGATATGAAATTAACATACAGTTCCTGAAACAAGCTTTTCTCATTGGTTTTCGTGTGTTAGAGTGTGTCATAACAAGAAAGAAAGAATTGAAACAAGACAATTATTAGACATTCAAATGTAATTGGCGTTGTAAAGACACCTTTAATTTCTTTTTCTGGTAAAAGACATGTAGTGGGTATCTCCTTGCATTTTTCGTAGTTCATGTAAGATATAAGTACATAATACCCAAGAAAATACTCATCAAAGACTTTTACATGATCTAAAATTGTTTTCTTAATTTACACTATGCTCCGATGATGACATGTTCGCGGTCTATTGAAATACTTGGCTACGGTACAGGTCAGCCTGAATTATACGTGAACTCTTTAGATATAGAGCCACAAACCAGTTTTCTTAAATTCGAACGATAAGTATTCTGTAGAGCAGCCAGGTCCGCATGAACAGAAGTACGCGAAGTTCCCGCATCTGTCCGTCGGATATAACAGCCTGTATCTCGAGAATGAAAAGAGTTATCGTTCTGGTCTGAACCTTAAATAAAATTCCGATATCTTACCTACATTTCGTCCGCAGCATTGTATGAGCTAAAATCAACCATACGCAAAGTCTATGCAATGCGACTTTTCCTCTGCAAACTCTTCAAAATTTTGCGCAGTAGTTTACTTAATTTGATGTAGCACGGAAACTATAATTAATAATGAACAGAAATTGAGATCATTACCGAGAGAATGTATCACACTACAACACGTGAAAAAATTAAATTTTTTTATTGGTTGGTTTTCTCAAAATCTGTTGATAAGTATTGTTAAGCGCTGGGAACTTCGTAGCGGTCGGCGTGTAAGCAGCAGCGGAATAGGTCCAACATGGCTGCGTCTGACAGGCTGGCCATACTTTCCCTATACAGAGCTTTACTGTGTGGAGGAATACTGTGGCGCGTGCGCAGGAATGTTATTAGGATCAGGACGTCCATCCTCAATACACAGATGCCTGAAGGGTTGCATACCTTCAGTATGCAGGCACCAAAACGGATCGCATCACAACTGTTGGTTCTCGGACTTTAACCCTTAATGTCCCAAGTGCAGTCTCACAGACCAGAAGAGCTTATTGTTTGTCAGTTGTTAATAGACAGGGGTGGGGAAGGATAATACAGCGTTGTGTAATCGTTGCTTCCCACACCTCCACTGTTTTCCAATGTCAGTAGACACGATAATGCGAGTCATAGCAATATTGTTACATCTTTTTCTTGTGGCAGCGGTCTCACAGGCCGCACCTGGGTCTTTCCGTTATGGAATCCAGCACCGAGTTCTTCCTCTACTGTGCTTGTTACAGATCATCATTTTGAGGATACTGTTTTGAAATGGTTTGAAGAACCTTTAGGAAGTGATGTGGGATCAGATAGGGGCTATGAGATTCAAACATTCAGAATAGTGTGGAAGTGGAGAAGAAATTGTAGTAGCACCTGTGAAAAGTAGAATATGCTCCATCTTTTGCCCCAAAAAGAAGGGAAAGACCTGTTATGTTTGCCACTGTTGCAAGGAGCCCACCTACCTTAAGTGTTCTACGAAAATTTACATCGAGAGCGGAGAAAACATTTTAAAAGACAAAATTTTTGTTAACTATTTTGGAGAGTTTATGTTTTTACCATTGCATGAATAGTAAACATTAAAAATATGGCACAAAGTAAAATTTAAAGTCCAGATTATTTGAATTCATACAGTGTTAATAAAATAATTTAATGTTAAATCCATTTTCTGCAGTATATATATTATAAAATTAACTTTACAATGTATTCCTTTTACATAATTTATGTAGACATAAGTAGCATTTTGCGTAATAAAATAAAGTAGTTCACTTAGACATAACAGTGAGAACTATTTATGATTATTTAAAAATTGCCGTCTGTCAGACCAGGCCCGGGACAGTATGTGACAGAAAATGACCCGTGAAGCTAAGGGCTAATGCTCTCCAGCGCCCAAGCCGAGCATTTGCGGTTATTGGTTCCTTCTTGAAAACCGATCACTTTGCAGTCCTGCACAACACTGTATATTTAAAATCCTTATGATAGTTTATTTCCTCCGGATTTCCATTGGTGAACGATTCGCTGCTATATAGTTTTGTTGAAAGTCGGTGTTTTCGTCTGTGGCAGTCTACTGCTGACATTTTCCTGTCTGCCTTCCAGGTTCGATTGATGACTGTCAAAGGCAGAGAAAAACAGTTCAGACAGAAATTCGAACTCTGGCTCACATCTAGACTTGCTTACTGCTGACTAGCAATCAATTGCTAGGACAGAAAACGTAGGTATCAAATATTATATAAGGACAATCAGCAAATAATAATAATGACGACTTTGGTAAAAGAGGACGGTATCTGAAAAAACTTGTATGGTACTGCAGTAAGCAAGCACTAACAAAGAAGAGCAACGAGATGATAGCTTAATATAAAAGTTACTAAAACAGAACGAAACGCAGATTGAAAGTTAGAAAGAATACAACAACGATGTTGAGACCTTCAGCACAGTCTACAGATGTATGTGACCATTAACGGCAGTGGTACTCAAGTCACTAAGATAAACATTACATTACTACTAATTGTGGAATGATTGCAGAAGTAACACAAAAACTGCGAACGGGGCTTTCTGGCTGTCATAACTATGTGTGCTTTAGTACAGGGTCGGAAGCGACAAACTGATAGGCTATAAATAAAACTTCAGTAAATCCTTGATAAGATCAATAAGGAGGACTACCTTCTTTCAAAGGGCAACTTCTGTGCGCGAGTTGGTAACAAAATGTTCAAATGTTAGTAAAGCTTATGGGACTTAACTACGGGGTCATCTGTCAAAAATGTTCAAATGTTTGTAAAGTCTATGGGACTTAACTACGGGGCTATCAGTCCCTAAACTTACAAACTACTTATGAACTAACTAAAACTAAGGACGGCACAAATATCCATGTGCTAGGGGGGATTCGAACCCCCGACCGTAGTGGCCGTGCAGACCGTGACTGGAGCGCCTCAGTCTCCTCGGGCCACGGCGGCCGGCGGTCATGAGTCCCTAAACTTACAAACTACTTATGAACTAACTTATACTAAACACAACACAAACATCCTTGCCCGAGGGAGGATTCGAACTTCCGACGCAGTAGGCCGCGCGATCCGCAACTTGGCGATCCAGACCGCTCGGCTACTCCCGCGCGGCGTTGGTAACAAGAACCATACCTGAATTTATTAAAAGACTCCACCTGGGCAACATATTATTCCCAAATGTACAAATACGCTGATTCTGTAGGAGGACAAGCATAACTCGCATACTACATATAACTGAGAAACATTAGCACGTCACAAGGTCTTCAGAGACCACAAAACGGAATCACTCTCTAGTAGGTGTACCAAGATTTCAATCCCAGTGCCTGGATCACCACAGGAGGAAAAGAGAGCAACAAGTCAACCCACTGCACTATGGAGTGAACTCTCAGAAGCTGTAGTGGCTGTATCGGAGAAGATTAAGAGAAACCGAGAAGTATGAAACAGTTGAATCATAATGGGAAAAATTAACCAAGATATTGGAAAAAAAAGTGGCAAACGAGATCATAGGGAACGATGTAACGTTCGGATACAAAACGAGGATTCAGTTTCTGGGAGCCGTATATCAAGAGTTGTCGAACAACACAGAAAGCATAGGATTTTATTGAAGATAAAAAGGAAACATCAGCAGCTAAAAAATAAAACGATAACAGTGGGACCATATCCTCAATAACAGCCAAAGAGATGTAGCAAGATCGACAATTACATTGAGAATCATTCAGAAATTGAACAGAGAAATATATGATCCAGGCATTCAAATAATAAACAAAGAAACCTATTTTCATGAACTGCGAACTCATAACAAACTGGAGATGAACAAGGGGAAATATGTTATCCTAACAGACTGTAGCAATCCCCTTAAAATCTATCGTGAAGAGATGAAATACAGAAAGTGTAACATATACACTGCCGAAGATGCAGTAATGTGTAACGTTATAAGTGCAGTGACTGTTCATTCAGGGAACAACTGCTGAATTTTATCAACAGATTCTGGAGAGGAGAAACACTACCACTACAACGGCAAAAAGTAGTTGTCATCCCAATCCGTAAAGAGGGTAATGTCGGAGAGTGCAGGGAATGCATAGGAATAAACTTGTTCAATACTCGTCATAAAATTTACTACTCTCATAAAAACCAAACTGCAGAGGGTAAGAACGAAATGGAATCCTGCAAAGCAGATAAAACGCTAAAAGCCACTTCACACTCAAGATGAAAACCGCAAAAAAGATAAGAATTAAATATGAAGACACAACTGGCAATTTTGATTTTGAGAACGTTTTTAATTCAGTTGATAGAACAAAACTTTGGAATGTTCGGGTGGGAGAGAAGCATAAAATTTGTTGAGGGACACCAAGGGCGAAATGTAGTATATAGCTTCAAATGGTTGCATGCTACAGTAGCTAACGAGTTATTTATTTGCTTATTTACAGACCATCTGCTTGTTGTTGTATAACAGGTCGTACATTTCAATTTACGAGTCATATGTTTATTTTACATTAGTGAGTTCATTCGAGTGTTTATTGAACAAGAGAAAGTAAAATTAATCAAATAAGGGAAAAACAAGAATATAGTAAATGAAAGAAAATCAAAAACAAAATAATTGCACTATAGAGATTTGCGTCACCGTCGTCAATTCAGATGCGAGGGTACCATCGAGCCAATCCCTTCTGAGATAGCTTTCAAATTTATTGCTGTTAGCATTGTCTGTGGACGAAATTCGACCAGTTGATTTCCTCTGCTGACAACTGAACTGATATGACCAAATCTGAACTGTGATAAGTGTATGTAAACATATGAATGGAGTGCAACAAAATACTTAACATCTTATTTTGAAATACTAGATTTATATGGCTAGTTTCTGGCCGAAATCTAGAGCTGCTTAGATAAAGATCACTGTTTCACGTCTTATTGCTGTCGACTACGAAATTTGAGAATTCTAAATGTTTTTTGAGATTAACGTGTTGGCTCATTTCGTTAAAGAGATATTGACAAAATGTTCAAATGTTTTTTAAGCTTAAGGGACTTAACTGCGGGATCATCAGTCCCTAAACTTACAAACTGCTTATGAACTAAGGACGGCACAAATATCAATGTCCGAGGGGGGATTCGAACCCCCGACCGTGAACGGCCTCGCACAGCATAGCGCCTCGATGCCCTCGGCATTCATATTCTTCGATTTCATATTACAATATACGCGATACTCGCACGCGATTGACGTAGACGTTATCAGTCAGAGGCCCCTAGCTCGACTAACTGCTCCAGGAGTAACACTCCCTGCCGATGGCTACATTTTGGCGCAAACGGAACATTCTAGAGTGTTACTCTGTCATCTTTATATTAAACTAATATTTAAATATCTTTTTTAAATAAGAGAAACATAGCTTAACTACATTGTATAAACAGACTTAGTTAAATTGCGGTATATTGAATATTAATAACTGTGCTGGAGGTTTTGGTGGACTGAGACTACTTGTAAGAGCCAATCTGATTTTAGATGGGAATATGAGCGGAGTTCTCACACGGAATATTTGTTCACCCGACCATATGTTTTACCCACAGAGCATTATGTAATGCTCTTCCCAACATAGTAAAGGTATATTGTTGTTGTGGTCTTGGTTTGATGCAGCTCCCTGTCCTGTGCAGCTACCCTGTCCTTGCAAGCCTCTTCGTTTGAGAATACGTACGGCAACCTACGTCCTTTTGGATCTGCGTACTGTATTCGTCCTTCGGTCCTCCTTTTGGATCTGCGTACTGTATTCGTCCTTCGGTCCTCCTCTACGATTTTTATCCCACGCACTTCCTTCTAATGCTAAGTCGACGATTCCTTGATGTCTCAGAATGTGTTCCACCAACCTATCTCTTCTCTTAGGATATGCCAGAAACTTCTTTTGTCCCCAGTTCTGTTGAGTTACGTGACATACCCATCTAATCTTCTTCATCCGTCTGTAGCACCACATTTCGAAAGCTTGTATCATCTTTTTGTCTGAACTCCTTATCGTCCACGTTCCACTCATATACACTGCTACACTCAAGACACATGCTTTCAGAAAGGATTTCTTAACAATTAAACTAATACTGATGTCAACAAATTTCGCTTCTTCAGAAACGCTTTTCTTCCCATAGCCGTTCTGTATTTTATATGTTCTTTACTTCGGCCATCAGTAGTTGTCTTCAAAAGCCTCTATCCTCTTCCTGTCCGCACTTTTATCGTGCCTCATTCAGTACCACACAAGGCAACACTCCACACAAATGCCTTTAGAAATTACTTCCTTACGCTTAATTAATGTTAGACGTTAAAAAATTTCTCTTCCTCAAAAACGTTTTTCTTCCCATTCTGCAATTTATATCCTCTGTACTGCGACCATCACAAGTTATTTTACTGGCCAAGTAACAAAACTCATCTACTTCCTTTATTGTTTCATTACCTAATCTAATTCCTTCAGCATCGCCTGATTTTCTTAGACTGCATTCTATTACTCTTGTTTTGCTCTTGTTAATGTTCATATTATATCCTCCTTTCAACACACTGTCCATTCCATTTAATTACTCTTCCAGGTCATTTTCCGTCTCTGACAGAATTACTATGACATCGGCAAAACGGAAGGCTTTTATTCCCTCTCCCTGGACTTTAATTTCTTCTCCCAATTTCTGGAAAGGGCAAGTAGGTGGCTATAGATCAGCCCCGTCTCAACAGTATGAAGCAGAGAGCTGCATCATGGCTGACTGAAGACAATGCCGCCTTACTCAATTTGAGCCCATGTCCCGTCGCCCTTACTCCTTCGTTTGTCACTGCGCTTGCTGCCTGTTCGGTGCAGCAACACCCGGTCGCAACCGTCCTTGGCTGCCGTACGCCGCGGGGACCGTCACTCTGCTCACAGTTGGGCCCCATCTGTCATCATGTGGCGCCACGCACCCCTCCCACTTCCATTTCAGACTCGCAGCCTCTTTAATCTCCATTTTTGTTGCTGCTTTTTCATCGGGCTTTTCCCTTTCTAATTATTTCTCTCCAGAAAAAAGTGAAGCGAGCTCGCTTGCAGTGCGAGCAGCGCCACCTATAATTGTTTGTGATAGGTCGTGTTTGTGCGGCATGGCGCCGAAAACCGAGCATCACAGGACATAACAAACATACACTACTGGCAGTTAAAATTGCTACACCATGAAAAAAAATACAGATGATAAACGGGTATTCATTGGACAAATATATTATACTAGAAGTGACATGTGATTACATATTCATGCAGTTTGGGTGCATAGATCCTGAAAAATCAGTACCCACAACAACCACCTCAGGGCATTGAGGCAAACAGAGCTTAGATGGCGTGTACAGGTACAGATGTCCCTGCAGATTCAACACGATACCACAGTTCATAAAGAAATTGTGACGAGCCAGTTGCTTGGCCACCATTGACCAGACGTTTTCAATTGCTGAGAGATGTGGAGAATGTGCTGGCCAGGGCAGCAGTCGAACATTTACCGTATCCAGAAAGGCCCGTACAGGACCTGCAATATGCTGTCGTGCATTATCCTGCAGTGATCGAATGGAGGGTACAGCCACGGGTCATAACACATCTGAAATGTAACGGCCACTGTTCGAAGTGCCGTCGATGCGAACAAAAGGTGACCGGGACGTCTAAGGGGTCATCAGTCCCTAAACTTACAAACTACTTATCAACTACCTTATACTAAGAACGGCACAAATATCCATGCCCGAGGGGGGATTCGACCCCCGACCGTAGTGGCCGTGCAGACCGTGACTGGAGCACCTCTGTCTCTTCGGCCACCGCGGCCGGCACACGCTTCCAATGTGCGTTCACCGCGATTTCGCCAAACACGGATGCGACCATCATGATGCTGTAAACAGAACATGAATTCATCCGAAAAATTACGTTTTGCCATTCGTCCATCCAGGTTCGTTGTTGCGTACACCATCGCAGGCGCTCCTGTCTGTGATGCAGCGTCAAGGGTAACAGCAGCCATGGTCTTCGAGCTGATAGTCCATGTTTCTGAAAACTTCGTCGAACTGTTCGTGCAGGTGGTTGTTGTCTTGCAAACGTCCCCAGCTGTTGACTCAAGGATCGAGACGTGGCTGCACGATCCGTTACAGCTATGCGGATTAGATGCCTGTTATCTCGACTGCTAGTGATAAGAGGCTGTAGGGATCCAGCACGGCGTTCTGTATTGCCCTCCTGAACCCACCGATTCCATATTCTGCTAACAGTCATTGGATCGCGAGGAGCAATGTCACGATATGATAAACCACAATCGCGCTATGCTACAATCCGACAATCAAAGTTGGAAATGTAATGGTACGCATTTCTCCTCCTTACACGAGGCATCACAACTTTCACCAGGCAACGCCGGTCAACTGCTGTTTGTGTATGTTGTCCTTAGGTAGGTTGGTTAGTTTTAGTTAGTGTATGTAACTTGTAAGCCTAGAGACTTATAACGACAGTAGTTAAGTTCCGTAAATTTGCAAACAACTCGACTTCATTATAGTGCATAGGATATTTTGTGGGATCATTCCTGTTCCGGTTGGTCTTTGCTCGCTTACGTTGTCCTTGCCGTCGTGGGAAATTACATGACAGTTTTCGTTTCTTAAGTGGAATTAATTGTTGTTTTTCAAACGCACAGATACGGTTTGAAGATGATGATCTGTACGACAGATCAAACACTTCTCCTTAAAAATGTAAAATATTGTGACAATGACTTTATTACAGACCGCTGTTCTTTCATATGTTTTAGAAAATCATTAATTTTGCAAATGAGCTTTGCTAATATTCTTGACATTTTTATGTGGCAGAAAACTACAGAACTGTTTCATGCCAGCTGTAAGCTGCAGCGTATGTCCTTTCATTAAAGGTCCAATTAAAGTTTCGTGGTTAACAATAAGTACTACTGAAATGGAAAATATCTTTTTAACTAAAATTTTACTTGCTCTCTTGTCACAGGTGTCCGGATACTGCCGTAACAAAATGAGCTTCCATGCCATCACGACGTGTTCTCCTGAAGTCACGGGAGTTGCCCGTTATGCACTTAAGGTTCGGATTCAAGCCCGGGCGAAAATGTTTTGTGACTGTTCCGCTTATGGCAGTTACTTGTTTGTCCGTCATGTGGCAATTTGTGATGTTCCTGAGTTCAAAATGTTGTGATAATGAGTGAACCCGTGGCATAATAGCTTATGTCTCTGTAGAAAGAATACATTAAAGATAACTGTATACGTAAGTGTAAATCTTACTGTTGGGTTGGAAGCTGCTTCGATGTTTTTGGCATTTCATTGTGCTGAAGTTTGATATTTAAACAAAACAAAATGTACTTCTTTTTTTCTATTTATTCAAAAATGTTCGGACCAAGTGTGTCATCTTCAGTAAGTTTCTATTTGTTAATGTAAATCTAAGTTATAGATAGTTCATGTCTTTACTATTTGAAACGTAAAACTATAAAATCTGCGTCTTTTGTTTCATTGCTTATCTGAAAGTACAATTAATTATATTAGAAGTAAGTTTAGGGATGTCTTTGCTGGGGAGTCATGTTTTTGGTGTGTGTGTGTGTGTGTGTGTGTGTGTGTGTGTGTGTGTGTGTGTGTGTGTGTGAGAGAGAGAGAGAGAGAGAGAGAAAGGGGGGGAGGGAGGAAGAGAGACGGAGGTAGAGATTGACACGCGGGTACTTAATTTCAGCCGCGGCGGAGTGGCCGAGCGCATTGAGGCGCTATGTTCCGAGGCGTGAGGCCGTTCCCCGTCGGAGGTTTGAATCGTCCCCCGAGCATAAGTTTGTGTTGTCTTTCAAAATGTTCAAATGTTTGTTAAGCTTATGGGACTTAACTACGGGGTCATCAGTCCCTAATCTTACAAACTACTTATGAACTACTTACGAACTAGGACGGCACAAATATCCATGCCCGAGGGGGGATTCGAACCCCCGACCGTAGTGGCCGTGCAGACCGTGACTGAAGCGCCTCAGTGTGTTGTCTTTAGTATAAGTTAGTTTATAAGTAGTTTGTAAGTTTAGGGACTGATGATCCCGCAGTGAAGTCCCATAAGCTTAACAAACATTTGAATTAATTTCGAAGGAAGGAAGATAGGGGTTAAACGTAGGGATGGGCTAAGAGAGCGCTGGAGAAACGCAAAGGCAAATTCTCGAGTACTCTCGAGAAATTGTCGGCCGTGCTGCGGTCTGTGGAGGCTGAGTGAAACTACTCCAGAAGGACGCTTTGAGTCAGAGCAGTTGTAAACGATGTCTTCCGTATGTGTAAGGAAGCGTTTTTACTTTACACATAGGTTTCAGGTTCACGACTTTCTTTTGTTTATACTGAATTAGTAATAGTAGAACTTTTATCAGAAGGCAAAAAATTATTATTACTAAGACACGTTTCTTAATGAAACAAATAAGCATTCCACAGGCATCCAAAAATCGACAGAGCTTACAGTATCTTCGGTTATTGCTAGCGTTTTAAATACCTGGAAAGAGCCGTGGTGGAGTAGCCGAGCGGTCTAAGGCGCCTCGCTGCGGAGCGCGCGGTTGCTCGCCGCCGGAGGTTCGAGTCTCCCTAGAGCGCGCGCGCGCGCGCGCGCGCGCGCGCGCGCGCGCGCGCGTGTGTGTGTGTGTGTGTGTGTGTGTGTGTGTGTGTGTGTTACTTTACCTAGGTTTAAGTAGTTTTTAAGCTACGGACTGATGACCACGCAGTTTGGTCCGATAGATTTACAAACATTTGAACATTTTTGAACCTGGAAAAATTTCAGCTTTCGTGCTTACGATTTTCGCTTAAAGCTCTTGGAACTTTCTGAACACAGCTACCACAGTTCACAACTACGATACTAACTGTTGCTTGTTCTATCCAAAAACTATTCAAACGTTTGATATGTGTTCTTGTTATCGGAGCCAAATTAAAAATCAAAGTTTCCTGATATTTGCGGACTGTTTCCGGCACTATTCAACTTTCGTTGCGAATTTCTTTAGTTGAAATGAATAACAAATACCGGTACAGGAATAGCTGGGTAGATTGGGGTCTGACTTGCATTAATAGAATGAGCTTCTGTACCCGTGGACGTCTGTGTATTGCTTGATGTATTATGTAATTTTGAATGTCTTATCACGCCTGTTGTATTTTCTTGCAACGTTGCGAAGCATTTTAATACGTCTGTTGCAACAGTCTAAAAGTACTGCAAGTGGAGACGCAGACGGCAGCAACGTGTGCACGGCTGCGCCGGATGTGCCTTTCTGTACTCTCCTCACAAGGGAAGCTCCCAATCCCACCCGCCTCACATTTAGTGGAAGGATGGTACGCAGGGTGGCGAGTCCTCTGGAAAACATGGAATTCTCAGGGAATTATGTTTTATATACAGGGTGTATCAAAAAAGAAGGCGCGGACTTACGCGGTTGAAAGTACACGATAATAGAAGCAAAAATATCCCAGTAAACATGGTTTGACAAATGAGCTGTTTGCGAGATAATTGCGAATGTATGGTTCCAAGACGCCAGTGGCGGCATTGTAAACATCGTCCTAGTTAGTACACATGAATTTGGAATTTAGACTTTACTATTAAGATTTACATCGCATTTAGTCAACATTTCACTGATAATCAAAATATCTACGGGTGTATTGCCGGTCTACAGTGTCCAACGGGCACAATATTTCGGCGATCATACATGTCGCCATCATTATGTCAACTGACGGATTGAGCTACTGGAAACGCGCCGGTACGGAGATCCGCACGCTACGGCGGACCCCTCCGCGGTCCGCGCCCCGCGCCGCGGTCGCACAGTGGAACCGATTGCGACGCCGTCTGAGATGACGTCGATGTAAGGGCTCTGTCCGCCGTGGTCGTCACTAGTGCGAATTTCAATTACCTCTCTAACGACGCAGTTCCAGTATCTCGACGTCTATGCCAGAATCCTAGTGCGTTCATACTCCATCGCGTGATTCTCCGACAAACAATGTTCAGCGACCGCCGACTTGCTCGGATACATCAATCATGTGTGCTTCTGGAGTTCAACGCATCGATCCTCGACGGTACGGTTTCCAGGTGCTCAGTCCGTCAGTTCACCTGATGATGGCGACATGTATGACTGCCGAAATATTGTGCCCGTTGGACACTGTAGACCGGCAATACACCCGTGGATATTTTTATTATCAAATACGCCGGGAGAAACTCAAGAATCACAACATTTCGCTGACTTATTGTAAACACTGTCCTAGTTATGTGGATCTCCGTCACATTTTGCTGCTGCTGTGAAACGGCGTCTAACGGGCAGATTCCTTCTAGTGGACGATAACGCTCGTCCCCATAGAGCTGCACTGGTGGACATCATGGTTGAGGCTGAGGGAAATGAACGAATGGAGTGGCCAGCTTGTTCACAAGGCTTAACTCCGATTGACCGTGTCTGGGAGGTACTTGGCAGACGCATTGCAGCCAACAACGGTTGCAGAGTTGGCTATGCACTGATGGAGGAATGGCCAAATATCCCTCAGGAGCTGATTGATAACCAACATACTTTCAATGCCACGCAGGTGTGCAACTGTACTGGCTGTTCAAGGTGATTACGCACCATATTAGACGGCAACGAGAATGATTTCATCACTAACGTGGTAGCTCCTTGCGGCCTCGCTCTAAGAAACGACATGTAAACCTCAAGTAAAGGGTTGAGACAGCAAAATATTCCCTTCTGAACCCCCTGGAAGCAGCATATGGTTGCTGATGCGGCAGGGAGGGGCGAGGGGAAACGTCGCTTTTAACATTGGCATTGGAGCTGGTAAAGTTACCAGCTGCTGGCTACTCGAGCACTGGTGGTTACGCACGAATGGTCCCGAAGCAAGAAAATGGAGTTACTGGGCACCTCGCCCTGCGTATGCCCAAATCCTCCATGAAGGCAACATCCACCCTTCATATTTGTTTTTGGCGCACTGAAGATTCACCAAAAACACGTCATATTTGGTAAAATATCTTATAACTATTAAAGATGCATCAACTGTAAAAGCGTTCAGAATATCCGATCCTGAATAAAATGAAGTCGCTACTCTACAGTTAGCAAGAATAGCCATGTGGTTAGCGGCATTGCGCTGTGCTGTTAAAGGTAGCATATTCGAGACAGACTACAAGTCATTTTTTAAAACCAATGTTCTTTTTAATAGATACGGGAACAACGACGACTTTTGCATTGTTGATTGTCACATATCTTTGAACGTTTTAGCAAATGTGTCGCGATTTTGAGGGTAAATGACATTTATACTCTTCGTTGTAACAAATATTTAACTGTTTGAAAATATTTGCGGGAGGTTAGGAGGGGTTGCTGCTTACAGTCTCACGTGACCCTAAGGTAACTTGTCTCTTCATCGTAACAGATTCATTTTGTTACAGTCACTAAACAGTGTAATCAATTACTTGCTGTGTTATAGTGTACATTTGAATATTCATATTTTCTTGGTGTTTATTATCAAAGACAAATGAACAACGTTCAGTATCTTTTAGAAACCAATGACTCAGCTTTAAGCTTGGAACATAAGTGTGAATTAAAAACGCTTGGTAGGCCGACGCCTCAGCTCGAGTCGAAGCAAGCGCAAACAAGCCGAGTTACGAAATTCTGCAGATATTTTACTGAAAATAAATGCGCCAAATTGTCTCCGGCGGGGTGGACGGGGGGGGGGGGGCGCTAAACATCGACGCGTCGAGCGGGGGCACTGTGAAGATTCGTCACGCAAAGAAGTGAACCGCCAATCGTCTGAAGCACCAGCCGCCACTGCCAGGTAGTATCGTGATGAAACGACTACTACCAAAGAGGCGTCAGGGATGGTTTGTGTAGTATCAGTGGGTCTGATTGACACGCTGTCGCTTACCCAACTCTCTCATTCAACATGAAATTCGTGCGGTATTGCATGCTCTTAAGTGTCGGCTAGGTGGTCCTGAAGAAAATATCCTATTTGACCGAAGGTTTCCTATTGCTGCCGATTTACACTGTAATAAGGCGTGACTATGGAGAACGTGCGGATGGAACGACCTGTTGTGTAAACGAGAAGTATTTCAGTGGCTGAATAACACTTTTCGCCGCGGTGGATTAGCCGAGCGGTCTAAAGCGTCTTGCTGCGGAGCGCGGTGGCTCGTCGTGGTGGTTCGAGTCCTCCGTGGGGCATGGGTGTGTGTGTGTGTGTGTGTGTGTGTGTGTGTGTGTGTGTGTGTGTGTTTGTCCTTAGGTTAGTTTACCTAGGTTTAAGTAGTTTGTAGGCTACGGACTGATGACCACGCAGTTTGGTGCGATAGACGTATAAACAAACAACAACACTTTTCCGGGACGTGTTAATCGTTTTGGTTATACGTGGTACAGTCAAAAAGTTCTGACTCTTGACGCTCGGAGGATAGGTACCCACATGGCTGTATATGTTGCGCACGTTGCAGCATTGGAGGTGGCTGATTGTAGTTTCAGTTGCGAATCGTAAAGAAAACATGTTTGGTCTCCAGTTACTATCCGATTCAGAAATTTTCGTCCACACAACTGATGAGATCACCACAAATCGTCTTGCGATCATCACGTTTGTCTTGCGACAGAATTCGTGGCACAATGCGCTGGGTAACACGGGATATGTTGAGGTCGTCCGTCAGAATTTTGTGGCAAGTACCATAGGTGACATCTAAAGCTGCTGCAAGAGCGTCTAGCGATTGGGAGCGTTCAGCACGCACTTCCTGGACCTTGCGTTCTTTTCGTGGCCGACCATTACGGACATCATCTTCCAAACTGTTTCGTCCTTGCGCGAAACGTCCGTGCTGCCGAAACAAAACACTGTGACTCAGTGCTTGCTCACCCTACACCTGCTGCATCATTTCAAACGTTCCGGCAACGGTTTTGCCTCATTTCCGGCAAAACTTTGTTTTCCTGCTCCAACTGTGACATGACAAGTTGCGACTGGCGTAATCTACTCACCGTCACAACAAGAACCGTACATCTGCTTCCAGTACATACACTCGCCTCTATCTTGCAGGGACAAGAGCTGACATGGTATCTTTCCACGGTGCCATCTATGCGCTATAGTACACCTCGTGCTCGTCATGCGGTCAGTCTCAGAATATATTGACCATATCACGTAGACAGCCATCATCCGCGTTGAGCTGAACCCTCGTCTCAACAAACATACTTTGGTTCTATCATTCATCGTCGCCTGCGTCTTCCAGCAACTGTTTTAAAACCGCGGGAAGTAGATCTTCTTGATGTAGAGGTTTTCCTGTTATTCTAATAGGAATCGAACTATGAGAGACGCTTAAGCACGGAAGCATTTAACTTTTTGGCAGTCTCTGTGCTAACGTTTAAGCCGTTCTTGCACAAATGTTACTGTACTTGCCAGTCGTGCTGTTATTTAATTAACCTAATTTGAGAAATAAGGGGCGCCGCCTCCTCTTACCAGCCTGTCTTCCTCTCTTCCAATGCCGTGCGCCATCCTCTCTCCCGTCCTTCCTCGGCAAAACCAATAGATTTTCCGAGTAGGATTCCAGGCAGTCAAT
Source organism: Locusta migratoria (assembly GCA_026315105.1). Classification (NCBI taxonomy): domain Eukaryota; kingdom Metazoa; phylum Arthropoda; class Insecta; order Orthoptera; family Acrididae; genus Locusta; species Locusta migratoria. The sequence continues at coordinate 141,679,166 of CM048749.1, read as the reverse complement.
GGTATCCTGTCAAGTGTTACTGGTATGCCTACAACATTCGGTTGTTGGATCATGTTAGTCCTTAAGACACTCAGATCGACCTAGTTATGGTAGGTGGGCTGGTTTTCACACACTGTTTAATTCGCCACTGACGTCACAGCTAAGTGCTGTAGTCAATACTTCTGCTCCCATTTCACGCGCCTACAATCATTCAATAACTTCAGTACCAAGTGGGATGTATCCGGCACTATTCTATCATGGCGTCCTCACATACCACACTAAATAAATGCTTCGTATATTAAAATTCGTTAAATTTTTTTGTTGTTCTCATATTGTCACAAGCAGACAGTTTTATTTGGGAACAACGACGACAACTCTTATCAATCTGTGCTATAACAAAACAAAACTGAAAGTGCGAAGTCACATTGATGCTTCACAGTAATCTTTGCACCTCCTATCAGCCCGTTAATATAATTTTATTATTATATTGGTGTGGTGACTGTTTTTCCGGACATGTCCGAAAGAACAGACAACACACTTGCTTCGCAGCCGTATTACATGTCTCAATTATTTATGAAGGAGGGGAAGGAAGAAGGATTAGGAAGGAAAGGGTTGACGGTGGCTCAATTAGGGCATTGAAATTAAACAATGGTGACAAGTGAAAATGTGAGCCGAGCCTGGAATCGAACCCGTCCGAAAGAACAGACACCACACCAATATAATAATAGATATTTACACGCGAAGAGACGGCGTTAGCTTCATTTACTTCACTGTATATGCGGCCATACGTTCGACCTCGCACGGGAATCCATAACGGCGAGGTAAGAAGGTATGGACGGTAGGGGCGCTACAGCCGTAGCGTGCGACTTGTGGACGTTTGAGACGGTCGGGAGGCGAGCACGGGTAGCCAAGTGGTTAAAGCGACCGTTTATACACATTTCCAAATGAGGATATTTTGATTGAAAGGTTGTAATATCATAAAAATTAGGAAATTATTTCTTTGTCTATTTGATCATCTTACGCTTTCACAATGCCCGAGTCCAAGATAGACGAAGGCCTGAAACAAAGATGTGTGTAAAAGATGGGATAAAACCGATAAGAAATATGGTGAAATCGACCGGCCATAAGTTATTCAAGTTTGCTCATTCAATTGATGGAATGAGTACAAGAAAAACGCATTAGAATTAGGTGTTCTTAAAAATAAGACCTTTGACAAACTTCACTTTAGGGCAAGTGTGGCCAAAGTACTAACACAAATACATAAGCCAGCTGCCAGGAAAAGGGGGCGTTCCACTAGTGAGAGTCCAATGTCACCACTAAGTACTTCAAAACGAACCGATGCGGAAGTTCGTCCAGAATCTGATGTACGTTTGGATAACATTGGGCATCTTCCAGTGGTCAGCGACAAAAAATAATTTGACAGGTGCACGAATCCGAGATACATTTTTTTTTTCTTTAAGAAGAACAAAGGGCATTGCTAACGCTGTCTTCGGTTTGACAAAGAAACTTGAAGATGCCACTATCAATGACATCCTGGAGGACGAAGAACTGGTACATATGGCTTCCGAGGACATTACCGATGTAGAACCAGTTCGTGAGCCTTCTACTGATAATTTAGCTAATGACTATGTTCCTTTCGAGTAGATTTCCAGTTAGATGTGGTGCTTTTGATTCTGCTGACAATGTTATTTGGGATTCGGAAGATTAAAGTTGCTCAACACCCAACAGTAGAATTACATAATTTATCCAGTACGCATATTGCCGGCTGCAGGTTTCTACACAATGTGCGCCTCCAGTGAGTACTCGCATGCCCGTGGCGTCGCGTGGCCCTGCTAGCGCCGAGGGACGCGCCAGAGCGGCGTGCAGGCGGTGCGACGTATGCGGGGCAGCGCGACCGCGCTTCTGACGACAAGCGTTATCAGCGAAACGGAGAGCTAGCTTGTCTCCCGGGTGTGAAACTAGAAATGGACGCTGAGTCAGGGGGTATGGGAGACGGAACCTGTAGGAAACGCCGAAAACTTCTGCCGATGTCCGAACCGGATACATTTCTTCTTCAGGGGTGGCAGGGGTCAGGGATCAATCCTGTTGATGTACAACAAGATGTTAATTCAGATCAGCACGACAACCTAATGTTAATTAGCTTGAAGAGCTTGGGAGGAGGGAGAGTTTAAAGCCCCTATCGTTGTCCCTCTCCCACCCCCCCTTCATCCATCCTGTAAACCATGCCCTCGTGCGCCACGCGGTTATGGCCGCGTGGTCTAAAGCGCCTTCCCACTCATTCCGCGACCGCTCCCCTTCGGAGGGTCGAGTCCTACCTCGGGCGTATGTGTGTGTGTGTGTGTGTGTGTGTGTGTGTGTGTGTGTGTGTGTGTGTGTGTGTCTTTTGTTCTTAGCATGAATTATTCGATGTTTGTAAGTCTAGAAACCGATGACCTCAGTTGTCTGGTTCCTTATGTTTTTGCAAACGTTTGAATACTTTTATGCTCGTGAGGTTAATATAAATAACGTGTAAAGGAGCAGCAATTAATAAGATGATTGTGCTGCAACATGCCACGAGCGTAAGAGTATCTCATCTTTCGGTTGAAACTGAGGCTCCCATAGCGAGATACCAATCAAGTTGAAGAACGAATAGTTGAATTGATGACCTGCAAGGAAAAAGTGCATCACAGTTAATTCCAAGACCAGTAAATAAAAGGAAGACAACGGAAGCAATCTGTCTTCCATGCTAAGTAGAACAGCAAACGCCTCAGAAAGCATGGTAGACAATTGTCTTACTCCAAGAACAATAAAATCTGAAGAAAATCCGATACCCTAAACTGGAACACAGAAATGTAAGCAAAGAGGAAATTATGCTGACGACCCTTTATCGGATTTATCCTGACATTGCGGCAAACAGTTGACAATCAGTTGTATTAATGTATTCTCAGTTCCTTAAAGAAATGTGGTCGTCGACAACTTCGTAAATTATGTGCTCAGCGGTGTATCCATTTGGGGGGGGGGGGGGCTGTCGAGCTGCAGAGCGCCCCCCCCCCCCCAAACCCTCCTGGAGCCACCCCCCCCCCACTAGACCTTGCTGCAGCCTCCCCTAGAGAGAAAGGGGAAAGTATCAGTCCTACCAATATGAGTAAAGGCACACACACCCTTTTTTCTTAGAAATCACGTCAGCTCGGCGATTAACCTCAGTCCCCAACAGACCACGATCCTGGATACGCCATGTATGTGCTACATAATATAGTAAAAAGGTAAAGCAGTCAACAATCCGAAGATTGGTTTGAACACCACAGTGCTTTACTAGGCATGGTCCTGTTTGCAGGTGGTATGCCGTTGCCTTCCTCCGACCTTCGAACTGACTTACCCAGCCAGTGGGTTCCGAACCACGGACATAATATAGTATCCCACTGAAATGAAACATACAGCGCAGTAGTTGATTTGAATTATAAGGTGATTATAAGACGTATATAGCAGGCAAGGAATAGGTTGATATAGTAATGAAACTGAAACAAAACATAAATTGCCGGCCGCGGTGGCCGAGGGGACTGAGGCGCTTCAGTCACGGCCACTACGGTCGGGCGTTCGAATCCCACCCTCGGGCATGGATATTTGTGCCATCCTTAGTATAAGGTAGTTGATAAGTAGTTTGTAAGTTTAGGGACTGATGACCCCGTAGTGAAGTCCCACAAGCTTAACAAACATTTGAATATTTGAAAACATAAATTCAGTTACTAAAAATATTGATCAAATGTGTACACCACCCACTGTTTCGTTCAGAGAAGGAACAATTTTCAGCAAATTTCTCCTATTTTTGTATCTTGCCATTAAAAATAAAAAAAGGCTCATCACAAACCGACCAACTCCAGCCAACAAGACGGGAAAACAGCACTGAGAGTTATTATTAAGATGCAATAACACACTGAGTAGATTAACTTCAATTTAAAAACACTTTACGTGCACAAAAATAAAACAAAAAACCCTGTTTTTTTATCTATATATGCGAAACGAATTGTACAAACCTATGTACGTGTCATTTACAGAACCACAGAATATGCTTTACAAGTAAAAGCAGGCCACGGTGGAGTGGCCGAGCGTTCTAAGGCAACTTGCTACGGAGCGTGTGGTTGCTAGCCGTCGGAGGTTCGAGCCCTCCCTCGTGCATAGGTGTGTGTCTGTGTGTGTGTGTGTGTGTGTGTGTGTGTGTGTGTGTGTGTGTGTGTGTGTGTGTTGTCCTGAGGTTAGTTTAATTACGGTAACTAATAACCAAAGAAGTTAAGTCCCATAGCTTTAACGGGGCAAATGTTTGTTTGTAAATCTATCGGGCTTAACTGCGTGGTCATGAGTTCGTAGCTTACAAACTACTTAACTAAGGTAAACTAACCTAAGGACAACACAAACATCTGAGCGCACCGCAGCACGGCGCTCCAATACGCACGGCTAACCCGCCGCGGCTAAAGGGGCAAAAAAATATTTAAAAGCGGATCGCGTCTAGTGTGAAATAATTGTCTTAACTGCAGTCAGAAAAAGACGGGAACCTCTTAAAGTCAATTTTAATAGCTGCTTCGGAAGATGGCGACACAACCTAACATAGCTATTATAAATACTGCCCGAGCTGAAAAAACGGATTTCAGAGATATAGAAAATGCACAACTTTGATCTTCGTCTTTCATCGAAAATATTTTATGTTGCCACTTACGTCAGAATATGTTTCCTCTTATTTTCACCCTTATTTGGCATCACACGTTTCGATGCAACGTGACAAGTTCCTTTGTAATCAATCAGCACTAGAAAAATGGATGCTGACATGTGGAAAGTGACCGGTGCGCAAGATTAATTTACGTATACACAACAATTAATCTGAATCCGAACTGTAACTAGACAGCTGCGCATTTACCATGTCGTTTTTACTGGCCACTAATAACAGTGTCAATTTAAAAATGAAATGATTGGGTAGAAAAACGAAGAATGAAGCTAAGGTGCAATTGCTTAATGGCACACGCTCATCGTGTATAATAGTTCGTCTCTGTAGACTAGAGGCTACATCTTGACACAAAACAAGCAACAGTTAGGTTTAAATGTAGGTGTATTTTACTTTAAATGTAGTAGACCGTGGATACGCCATTGTATGTGCTACGTAATATAGTATCCCACTGAAATGAAAAATACTGTGCAGTAGTTGATTTTAAATCTAAGGTGATTAAAAGACGTATTTCGCAGGCAAGGAGTAGGTTAATACAGTAATGAAACTGAAACAAAACATAAATTCAGTTACTAACAATATTGACCAAATGTATACACCATGCACTGTTTCCTTTAGTGTATGTTATCTTTGTAACGAATGTTACTAAAATTCGTATCTCTGTGCGTTATATATTTTTTATTTGCTTTCATCTCACTTAAACTAATATATATGGGATGTTTGATACTTACTTAATTCACGCTAATTCCAGTGTATGTATTAAGGACTTCAAAAGAAGGAACAATTTTCGGCAAATTTCGCCTATTTTTGTATCTTTGTATCGTTGCCATTGAAAATTAAAAAAGGCTCATCACAAACCGACCAACCCCAGCCAACAAGACGGGAAAACAGCGATGGGAGTTATTATTAAGAGACAATAACACATTGAGTAAATTATACTTGAATTTAAAGAGTAGTTTTTGCGGTACGTAAATGTATGTGTTGTTTCCGAAAAAGTAAGATACCGTAAACGTATCTCCTTTCAGAAGGTTTTTCAGATTTCTCAAAATTATTTTCCATTCTTACATGAAAGTTGTAAATGCGTTTTCCATCAAAAAAAAAAAAAAAAAAAAAAAAAAAAAAAAAAAAAAAAAAAAATTATACGCAGAAAAAGTGAGGAAAATCTAGTAACTTTCGCTAACACTGGTATAACACTGCGTTTTTGATCACGTATTAATTATTTTTAAGCTTCAATTTCAGAAAAATAACAGATGAATGATAATTTCACTCTGCAGCGGAGTGTGCACTGATGTGAAATTTCCTTGCAAATGAAGAGTGTATGCCGGAACCGGGATTCGAACATGGGAACTTTACCTTTCGCTGTCAGGCTCTCCCAGCACGCATTTTAAATGTTTTGTGAGAAAAACGACCGAAAATGCTATTTGAATAATTCAGAATAACAATTCTAACTATATTTCTAAGGTAAAGCAGACAGCAATCCGAAGATTGGATTGAACACCACAGTGCTGTACTAGGCATGGTCCTGTTTGGAGGATGTATGCCGTTGCCTTCCTCCGACCTTCGAACTGACTTTCCCAGCCAGTTATAGGGGGACCTACAGTTTAACGTGGATTCCGAACCATGGTGCTACTCGATAATTTTCACATCGGCAACACTGCCAGAGACGAAAGAAGCGGGAAGTGACAGATAAAAATTCTAGGACCTGGCAGGGATTGAACCCGTAACCTTTGGATTTGTAGTCTGGCACTCTGTGCTACCGAGCCGCACATTTGACGGTCAATGGTCGTTTATGCTGTGCGGTTGCAGACCAGGTGCGAACTCTTACTGGAATCGACGATATCCCGCAAGTAGTGAGTGAAAATGGGCAGGCCCACTACGTTAGTAATGTGTGGAGATTAAAACGGTCAACATATACATAGAGTCGTTGGCGCCCGTGGAGAGAAGAGTGCCACAATTGAGTTCGCGATACAACCAGCCAGGAATTTAAGCTGTTATACTCCCAGAAGCGAATCTAGTGGAAACTGCACCATCTCCTTCGAGTGGTGAAGTAGAAAAATGAGTAAGAAAATCTTTCTCCCATGAATGCAAAAGGGGGGGAATACTGAGTGGTGTCGTGAGGGCGGCACTCTAGTGCTCGTTTTTCACGTAACTTTTATTCGCCGCGTATTCTTCTCCCCTATACGAGCCTTGCGATGGCGGAGGCAGTGTGGAATCGCCTCTATTGGCGTGTAATTTTTCAAGGACACATTTTCCTCGGTAGAAAGCGAGTCAGGTCGTAACGACGCAGAGCTCCTCCTACCTTTCAGAGCACTGCCAGGAGACGGGTGGGCGAATTTTGTTCTTTAGGTCTTCCGTTTGGGAACTTCTGCTTCTGAAACATCAGATAGCCCCACGCGCCTTGGATCTCGGCAGCCATCTCGCACGACCCGCATCGGCTCGATTCTGTCCTTGTCTGCTATATACTCTTGTTGATGGGATAGCTTGAGCGGAGGCGGTTGTGGAGTAGCCGTCAGCCGATAAGACGTTTCTCTCTCTCTCTCTCTCTCTCTCTCTCTCTCTCTCTCTCTCTTTCCCTCCCCTCCCACTTGCCGTGCAGCTAACGGAGGCCAACGGCGGGGAAAGGGGAGGGGGGAGGGGGGAGCGAACAGAAAGAAATGCATTTGGCAACGAACCCGAATACGTCTCCCGGAATTTTCTTTGTTTCGATATATGGGAAAGTACTGATTTCTACGTCATTGTTCGGATTCTACTGCAAAGAAATCACTGAAAAGTTGCTGGCGTGCTCTCTGAAGAGGAAAAGAGGATCGGGGGGAACCAGTAAATTGCTTTTCTCTCAGATATGGCCATTTAATTAGTGCATTCTCTCTGAATAGGCTAAAACAGCAGTTCCCAACACTGTGAAGTGTCGCACTGGGCCGTGAACGCCGTTCCAGAGTCTAAGACAGAATACAAAGTATCTGTAGCTTCAGTGATTTCTCTAGGCAGTCGTCAACGTAAGCGAGTGCAGAATAAAATTATGAACGATATGACCTTTTCTTTTCGAAAAAGTAATGGTCCAACTGTCATGTAGAAAATTCCACCCTGCTTTTCGTGCACACAGAAAGATTACACCAAAAAGAGCTGCTAAGTTTTTGTTGTTGTTGTTGTTGTTGTCTTCAGTCCAGAGACTGGTTTGATGCAACTGCCCACCCTACTCTACCCTGAAAACGCCTTTTCATCTCCTATTTTTATCCTATACACTTCCCCCAATGCTAAATTCACGATTCCTTTATGTCTAAGAAAGTGTCCTAGAAATAGAACCCTTATTTTAATCAAAGCATGCCACAAATACCTTTTCTCGACAATTCTGTTCAGTGTCTCCTCATTGATTACGTGACCTATTCACCTATTCGTTGCGGCGAGACTTATTTACGAAATTAGTGTCACCAACTTTCTCATCCGAATGCGAACATATCTTGTTAGCACACGCCTACATAGGGAGACATGATAATCTTAATAAAATAAGAGCAATCAGATCGAAAAGGGAAGGATTCTGATGTTCCCAGAATGAAATTTTCACTCTGCAGCGGAGTCTGCGCTATTATCAAACTTCCGGGCAGATTAAAATTGTGCACGCAATTTTAATCTGTCAGGAAGTTTCATTCAAATGTTCCTTTTTCCCGTGTGCTATTATTGAATGGAACGGTAGAGAAACATCATAAAAGCGGTTCGATGAAATCTGCGCCATGCACTTACATGTGATTAGAGAGTATTTATGTAGATGCAGATTTAAAAAACTTCTATCCTCTTGCTGTCTGAACTATTTATCGTCCATGCTTCACTACCGTACAAAGCAACACGCTACACAAATGGCTTCAGAAGAGGCTACCTAACATTTAAATTAATATTCGATGTTAACAAATATTTTTTTTAATCAGAAACTCTTCCAATTGTCATTCTGCATTTTATATTCCCTGCACTACAACCCTCGTGTGTTATTTTACTGCCCAAGTAACAAAACGCATCTACCACCTTAATTTTTTCGTTACATAATCTACTTCCTTCAGCATCTCCTGATTTTCTTAGACTACATTCCATTGCCCTTGTTTTGCTCTTGTTAATGTTTATCTCTTCATGACACTGTCCATTCCTTTCAGTAGCTCTTTTGCTGTCTCTGGCAGAATTACAATGTCACCACTAAGACGCAATGCTTTTATTTCTTCACCTTGAACTTTAATGCCTTCTCCAAATATCTCCTTGCTTCCCTTCACACCTTACTCAATGTACAGATTGAATAACATTGGGGAAAGCCTACAGACTTGTCTTAGCCCCTTCCCAATCACTGCGTCCCTTTCATGCGGATCATGCCCTTCGACTTTACAAATGCTGCCTGCTTTTCACTACAAGTTGTTCATTAGTTTTCATTCCCTGTATTTTACCCCTGCTATCTTCAGAATTTGAAAGCGTGTATACCAATCAACAATCTCAAGAGCTTTCTCCAAATCTTCAAAAGCTACAAATATAAGTTTGCCTTTCCTTAGTCTATCTTCTAAGATAAGTCGTAAGGTGATTATTGCCTCACGTGTGCCTACATTTCTCCTAAATTCAAACTGATCTGCTAAGTATGTTTTAAATACTGCATTGAAAATTACCAATATTTTGTGCCACCAGGTGGTTGGTAGAGTTCACCCCTACAGATTGCCATACTGGACTGGCGTGCAGGTGGCTGACTGCTCATGGCTTAAACACCAGCAGGGCACTACCTGATCGTGATTTGTCCGGTAGGTAGTTTCTCGAACACAAGAGCGTCCCTTTTGTATTTCCACATTTAATATCCGGTCACAACAAGACTCAGGAGTTGAAGATTAGTGTCTCATATCCCGTTTGCAGCAAAGATTGTTAGAGACGAAGCTTTGCTGAGATTTTGTACTGGTGGAAGGGAAGGAAGCAGCCTTAGATTTCGTACGGAACTATCCTGACAGTCGTATGGAGTGATACAGCGAGTTGAAGGAAACCGGTATATCGATGGCGATCCGAGAATTGGATTTAGTTCTCTGAGATGCTTTCAGTCCCCTTCCCGTGGAAATAATGCTGATTAACTCATAGATTTTAGTGAGTTTTGTCCAATCTGATTGCTGACAGAACTCGATTTGTGCAGGTTTGTAGTACCGTTGTTGAGATACTGCTATTTCGACATGTTCGAGGCGCTCCAGAAAGTAAATACAAATACAACGTACTTCCATGAGAGTCTTTTTTGGCAATAGGTACAGCGATGTTTGAGCAATTTTGCGACAAAGTCACGAAAAGAATTGTGACCCTTCTCATATCGTGATACCAGTCTTTGTGTTCCTTTGTTTGCCGCCTTAGACCGCACGGCCATTCCTGGGCGGCAAAATATTTTATGTTGTCTTTTTTTTAACTTAGTTTCTGGGCGCGCCTCGTACTTAATATTTTCATAGGTAAGTTGTTGCAAAATAGAGAGTACAAAATTTTACTGAATGTAGCCTGTAATCTTTACTGATAAAATTTCAGAATACATCTAAAAGTGCATCTGTATATTATATATGCTCCGTTATTGCTGACATCAGCATTCCAGGCAAATGCTGGGATGGTTCTTTTCAAAGGTCTCGGCCGATTACTTCTTCATCGCTGACAAAAACGTTTGAGAGCTTGTGATCTTTAATGACCACGATTTAGACGGGACGTAAAACATTAATCTTCCTTCCTTCCTTCTGTTGAGTGCATTCTGTCCCAGACCTATCACCGAGAATAAAAATATCCCATGCATTACTGAAAATTGAACCCGAATTCTCGGCATGGAGGTCAGCCACCTTAATCGCTCTGCTGCGAAGGCGTACTTAATGCTGGTTAAATCATATAAAACTTTAACTTTCATAAAGTGCTCAATCTATGAAAAATAGCTTTTCGGCAGAGTAAAGCGTTATTTATTTACTCCTTTCTCAGGTAAGATATAGCATCTATTGTCTAGAACAGCAGTTCCCAACCTTAAAATGGGTCGCGGGCAGCCTTGCTCTGGGCCGCGAACGCACATCGAAAGTCGAAGACAAGATAAAAATTATCGATAGGTTCAGGGGTTTGCCAAGGTCACCGAATAAAAAATGAAATAAGAGTTCTATAGCTCCTGTATCTATTGCATGGCTGTCGAGAGGTAAAGTATTGTCAAGATTGTTTGAACTCCGTGACGAACTAAAGAATTTTCTTATGGATGTAGATTGTGATGGAATACGTATAAGTTCCCACCAATGAAACTTTTTTCATACTGTTAGCTTATTTCACTTATTACCGCACTCCTGCACCAGTCAACCTTCCGCACCCTACCCTCCCTTTGCAACGTAAGGGTTTGTCAAAAATTGAACAAGTTCTTGTAGTACGCCAAAAATTTCAAAAAAAAAAAAAAAAAAAAAAAAATACCAATAGCGCATGGTGACAAAAGTAGGGTACCCATGCTGACTAGACACTACAGCAGTGTGCAAGCATTTTTATGGTTTTTATTTTATTTTTATCAGAGACTACTTATCTAAAATTTATGGTGAAATCCAGTGGATTAAAAATACCTTTGAAGTGGATTACTTTAAAAAATTGAAAATTTCATCAGTTGAAGAAGACTTGTTAACTGAACTATCATCTGACCAGGCTTTAAAATCTTTTCTGGATAAGGATTCGGCAAGATTATCCAGAATTTGCCAAAAATACTCTGAAACACTCAGTGGCCTTTCGACAACATATTTATATGAACGAGCGTTTTTAACTTCACTCTTTTTGAAAAAAAGTCCAATAGTAGACTGAATGTAGAGAGTGATTCAAGGCTAAATGTAACCAGTTTTAATCCAAATATTGACTGTCTTGTAAGTGGCAAACAGTTTCAAATATCCCAATGAGTTTTTTAACATTGCCTACTCGATCTTGAGTTTTCGTATACTTGTTATAATTGAGTATAATAAATATCTTTCCTCTTTGTGTGTGTGTGTGTGTGTGTGTGTGTGTGTGTGTGTCTGTGTGCGCACCTATTTTTGTGTGATGGTGATTTTTACTTTTTATTTAGGTATTGGGCCTCTCAAATGTTTTTGTGCAATGCGTGGGCCGCAGAGCAAAAAAGGTTGGGAACCGCTGGTCTGGAAGTATCGTCCTTGATAATATCAAAACGCCCTCGGTACTGGATTCTAGTCCCGTCTTTGCTTAAATTTTCAGTAATAATCAGCAGGAAGGCGACCCGTCATGTCGGAGTTAAAGAGGGCGGAGGAGAGTGGACAGAGGTCCAGTGCATTGTCTTGTCCTCGGAATGTGAAGAATCTTCAGCGATCGACGGCATGAAGATGCAGAAGACAGTGCAACCCTCTGCATTGAGTACATTCTGTATAATATCGATCGGAGAACTCTGGCCTGTAATTGAAAAAGTATTATGATGGTATCTTCATTCTCAAAATATTTCTGAGTAGCCCCCTCCCCCTTCGGATATTGGGGGGGGGGGGGCTGGAATGGGGGAGGGACAGCCAAGGCGAAAGTGACCACCAGAAAAACAATGAATTAAGCAACGAAGTGATAACATTCAAAGCCGGCCGCGGTGGCCGAGGAGACTGAGGCGCTCCAGTCACGGTCTGCACGGCCACTAAGGTCGGGGGTTCGAATCCCCCCTCGGGCATGGATATTTGTGCTGTCTTTAGTATAAGGTAGTTGATAAGTAGTTTGTAAGTTTAGGGACTGATGACCCCGTAGTTAAGTCCCATAAGCTTAACAAACATTTGAATTTGAATTTTGATAACATTCTAAGAGTTGGAGCACAAATAGTCACAGTTTGATCATAGTTGGGAAGGCAGAATATCTGAAAAGAAAAAAATAGGTATACTGCGGATCACTGAAGCCAGATGGGAAGAATGATTGCAGAAAAAGAAAGCCCCGCCTATTGTTCAAACTACCGCCCAATCAGACATTTGAGCCACTCAATGAAGATCTTCGAGCTTATTCTCGAAAAAAAGAGTGCGAAAAAACAAAACTCTCAAAAAATCAAGCTGCATGTGTTAAAAATTGCGGGACTACAGATGCGATCTTCGCAGCACGGCTGCTAGTTGAAGAGCATCGTGAAAAGAACTAGCGACTGCATCTCGCTTTTCTAGATCTCGAGTAGGCTTTCGATCGAGTACCAAACGACGTAATCTGGTTAGCGCTCAAAGCTTCGAATTTCAGAACATTTTCTTACTTGGATGCAGCTCCTACACTAAAAGCCGACGAGCTTGTCCAAGCTGCCGCTGGAGCAACCAATGGCTGCAAATCAGTGCAGAAGTTAACCCAGGCTGTGTCCTGTCACCTCTGCTACTCGTTCTTGTAATGGATTCAGTTGCACCAAGTCACCCCCATGGACACTGTACGCTAACGATCACACTGCAAACAGCATACCTAACTTCCATCGTCAGACGCTGACGTGAAGCAACCGATTATCAAAATATGGCCTCTAACTCAACAAAAAGAAGACAGAGTGTATGAGTATAGGTCACCACGCAATTGGTACCGTCGTTGTTGACGGAGAAGACTTCCCCCAAGCAAAGAGATTTAAATATCTTTTGTCTACTATCTCTGACAACGGAAGACTCGTACAAGAGGTCAACACAAGGCAAAGCCATCTTGATTGAAGTGGCGTACAGCAATAGGCGTCACCTGCGGTCGTCGGATGAAAGGCCATCTTAAATTCAAGCTGTACCGTCGCTCTCTACGGTAGCGAATGTTAGTGGTCTACAAAGGCGGTCGAACGTCAACTGAGCGTCATAAGGATAAAGATTCTTAGTTGGAGTGCTGGTGTCACTGGAGGGGATCACATTGCAAACGATGATATTCGTAAACGTTTCAGAGTGGCACCAACTCATCAGAAAATGAAATTATATAAAAGTTTATCCTTCTGATGCTGCTACTCATTTTATTATTTTAGTGACAGCTGTTTCGGCCGTAAGCCAGTTTCAAGCAATCTGTCATAAAACTTACTATTCTTTCTGCTACGCTAATTGTACATACTTATTGCGTCAGAATTTAAAAGAAACTGCCGTATACCAGTAAATAGGAACATCATAAAGATTTAATAAAAGTTCATAATAGCTGAACGCAATAAGTACATACGTACACTTAGCGTAGCAGAAATAATAGTACGTTTTATGACAGACTGCTTGAAAATGGCATAAGTCCGAAACAGCTGTTGCTATAATAATAAAATAATTAGCAGCATCAGAAGGATAACATTTTTTATAATGTCGTTTTACGATATATATTGTGCTGCGGGCCCAATAATGAAGAAAATTTAGACCATCAGAAAATGTCGGGCCCGGTGGTCTCGGGGTAAAGCGCTCGACTGGAAACCGAAAGGTCACGGTTTTGAAAGCCGGTCGAAACTCGGATTTTTTTCAGTCTTACGTTTTTAAAACAGCCTTCACATCTCAACGATCTGAGGATTCCACGTTAAGCTGTAGGTCCCCTTTCCCCGGTTGGATAACTGGGGTAGGTTAGGGACACGCAAATCGCCCAAGTGGTGTCCAATTGAAAGACTTGCACCAGGCCACTGAGCCACACGAAATTATTATCAGAAAATGCAGGTAAGCCGTTTACGGTGGTTCTGGCTTATGCTGCGCGAGAAAGATAAAACAAGATGGCATAAACCGTGGAAGTAATATGATAGAGACCCAAGGGAGGATCACAACAGAGGTAGGCTGATACACTTCCCAACGACCTGAAGCATTAAAACATACACCCAGATACGGCTTAAGACCGAAGGAAATGGAGAAAACGAATCCTTACAGCGAACCTTGCCACCAGGCAGGACAAACGCGAAGAAGAAGGTGGTTCGAATGGAAATATTCACCTCATCGTTTTTACTTGCGCGCTATTCGAGATTGGAAAGACGGAGTCTGAAAATGGTTCGGTAAACCCGCTGCCAGACAAATGTGAATTGCAAAGTGACCACTCACAAGGTAACATCATCAACTCGACCTCATATTTTCTTGAGAAAACAATACATGAGCTAGATATCAACCCCAGAAATCGATATCACGTGAAAATGTGGGCCATTATTCATATACTACGCAGTTATGGCCTCCTCAAAGTACAGCTATTAAACTTTCGCGCGCTCTGGTTGTTCGTCACTCGGCCCTCTTCACTGTGAACAGAGTCTAGTAAGTGGTTTATGTTCGCGATGTAAATTAACCCACAGGCTGTCGTGCGACATCTCCAGGTGCGGTGTAATGATGACCAATCTGCAGCGATTAAATGTCAAAGAATTAGAGCTCTTTAAAGTCGTCACCAGTAAGCATAATTATTTGCAGTTATTAGACGTATTACACACGGTATAAGAAAATACATGGCGATTTCTTTATGCTTATATATTGCAACTGCGTTGCAGATATAGACAATTGCACTGATGAAGATGTGCTGGATTTAGAAGCAAATAGTGGGTTGACGATCGGTGCAGATTTCCAAGAGGATGACGTCGACGATAACGATGCTGCCATTTCACCATCGTCCGATTCGTCGAGCTTCAACCGTGCTTGGACGTGTAATTGAGGTCGTCCGTGATGGTGAAAGCCGCTTTTTTATTTTAAATCGTCTTATACCACGTTGCCCGTCTCCGTAACAGAAGACTATATGCAACGAGCCGTTTGCGTTTTATACAGCGCGTCACAACTGCATTGGAAATAAATGAGACGGTTTTTCCACTAGCAGTGTAACGTAATTTAATTTTCAATACCTTTTATGCACATCATTTCGTTGTATGTAAAGTTGACACTTTGGAGTAAACTTGAAAGAGGTACAGTACTTATGTTTCATTTTGTAATATTATTCCCTCCCCCACTTCTCTAGCTCTTCAAATTTCACCTTTCGGGGGACTCGCTGCTGTCCCTTCATTGCACAGCACTTCTCGTTCGGGCGTTAAGCGGCCGCAGTGAAGCGGTCCGAGTGAGGACCAACCCGAGCGCACGAATGTTTAAAAGCTGTACTTTGAGGAGGTCGTAACTACATAGTATATGAATAATGGCCCAAATTTTCACGTGATATCGATTTCTGAGAAATCAGGTGCAGACAGGTGTGAAAATTACAGAACCATCAGTTTGATCAGTCATTGTTGCAAAATTTTGACACGAATCATCTACAGGAGAATAGAAAAGCTGGTAGGAGCTGACCTCGGGGAAGATCAGTTTGGATTCAGGAGGAACGTAGGAACCCGGGAGGCAATACTCACTTTACGTCTTATCTTAGTACATTCTTAGCTTTTGTAGATTTGGAAAAAGCTTTTGACAATGTTGACTGGAATACATTCTTTCAAATTCTGAAGTCAGCAGGGGTAAAATACAGGGAAAGGAGAGTTATTTACAACTTGTACAAAAGCCAGACCGTAGTTATTAGACTCGAAGGGCATGAAAGGGAAGCATCAGTTGGGAAGGGAGTAAGACAGGGCTGTAGCCTTTCTCCAATGTTTTTCAATTTGTATATTGAGCAAGCTATAAAGGAAAGCAAGGAGAAATTTGGTGAAGGAATTAAAGTTCAGGGGGAAGAATTAAAAACATTGCGTTATTCCGACGACATAGTAATTCTGTCAGATACAAAGGACCTGGAAGAGCAATTGAATGGAATGGACAGTGTGCTGAAAGATGCTTATAAGATGAACATTAACAAGAGCAAAACTAGGGTAATGGAGTGCAGTCTAAGAAAATCGGGTGATGCCGAAGGAATTAGATTAGCTAACGGAGCAATAAAGGAGGTAGATGAGTTTTGTTACTTGGGCAGTAAAATAACAAATAATGGTCGCAGTACAGAGGATATAAAATGCAGAATGGCAATGTGAAGAAAAGCATTTTTGAGAAAGAGAAAGTTGGTAACATCGAATATTAATTTAAGTGTAAGTCTTTTCTGAAGGCATTTGCGTGGATTGTTGCCTTGTATTGGGGTGAAACATGGACGATAAGCTGTGTGGACAGGAAGAGGATAGAGGCTTTTGAAATGTGGTGCTACAGAAGAATGCTGAAGATTAGGTGGGTAGATCGCATAACTAACGAAGAGGTACTGAACAGAATTGGTGAGAAAAGGAATTTTTGGCATACCCTAACTAAAAGAAGGGATCGCTTGGTAGGACACATTCTTAGACATCGAGGAATTGTAAATTTAGCATTGGAGGGAAGTGTGTGGGGTAAAAATCGCAGAGGGAGACCAAGAGACGCGTATAGTAAACAGATTCAAGTGGATGTGGGTTGTCGTTCTTATGAGGAGATAAAAAGGCTTGGTCAGGATAGGGTATTGTGGAGAGCTGTAGCAAACCAGTCTCCTGACTGAAGACCATAACAACAACAATCGATTTCTGGAGTTAATATCTGGCTCGTGTATTTTTTTCTGAGGAAAATATGAGGTCGAGTTGATGTGTACCCTTGTCAGATGTAAATGTAGTTATGACGTGTTTTTTCCTCACTATATTTGGAAGAGTGAATTATTCCGTCATTTGATAAGGGAGTGGGTGAGTGCGAGAGAGATGTGTTGTACGTCGAGTGTGGTCAGCCGGCGCAGGGCTCACTTTCACTGCTATATAAAGAAAGCCGGCGACGCAGCCTTTGTTCCGCGAGGAGCGGGGGACAGCACAGCACAGCACAGTCCAGCAGGACAGGACAGCGCCGTGAATAAGCCGCAGCCGCGGCCCTCCCTACAGCCCACCGCTTTGTCTGCCGGACGCAACACGCCGCTCCGCCCTCTCATTTCGACTACCATTTTCGTCATATTTCGCGGCTCTTACACCGCCACAAAAAGAGACCGTTACGCCCACAAAACTCCGTTCAGCTTCCCAACTCCATCTTCTAGTTTTCCTTCACTTCCGAAATGAATTGATACTTCTGGTGATACTAACATTTTGATTCGTTAGTAAAAGCCGGAGAAATGGTAATATGCGGCGGAGCGACGGACCGTAATGAGGCGCTATGCTACGATGCGCGACGCCGTTCCCCGTGGGGGGTTTGAATCCCCCCATGGGCGTGGATGTTTGTGTCATCTTAAGTATTAGGTAGTTCATAAGTAGTTTGTAAGGTTAGGGACATGACACCGCAGTTAAGCCCCCATAAGCTTTACAAACATTTGAACATTTTATTTTTTATTTTATTTAGCCGGCCGCGGTGGCCGAGGAGACTGAGGCGCTCCAGTCACGGTCTGCACGGCCACTACGGTCGGGGGTTCGAATCCCCCCTCGGGCATGCATATTAGTGCCGTCCTTAGTATTAGGTAGTTCATAAGTAGTTTGTAAGTTTAGGGACTGATGACCCCGTAGTTAAGTCCCATAGACTTTACAAACATTTGAACATTTGATTTTTTTATTTTATTTATTTATTGTGATTTGCGGAGTTATTTTGTAGATGTAGAACTATGCATTTAGAGCCAATATTTACTGGCTTTTTTTTCTCGGTTTGGTGTAAGAATCCTTTCCGAAAATGTTTTCGCTATCTTGATACTGAGTAACGGGACGCGATATTTGAATCACCCTGTATATAGGAAGCTTTAGTTGTAAGTAATTTCATTCATAACATATTTTAAGCTAACGTCTCAAATTTTAGTTATTGTAAAAAAATAAATTTATCTTAAAGTAATATTTGTGATAGATCAAATCTGATGGATAAAAATTGGGCTTGATAGGAAGTAGCAAGGGTGTTTATGCTTTTTAAACACTCCTATGGCATGATTACAGGGAGTTGCAACATTGACACATGCGAGGATAACATAGCAGAACATTATTTTCTAAGACCCTGGCCGTGCAGTCTGAGACGCCATATCACGGACTGCGTGGCCGCTCCCGTCAGAGGTTGGAGTCCTCCCTCGGACATGTGTGTGCGTGTGGGTCTGTGTTGTCATTGTCCTTAAGAAGGTGAAAGAAATTTGTAGCTACAGGGACCCATGACCTCAGCAGTTCGGTACAATAGGTTTACAAACATTGGAACATTTCCACCAACGCTACCCATGCACCTTTATTGCATGCTTGCCACTTCGACAACCATTCACTTGACATGAACTTGATTCCTGATCCTTCGCCTGCTTATGGACCAGCAAGGTCTAATGCATGTGGTATGAGTTGCCGGACTTTCAGGCGCTAGAGTAGCAAACGGATGCCTTTCAGGTGAATGGTTGTCAGAGTGACCAAACTGGTAGAAGTTGAAAGTGCCCAACAAAGATGTACGGATAGCACAGACAGTGTTACCAAACTGAAGGGGAGTCTTGGAATATTTTTACTTATGCATGTGTCAATATTCCGCGCTCCCATGATCACGATACAAGTGTGTAAAACAAGAGAGCCGAAAGAGCATTTGTCGAATGGTTTTTCAAGTGGTTGTGCTACTACACTTCAAAGGATCAGACCCTGTTCGTGGGGTTTCAGGTCCACAATGTCAGTAAAGGACGGTTGACCCGGCGGCCAGGAGGTGTTAGAGGTTTTGAACCTTGTCAAGAACCACGTCCTCTTTCTAACTGTACCGCGATCTGTAAAACTGCGAAATCTGTGAGAATTAACGCCTGGAGAGAAGGGTGTTTTGGTTGACGGCTTTTACTGCAGCCTCTGGGGTGAGTGCTTGCAGTACGTTGCTACGTTGACTGGTTACGGCTCGCCTGCTCATGCGAGGAGCTAACTGCGCGAGTCAAGTCCCAAATGACTGACAGGTCACGGACTCTTCCATGTCTGTTGTCCGAACTTCAGTCATACGAATAACCGAGCATGACTGGTTACGCTGACGTAGTTAGCTCCCCTAAGTTCGTCTCCCTGCACTGCATAAATTCGACATCTCTCTATTTTTGACATAGTTGTAAAATCACCAAGAATGTTTCAAAAAATCTAATGTTTGTATAGCTTATGGGACTTAACTACGGGGTAATCAGTCCCTAAATTTACAAACTACTTATTAACTAACTAATACTAAGGACGGTACCATGCCCGAGGGAGGATTGGAACCCCCGACCGTAGTGGCCGTGCAGACAGTGACTGGAGCGCCTCAGTCCCCTCGGCCACCGCGGCCGGCCCCAATAATGTTTCTTCGACACACTTATCATAGAGGACTTGGAAAATATTTTTATGTATTTCAGTACACTCGCACAAAAACAAAAACGTGTTCAATCAGGAGATTTATTCTCTTATTCATTAATACGAAATTACGTAGAAGTAAATAAGTACTTCCCACGAAATCTAGGAGACGATACAAGCTTCCTAGGGTTTTCTTTGCGGACGGAGAAGTTAATACTGCTTCCTCCCACAAGTCCCCAAAAACCTTCACATCCTTGCGGATGCTGTTGCGTAGCAGTGTGCGTTTGTACCTCCCTACAGTACGCACGAGGTGCTGTAGTTGCTGTCCAAGACTTTATGGACAGCATAGAGTTCTGACTAACCTGTTGTCTTCTATAGTTGTGTCCCCAGCGCAGAAGACAGCACACAGGTCGTTGGTTCTTCTACAGAATACAAGTGAGGCTAAAGTTCTTTATGATGGAAGTATAATAAGCGACTCGCGAGATTTTTAATTGTCAGGGATGCCATTTATTAAATAAATAATAAAAAAATTAGCAAATATTGTTAATATGATACGGCCTATGCTGCCCATAGTTCATGTTGAGACCTCGACTGTTATCACATTTACGCAAATCTTTACTCATCACCGGCGCGGTCAGGCGCGTATAGTGGTCAGCTCGAGACTGAAACTGCGGCGCGTTGCGAGAGGGCACCTGACGCTCTATTTCGCGCCAAAACAGGGCCGTCGCGCGCCTTCTGCAAAATCGCTCTTCTCTTGTTACAATAAGAGAAGGCAACTTAAACTTTTTAAACTGTCCAAATCTAGCCTGTCCTTGAGAGATATTTATAATAAATTCTAAGCTCTGAATAATTAATATTTAGTTTATAATAAACAAAAGTAATTTCAAAAGAAATCACGTGACGTGAAATGCAGCAGCCAATGCGAGGAGAGCACCAGTAACATAGGCGGGCTTTCCCACGGGAACCAGCACCTACTGCGCCATATGCTACTGCTCCCCACCCCACATTTCAACATATGCTGCACTGCTGTCTTTCTTCCGCGTTTAAGACACGATGTTAGCAAAGAAACGGCCAGCGGCCAGAAATATGAAGTGGCCACAGGCCAGGAATATCACAACGACTGTGTCTTATGAACATAGTTTATTGTATCATTTTCCAAAGAGTTTCAGCACAAAGATATAATTTTTAAATGGAACAATAGTTTTTTTCTGTCGTGCATGGGATTCGTTGAAACCAGCTGCGTCCAAATCAATTTAAACTACATTCCTATCACTGTTAGTTTGGGAGCTACAACCTTTCAAAGTTTATGGGGCGGAGGCTACGACAGCGTAGTTGACTGGCTGGTGGTCATGAGACAGTGGGCCGTGCCCCAGTGGATAGCCACTCGGCCTGTCAGCTACGCTATCGCAGCCTCCGCCCCCGGAACTTTGAAGGGTTGTAGCTCCCAAACTAACAGTAATAGGAATGTAGTTTAAATTGATTTGGACGCAGCTGGTTTAAACGAATCCAATACATGATAGAAAAAACTATTGTTCCTTTTAAAAAATTATATCTTTGTGCTGTAACTCTTTGGAATATGATTCAATAAACTATGTTCATAGCTCCGCAGAAAGTGTAACATTTCTTGTGTTGACCTACCGCATTAAAATTTCCCGTCACCTATTATTTTATAATTTATAGAGGCAAACACTTTTGTGTCCCAGCCTCGTCGCCGCTTTTGTGTCTCGTTTCCGTCGTAGGTGTCGGTGGCCGACTACAAAGTCCGACACAGGAATAAAGATAGCACGCTGGTGCAGGTACGGAGGGGAGCAGCCAGAAACTAGAAACACTAGAGTAAATTAGAACGAGATATATATTGAACAGAATTTATACAATACTTAACTTTGACACAATTCAGTACTGCAGAATGTTGATACATAGTTGAGCTAGAGTCCTGCCTAGTGCCTAACTGATAGCCAAGTCTTCACTGGTGCCTATCGGATTCCGAAGTCTTTACTGGTTCCTAACTCAGTCCCAAGTGCACGATGTCGTTCAGCGGTGGCCACGAGCGGCGTTGTAGCAGAGGGCGCTCGTGGCTGTCGTCGTAAGAACGTCGCGCCGTGCGTGCATGGCGGCGCGCGGCGAAAGTAGGTGGCGCGCACTTTGTACTTGTGCGACACCACAAACACAATTAGTGAACACCCTAATAATTGTTCTCGCTTCTAAGATAGTTTTATAGATACTGTTAACTTGAAGTGGATTAATAACGTGTTGTGGATGGAATTGGTTTCTACGATTTGTTAATAACATGTCACTTTCACTAAAGCCCCGTTGTCCATGCATCCTTACTGGGATACATAAAATACGTCCTGCAGTTACAGCCGACCCTGGAACATCCGTTTCATGTTTAAAATGTCACCGTGATCTAAAAGATGTCTCAATGTATATATCTACTTTATATGTTGCGGAAGATTGTTATTCTTCTAATCATTGATACCATCTCATCGGAATAAGTCATTCCCAACTATAAATACGACGATGTTGAGCAGTTTACGCATTATAAGCATCAAAGATATTTCAGGCTTTAATCCAAAATCAACAGATATTTATTGTAGACGTAGGATTTTTAGATCCTCGCGTTTCTTCAATGTGTACTCTGCACGTTTATTATAGTCTAGTTTTTCATTGAAGTTGCTACCTTAAACTGCATGATTCCAGAGAAGCACACTAAGAATGAGAAGCCTGTGCTGGCTTTAGTCGTGCACGGCTAACATGCGCTTAACGTCTTAAGCCCTCTTTTACATGATCGACTTTCTTGTCTCAGTCGACTACTCGAAGCGAGTGGTCTACTGCAGCGCCTCTTGCGTGTTATTTCAGTAATGCGTCGTGCCTGTCTCGAGTGGTCATTTTCTTTTACACATAAGCAGCAAAACCGTAGAGCTGTGTGCTACGTAGTTTCGCATTTGAATGATGAAGTGAGGTTATGAGGGCAATTTACGTAGGAGCAGAGAATAATAGTTCAATTTATTAACGGCGAAAGATTACGGTAAATGTCATCTACATTCATACTCCGCAAGCCACCCGATAGGTGTGTGGCGGAGGGTACCTTGAGTACCACTATCGGTTCTCCCTCCTATTCCAGTCCCGTATTGTTCGCGGAAAGAAAGATTGTCGGTATGCCTCTGTGTGGGCTCTAATCCATCTGATTTTATCCTCATGATCTCTTCGCGAGATATACGTAGGAGGGAGCAATATACTGCTAAACTCCTCGGTAAAGGTATGTTCTCGAAACTTCGACAAAAGCCCGTACCGAGCTACAGAACGTCTCTTTTCCAGTCTTCCACTGAAGATTATCGATCATCTCCGTAACGCTTTCACGATTACCAAATGATCCTGTAACGAAGCGCGCGATCCGTTGGATCTTTTCTACTTCCTCTATCAACCCCACCTGGTACAAATCCCACACTGGTGAGTAGTATTCAAGCTGTGGCCGCACAAGTGTACTGTAACCTACTTCCCTTGTTTTCGGACTGCATTTCCTTAGGATTATTTCAATGGATCTGTCTGGTATCTGCTTTACCGACGTTTAATTTTATATGGTCGTTCCATTTTAAATCACAACTAATGCCTGCTTCCAGATAATTTATGGAATTAACTTCTTCCAGTTACTGACCCGCTACAGTATAGCTAAATGATACAGGATCTATCTTTCTATGTATTCGCAGCACATTACACTTGTTTACATGGAGATTCAATTGCCATTCTCTGCAGCATGCTTCAATTCGATACACATTCTCCTGAATTTTAATAATATTTTCCATTATTACAACCTCGTTATATACTACAGCGTCATCTGCAAAATGCCTCAGTGAGCTTCCGATGTTATCCGCAAGGTCATTTATACCATGAACAGCAACGGACCCACGAGACTCCCCTGCGGCACACCTGACATCACTCTTACTTCGGTAAATTCTATTAACTCCTTAGCTTACAGGGCGTGTCAGAGACGTAGCGTGCCGTCCTGGCCAAACATCAACTAGACGCATCAGAGACGTGGTAAGTTTACCGCGCCGAACAAGCGCAAGTTGTGTGAGAGACGTTGTCGGTGAGCCGGGCAACATGTAAACAGACCGTCTCTGACACGTTGCGGAGCTGATCGAGTACACGCGGCGTACACCAAGTGTCCTTCGCTGCACTCGGACCTGCAGACATTACGAAAATACTTTCACAACTAATTGTCGTTATTTATGATATCTGTAGAAAAGTCACGCTAGTGGTAGATTACACTCTTACTTACAAATCCCGAAGGCGTCTGCACGACTTGGGATGCCACCATGCACCGCAACCTTAGCGTGTGTAAGCGCTGGGAATCGCACAGCGCATCCTTAACTTGCAGCCACTGACGACTGACGGTAACGGAACTTAAATCTTAAGGGAAAGGGTTAAATTAGAAAAAGTGCAGTCGAAACATTTTAAAACGTCTACATTTATTTGCCGAAGAAAATTTATACTTGCAAACACATCAGACAGTATCGAAAATGCGTGTATAACAATCTTTAGTTTGCATATCCTGTTGCCGGCCGCGGTGGCCGAGGGGACTGAGGCGCTCCAGTCACGGTCAGCACGGCCACTACGGTCGGGGGTTCGAATCGCCCCTCGGGCATGGATATTTGTGCCGTCCTTAGTATTAGCTAGTTCATAAGTAGGGACTGATGACCCCGTAGTTAAGTCCTATAAGCTGTATAAACATTTGAACATATCCTGTTTTCTTGCTCAGTGTGGTTCGGTAGCGCAGTAGTAGAGTGCCAGACTATCAATCCAAAAGTCGCGGGCCGATCCCCGCTGAGTCTTGGGATTTTAATATGTCACTTTTCAGTTATTTCCCCGCTGGCAAAATTGCTGATATGAAAAATGGAGAGTAGCACCGTGATTCGGAATCCGCTGGTTTAAGTCATTTGAAAGGTCGGAGGAAGGCAGCGGCATACCACCATAGTAAAAATTGTGTTCAAACCAATCTTCGAATTCTTGACTGCTGTACCTTTAATTCTCACTTATTGTTTGAATAATTTATAAGGATAGTGTAGGGTTCTTTCCTGTGAGACGTAAATATGTTTATGCACGACCACATTGCGTCTCATTTCTAGAACACTTGTAAGAAAGAGAATACTATACTCTGATCAACGTTTTGGATGTAATGAGAGCTCACACAAGAACAAGAGAATAAGTTTTAAGAATATACGAAAGCATTTCTATAATAAGAATAGCTCGACCATAATAAATTAACTTTCAGTGTTAGTAAACACCACTACGGGGGCTACTGTGCATTCGCATTCTGGAGCACACTCGGAATTTTAGAACACCGCACTAGACGTCATAGACGCTCTCGCAGTAGGGTTGGCTGATGATTACAAGCAAGCAGGAAAGGCACAGGCACACCGAGCAGTCAATTTTCACCACGAAATCGATCGTGTAAAACGGGACGCAGATTGGCTCAAGCGGTGTTCGCTCCATCAGCCGTTTTGTACTTGCTTTCTCTGTCATGCAAGACTCTTTTTCGTGTCGATTCTGAGCGGCAGTCTGTTTCAAATGTTTGCCTCGTCCAGGCATTAGGAAACTGCGTGATTTTAGTGCTGGATATGGTGGTTCTGACCGCCTCAGCAGAGGTGTCAAATGAAAGGGTGAAATGTAAGAAGGGGTGTGACGACCACCTCATCGCCTTTCTCGTCCACGGTGGCGTCGCGCAAAATTGTTGTGAAATTTCGTGCCAGTGAGCCATCATTAACCTACGTTAAGCCTCACAGCAATTCTGAGCTAGGACCCGTTTTTCGCATGCCGTATACACTTTACCTGTTTGAAGCGTTGTAGGCACCTGTGAACCAAGTTTTAGACTTCTGCGTCACAACGGAAGGCAATTACAGGGTTTCGAAAAAGTGACCTTTAATTAAAGTTGAGGAATTCAGGTTAGAGATTCCCGGGCGCTTCTTCCTCGTTCTTTTCTAAGTTGCAAAGTTCCCGTCCACGCTTTGTACTGACTTACCCGTTATAACCTAAACTCCCAGTAAAGGCAATATTGAAAAAAACATATAAAATTATGGAAAGAACTCACATTGAACTCGTTTGGTGAATCAAAAGAACGAGGTAAGTGTTAAAAAAATTCAATAACTGTAAATATTTAGGAAGAAGGAAGGAAGCTCACAGTTTTAACGTCCCACCGATATTGTCATCATTAAAGACGAAGCACATACTCGGACAATTTTGTCAGGGACGGGGAAGGAAATCGGTCGTGCCCATTGGGAACAACCATCTCGGTATTTACTTCTGATATTCATGGAAGTTACTGAAAACCTAAATGTGGGTGGCGGGAAGCGGGTTTGAACCGCCGTCCTACATTGTTCAGAGTTTTGTTTTCAAACATAAGCCAAATTCAAGCCTTGGAGATCATAAACAGGAAAAAATCAGAGGGAATGTTCCCGAATTATAAAAACATTTTTGTCTTTTTCGAGCACAAAGTGGAAACTGTTCTATCGCACACACATCAGCAGTTTAATTTGCCAGCACACTGAAAAACTTAGATTTGACAATTTTCTCGACAGGTTGTTGTTGTTTTCGGGTTTTGAGGGGACTAAACTACACGGTTATCAGGCAGTTCGGCCAAAACCACCTAGAGAGAAGGCCGCGACGCTCTTGTGTGACGTCACGCAGTCTAGTCATCGTTCGCGTAACTGACTGGGTGGCGGTGGGGCAGGGCCCACGATGCCGTAGCGTGCAGCCAGTCAGCCTACACTGAGTGACGTCACACGAGAGAGCCGCGGCCTTCTCTCTAGGTGGTGTTGGTTCGGCCTGCCTGGTACAAGTCTGTAGTTGACGCCACTTGGTGACTTGCGTGTCGTCGTCGACGACGACGACGACGACGATGATAATGATGATGATGATGTGTTATCATCATCATCATCATTGTCATCATAATCAACACCCAATCCCCGAGTGGAGAAACTCTCCGATCCGACCGGGAATCGACCCCCCCCCTCCCGCACGATAATCTACCACGCTATCCACTGGACTGCGAATGTAGGCGGTGGAGGGAGAACGATGAAATGTACAGAGACAGGAGCAGGAGAAGATGGGCAGAGAAACGGGGGAGGGACAAGTGAACATACGGAGAGGGGTTGGAGCAGATGGAGTAATGGAGGATTCGAATAAATACATAATCTAAGAAATGTTACTGTGAATTATACGTACCCAGGCGGCAATGGCCGTGCTGTATGAGGTGCCATGTCACGTATTGCGCGGTAACTCTCGGTGGAGGTTCGTGTCCTTCGTCGGACATGGGTACGTGTGTTGTCATTGGCGTAAAGTAAAGTATGTAAGTGTAGAGGCCGATAATCTCAACAGTTTTGCCTCTTAGGCTTACAAACGACATACTTTTTTTTTTTTTTTTTTTTTTTTTTTTTTTTTTTTTTTTTAATTACACATACCATTCATAAGGAGGGGCGAAGGAGTTGTATAGAAACTAGGGGGATGGATGGGAGGAGGAGACTAAGGCGTAGGTAATTGGAGTGGGAGGAGGGGAGAGAGAGAGAGAGAGAGAGAGAGAGAGAGGGAGAGAGAGAGAGAGAGGAGGAGGAGCAGGAGGAGGAAGGAGGAAAAAAATGTTTGTAAATCTAGCGGACCACACTGCGTGGTCATCAGTCCGTAGCTTACAAACTACTTAAACCTAGGTAAACTAACCTAAGGACAACACACACACCCATGCCCCAGGAAGGACTCGAACCTCCACGGCGAGCAACCGCGCGCTCCGTAGCGACACGCTTTAGACCGCTCGGCTACTCCACCGCGGCAGGAAGGAGGAATTGAGCAAATAGAGGGGAGTAGGAGAAGGCTAGAGAGAAGAGAGGATAATGAGATTAGGGTGCATATCCAATTCAAATACATATTTGCAATTGCTATGCATTTACGCGTTAACTAGTACAATTAATAAAATCTCATGTCAACAGCGGACCATCAAATTAAATGACTATTCCGCCACATAAGGTATCAAATGTTTCAAATGTTTGTATCGCTTATGGGACTTAACTACGGGGTCATCAGTCCCTAAACTTACAAACTACTTATGAACTAATTAAGACTAAGGACGGCACAAATATCCAGGCCCGGAGGGGGATTCTAACCCCCGACCCTAGTGGCCGTGCAGACCGTGTCTGAAGCGCCTCAGTCCCCTCGGCCACCGCGGTCGGCTATAAGGTATCCTCTTTCTTAGTAGGGTGACCATAGCACACGACAAGACTGTAAAGAATCTTATTGTATGTTAAGTGCTGTTGTATCGCCGGTGTAGTCTGAAGATGAGTTTTGGACCTCAAAATACGTTCCTTCATTGACTCATTGAAGTAAGTGAACAAATTTTGCAACTGGTAGAAACCTTTTCAGGCTATAAATTCCGGTATCCCCTCTGTTAAAACTGCTTTGGAAGTCGCTGGGTTAAAGCTGCTTCGCGTCGTGTACTGCTTGTACTCGGAAGAAGCCAGTAGCGACGCGGCCGCGTTTCTTTGTTCTGCGGTTCCATTCGTTACTGCTGGCGCGCCTCGAAATAAGCCGGCAGCAACAGCAGCCGCGGAGGCGCCTACGGCTGCAAATCACGAGCCTCATTACTGTTAGCGTTGCCACCCGTCTGCAAATTGAACAGCCATCTGTGTGACAGGCCCTTTCTTCCGGCCAACGGCAGCCACAATACGCCATTAATTTGCGATTTACGCCGGAGTTGTTCGGCATTCGCGAGACCCGAATCGAACGTGAGATCTTTGAACGCGGGCGTCGCCGGCTTGAGGAACGCCGCCATTCAGCGCGGTAATGACTGCAACGCCTCAATAGCAGCTCTCCGCAGTGTCGAGCGCCTCGCTGTGCTGCGACGCGACGCGACGTTTCGTATTGGAGACCTTACAGAATGAGGTCGCCCGTGCTACACGGAAAAATCAGCCCCGAGTTCCCTGCACTGAAGTTTGCGTGTAGACCTCAGGGACCGGAGACGCAGTAGATAAGATGGCTGCACCTTAATCTTTATTTTTCACACACGCGGTATTTGTGTCTCGGCTGGTGGTAGTTGTAAATCATACAACATGGACATTCGAAAATTTCTGCCGGCATACCTGCTTACTAACACGTTGTGCTAACCCTTGCCCCACCCAGGCTTCACACCCCTGCACGGACTACTCAAGCACTACCAAATGTTTAGACACTTGTCATGAGGGACCTAACTATTGAGGTCATCTCCTGAAATCTCTTTGGTTTTCGGTTGGCTGGATCGGTAGCCAAGCTATCTAGAGTACAGTCATGTGTAATAATAAGTTTTATGTTGTGCGTTACAAGCACGTCGACTCAGGGGTAACGCGGGACCGCGGTGGAGTAGCCGAGCGGTCTAAAGCGTCTCGCTGCAGAGCGCGCGGTTGCTCGCCGTGGAGGTTCGAGTCCTCCCTGGGGCATGGGTGTGTGTGTTTGTCCGTAGGTTAGTTTACCTAGTTTTAAGTAGTTTTTAAGCTACGGACTGATGACCACGCAGTTTGGTCCGATAGATTTACAAACATTTGAACATTTTGGTAACGCGGGACGACAGCTTAACCGGCGCATTTAACTTGAACAGCACTGGCAAGCCAGCTGGTCCAACTAAAATGCAGTAACGCGATTTATACTTAGAAAGGGACGAGCAGAAGAACAGCATAGCTTCGAATGTCACCTAGTTCTGGAGAGTGCAGCCCTTCCGTGATCTGCTAGGATTTTTTTCTTCTTTCCCCGAATTACTCACAGTAGGAGTAATCGCAGGAGTCCGCTCGACCGAAGTACAATGGAAGAGCCTCACCCTGGTGGAACCGCCTTTCCTTATCAGAGATTAGGGCTCTTACGGAAGAATTTTAAAACTACTGTTACGAATTATGAAAAGGTTAAAGTTTTATATATAAAAAAAAAAAAAAAAAAAAAAAAAAAAAGCTAAGATGCTGTACCACCACGTGTCAAAAAATCAGATGTTTAAATTGTAAGCTTTCTTCAAAACCGAGTGAGAAGTGTTAACTTAAGCAGAATGTAAATTAGGCATTTTCGAGTTTTACAAACAATGAAAAACATGTAAGGAAAAAATGATGATATAACGATGTGGGGTGGTCCTATATATCGTCAACATTTTTTTCCCCGTTTCCGCAGCCCGATCCGAGCGGGAGTGGCCTTTCCCGCGCGGCGCAATGTAAATAAATATTCCTTCAACTCAGGAGTGGGTATTTAACCCACTACAATCTTTTGAGTGGGTACAGCTACCGCGGTAACCACTTCAACCACTAGGCCTGAGTGTGGATGTAGACGTTTGATGGCTGTTAATTCATTAGAATATGTCAAAGTTTCATTTACAGAGACGCATAAGTGGTATCTGCTTCAAACAGTAGTGTACGTGTGGTACACCTGCTGAGCACCATCGGCGTGTGCTTGTATACACAGGTTGAATGTAAAGCCCTTTCTATACGAGACGTGCAAGAAGCAAAAGAAAGTCGTTGTCAGCTGCAGCGCTCCTTGCGATAGACCGTCGAACTACAAAGAAGCGTTCAAACGGTACGCATTTGTTGAATCGTCGGCTTCACTTTTCTTGGTTTGAATGAATCGCCGAGTTAAGATCACTTTTCGAAACTGTAAGATGATTATTGTGATGATTAAAACATTTATTTGTGTTGAAGATTGCCACTGTCAAACTTTATTTGTGGTTAAAGTGCAGTTCATACGTAACTACGTCGCTCACATGTGTTAACGTCATTATAGATTGCGACTACATACTTCCAACCCCTGCGGTTTGAGGCACCTATGAACAAGCTCAGTTCTTACACATAGACCATTAACTGTGATAAATTTTTAAATAATGCTCACCAAAACAAATATTTCATCTATTAACTACAGAATGTTTCACGAAAAATAGCAAATATTTTAGAAGACGGTAATGAAGACGATTTGCAATTAAAATTTCATATAACGTGTGTCCAGTTTTTATTGGGTACAGAGATACAGCTCTTGGTATGTACAACAAATTTGAAGCACATGCAAATTTGGATATTTTGACTGATTCTTTCGTCGGTTTTTGGTAATTTTTATATAAACAACCGGTTTTCGACGTACTTTAAAGTCTGAATATGTCCTAGTAAGACGAAAACCGGTCTAAGTGGGAATGAACGTTAGAACATACAGAGAATTCTACTTTGGAGTCAGTGTGATGTACTACCAAGAACCGACGGATAAATAAGTGAAAAGGTCTTCACTTTCATTTGCTCTAAGTTTGTTCAAAATCAAATATCTGTAAATCTATCGGACCAAACTGCGTGGTCATCAGTCCGTAGCTCACAAACTACTTAAACCTAGGTAAACTAACCTAAGGACAACACACGCACCCATGCCCCAGGAAGGACTCGAACCTCTACGGCGAGCAACCGCGCGCTCCGCAGCGAGGCGCTTTAGACCGCTCGGCTACTCCACCGCGGCTCTAAGTTTGTTTGGTTTTCATATTAACAGCTATATCTCTGGATTCAATAAACATTGTACACATGTTATATGAAATGTTTAATGCAATTCCTCTATAGTATAACCTCCTAAAAAAACTTAAGACTTAGTCGAAAAACTACGGTCCTCTGAGCAGGAAGCAAGTATACATTCTCAAACAAATTCGCGACTTGGCTTCTTTTGTCTACTGGGTCCCCCATTCGGTCGTCTGCGCATGCGCGAAGCACTTCCATACGCGTGAGAATAGGATCCATCCTATTCCCTCTACTTGCGATCTTATGCGTGCATCTTGTGCAAGTGGACGCGTCTACACTGTACCTGGCTGGCGTGACCGGTGCAATATGGGTAATCTCGAAAGCTCTCCCTTCCCGTGTATAAAGGGCTTTAAGAATAGCGAGTAAAGGCTAGTTTACACGACGACAATAGGTTTCATGAAACTGGGATACTGGCCGGTGCGCATGCGCGGAATGCGTCCGCGTAACTCGTTGGCGAAACTAAACACTTTCGGCACCTTCCAACTTTGGCGAAACTGATTGCGCGTGTTTTTAGGTTAAGTTGTAACCAATACAGAACAAAATACAACATAAAGGGGGGAACGGAAGAACTAATTTAGTTTTTGAAGCTATATGCTATGCATAGGTGTTTGTGCGATTTTAACGATGAAAATCGTTAGTGCTAGTGCTCTTGAAGCAATTAGTCGTGAATTAAATAGTGATGGATTGACATTTAATGAATTGCAGACTAAAATACATTCACTTCGAAATACCTATACAAACGAACTATGGCAATTGTGGATTTCGGAATACGGTACAGGTTCTGTAGAGACGAATATTTACTTGACAAGAAACGTAATGCAATTTGTAATTTCACTTCTGGTAATAATGCTACATAACAGTAACTTGTTTCTTTATTGTATTACTGTGTTTAAAAGGAACGTGAACTGCTGTGGTGACATTCTAAGTTGATTAAAATAACTTCTAGGGTCTTCAATCACAATTTCTTTCAGCAAGGTCGCTAAGCAACCGAGCTGACGTCTTTTTTTAATCCAGTCACGAAACCAAACACGTTTCTTATTCTTTTTATGTTTAGTCTTATGCAGCGACTTCACGCAGAGGAGCAATAGCTCCGCCACAGTTCTTACAGCTACCAAAACTTTCATTCTCTGGCGACTACGGCACTCACAAAACAATGAAACTGAAGTCTATCGTATTGGCGCCGTGTGTACAGACATACACGAAACCAGTTGCGCGCAATTGATTTCATGAAACGAGTGTCGCAACCTAGTGCCGTCGTGTAGACTAGCCTTGAGCGTGTGGTGGGATTGTTGCGGGCCGCGGGTCAGCGGCGGCAGCGCGTCTGTTGTCGGCTCGGCCGGTTTACCTATCGATCCCCGTGCGCCCAGCAACAGCGGCCCTCGCGCCGACACGGCCGTGCTCCCCCCCCCCCCCCCCTGCCGACCCCAGGCCGAGCAACACACGCGCGTGGTCAGCCGCTCGCGCCCAGCTGTCACGCCTGCAGCGCGTCGCTCGCTAAAAAACATCCCACCGTTTCACCACCAGCTTAGCCATTCCTACAGGCAGCACCCTAATTCAGGCGACAAAGTTTGGTAGCAGGGTAAAATATAGGGAGCGAAGAGTCGTATTGAACCTATACAAAAACCAGACAGCAGTTATTAGAGTCGAAGGGCAAGAAAGGGACGCAGAGGTTGGGAAGGGAGTAAGACAGGGTTGTAGCCTTTCCCCAATGTTGTTCAATCTGTACATTGAGCAGGCAGTGAAAGAATGAAAGGAGAAATTTGGAGAGGGCATTAAAGTGCAGGGAGAAGAAATAAAAACGTTGTGGTTTGCTGATGACATAGTAATTGTGTCAGATACCGCAAAAGATCTGGAAGAGCTATTTAATGGGATGGACGGTGTCATGAAAGGACAAAGGTAATGGAATGCAATGTCAGAAAATCAGGCGATGCTGAAGGAATTAGATTAGGTAATGAGACAATAAAAGCAGTAGATGAATTTTGTTATTTGGGTAGCAAGATAGCTTCTGACGGCCGAAGTAAAGAAGACATAAAATGCACAACGGCTATGGGAAGAAAAGCGTTTCTAAAGAAGCGAAACACTTTAACATCCAATATTAATTTAAATGTTAGGAACTCCTTTCTGAAAGCATTTGTCTGGAGTGTAGCACTGTATGGGAGTAAAACGTGGGACTATAAGGAGTACAGATAAAAAGATGATAGAAGCTTTTGAAATGTGGTGCTACAGACGAATAATGGAAATTAGATGGGTAGATCACGTAACTAATGAGGACGTGCTTAACCGAATCGGGGAGAAAAGGAGTTTCTGGCATATCCTGACTAAGAGAAGGGATAGATTGGTTGGACACATTCTGAGACATAAAGGAATTGTCAACTTAGAAGGAAGTGTGTGGGATAAAAATCGTAGAGGGACACCGAGGGACGAATATAGTAAGCAGCTTCAAAACGATGCAGGTTGCCGAACGTATTCTCTGATGAAGAGACTTGCACAGGACGTGCGAAGCGTGGAGAGGTGCATGAAACCAGTCTGCGGACTGAAGACCACAACAGCAACAAGTTTTTCTACGTTATTCGGGATTAATTCCTGCCAAGAGACACTCCGCATCGCACCCCCCTCAGATTTAGTTGTAAGATGAACTATAGTCCGATTAACATTACTTGCTAGTTGACGTTTGTCACGTTGCGCTAGTGTTGTCACATACGCAATCGGCTACCTCTCGGCTGTAGGCGAAGCACGAACACGGCAGGTTAATTCAAAATGCTGTTAATATTGAAACTTCCTGGAGTTTAAAATTGTGTGCCGGAATAGGGATTTGAACTTGGGACGTTTGCCTTTTGCGGGCAAGCGCTCTACCGTCTGACAAGGGAAGTACTTGGGCTCGAACAAACATATCTGTATGAACGTTTGGTTAGATGGCCATTACGTACCCCCCAGTGTACTGGTGGGTGTCGTTTTTCTGCAAAACTCTGCAATAGAGCTCTAGATAGCAGATGTACTACCGCTTGCAATGAATTGTTCGTCATTATAATCCCTACCATCATCACTGTGTGTTAGTGTTACAGCAGTATCTGTTTCTAACTCATGGTCATGTTTCTGCACTGTCATAGATAGCAGAAAACTTGCGAATGATTCATTTTCTACACCAATACCACCTTCACGAAGAAGGATCCTTCTTAACTTCATCCCAACCAATCGCAATACATTAGAAGGATTGATCACCAATCGCCGACCTATCTACCGCTTCACTACACAAATAACGTCACAAAACCAACTTCAGAAGCACACTGCACCGTCCCTACTGGTTCAAATGTTCAAATGTTTGTAAAGTCTATGGGACTTAACTACGGGTCATCAGTCCCTAAACTTACAAACTACTTATGAACTACTTACGAACTAGGACGGTACAAATATCCACGCCCGAGGTGGGATTCAAACCCCCGACCGTAGTGGCCGGAGCGCCTCAGTCTCCTCGGCCACCGCGGCCGGAGTCCCTACTAGCGTACCGGTGCTCAATGTGCGATGTGGCATGGTACACGCAGAGAAAGGGACGACTGCAGAGTTTTGCAGATGCGGGAATATCACTAATGCAATATTGGACCTTTACACCGACTCTCACACGATTTTGGTGTATTTGTGTTTGCTCGAGCCCAAGTACTTTCCTTGTGAGTATCCGGCATGCTTTACGCAGGGGCGAATCGAGGGTTCGATTCTGGAGGGGGCCACAGTTGTTTTTGGTCCCTCCCCGAACCGTACCTGAAAAATATACCTTGGTGACAAGTTCTCTTTAAACGTATCATGAATGTGTACGATTTTTATAGCGGTAAAATTAATTATATTAATATTATTATTTTAAATTTACTTTTTCCATAATATGACACTTTAATGTAATAATAATAGTTGTAATACCTAATAATTTGTTTACGCCAATAAATACCACAAAAATTGAAGGTTAGGGCTTAATTCCTTTCGCCAAAAATGCTATACTTTTTCAGCATAATAATAAATTGCACTTCCGTAAAATACTGTTTTTGAAAAATATGACCAACACTTGGCAAATATCTGTCACGCATTTAATGTAAGAACTATAATAGCATCTTTGATAAGACATAAATTTCACAGTGAGAAATCGAAGTGTATTTCAATTAAGGCCACTTCTGGATTTTGGTATGCAAATTGTGGCTATAAGATAAGTGAAGAATGTTGTTATCTGAATAAATGAGGTTTCCAATTCCACGATCGATTTTGTGCCCATGTGAACGCAACCGTTTTTGATACGTGCTTGGCTTGTCTGTTTGGACCTTCTTGTTAAGTGTTATCCGCTGATATGGACAGAGAAATATGTTCTGCAGTGAAAGAGACATATAAGTATTAGGCTGAGCATGAATCCGTGAATTTAAGTAAACAAAAATTGCTATTGTGCTTACTAAATCAGGAAGTGAAACAGCTGTTTTTTCACCTGCCATACTGAGTGAATGGGCTAGGAAATCCACTGCAGCCTATAAAATGTAAACACGACTGCGAAAAACTGTTTGTCAATTCGGTTTTCATATTCTGGAAGATGGGTTGCATGTAAACGCAGTTTATGTTGGAAGGGGGTGCGTTCGAAAAGGCGTTGTCATAAGCCAACAATGTCTACTGAGGATTTTTGAAGTGGTTAATGTGATATTCCCGTAGTTTTTCGTAGTACACGGTTCGAAACGAAAAACAAAAATATTTCTCCTAAAGAAATATATATTTCTGCGAACCTTGCAGGACTAGCACTCCCGGTTCCAGCACACAAATTTCATCTGACAGGAAGTTTCGTATTAGAGCACACTCCGCTGTAGAGTGAAAGTTTCATTCTGAAAACAGCCGCGTTGGAGTAGTCGAGCGGTCTAAGGCGCCTCGCTACGGAGCTCGGGGTTGCTCGCCGTTGGAGGTTAGAGTCCTCCTTGGGGCATGGGTGTGTTGTCCTTAGGTTAGTTTACCTTAGTTTAAGTAGTTAGTAAGTTACGGACTAATGACCAGGCAGTTTGGTCCGATAGATTTACAAACATTTTATTTTTTTCATTCTTAAAACAACCCTTAGGCTGTGGCTAAGCCATGTCTCCACTATATCATTTCTTCCAGTCCTGCTAAGATTCGCAGGAGAACTTCTGTGAAGTTTGGAAAGTAGGAGGAGAGGTACTGAGAGAAGTTGTGATGACGGCCCGCGAAATGTGCCGGGATAGCTCAGACGGCAGAGCGCTTGCCCGCGAAAGGTAAAAGTCCCAGGTTCGAATCCCGGATCCGGCACACAATTTTAACCTGGCTGGAAGTTTCATATCAGTGCATACTTCGCTTCAGAGTGAAGGTGTCATTCTGCTGTAAAGAATAACCACAATAAAAAAAATTCATTTAGTTATAATCACGCTGGATGTTTTTCAACTATTTTTTTTTTCATGTAAATCTATTATTTGCGGCCGTTTGTTCGTGTTCGTTCGCAGTTGTTCGTTAAGTTTTTCATTACAGAGAGCACTGAGCTCTCTGACAGAGCACGCTGAGCCCTGTAAAGTTTCGAACCCACGAACGTCAGCATGGCAAGGTATGAGTTGACCACTGCGCTACGCAGCCACGTTGCTTTTCATTTGTATATCACATTACACACCCAGTAACAACCCTGAGCTGTAACCTTCGTAGAACTAGTTTCCACGTAAATCGTACGAAGCTTCTCTGAATGTAAGCTGATACCTTACATGTATACATGACATGAAGTCACGGCTTGTACGAAAGGACTCAGTAGTGTGCGCTTAGTGCTGTGCACGAGTTCGTATTTCCTCAACATCGTTGTCCGTGTCTTGTATTTTGTATGGTTATCATTAAGTGGTGAAATGCGAATCAAGAAGGGCAGATTTGTAAATCGGCAACAAGGCAAATCAAGAAAGATGTTCAAATGTTTGTAAATCTATCGGACCAAACTGCGTGGTCATCAGTCCGTAGCTTACAAACTACTTAAACTAATGCGAACCAACCTAAGAACAACATACACACCCGTGCCCCAGGGAGGACTCGAAACTCCGACGGCGAGCAACCGCGCGATCCGCAGCGAAGCGCTTTAGACCGCTTGGCTACTCCACCGCGGCAATCACGAAAGAGAACCTGACAAGAAAGTGGGATTGAATTGACCAGTTGTGTCAATTTGGCAACGGAGAACGGCTCAGGCGTGACGTAGAGCGCTCTCATTGGAGGAAAACAAGCCCAGCGCGTGAACTCAAATGCAAATGTTCAAATGTTTGTAAATCTATCGGACTCAACTGCGTGGTTATTAGTCCGTAGCTTACAAACTACTTAAACTAAGGTAAACTAACTTAAGAACAACACATACACCCATTCTTAAGGGAGGGGGGGGGGTTCGAGCCTCCGACGGCGAACGGCCGCGCGCACCGCAGCACGGCGCCCCAGTGCGCACTTCTAATCCGCCGCGGAGCGCGTGAACTGTCAACCAGCGAGTGATTTAAACGGACAATAGTGCAGCGGCTCCCAAACCCGCGGAATCCCAGGGTTCCGCAAAAGACTGGCGCGGGTACCGCGAAAAAGCCCATAAATCATATTTGAAATGCACTGTACAACAAAACCAAACGAGGTGAACTATTAGACTGTCAGTTGGCGCAGTTGACATCCAAGCAACAAACAAGGAAATGAATTCGTCATCTGCTTCCCAGCTCTAACGCGGATGTTTGGAGAGCAGTTGTTGTTTCCCCAAACACCCAGTGGCCAACGGAAATCGTTTTATCACAGCCCGACGACCGCTGTCCAGAGCAAGGATACGGAAGTTCCGCCCGCGCACATGCTAAATCTCCCTGCTTTTTTTTTTTTTTTTTTTTTTTTTTTTTTTTTTTTTTTTTTTTTAGCAACATCGAGAACGTTCTGTCATATAACGTAGCGGCACTATTATTCTCGAACATGACATGAGCCCAGCAGGTGGTGCGAGGAGCGGGTGGCAATCATATTATTATTAAGCTGAGGAGACATGGAAGTATGCAGTGCTGCTACTTAACTTCCATGAAAGCAAGACAGATGGAATTGTCACTTAACTTCTTTGCGCCATAGAAACTAAGTTAAATGTTTGTTTTGTCATGTTAAATAATAAGAATAATGAAAAGAAGGCAACAAAAGACACTTAATGATAGCACTATTCAGTGACAAAATATACGTTTGCACTTCTATCTAATATTTTGTATATAATGTGTTCCCTTTATTTTCAAATCTAATATATCGTGCAAAACATTCAGGCGACAGAAGTAGGTGAACGATGGAAGAACACTGCTAGGTAAAAATCAAGGATAGAGCTAAGGCTTGGGCATACAGGACGCTATCTGTCGCGGAGGGCAGCGATCGCGCCATCTTCTCAGCGATCGGCATTACGAAATGTTCAAATGTTTGTATAGCTTATGGGACTTAACTACGGGGTCATCAGTCCCTAAACTTACAAACTACCTATGAACTAGCTTACACTAAGGACGGCACAAATATCCATGCCCGAGGGGGGATTCGAACCCCCGACCGTAGTGGCCGTGCAGACCGTGACTGGAGCGCCTCAGTCCCCTCGGCCACCGCGGCCGGCTCGGCATTACGGCTAAGGCTGTAGCACCGACAGACCGTCGTCAGACGCCGTCGACCGAGTTTGACTGAAAATATCGACCGACGGCGTGGTCACACTGCATCCGATATAGTTTGTCAGTTTGTCACTTGGTACGGTTAAAGGAGAAAGTTAAATCAGGTTTGAATGTATTCTGTATCTGAAGTATATTAGATTTCAATTCCTTGGGGTGCAATGGATTTCACGACATTTTTATATTTCGAAATTAGTGCTACAATGCTGCTTTTATTGTTAATAAAGACTTCGAATGCATTCGAATGAGCTACACCTGTCTGGAAAGAAGAAAGTGGCGAGGATCGTGTACTGTCCTCAGTTATTGCTATTCCCAGACAAACTTTACGAATATGTGAGCTACCGGGAAAAGGAGAAATTTCTATTACATATTTGTGATATTTCGTGGTGTCATTGACAAGCAATATTACAGTTTTGCTGAATTTATTTGAAGTTGTGCAGATATACACCAGTTAACCTCCATGCTTTAAATAATGAAAAACTACACCAGTTAGGGAAGTGTATTGGTTATCACAACGAATTTCGAGGTTTTATTCGCATCATCTACTGCATTTGTTTACATAAGTACAGTAGGCTACTTTTTCGACGTTTCAATGTGTGATTTCCTGACACACTTGCACTGCAGTTGTCTGTTTTAGGTTAGCTACTGAAGTTCGGAAAATCGGACAGAATAAATATTGAGGTGTGTGTTTTATCCTAATGTTAGAAACCATAACTTTTTCTGTCTGTTTAAAGGTACTGTGCCTCTTCCATTTCTCAGAAGATGCAACATAATAATCGTGACTTACTCCTGCCTGTGTACAAAAACCAGTGTAGGATGCAAGTTGTGAAGTTGAACCCTATGACAATAGTTGCTTACTTTTGAGCAATTCACACTACTGTAAGGTATTTGGCTTACAGCATTAAAAAAGCTAACATTCGTGCTAGGTACCCTAATGCTACTATTACGTGCACTTAGTTAAGAAAAATTTATGACATATTTCCTATTCTTAAAAGAATTTGGTAGTGGCTGGTTGCTGTATTCACAAAGTAAGAAGCTATTTTACAGTTATGTATCTGATGGCATATTTCACTTTCACTATCGATTTTTAACATTAGCTGTTTCAGGCAGCCCTTTTTCATGTTCTGATGCTACGAAACATCTGAATATTGCAGAATGCAGCACTAAAGTGGGAAACTCTTCCGAAATTACCGTCGTTGAATATACACAGAAAGTGCCAAAAAATCGTTTCTGACGATAAATTCCGTTCATATGCTGCATTGCGCACGCTAAAAAAATAAGTGTTATAGTTCGGTTTCGTTAGGAAGAGGAAACGCTGTTAGCCAATTTCTACACCATATGTGTAATAAATTTACGCACAACCAATAATTGATGTATATTCAAGGAGTCTGAAGCTGTTTTGTAGTTATATATTTCAATTAGCCATAGTTTTCGCGACTTAAATAAGACTCTCTCTAACGAAAAGAGTACTACGCACATCTAAAGTTGACGCGGAAGTTTGCTACCACACTGGCCGCCGAGGCGCTCTTCAATTTGCCCGCTGTCCGCAGTCGGCCGCTTACGGGATTGTGGGGACCTGGTAATACGACATCTGGCAATAGTACTGTTCAGGCTTGTACTAAGCAGATTGCTCTCGTCGATGAAACTTCTGGATTGTAATTGTGGAACTGCAGACTCTGTGGAACTGTCTGTATGGTTCGCCGGCATATTTAGGCAAGCCCCCTTCTTCCTATTGGCCGGCGCGCGAGGTAAGCAAGGAGGTGCAGAAACTGCGGCCGTCCCCGGCGACCGAAGTACCGTAGAGCGATTGCAGTGGCGCAGCACTAGCGTGGACCGCCGGCGCTGAGGCGAATAGCACCATCACAACAGAGGAGGAAGAGAAGATGATGGACAGGTGAGAGGATGAGATGAGAAGGGGAAAGGTAACCTGAGAGAGGCTGGAGGAGCTGATGGGCAGAGACTAACAAGGGACACCTTTGACCACAAACGTTCGGAACCGCATGAAATCGTGCTTAGAATAACGAACAATCATAAACAAAACAGTGGAGCGCGTCATTTCAATGCAAAACGCTGCACTTGGTTGCTAGAGCCACTAGATCACTTTGTTTTTCCGCTCAACATATGCGACTGGAATGTGAGAAAGTGAAAAAAAATGTTCAAATGTTTGTAAATCTATCGGACCAAACTGCGTGGTCATCAGTCCGTAGCTTACAAACTACTTAAACCTACGTAAACTAACCTAAGGACAAACACACACACCCATGCCCCAGGGAGGACTCGAACCTCCACGGCGAGCAACCGCGCGCTCCGCAGCGAGACGCTTTAGACCGCTCGGCTACTCCACCGCGGCTGAGAAAGTGACAATGGTACTCAAAATACCCTTCGCCACACACAGTGAGGTGGCTTGCGGGCTATTGATGTAGATGTAGAAGATTAAAGTTTAGTGTCATTAGAGGCGGAGCTCACGCTCGGATTGTTTGAAGAACGAAACTAGCTGCGCTCTTTCAGTGCAACCATCCCGGCATTTGCCTGGCGGAACACCGTCTAGAGACAAGGCTTTACAACAAAATGTTCAAAAGTTTGTTAAGCTGACGGGACTTACATGCGGGGTCATCAGTCTCTAAACTTACAAACTATTTATGAACTAACTTATGCAAAAGACAACACAAACATCCATGCCAGAAGGAGGATTCGAACCTCCGACGCGGGAGGCCGTATGACCCGTAACGTGGTGCTCCAGATCGCTCGCCTCATAACAGTCCGTGTGCCTGGGTGGTGCAAGTATTAGCATAACTACCTAGTAAACAGAATGTCCAGGTTCGAGCCTCGACCCGGGCACAACTTTTAATATGTTCATGTTATTTGGTTAAAACACTCACCTGCATCTGAGACAAAATACGCCACCGAAAACTGTCACTTTTTTCCCCATCTTCGGAGTTTTATGTCGTCAGCGAGCCAGTTACAATGTAGCAGAAAATACTGTTCTCCCTGAATTTCATTTCCTTGTCTCTCCAGCGTTTGCCGCGCGGGAATAGCAGAGATGTCTGGAGCGCCACGTCGCATGGATGTTTGTGCCGTCTTTAGTATAACGTAGTTTATAAGTAGTTAGTAAGTTTAGGGACTGATGACCTCCGCAGTTAAGTCCCATTAGCTTTACAAACATTT
Organism: Locusta migratoria; assembly: GCA_026315105.1. Lineage (NCBI taxonomy): Eukaryota > Metazoa > Arthropoda > Insecta > Orthoptera > Acrididae > Locusta > Locusta migratoria. The sequence continues at coordinate 141,637,160 of CM048749.1, read as the reverse complement.
TGCAATTTCGTTCCCCCAAAAACCCAAGCGTGAGTTTCGCCTCTAAGGACCACGCTATCGCCGGAGCGTTAAACCCTAACCTTCTGCATCTATATCGATGCCGTACTCCACAAGCCATCTCACGGTCTGTGGCGGAGGGTACTTTGCATACCATTGGCACTTCCTCCTATTCCAGTCGCGTGCTGCTCTCCGTCGGATCTTCTCTTTGTCTTTTACCAACCCTACCTGTTTACGGATCCCACCGATAATCATATTCAAGTGCTGGCCGTGCGAGAGCTTTGTAGGGTTTGTAGCCTTCTTCCTTAGCCGTTAAGTTTAAAAGCAAGGGGAAGCCACGCCATGGTGGAGGGACACCAGCTTTGTCTTGTGTCCAAACAGGTATCCCAACCTGAGTGTCAGAGACACCGTGCCGCCCGCAGGGGCGAAGCTTTCCCAACGGCTCCTCTCCCCTTCCTGTATAAGGTTGGTTACAGTGACTACGCGCCGCCTTTCGGTTGCAGAGCTGAGAAGGATTCTCCTCGCGGACTGGCTAGGGCGGAAGTCACCGCCATATTAGTAAAGTGTGACTTCGAAGGCCGTTCACGTCGGTTAGAATGATTGGCGTGTGGAAGCAAATTGTAAACGAGCAATTTTATCACGAACATCCGGTACACTTACCATTCAGTTTGTAATGAGGTAAGGTTGGCCGTTTGGCCCCTGCTCTTATTGTAGTACTAGCTGAAAACCCGGCTTTGCCCGGGTATTTATTTATTTCTGCTATCCCTTCTCTCTCTATCTTCTTTTTTGTGAAAACTTACTATATTTATCGGAGAATAAATAAGGCTGTCTCGCATAATGTACAAAATCAGTGCAGTAGTCAAACAAAGGAAGATAGTAATCAAAATAAAAATGACATATAAAATGCGTACGATCTCATATTTATTGAGTTATGTGTTGTACAGTTGATTAAGTTAACAGGTATACATATACATTTGTGTATATACATTTGTATAAGTGCTATATGTAAACTCTGTTGCGAATGCAATAACTAGTAGTAAAGAAGTAATAGATTAAAATTCGGTGCGTGATGGGGAGATTTTCCATAAAAGTTATTATTTACGTGCTCTTATCTCATGAACTACTTGTCGTACTGTGATACAATTTTGAAGGTACCTTCAACTATATGTGTGTATACTATCTGTTAAATTTTCTGCGGCTACAGTTTGTACTGTAGAAATTATAAATTGTGACGTCGTACCGGATGCCTAGTTTTACTCCATGAACAGCAGAAAAGTAGTAAGCGAGAAACTTTTTTTCCTTTCATCATTTCACTGTGGTTGTCAGCGAGAATAAACTTAATATAGGTTTGGAATCATGTTGAAAGTTTGTTGCAAGTAGCTTAGTGCTCTCCTCAAGTAGTGGACTAATAAATTCACACTATCATTTGCCGCAAAACGGGGAAGTTTTCATTGTTTGTGACATCATATCTCCTGAACTATCGGCCCTATCGCAAAATTCTTTCGTAGTTGACGTCTTCTACCTATAAACTACACCTACGGCCATTAAAATTGCCACACCAAGAAGAAATCAGGCGATAAACGGGTATTCATTGGACAATTATATTATACTAGAACTGACATGTGATTACCTTTTCGTGCAATTTGGGTGCATAGATCCTGAGAAATCAGTACCCAGAACAACCACCTCTGGCCGTAATAACGGCCTTCATACGCCTGGGCATTGAGTCAAAAAGAGCTTGGATGGCGTGTACAGGTACAGATACCCATGCAGCTTCAACACGATACCACAGTTCATCAAGAGTAGTGACTGGCGTATTCAAATGTTCAAATGTTTGTATAGTCTATGGGACTTAACTACGGGGTCATCAGTCCCTAAACTTACAAACTACTTATGAACTACTTACGAACTAGGACGGCACAAATATCCTTGCCCGAGGGGGGATTCGAACCCCCGACCGTAGTGGCCGTGCAGACCGTGACTGGAGCGCCTTAGTCCCCTCGGCTACCGCGGCCGGCACTGGCGTATTGTGACGAGCCAGTTGCTCGGCCACCATTGACCAGACGTTTTCATTTGGTGAGAGATCTGTTGAATCTGCTGGCAGCAGTCGAACATATTCGGTATCAAGATATGCCCGTACAGAACCTGTAACATGCATTCGTACATTATCCTGCTGAAATGTAGGGTTTCGCAGGGATCGAATGAAGTGTAGAGCCATGAATCGTAACACATCTGAAATGTAACGGCCACTGTTCAAAGTGCCGTCGATGCGAACAAGAGGTGACAGAGATGTGTAAGCAATGGCACCCCATACCATCACGCCGTGTGATACGCCAGTATGGCGATGACGAATACACGCTTCCAATGTGCGTTCACCGCGATGTCGCCGAACACGGATGCGACCATCATGATGCTGTAAACAGAACCTGGATTAATAAAAAAAAATGACGTTTTGCCATTCGTGCACCCAGGTTCGTCGTCGCATACACAATCGCAGGCGCTCCTGTCTGTGATGCAGAGTCAAGGATAACCTCAAGAGTAACCGCAGCCATGGTCTCCGAGCTGTTAGTCCATGATGCTTTAAACGTCGTCGAACTGTTCGTGCAGCTGACTGTTGTCTTGCAAACGTCATCTGTTGACTCAGGGATCGAGACATGGATCCACGATTCGTTACAGCCGTGCGGATAAGATGCCTGTCATCTCGACTGCTAGTGATTCGAGGCCGTTGGGATTCAGCACGGCGTTTCGTATTTCCCTCCTGAACCCACCGACTCCATATTCTACTAAGTCATTGGATCGGAACCAACGCGAGCAGAATGTTGCGGTATGATAAACCGCAATCTCGATAGGCTACAGCCCGACCTTTATCAAAGTCGGAAACATCATGGTATGCATTTCTCCTTCTTACACGAAGCATCACAACAACGTTTCACCGGTCAACGCCGGTCAACTGCTGTTTGTGTGTGAGAAATCAGTTGAAAACTTTCCTCATGTCAGCACGTTGTAGGTGTCGCCACCGGTGCCAACCTTGTGTGAATGCTCTGAAAAGCTAATCATTTGCATATCACAACATCTTCTTCCTGTCGGTTAAATTTTGCGTCTCTCCGTTTTCTCTAGGGACTACAAATCTATCTCTTTATAGTGTGTTCATTTGTTGGTTATTGTTAATATTTCCTCGTCACACAGCCGCTCTCTCAAAGAAGGATCTGTACCAAAAGATTGGAAAGTTGCACAGGTCACACGTATATTGAAGAAAGACAGAAGGAATAACCCACTACACTACAGGCCTATTTCATTTACGTCAATTTGCAGCAGGTTTTTGGAGCATTTCCTGTATTCAAATATTATGAATTACCTCGAACAGAATGATCTATTGACCCAAGGTCAACACGGATTTAGAAAATATCGTTCATGCGAAACACAACTAGCTCTTTACTCACACGAAGTGCTGGGTGCTATCGTTAAGGGTTCCCAAATCAATCCCGTATTTCTTGATTTCCCGCAAATCGATCCCGTATTTATAATATTCTTCTCGGGTTTCCTGCCGGATCAGAACGTCATCTTGACACGATATTTCGGAGGTCCACCTGGCCGCCATCCTCAGGTGACAGTGCTGGTACACCGACTCGCCGACACTCGGCGTACCAGCGAGTCGGTGTACCAGCACTGTCACCTGAGGATGGCGGCCAGGTGGACAGCCGAAATATTGTGTCAAGGTGACGTTCTGATCCGGCAGGAAACCCGAGAAGAATATTATGAAGAATTACGCCGGGAAAGCCTACGTAGTCACGATCCTGTATTTCTTGATTTCCAGAAGGTTTTTGACACCGTACCTCACAAACGGCTTTTAATGAAATTGCATGGTTATCGTATATCGTCCCAAATTTGCGACTGGATAGGGGATTGTCTGTCGGAGAGGACAGAGTTCGCAGTAATCGATGGTACGACATCGACTAAAACAGAGGTGATATCGGGCGTTCCACAGGGTACTGTTTTTGGTCCTCTGCTGTTCCTAATTTACATAAACGATTTATGGGCAAATCTAAGTAGCACTCTTAAGTTGATTGCAGATGACACCGTCATTTACCGTCTAGTAAAATCACCTGAAGATCAAAACCTACAGTAGAACGATCTAAATAAGATATAACTATGGTGAAAAAGTTAGCAACTGACTAATGAGAAGTGTGAAGTCGTACGAAAATAAATCCGTTAAACTTTGTTTACAAGATAAATCAATCAAAAGTGAAGGACTCCAGAAAATACCTAGGAATTACTATTACTTCAGACTTAAACTGGAAAAAAACACGTAGATAACACCATGGGAAAGGCGAACCAGAGACTGCGTTTTATTGGCAGCACCCTTAAAAGATGCAACAGAACTACTAAAGAGACTGCATGCACTACGCTCTTCCGTCCATTTCTGGAGTATTGCTGCCCAGTGTGGGATCCTTAGCTGGTGGGTTTGACGGAGGACATCGAAAAAGTCCAAAGAAGGGCATCTCGTTTCTTATTGTAACTATACAGATGACACAGCGTTACGAAAATGATACAGAATCTGGGATGGGAATCATTACAACAACGGCGCTTATCGCTACGGCGTGGGCTACTTACGAAACCACAATCGCCAACATTCACCTCCGAATGCGAAAATATATTGTTGACTCCCACTTACATAGGTAGAAATGATCATCAGAATGAAATACGAGAAATCAAAGCTCGGATGGAGAGATTCAGTTGTTTTTCTTCTCGCGCGCTATTCGAGATTGGAATAGGAGATAGTGTAACGGTGGTTCGATGAACCCTCTGCCAGGCACTTAAATGTGATTTGCAGAGTATTCCATGTAGATGTAGCCAGGTGGTTTCGTGCCATAATAATCATTTGTTAAATAATATTAGTCATGCAACAGGGCTACCTTACATTCGTCTTATCTTTCTAAATACAGATTTTACCACACTTCTGCCTATTTGATCTGTAAGTTTCCCACTGTCCCTTTTTCAATTAATGAATCTTCGATAAGGCGACGAAACACCTGCCAAGAAAAGTCCAACGCCTTTACGGTCCAAGGACAGCAGATCAGTAGGTGAGTGTAACTTCCTGTCTGAAAGTCGACAGGCAGTAATCCTTCTTGTTTAATCTTCTCTAGAAAAACTTGACCATTTACAAACTTTTCAAGCGCAGCGAAGTGCAGCGGCGTCGCGTCTGTTGCCGCGCGGCCGGCTGCGAACCCAACGAGAAAGACAGGCCGATGCGCGTACGTCACGATACATCAGAGAAGGCTGTCCGCTATGGAATAGTGGGCTGTGCCCCAGCGGTCTGCCAGTCATCTGACGATTTCATCGTCACGAGCCTTCACGCGGCCAACGGGAAATACAGGCCTGAGCGCGCACATCATGCGACGTAAGCAAGGTAGTTCCGAGCCGGCGCGGTCGCTAGCTCAGTGGCTGCCATGACGCAATGGGCAGTGCCCCAGCGGCCGGCCAATCGGCTAGCGATCGCGCCGGCTCGGAACTACCTTGCTTACGTAGCATGAAGTGCGCGCTCAGGCCTGTATTCCCGCCGGCCACGGAGCCTTCACTTATGACGAGTCGTGACATAGGCACCACGGCCTACGTCATGACGCGTCACAGAAGGCTTGAGACAGCGCGATCTCTAGCTGAGCCGTTGGGCAGTGGGGCAAGACCCACTGTCTCATGGCGGCCATCCAGTCAGCTAGCGATCGCGTCGTCTCAAGCCCTCTGTGATGACGCGTCGCGACGTATGCGCCACGGCCTGTCTTTCTCGGTGACGTCACTAGAGACAGCTGGGGCTCCTCGGTGGCGCGAGCCGCGGCCCAGTCGAGCGCCACTTGAGGTCAGGTGTCGCTGGTCGCCTATTGATCTGGCGCGTGGTGTGGCGTGTCCGACACGCTTTCTCTGGCGCGGTCACAAGGTCACCCACTCCCCGCCGCGCACGCACCTCTAACTAATTCACCGGCGTTATCGCTCCCATCAGTCGCCTGTCGCTCGTAAAAGCCAGCTCCGAATTATAGGGACCGTCGAGTAAGCGCCTCCCAGCCACCTTATCCCCTACCGACGGCGTTGGCGAATTGCGTGACCAGTATAGGAGACTTTCTCCCTTATCGCAGAAGCCGCATTTATCGATAACGAGCACTTCAGCCGGCATTACCTTCTTGGATGCAGGTGACCAAGCCCTTGTTGCCTACAGCTCAATCTTCGAATCGATGAAAAAAAAAAAAAAAAAAATTAAAACTGCACTAGCGAACTTGTCAAGTTACTTACATCTAAGCAAAAGGGAAGCTAATTGTCACATATATATTGGTCAGATACCAAACTGTAGCACTTTCATATTCCGAAATGCCCGAGATTACCGTTTGACAGAACCCTCACATTCAAAAACCACTGTAAGAGTAACTACATGAAGATATTCGCGCAAAACAATCTTTAACTAAAACCAAGGGCAAATGAGGACTTACAAAGTTGACTTTCAAAAATTCAACAAGCAACTCCAATGCACTTTGACTTCTCTTGTTAACACCACGTGTAGTTCTCCTGAAGTCGTCTTTGCTTTCTTTTATGCGGGCTGCACTGTTCATATTCGAACGATTAAATAGACTCATGTGTTTACTCTTTCTTTGTAAACTTCGCTTTTTAACCATCCTCACAGACAAAACTCTAAAGGGGTAAGATCCGGGGACCTTGATGGCAAGAAACGTGCCCATATCTACCAGTCCAGGGAATGATAGGGTTATAAGATGTGTCATCTAATGACTAGAACAGATCCGGCCGCAGCTTGCGAAGGGGCCCTGTGCAAAACATCTGCGTGGGACTGTCCCGCATCCTTTCCTTCCCCCTCCCACCAGCAGAGGTTATGGACCTTCGTCACGTTCAAAACAAGTCTAAGTTTCCTCATTGACATATTACCAATATATCAAAATATTACTACAGCAGACCAACTCTTATCATAAAAAAATAATTAACCAGGGCAGCAAACTTAATAAGTATGCTAATTACTAAAATGTTAAAAATAAAAAAATAACTTACCTATCGGAATCTTTCCAATTTAATGAAATTGAACAAGATTCACAAGTGTTTTTCAGGCTATACACTTTAATGTTCTCAGTACTTGAGTTGCTCTGTATTTATAAACAAATTAGTTGTAGGTTATAAACATTTAAGGGTCTCCTTCTTTACATACTCGCCACAAAATGTTTTCCTTGTTTTTTGACGAGTAAATGCATCAATAACACCTTCAGAGCTCAATGATAAAACCACGTCGTGTTCCACTGCAAATATGGCAAGAAAAGACAGGCGTTCTTGTGAGATGCTGCTTCTGAAATAATTCTTGATAAGTTTTAAACGTGAGAAACTCGCGTCAGCGGAGGCGATAGTCACTGGCAAGGTTAGCACAATGCTGTAGGCAATATAAAATTCGCGGGCCTGGAATCGAACCCGGGTGTCCCGCTTCGGGCCAGCGGTCGCCTTACCCACTTGGTTACCCGTGTTCGTCTCCCGTCCATTTCAAATTCCCACAAGTTTCACATTTTTCACTTGTCGCCATTGTTCATTTCAATGCCCTGAAGCAGCCACTGTCAGTCATTTCCTTCCTAATCCTTCTCCCTTCCTCTCCATTATCAATAATTTTCAAATGCAATATGGCTGCGGGACAGGTGTGGTGTCTGTTCTTTCGGACATAAGTATTTACATGCGAATTACTTCACCGCAGATGCGGTCATACGTTCGACCTCGCACGTGAATCCGCAATGGCGAGTGTAAGAGGACACGAACGATAGGGGTGGTACAGCCATAGCGTGCGACTTGTGGGAATTTGAGACGGACGGGAGGCGAGTACGGGTAGCCAAGTGGTTAAGGTGACTGCTGGCCCGAAGCGGGAGACCGGGGTTCAATTCCCGACCCGGCTCACATTTTCATTTTTGGCCATTGTTTTATTTTAATGCCCGAAAGCAGCCACTGTCAGTCCTTCCTTCCTCTCCTTTATCAATAATTTGCAAAGGCAGTATAAAAGTTGGTATACGGATTTCCAATGTTACTCAAGCGTTTCAGTATTGATGTAGGGTTTTCACATACTCAGGCACCATTTCTCTGAACACTTTAATTTCTGGCAAAAAGTCTGATGCAGCTATGTCTTTCGAACAGTCACCATTTATGTTCTCACTTAGCTCTTTCTGGAGGTCTGTACAAAGTATTTTCATTTCCTCCTCGTGAATGAATTGTGCCAAGTGTCTCGACGTCCAATTTTATTGTTCACGGGGAGCGCTGCGTTGCTCATCTGAAGCTAGAATAACCGGTTTTGTGGGAAACGTCTGCTAATGGACGAATGTAATACTTTGTAATTAGTCACAACGATGAGCAGAAACAGCGCGGAGAGGCGCTGAGAAACAACGAATCGCGTATCTCTTAATTTAAGCACAAGCAATAGCCACGTGTTGGCACTGGATATTACTGGTTCCTTCTACTCCAGTACATACTCGTGTCACGATGGGCATATATTTGAACTGAATTTTGTTAAAAGTAGTTTCAGAAACAAAATTACGGTTGACAGTTTTGAAATTACGTCGTAATGTGTTGCGCGGGGGCCTGTGCGACCACCGTTTGCACATGCCTATGGCCGGCCCTGGGCTAGAATGTGCACGAGCCCCGTTGTGCTGGAAGAACATCGGCAGTCTTGTACTCAAAGGAACCTGTCTCAATAATGCTGGAAGCTCATTTTCAAGAACGTGTAGATAACGGGACCCTGAAGGGCTACACGCTAACACAACAGCTCCAATCAACTGATTGTCTATCAAACTACACCACATATTAACAGAGAATCGTTCCTGAAAATGTGTCTCTACAATATCGTGCGAGTTTTCCGACCATTGATGTGAATTAAGATTTATATTGATGGATCACGAATGATAGTGGCTTCGTCAGTAAAGAGCAAAAAATGTCCGACATACTCATGTATGTGGAACACCGATACAGCAGAAATTCTATGTGTGATTGTTGCAGGACTAATGTCTTCTATTTCTTCCACAGTCTGTACATTTACCTGTTCAGATGCAATATGAATGCTGGGCACTGTACTAGTGTCATGGATTGTATTGAATACAGGAATAAACACTCTTGAATCTGGTAGTCTACGGTTAGGAAATCTACAAAGCAGCAGTGTTTCCATTGCAAAACCCATACACAATATCATTGACACACTAGGCATGTCTAAATCAGTGCGGCATGTTTTCACGCTACAGTGCAGTAGACTTGGCCAAAAATCACAATGAAAACTTCAATGTAAACTAAAGAACGCCTACACTACGTGAACATCAACATTCTACTGCTGACATTCGATAAATACGACCATAGCAACGGGTGTACGATTACACGAAACGAAAATGCACTGAGGTCAGCTGTATCTCTGGAAACTTGCTATGTGGCATTTTCATTAAAATTCGTTTATAGTAGCACCTCCTACAATATTTACTACTCTTCCTGAAACACCCTGAATTGCACAATGATTTGTACAATGTTAGATGTTGCCTGCAGTCAATAATATTGCGCAATATGAAATATATTGCACAAGATTATTGATAGTTTAGTGATCGGTTTAGTACGAAGTCTTTATTTCTAGAACGTTCGCCTCCGTAGCTCAGTGGACAGCGTCAAATGTTCAAATGTTTGTCAAGTTTATGGGACTTAACTACGGGGTCATCAGTCCCTAAACTTACAAACTACTTATGAACTACTTACGAACTAGGACGGCACAAATATCCATGCCCGAGGGGGGATTCGAACCCCCGACTGTAGTGGCCGTGCTGACCGTGACTGGAGCGCCTCAGTCACCTCGGCCACCGCGGCCGGCTGGACAGTGTCGCTGACAACTCTGAATAGATCACACTTTCGATTCCCGATAAGGAACTGGCGTTGTATTCCACTCATGATCACTTCCATCTCTGTAGGGCAGCTGTTCGCAACCATTTTTGCTCTTGGGCCAACCCACTGTATAAAAACATCTGTGAGGCCCAGCAACTGAACAAAAACTAGCACACGCATGCACATGCGCGCACACACACACACACACACACACACACACACACACACACACACACAGACACAGACAGAGTAGGCAACTACAAATGTAAAGTGGGCCGTAAAACACGTTAGTGCGATTTTTTTCTTTATCGGAAACGCGTTTCTTCCAATTGCCGTTGTGCTTTGTATATTTGTACTGCGACTGGCCATGTAGCACGTTTATGGAGCAGACTGTAGTGTAGCGTGCTTGCCTGTGTGTGCAGTGAGAGCGACGGCGAGGAGGTGAGGGGCGGTGCGGCGCGGGAGTCGGAGTGCGCCGTGCAGAGCGCGGGCCCGCAGCCCGTGGCGCGCCTGCAGCACCTGCCCGACGATGGCCGCGTCTGCGCCACCTGGGACACCGCCAACACAGGTACCCTCACTCTCTGCTCGCATCTCGCCTACAGCTTTTTGTATGTATCATTTATACGCATGGGAGGTAAAGTTTAAAGTTTAGATCAGAGCTCCATCTAAGCTTCTTATTTCTAATGAAATTGCGTGCTTATGGAATATCTTCCCAATTGTGCGACTGGATTCACGATTTCCTATCAGAAAGGACACAGTTCGTTGTAATTGACGGTAAGTCATCGAGTAAAACAGAAGTGATATCTGGCGTTCCACAGGGAAGCGTTATAGGTCCCCTACTCTTCCTCGTGTTTATAAACGATTTAGGAGACAATCTGAATAGCTCCCTTAGACTGTTCGCGGATGATGCTGTCGTTTATCGGTTAGTGAAGTCAACAGAGGATAAAAAGCAACTGCAAAGCGATTTAGACAAAATTTCTACTTGGTGCGAAAATTGGCAATTGACACTAAATAAAGAAAAGTGTGAAGTAATACACATGACCAGTAAAATAAATCCGCTGAACTACAATTACGCGATAAATCGGTCAAACATTAAGGTCGTAAATTCTACCAAATACCTAGGAGTTACAATTACGAACAACATTGACTGGAGAGAACACATAGAAAATATTGTTGGGAAGGCGAACCAAAGGTTACGTTTCATTGGCAGAACGCTTCGAAGATGCACCAGCTCCACCAAAGAGACTGCCTACATCACACTTGTGCGTCCTCTCCTGGAGTACTGTTGCCCCTTGTGGGACCCTCACCAGGTGAGACTGACGGAAGATATTGAGAAGATTCAGAGAAGGGCAGCTCGTTTTGTTTTATCACGTTACGGGAGGGGAGCGTCACGGAAATGTTGCACGAATTGGGGTGGAAATCATTAAAAGAAAGACGTTATTCATTCCGGCGTGATCTGTTTGCGAAGTTTCAATCACCAACTTTTACTTATGAATGTGAAAATATTTTGCTAGCACCCACCTACTTAGGGAGACATGACCATCCCAATAAAATAAGAGAAATCAGACCGAAAACGGAACGATTTAGGTGTTCTTTCTTCCCGCGCGCTATTAGAGAATGGAACGGTAGAGAAAAGTTATGAAAGTGGTTAATGAACCCTCTGCCAGGCACTTAAATGTGATTTGCAGAGTATCTATGTAGATGTAGATGTAGATTTGTCACATCCCCCATCGCGAAAATTGCATAGGGCTGCAGAAAAAAAAAAAAACACAACAGACCCAATTCTACCCATTTTAAGGCAAACAGACCCATAGATCAAAGAAATACACATCACAACCTTCGCTTGCTTTTCTATTAAGACAGTGGAATGTTCGTCGAATTATGCCTTTCTGTAATATCGTAGCTGGAGAACTAAACAGAATATAAACGCCCCCCGTTAGGGTCATGCGTTATACCAACCACAGAATCAAACCAATCGTCGACTGTGTTTTCCAGATAGAAGGCGATGCAGACTTTAACGTATACATGCGGAGTATATTCGAAAAGTTCGTCATGAAGACATTGCGAAGTTACCTGGCGGCAGTGTTGTGAGAGCCCTCGGCATACTGGAGCGGAACTCAGCAAGGAAGCACTGGAGAACATCTCGAGGAAATCATGTGGGGATAGCCGGTGTTAAACTAGGAGCTCTTATCTCCAGCTTCGTATTGTTGCGCATCCCACACGATTTCGCTGGAATTATTTTTTTAACAAACTGAATATGTGCCAGTACTTAGTACCCATCCGTGACTTTCGTTTGGAGGGAGGCTGTATAAGGCAGTTGAAATCGATTACCGACGACTACATACATTTGTCGAATCAACTTATCTATTTTATAACAGGCATTTCGGGCTGTCGGTTACAGAATACGCTTACGGCCTAGATCAAAAACGGGGATAGCCAATATTTACAAATGTTCAAATATTTGTACAAAATGTTTCAAACGTTTGTAAATCTATCAAACCAAACTGCGTGGTCATCAGTCCGTAGGGTACAAACTACTTAAACCTAGGTAAACTAAGCTACGGACAAACACACACACCCAGGGCCTAGGGAGAACTCGAACCTCCACGGCGAGCAACCGCGCGCTCCGCAGCGATGTGCTTTACACCGCTCGGCTACTCCACCGCGGCCAAATGTTTGTATAGCTTATGGTACTTAACTACGGGGTCATCAGTCCCTAAAGTTACAAACTACTTATGAACTAGCTTACACTAAGGACGGCACAAATATCCATGCCCGAGGGGGGAGGATTCGAACCCCCGACCGTAGTGCCCGTGCAGACCGTGACTGGAGCGCCTCATTTCCCTCGAACACCGCGGCCGGCCAATATTTACAAAGTGCATCCTTGTACTGTACGTCAATCCCATCCATTTCTTAGATAGCAGTTCTTGTGTTGTGTTTTGCGGAGTTAATAAGAACACCGAAAATTGACTGGTCTGTCCGTAACTCTAGCGAACTCTGGGACATTTAAGGATTAGTTTGCGTTTGCATGGTAATGTATAGAAATATGATGGTCGATATATGCGGGTGTTGGGGTGCGATATAAGTGTTTGCGAACATAACGTTCAACGTACTCAGTTGTACTGCAACAAAAAACAAAACAAAAAAGTGTACACACACCATGTTCTTTTAACGACTGGTGTAGCGGTGTGTAGGTTAGCATCTTCGTTTGCGGTAGATAGCTACTTGTAATTAAAGAAATAAATCCGAGTTAGGTTTAGTGGAACGCAAAAAGAAGTCGCAAGAAAGGAACTTGGAGTAGGAATTTTTTGTGGATAAGCTAATCGAGCTTGCTCTACAGAACTGAAAATTAGTGTTGCTTTTGGCAGGTAAAGTACTACCACGTTTCCATGGTTGCTGTATTGTCGAGTAAGGATGTTGTTAGTGCTTTCGGGGAAAAGACCAGTTTTAGTGTAAACTGTCGGAAATCGGTAAATTATTTCGTGCATTTTTTATTGTACCTCTCCGTTGTCTTCTGGGGCACCCGATTATCGGTATTTGATCTGTTGTACAGAATCGTTTGCATTGTAACAGGACATAGAGTTTTCTTAGATGGGTATACGCAAGAAGATACGTACTGCTTTATCAGGGCATGGGAGAGTATTACATTTCGGAACTTGATAATTTTAAGAGCGGCCACAAAGTGCAGTTGGTATGATTTCTAAGAGAGAGCAGGTTGTCTTTCAGGGCATGACGTCTGATAAGATCGCTTGCAGATCTAAATTTAGACACGTTCCTTCCAGCTGTAACGGCGTTTGGTTCACAGAGCGGCTTTCGCTGCATGTTTGCTTTTGCGTGGGGAGGTCGACGGTGCCACAGACATATGTTACTCTGTGACGGTGCCCGCTGTTGTCAGGCACACGGCTGGGTTCAGCACATTTAAATAAATGCAACGTGCGCTATTCTCGTCAAAGAGGTGTGTCTGCAGTGGTCTTGCGTAGAAGGATTAGATCAATTCGTTATGTAACTCAGATGTTTTTGAGAGGGTATGCTTAAAACGTTATGATATTTTGTTTAAACATTTAGCATATTTTTTGTTTTATGTAGCTAACTTAGAGAAGAGAACACTGTGATCGTACTGAAGACTGAGCTGCGTTACTCTTAGGCGTTTAAACGAGGATCGTTCGTACCATTTCCGAGAGAAATTGTTAAGGCAGTTGTGTTGCACGTCTAGTGTGTGTGACACTCAGGTTTTTAGCGTTTGTTACCGTTACATTCCGTTTATTATCTAAAGCACGCTGTTTTTAACACATTAGTCGTCTGTTGCAGACATGGGCTACACTTTTATTTTGCTTATAGATCTAAGGTTGCGGCCGAGTTCCGAAACGGACCATTTCTTTTCTTTTGGGTAGTCCCAAATATTTGACACTGCTTAGAATTGTTTTTAAATTAGCTGGACATCGAAAGAGTATTTGTTAAGATGGATTCGTAAGTTTGTGGCATTCGTTACCGTTACATCCTGTTTATTATCTAACCTGCGCTATTATTAAACACATTTTTCGGCTGCTGTATATGTAGTCTATGCGAAGAGCTTGGAGAGAGAATGCTTAAAAAAATAAAACGTTATGATATTTTGTTTAAACGTTTAGCATCGGAATACTTGGCTCCTTTTTTTCCAATTTTGTACGTCTATAAGTAATAACTTTTGTAAAAAAAAAAAAAAAAAAAAAAAAAAAAAAAAAAAAATAATAATAATAATAAAAATCTAGGGACGCGGGTTCGAGTCCTGGATTGAGTCGGTCGGGGGCGGCAATCTTTAGGGGTGTCGGTGGGGGCGGCTGAGGGGACGAGGTCGGGGCGAGTGGTGGTGGCTTGCCTTATGTTACTGTTAAATTTATATGCAAATTTAATACGTAATGTTCTAACTGTTAATGTCTAAATTAAATTGATATACAAAAAATAATAGGGAGCGGCGGTGGACGGCCTGAGGGGCGGAGGTGGGAGTGGCACTCTCACAAGTGTCCACTTGTGGAGGCGGACGTATTCGATGTTATTATTCCAGCTAATTGTACTGTACGAAGCACGCAATAATTGGCTCCTTTTTCCAATTTGGTGTACGTCTATAAGTAATAAATTCTGTAAAATAAAATTCTAGGGCGCAGGTTCGAGTCCCGGACCAAGACGCATGGGGGCAGCAATCTTTAGGGCTGTCGGTGGGGGCGGTAGCGGGGACGGGGGCTGTGCCAGCACCCCTATAGGGGGTGTTGGCTGTGCTCACCCAAGTGCTTACTTGTGGAGGCAGTTGCCTTTGTTGCTGTTAAAAACATAGGTTGTTACAATTAAATTGATATGGAAATTTAATTAAATTAATTGGGGGCGGTTGGCGGTAGGGCACGACTGAGGTGTGAGGTAAGCGCGCGGCGAGCGGCGCGCTTTTCTCGCGGCGCGGTCACCGTAAATGCACTGTGAGAAGTCTTTCGCGTATGCACGCTAATACAAGTACGCGATCGTCGGGGGTGGTGGGTGCAGCCCCGGGCTGGTGGAGGTGGACAGGTCTGGACCTGTCGGAGGTGGCGTCAGTCTGGCGGGGCCGGCGGCTGTGGCCGAGGGGACTGAGGCGCTCCAGTCACGATCTGCACGGCCACTACGGTCGGGGGTTCGAATCCCTCCTCGGGCATGGATATTTGTGCCGTCCTTAGTATTAGTTGATAAGTAGTTGGTAAGTCTAGGGACTGATGACCCCGTAGTTAAGTCGCAAACATTTGAACATTTGAGTCTGGCGGGGATCGACAAGTGTAGACCTGTCGGAGGTGTCGCCGGTTTGGCGGCGACGCCGGAGGCGGCGTTGGAGGCGTCCTCAAGTGCGTCAGTTATTAAGTGCAATTACATGTAACCTGTCAATCATCCTTAAGTGCGCTATTGTTAGAGTGTGAACTGGGGAGGGCAATTGGCAGAGTGCGGTAACGGTACCTGGCGTCGATTACAAACAAAATACTGGCGAATCTCGCTGCGCTTAAGCTGTTGTTGTTATACTACTTGTCACACGTCGTCAATAACCCCCTCCCCCCCTAACCTGTGACATTATATATGGATGATGGCCCTTTGATTCAGATTATTTTTCTGATTAATTAAATCCCTACCCGAAAAGAAGAAGAAAGCAGGACGTACCATTTACCGCAATCAGCAACACTGGGATACTCTCTTTGGCTCCCGACTGAAATGCGCAGGGGCACCGTCGTGCATAAAGCGTAAGTCGGTTCGTGTAGCGAGTGGTACATCATGATGCAGAATGCTCAATTCATTATCCAGAAACTGTCTATAGGCACTGCCAAACAAAGCGCTGTGGTATATCATGGGGTCCGAGTAACTGATTGTCCATGATACCATAGCAAATCAAATATTCACTTGAAAACTGTAGTTACGCGAGGATTCTCATACGCGCTCATTTGCGTGTTCTGAGCGTTCACGATACCAGGTAAAGGAACTCTTATCCGTAAACAGTATCCGACGGCAAACAATGGCATTTCGTGCCAGAATCAATCGAGCAATGCAGAGGGGCGTACAAAGCAACGTCAGTCGACATGCACGCGAACACTACAGGCCAAAGCTTGCACTAGCCCATGATGTAATGCGTATGACAAATGACGTTATGCAGCATAACTATGAAATTAAGCAATTTCAGACAAACTTTATGTAACATTTTCCTCTTATTTTGATGCTTACACTACATCCACGTTGTGTGTACATTTGCTTTTGGATCATTTTGTATTTTTGTTAATAGCGTGTATTTAATTAATTTTGCGAGGGTGGTCCCGTAAGTACCCGACCCAAAAAGAAAACACGAATATTTTGAAAAAAAAAGTATTTGTTTTTTAACATTATCTCATCTCAACTCTATACACTTTTCCCAGCAATGTTCAATAAGTTCGATACTCTTTCAATAATGAGAAATTTCCATCTCCTCAAAATAGTCATTAACTGCCGAAATCACGTTTTCATTGTTTTAAATCTTCGACCACCGAGCCATTTTTACACGATTGGGAACAGAAAATGATCTGAGGGGGCTAAATCTGGCGAATGGGGTGCGTGAGGTAGTAATTCAGACTTTCAAAAAACGTTCAAATGTTTGTAAAGCCTGTGGAACTCAACTACGGGGCTATCAGTCCCTAAACTTACAAACTACTTATGAACTACTTACGAACTAGGACGGCACAAATATCCATGCCCGAGGGGGGATTCGAACCCCCGACCGTAGTGACCGTGCAGACCGTGACTGAAGCGCCTCGTCTCCTCGGCCACCGCGGCCGGCCATAATTTTGCAGGTTCATTAGAATGGAATCTTAGGAATATGTTTGCAAAAAGTATTGCGATTAAAGTTGGTAGTGAAGGCGTAATAAATAGAAAACTCATCTGTGATGGGGCGGTTTTCATGAACCATATTCTTTATGACATCATATCTCTTGAAGTATGTCTCATACGTGGGTCTTAATCGCATAGAGATTTTGGTCTAACAGTAAAACATACATTTTTATAATACAGGGTGCTTATAATCAGGGTTGGGGAATAACGCGTTACTTTTAACGCCGTTACTAGTAACAGTTTCTTTTCGAAGGTAACGGTCGGTAACGGCGTTATTATTTGCATAGAGTAACTTTAACTGTAACTAAGTTACTTTTGTCGGTTAACGATTTAACGGCATATCGTTATTTTTTTGTCACAAGTAGCGTAACATATTTTTTGTAAGAAATTCAAACTGCAAAATACCATGCTTTTAATTTAGTGAAGAGAAAAAAAGAAACAATATTTGTTTCTAAATTAAATCTTTTCAACAACGTACGTTGCAATGTAAGAATTACATATTTTAGTACCGTTGTAACATTTAATAGTGCTCATTCAAAATAATTTTTATTTTATGTCACAACAATAAGTATATAACAATTACCTGACGCGTCACATGTAAATAGAGTGTAGTCTCTAATTATTTTTCACATCTTGCGACATGAAGAAGGCAGAAGACATACGGATGCGTTCGCCCGCTTATGCTGAAGTATTCGAATTTTGTACGTCGGGTGGAAAAAAAAATGATTCCTTTCGTTTTAAATAGTGTGTCGGTGGAATAATAATTCATTGCAGTCGAAACTCCACACCGAACTTAAGACGTCATATATAGGTTAGTTTTTCGCTCGCTGTTGGCATTAAAGCGTGTTTACAATGAGTTTGAAACATGTTCTGTAACGTTGTTTGCTACTAGTTCTGGACTACGGTACCAATTTTTAGAACATGCGGGCAACACAAAAATTGCGTTTCCTGGCTGTGTCGGTAACGAAACAATGTTCGTGGCTTGCTAGCACTAGATGCTTCTTTGCAGCGCTAATGTTCAGTTTTACTCTATAATTACATGATGTCTTTCGCCGGCCGCGGTGGCTGAGGGGACTGAGGCGCTCCAGTCACGGTCTGCACGGCCACTACGGTCGGGCCCCCCTCGGGCATGGATATTTGTGCCGTCTTTAGGATTAGCTAGTTCATAAGTAGTTTGTAAGTTTAGGGACTGATGACTCCGTAGTTAAGTCCCATAGACTTTACAAACGTTTGTTTTGTTGTCGTTCCGTGTGTTCCTTTACGAAATGAAGTAGACAAGAAGCAACATTTACGAACTCGTCGCTTAATAAGAGGCAGAGGTGCCTGTGAAATATTCGACGTCATAAAGATATTAAAAAGAAGCACGACTTCCTATAGAAAATTGCTACATTGTTTGGCACCAGCTTCATGTTAAGTGGATAAAACAACTAAGTCTCTCATTTCTCAACACCGCAGCAATAACAACAGGTTTCGTTATCTTATTTTGCAAAATGAGTTGTCATCAAGGTACGTTAGTTTGCGGCATGTGAAAGAGCGACGACATTTTACAGCGTATTTTATGAAGCAGAAATGCATACGTGTAGGAGGCAGCAATGCGTACTAAACGTGGGCGTGAAAAGGGGATCGTCAGCAACAGATTCCTTGTCACATTCATTTGTAGTGTTAGTGAGGCTAAAGAGGTTTCCTTTATTGAAAATGACAATTTGGATTAATGTGAAAACATAAATAAATATACGATCAATTAAATACATGTTTCAGTGCTATTAATATGACTGAATTACTTACACGTAAGCATATAATGACATAGGCTTATGGTTGGCTTTGAAATGTGGAGTAAAAGTGCAACGGTTTCACAGGCACTGTCTGTTGCCGAGAAACTAGTAACATGAGTTGTTTATCTTAACAACTGGCCCTGTAATGTTCATAATAATTTCAAAATCTGACGGCCACATCTTGGTGAAGCTACGAAAACCAAAAACGTCATTCAAATTCAAATGTTTTTAAACCTACTGGACCAAACTGCTATGGTTAACAGACCCTATAATTACAATCTAATTAAGGAAACTTTCACTAGGGACAACAGAAACACCCGTGCCAAGGGAGGATTCGAACCTCTGGTGGGAGCGACCGCCCATTCCGTAGCATGATGCCTTAGACCATGCGGCCATTCTCGCACGGCAGCGTGTCATTTCCGTCACATCTTCTATAATATGTATTTTGTCCTCCTCCAACAAATTTTTCGTCAAGTAACCTACTATTATTGCAGCGCCTTATATTACTATTATTCCTCTTCATCTGTCATAGCGTATGTATCGATGCGAATATAGTTTGAAATGTTTGTTCATTGCTGCTATTTCAGCGTAACAGACGATGCGAATGTATAGTAGACAAAAAAGTCTGCAGTTTTCAGGGAGACACGTATAACATGAAACGGAACTTTCATGAGATGGAGTGTTTGAAATACAACTTTAGCTGAAAATGAACAAACAGTGCAACTGAGACAGAAGATGCTGTGGGCAATTTATTTAATAATGCAAGAATTGTGTATTTTTATTATGTACGTATTAATGAATTTAATTATTGATTGACATTAAAGCTTGTTTCATTACGGATTTACAAAATGAGATACAATTACAATTTTTAAAAGTAACTTTAAATATACTTGTAACTGATACAGTTACTTTCGATGTATAGTAACTATAACTGTAAATACGTTATCTTCTGGGGAAGTAACTTTAACTTAGTTACTTTAAAAAAAGTAACTTTCCCAACCCTGGTTATAATTTAACTGAGACTGTTCTGGCAGCTGCTGTGCTGTCTGTATACATTGCAGGACGCTGAATCTTCGTGGGTGTGTTCAGTGATTTGTGCGCTCCCGGAGTACGATAAAAAAAAAATTATAGTTCCACTTTCTGCCACCGGGCGAAAATGTGGCGCTGTGAAGTCAGAATGTGAATTATTTCCTGATTCGACATCAGTATGCTGTTGATTCTTTAGTGACCCTTGTTGATGTTTCTGAAGTGACGTTGGTGTAAAGGGTTAAGAAGGTTGACGTTTTCTCTACGAACTGCAGTGACTATCGGGTATCAAGACCGCGCACCACCTCTAAAGTTCTTTTATCAGAACTGCTGCTACAGCAGTGCAGCATTGAAGAAATATTGCCGACAGAAAAAAAACTACAAAGAAGCCCCGTGTCAATAAATGGGATAAAAGGCATGATCAAGAAATTAGAATTAGGTGGTGCAGAAGGGAGAGTGAAGCGTCCCATTCCCATGGCGGTTGTTGATGAAGTTGCTGTAACTGTAGTCGACCGTGGAGCACAGGCATCATGTTCTGCAGGCAGTGCTTGGGCTTTGGCATGGGAATTCTCTCTGGTCAACCGTTCAAAAGATTAACACATTACACTGGTAGCCCTGAAAGACTCAAAATATCCATCAAATGCAGCCCCAGCATAGGTTACAACGCTGTGACTTTGTCCTTAGTTTTTGGTACGCATGGAAATGGACGACATTTGCCCAGGGAATATTATTTGGACGGACGAGCCACATTTTACTGTGCATGGTGCCGAGAGTGCACAGAACTGTTGCATATTGGGTTCTACTTCCACACACATTGTGCGGGATAATGTGAATGTGTAGTGTCTGTTCGAGCAGATGACACCTCGTGGGCCTGTTATGTGCACAATAACAGCTGCACTTATAAAGATCTCGTCATGCAATAGTTATTCCGGCTTTGCAAGAACGGAACTGTATCCACACCACTATTCACATGCACGATGGGGCGACACCAAATGTCGCTCGCCAGGTAAAACCTTCGAGAAACTTCTAGCGACGACCACATCACCTCTCGACATTTCCGAGGTGTTTGGCCTTCCAGATCCCCCGACGTAAATCCATGTGACTTCTGGTTGTGGGGATATTTAAAGGATCGTATCTGTCAGGGATATATCCGGACTCGTTCTGATCTAATGGACGGCATACGACGACATATCGCCCACATCACACTTGATATGCTGCGGGGAAACTGTAGACCATGACGTGTTACGGATGCCACATGTTGCTGAGTCGAGAGACTATATTGAACACATGTTTTAACTTTTGATCATATCCTAATAAATGTTTCAGAACTACCGTTCTCATGTGTTTGGTCTTTCCTCTCCTATTCCTGCACTTACACCACATTATAATCTACATTCTAACTTCTTACACCGCCATATTTTCGTATCGTGGCATAAAGTGAAACTATAATTTTTCTCATACTCCGCGAGCGCACATATTAGCGCAACCCACGAAGTTTCAGCGCCCTGCGATGTATGCAGCCCGCATTGCAGCACTCGAAACACGGCTACACTAAGAAATGAGAGATCGTTCTGTCTACCTCTCTTTCATTTATCCCCCTAGAGGTTGAATATTTACAAAAATAGCGAAACATGTTTTTCTTAAAAGTAATGTAATAGTGGGCATAATTTAGTGAGAATATGTCTTAGGTCTTTCAAATTATGATTAGAGTAACTATTCCTTTACACAAAGGCACTATTTAGCATGGTCTCCATTAGAAGCGACACATTTCCTCCATCGGAATCTATCACTCTAATCCTTTCTGACATAATTCTCTGTTGCTTTCACCTCATCTGTGTCCTGAAGATGTTGTCCCGAAACACTGCACTCTCTTTCGGTTCAAATCCATCCCCAACCATCCAGATTTAGGTTTTCCGTGATTTTCCTAAATCGCTCCAGGCAAATTTTGGGATGGTTCTTTTACCAGACTTACCCAAAAATCCTCGGGACGTTAAATCCTAAGATTCTTTCCTTCAGAATATGCTAAATTCAGATTCTATTGAGGGTGAGGAGCCACTGGCCCTATTTGCCAATCTCCTAACTTACGACCAAAACGTGTGGGGTATCGCATTTTCATGATGAATTTGGATCGCATTCAAATTCTTGTTTGGTCTCTCCTTCCTTATGGCTTTTCAAAGCTTCCTGAGAGTTGTAATGTAATAGTAGTTGTTCACGCTACAACCATGTTCTAGAAAATCAACGAGAATGACTCCCTTGTCATACCAAAAAACTGACGCCATGAGTTTCTTTGCTGATCGCTCGCTTTTGAACTTTTTAGGTCTTGGAGAAGAGATATGATGCTACTCCTTCGACTGATCCTTTTTTTTCCGATTTATAAGCACATATCTATATTTCATCCCCTGTGACCAGATCAGCTTCTGTTCATCAAATCACATTTCAGCTTCCTCGGTACCCACTTCGTACACTCCTTCCGATACCCAAGTCAATATTTTTCAACCTGTGGTTCGCGACGAAAATATCAAAATTACTCGATTGCTTGTTGATAATCTATTCTTAGTTGAATAGATCAAAGATTTGTTTATACACGTGTTAACAATGAACAAACGGAAGGATGAAAACTATTTTAGAGCTACCTGGCAAGAGCTACATTTGCAGGACAGAATACGTAATTTTGAGAAATTAAATTGTTTACATATTTACTGTGTAGTGGTACTTTTCTCAACGAACTTAATTCGCTTCTGAGCTTTATCTTCAATGCGAAACCTCGCTACGCAACATGTATTTTTCTGTCGCAATTCATGTAATAATATGATATGTTCCATTCAGGAAAATGGACTAAAATTTATCCTATAATGTACAATACTGTATTTATTGTTTTTTTTTTTTCAAGAAAGTTGTATCAACAGAAGAGAATTAATTTTGTTGCCTTTTGAAGATACACACATAGTTGTGTTACGGTACGGGGAGGGTTGGATGAGGGGTCGCCCAAATATTTTTAGCTGGGAGGAGGGCGCGTATTCAGAAAGGTTCGAAACCACTGCCCTAAGTCATTCGTGGCATTGTGGCCACAGCCTAGTTGTACAGCAAGTGATTAGTCTGTCCGCACGAATCAGTTCATCCAGACGTTGGCGGTTCACGTCAGTAGTCGCCTTACAGCCTCCCATTGCGTGGTTTGTCTGTAGTGCTGGTTTCTCCTTCTTTAAAATTCGTCACCTCGGGGTATCACACTTGTTAATCGTGCTGTTGCCGTAGATAATTTTCAGTCTCCTGTGGATGTCTGCATTGCCGTACCCTTCTTCTGTCAAGAATTCAATGACTGCGCGATATTTAAGCTTAGAACCCAGGGCCATTTCCTACGAAAAATGAAGTTACGGGACATGAGTATCCAGGAAGAACTACTCTACTAACATGTAAAATTTTGGTTAAACGCGTCAGTACATAAAAAGTCACGCCTCCCGTTTCATTAGTTTCGGAACGGCCGTCTTAATTTTCAAAAAGCCATTCATCCTCTTATCTAGGGATGGATTATCGAAAAATGCATTTTTAAACGACGTCTACAATTTAAGATCAATACCCTCTCAAAATTTTAAGCATCTCTCCTTAGCCGGCCGCGGTGGCCGAGGGGACTGAGGCGCTCCAGTCACGGTCTACACGGCCACTACGGTCGGGGGTTCAAATGCCCCCTCGGGCATGGATATTTGTGCCGTCCTTAGGATAAGCTAGTTGATAAGTAGTTTGTAAGTTTAGGGACTGATGACCCCGTAGTTAAGTCCCATAAGCTATACAAACATTATTATTATTATTATTATTATTATTATATCTCTCCTTAGTGGTTTGGGCTGGTCGATGATGAGTCAATCGGTGAGTTACCCTTTTTATGTATGGAGATTAAATTCAAATGTTCAAATGTTTGTATAGCTTATGGGACTTGAGTACGGGGTCATCAGTCCCTAAACTTACAAATTAACTAATACTCAGGACGGCACAAATATCCATGCCGGAGTGGCCGTGCAGACCGTGACTGGAGCGCCTCAGTCCCCTCGGCCACCGCGGCTGGCGAGATTAAATGGACATGTTATTAAACAGTTCTATACATTTTTGACTATTTCTAAATTAAAAACATCGGTTAACGACACAAATATTTACGTATTTAATAGTTTTCTTTCCACTTCAGGCGTCGTGTGACTTGACATACATGTCACTATGCAACTGTGTTGGTTGTATTCTACAGTCTGTGGTGCCATATTCTTGCCATATACATGCGTAATTCACGACATATACGTCGTTTCTGCGGCAGTATACTTTTGTAAATGTCTGGTAGTGCAGTATTTACTCTGCGCGTTTACTATCTGTAGTGCTGCAAACTGTCGCTATGTGTTTTCTGTTGTTTATTTTGTGGTGGCTGCACACGCAAACCATGCAACAACAAACGGAAGCTGTACTGCATATACCCACTGCCAAACAAACAGAAGAGCGACAGAAGAACGCACATCAGCAGCCGGTGACACTGCGCATATTAAACACACAAAGTAAAAACTAGTACACATGTGTGATAAAATATGCCGACAAGTACTAGGTCAGCCAAACACTATTTCACTGCGGTGTGTATGTGAAGAAAGGGCCCCACGGGATCATGGTGGAACGAATAGCTGTTAAAAACTGGCTCCAATTATTGATCTATATTCCCCCGGGTGCCCGTGCTCTCTATTCCTGGCGGACACCACCTGGCGGGCACTGTTTGAGTGGGTGGAGAGCTTTTGTGTGCTCGCAGCCGGCGGTTGCCCAGCTACCCACATAGCCAGAGCTGGCAGCAGTCGGGTGAACTGTTCGCGATGACTTAATGCAGAGTTAATGGTGGACATCCGGAGCTCGTCACATTGTACACTGGGATCGTGGGATAGCGATATACTCAGGTTCAGATGGCGCTGGTATCGCGTGCACAAGGTACAACAGGCCGATGGGTTGGCAGAGCTGTCGTTTGCATTCCAGTGACTCGTGGAAAAAGGCTTCCGATATGGTAATGACCGCACGACAGGAATTAACAGACTTTGAACGCGTTGTTGTAGGTAGAGATAGACGAATGTGTTATTGTATTTCGGAAATCGTTACTGTATTCGGTATTCCAAGATCCACAGCATAAAGATAGTACTAAATTTCAAGCATTACCTCTCACCACGGACAACTCGTGGCCGATGCTCTCAGGCTAGAGGAGAGACATTTGCGTAGAGTTGTCACAGCTAAGAGACAAGCAGCACGGCTTGAAACAATCTTCATCTACATGAATATACCGTTTTTATGATATTTCTCTACAGTTCAAAATGTTCAAATGTTTGTAAATCTATCGGACCAAACTGCGTGGTCATCAGTCCGTAGCTTACAAACTACTTAAACCTAGGTAAACTAACCTAAGGACAAAAAACACACACACACACACACACACACACACACACACACACACACACACACCCATGCCCCAGGGAGGACTCGAACCTCAACGGCAAGCTACCGCGCGCTCCGCAGCGAGGCGCGACCGCTCGGCTACTCCACCGCGGCTCTCCAGAGTTCCATTCTCTAATAACTTGCGGGAAAAAGGGAACACGTAAATCTTTCCGTTTCCGATACGATTTCTCTTATTTTATTCCTATGTAGGTGGGCGCTAACATATTTGCATCCGGAACAAAGTTGGTGAAAGAAATTCCGCAAATAGACCTCGCTGCAACGAATAATGCCTTTCTTTTAATTATTTCCACCTCAAATCGTGCATCATTTCCGTGGAACTCTCTCCGCTATATAGCGATAAAACGAACTGCCCTTCTCTTAACTTTCTCTATATCCTCTGTCAGTCCCCCCTTCCTGGGGATCCCACAGTGTTCAGCAATAATCCGACGCACAAGTGTAGTGTTGGCAGTATTTTTAATACAACTGTTGCATCTTCTAAGTATTCCGCCACAGAAAAGTAGTCTTCCCTACAATATTTTTTGTGTGTTCTTCCCAATTTTATTTGTTCGTTATTGTAATTCTTACGCATTTAGTTGAATTTACGGCCTGTAGATATCACTGATTATAGTGTAAAATAACTTAAACGGATTCGTTTTAGTGCTGATATGGATGATTTCACACTTATTATTTAGGGTCAATTGCCAATTTTTGCACCATACAGATATCTACATCATTTTGCAGTTGCTTTTGATCTTCTCGTGATTTTATTAACCGATAAATTACAGCACCATCCGCGAACACTCTTAAGAGTGCTGCTCACATTGTCTCCTAAATCGTTTATAAAAATAAGGAATTGTAGGGGCCCATAACACTTCCCCGAGGAACCCCAGATGTCAATTCTGTTTTACTCGATGACCTCCGTCATTTACTACGTACTGTTTTATTGAATATCGTTAACAGCCAATGGCAGCTGACGACCTACTCGGGGGCCTTTGCTAACGGCGGGACATCGTCTGCAGCCTCGTTACCAATTGGACTGCAGACTACTGGAAAACCGTGATTTGGTCAGATGAATACCGATTTCAGTCTAACAGCTGAGGGCAGGGTTTGAGTGTGGTGCAGACCCCACGAAGTCATGGATCAAAGTTGTCCACAAGTCCGTGCACGCTTGTGGGGTAGTTTGTTTTTACGTCTAATTGACTGGGCCTTCTGGTCCAACTTAACTTACATTGAGTGCGTGCTAGAAGATGCCTTTGAAGGACTGGTTTGTGGGAGAAGACTGAGAGGAAGGCCGCGGTGGAGTAGCCGAGCGGTCTAAAGCGTCTCGCTGCGGAGCGCGCGGTTGCTCGCCGTGGAGGTTCGAGTCCTCCATGGGGCATGGGTGTGTGTGTTTGTCCTTAGGTTAGTTCACCTAGGTTTAAGTAGTTTGTAAGCTACGGACTGATGACCACGCAGTTTGGTCCGATAGATTTACAGACATTTGAATTTGAAATGAGAGGAAGAATGAGATACAAGATGATAGATGACTTAAAGGGAAGAGGAAATTATGCGAACCTGAAGAGGATGGCGGAAGACCTGACAGCCTGGAGAACTGCCGTGTGAAAATCTGCCTTTTGGAAGAACACCGATGATAATGAGTGGAAATGGTTATGTTCTATTACTGGGACTCCTTCTGTAACAATTCCTGTGTATCCTATTGTAACACACAGACTTTTTGAGGACACACAATGGGCGGCCGCAACGGCTGTGCCCTAATTAAGAAACAGTGCAAAATAAAGTTAATTGCGTTATTTCGACAACAGATTAGAGTTGTCGGTAAAATTAAGAACGCCTTGATACCAATAACAGACCGGACGGATCCTTAATTAAAAAGTTGCTAAATTAAATCAAACAACTGTTCTGTTATTAAGATATTGTACGCTCTTTCTTCAGTGAAACTATTAGTCTGACTAATTTGCGATTCTACGAACAGTCTCAAATAATATGTAATCTTCTATCCTCTTTCGTAACTTGCATGTACTTACATAGTGCCAAAGTGAAAAGTTTTTCACTCCCAGCACTGCGCTTCTTCTGCTGCTACCGCCGCGCCGCATTGGCACGCGCCAAGCAAATTGTCGCACCCAGCGCGGTGAACTCGCGCGTCGCCAAACGGTAGCACCTAACGCCTTCCAACAAACGGGAAAAATAAATTCAAACCTTTCCGAAACTTTTTTCTCGCTTAGATCCCCACAAAAAAAAGTAAAGGGGAAAAGTTTGTCGCTTACTACGTTTCTGACGTCTGTTTGGTAAAAGCTCTGCTCCAGACGTGAAATTTTAATTTATTACTTTACTATCAATGAATGCTTTGGCCAGAAAGTTTGCAGACATCGACAACACACAGCACTGAAGGCAATTACAAAATTATTTTGCCGCGCGACGGTTAGTTTAGGAGATGTGGTGGGATAAACATAGAGTAGCGCGAATAAACAATTTCTCAAAAAAAGTTTAAATATTCTCTTGTTCAGTGACAAAATGTTGTAATTTAATAAAAAAAAATAAAAGGTGTCAATAGGTAGTCCTCGTAACACTCTGCTGCGTTATGACGCCAAATTATAAAATACACGACTTTCATTTTTTGTGTTCTGGCGGTCTGTCTCGCATGGTTAGGAAAACGTTCCACGAAGCGATACGCGAGCCACGGCTGCCGTGTCCCCTGCTCACCAGCAGTGCGGAGAAGCAGGCACACACTTCTGATAGGCTAATGCAAGCAGATCAGGCAACAGCACCCGAATCTCTACCGAAAGGCTTACAAAATTAAATAGGGGAACTGATTCGATAACTAGACCTCTCGGTGCGCTCTCTCACTGAACCGTACTTTGGTGCACCAAAAAGATACAGAATAGGGCCCCTGGCCACAATTGTTCGCGATTGGTTTGGAAAACATTCTGGTCAGTTCCAGCGAATAATTTGGCCACCCAGATTGCCTGAGTTGAATTCCACCCATCATTTAAGGGACATAATCGAGAGGCAATTCAGTGCACAAAACCAGTTCTGGTTACATTTCCTGGCTTATGTAGGACTCTTAGTGGCAGGAAGGCTTAATTTTCTTGCAGGGTACTGCCAACCACCTCAGTCCTTACCACATGCAGTTGCTAGGCAGATGCCCCAACACAATATTGGGAGGTATCCCATGTTATTTGTCATCTCAGTGTACAACTAATATTACAAAACTACATGAAACAACCACCAGGATAACCGCGTGAGTTAGCACGCCGCTTCCGGGTTTGGGGTACGAGTGTTGATCCCGGATCAGATTCGACAGCCACTGTGCCGGCCATCCTGGATGTTGTTTTCAGGCAGATTCCAAATTTGTTCAAATGTTTGTAAACCTTTTGGACCAAACTGCTATGGTCATCAGTCCTTAGACTTACAAACTACTTCAACTAACTTGCAATAAGCACATAACACCCCCCCCCCACACACACACATAAACATACATACAAGCCCTAGGGAGGACTCGAACCTTCGGCGGGAAGGGCCGCCCAGTCCGTAGCGTTACACCTTAGAGCACGCGACCATTCCCCGCAGCTGGGAGTTTTTCGCCTCCGACAAGGCGAATGCTGGGTTGTTATCCTGGTTCTGTTAGTTACACGGTTCGCAAACATCTAGAAACACTTTCGCGCATTTTCTGATGGATGACACTACTCGTAGGCAGTAGGAATACAGCCGCGCGGAAGTAGCCGCGTGGTCTAAGGCGTCATGCTACAGACTGGGCGGCCAGTCTCGCTGGAGGTTAGAGTCCTCCCTCAGGCAGGCATGTGTGTGTGTGTGTGTGTGTGTGTGTGTGTGTGTGTGTGTGTGTGTCCTTAGATTACTTTAAGTAGTTTGTAAGTCTAGGGACTGCTGACCATAGTAGTTTGGTCCAATAGGTTTAAAAACATTTAAACATTTTTGTTAAAGGGATGGTGACATGAAGAACATACGGTTACTCCTTAAATCCGAAATTATGTTGCCAACCCCTAGGAAATGCGGGACAAAGGTGAAAGAAAAAGAAGAATATTAAGAAGCTATATGAAGTGTGACAGACACAATGTCACTGAGAATTAAAATGTTTATGAATTCTTCCATCACTTATTGCTAGAACAGTTCCATATTTGAGATTGAAAACGAACGCTTTTGGTTCTGATAATTTTTATTTATTACAAACTAGTTTTCGGCTTATTAAGCCTTCTTTAGAAAACATCTTTGGAAGATTTCTGGAAAAATTCTGACACGGGACGCCTTTGACATCGAAAACACCGAACTACAGGAAACCATGGTTAGAGTACCACTTGATAATAAAAGAAAACACAGTGGTCTGTGTCACTTTCATGCAAAACGTTGATGTGTACCACAACTGATATATTAATAGAGAGAAACGTAGCAATAAGATACCATATTAACACAATTATTAATTATCAATACTATAGGCAGGATATCACACGTAATTTAGTGATGTCAGTGTATCATTAGGTATAACACACGTATACTAAACATCTGATAGTGTTTACGTTCATTCTCAAAGTACAAGTGCGCGATTTCGCTGTAGTATTTAAAAGAAAGTGGAAGAGAACAATGTGCACATTTTACCTAATCCATCGTTTTACGCCCAAAATCACTTTCTCGTTCACAATCCATTACCAAAATACACGAATTCGTAAATATTCATCAAGGTATTTTTGTACCATAAACATCCTCTTATGAAGTATAGGAAATAAGTCATGTTTCCCAACAACTTTGTTTTAATCAATTTATCCTAAATCCGCTTCTTTACTTTAAGGACTATAAGGTCTAAAAGTAACAAGGAAGGAATATTAATGTTTAACACTCCGTCGACAGTGTAGTTTATAGATGGGGAAGGAAATCGGTCGCGCCATTTGGAAAGAACCATCCCGGCATTTGCCGGGAGCGAGTTAAGGAAATCACGGAAAACCTAAATCTTGATAGTCGGAGATGGATTTGAAGCACCGTTCCTCCGAATGCGAGTTCAGTGTGTTACCACTGCGCCACCTCTCTTGTTACTATACGGTGTGTAGTATAAATGTCTTCTGCTATTATAATTGCCTTACGCAGATCGTTTTCGGTACTATTTATTGAAGACACAGTGATACACTGGCGTCGCTGAATAACGTATTGATATCGTGTTACTTTCTGCGAGATAAGTTTCGGGACGCGTTAGCTGCGATTTTAATTTATTTCAAACATTAACATCTCCTCGCATTTTCTCCGGACGCAATTGACTTATTGCGATGTAGCAACGCCATTTTTTTGGTCTGCTATTGAATTGCTTAGAAATAATATGGAGTATATCTTGCGTCCCTCAGGTCGTTAGGAACACACTCTGAGCAAGGTATCAAAGTGGGTGGTCACACGCGAAGAAGCTGGACAGGAGCATAGTAATTAGTAACACATGAAATGAAAAGCTCTGACCAATACTTATCTTTAGGCATATTTCTCAAGTTGAAATACAACACAAAAGAGCTTCCTGCTCTATAGCAAATAACAAAGTAGGCCTGTACGACTAAAAAAATAACAAGAAAATACCAGAACCAAGCAGTGAAGATT
This sequence comes from Locusta migratoria, assembly GCA_026315105.1. Classification (NCBI taxonomy): domain Eukaryota; kingdom Metazoa; phylum Arthropoda; class Insecta; order Orthoptera; family Acrididae; genus Locusta; species Locusta migratoria. The sequence continues at coordinate 141,606,138 of CM048749.1, read as the reverse complement.
TGCATGTCAGTTGGCAAGTCAGAGAAGAACTGTCCGTCATTCCATACTTGACGTAAGTCAGCTAAGTTACGTTGGCCCAGGAATAGCTGCCGACTACCACGTGACATGCAGCTGACCGAAAGTAAGAAGCGATTGTCGGCAATCCACACATTAAAGGTTGTCGCTACTTTCTATATACAGGGCTTTACAGAAGGCGCGAGAGCTGCGTCCCCGTAGGCTCCAACGGGCCGTGAATGGAACTTCTGGCGTGGCCGTGGCTGTCGGCACCACGCCCTCCTGGCGCCGGCCAAGGGCTTTTCGAAGAGTCGTGGCTGCAGACGATTCATTGTCGATTAAAAACAAAACTACAAGTTTATGTTGAGAGTAACATTTGTTTACGTTTTAGACTGTCTGATAGTACTTACTTTCATAACCTCCTGCCCGTGAAAGTCGATTTTCAATATCTATTGTTGTTCCAGAGGACTTTTCGGAGAAAAAGTTGAGTGGGACACCCTGCATATTAGTGATCCAATTTTGATAAAATCATGCCTATGTTGACCCAAATTTCGCTCAAATTTCTTGTGAAACCGCATGAAAATTCGTGTAATAATTCGAAGGATGAAATTTACAATGATAGAAGTACTTGTTGTTTTCACTCCAGACTGGTTTGATGCGGCTATCCACGCTACCCTGTCCTGGTGCAAGTCTCTTCATCTGAGACTACGTTCGGCAACCTCCGTCCTTTGAATCTGCTTACTGTACTCGTACCTCGGTCTCCCTCTAAGATTTTTACTCCACACTCTTCTATCTAATGCTAAATTGACGATACCTTGATGTCTCAGAATGTGCCCCACCAATCTATCCCTTCTCTTAGTCAGGATATGCCAGAAACTCCTCCCCGATTCGGTTAAGCACCTCCTCATTAGTTACGTGATCTACCCATCTAATTTTCATCATTCGTTTGTAGCACCACATTTCAAAAGCTTCTATCATCTTTTTGTCTGAACTCCTTATCGTCCACCTTTCACTCCCATACAGTGCTACACTCCAGACAAATACTTTCAGAAAGGACTTCCTAACATTTAAATTAATATTGGATGTTACCAAGTATCGCTTCTTTAGAAATGCTTTTCTTTCCATAGCCATTCTGCATTTTATATCTTCTCTTCTTCGGCCATCAGGAGTTATTTTGCTACCCAAATAACAAGACTCATCACTAATTTTATTGACTCACAACCTAATCTAATTCCTTCAGCATTGCCTGATTCTCTAACACTACATTCCACTACCTTCGTTTTGCTCTTGTTAATGTTCATCTTATATCTTCCTTTCAAGACACTGTCCATTCCATTCAATTGCTCTTCCAGATCGTCTGCAGACTCTGCAGTGGCGTATAAGGGGGGGGGGGGGGGGGCTGTCGGGCTGCAGCCCCCCCCCCCCCCAGACCGTCCTCGAACCCCCCTCTCCCCAGACCCTTCTCGAGACCATGCTTAGAGAGAGGGGAAAGCAAATAAAAAGGCGCAATACTGCAGGGCGACGTTTTTTGAAATCACGTCATTTCGGATTGACCTCAGCCCCCACCAGACATCGATCCTCGATACGCCACTGAGTCTCTGACAAAATTACCGACAAACTGCAAAAATTGTTTGCGTTTATGAAGCAGACAATGTCGTTGAGAAATACGGCAGTCACTTAGAAACGAAGAATCTTCAGTTGGACTGACATCTCAAATAATTTTCGACACTTCTGAAACAGATCAGATACTGGTAAGATGTATATCTGTACCCAGCCTAAGTAGAATGAAACACCACAGTTTCGATACTGTTCGTCTGTTCTCGCCAGCTGGCATTGGATTGAAACACTATTATTTTTTATATCAGGCATGGTGGCCACTGGGTGACCATTTTACCCTACCCAATAGGGCGAAGTGGCCATTTTGCAAAGTAAGTAAAAACGGTTTTTCCGCAAAACATAACTGAAACAGAATAAAATTTTCGCATAGACATAAATAAGCTAACTTATTCCTAAATTTTATTTATTTCTAGCAATTTTTACTTACTAGTATTGCCTATGGTCGAAAATCGACCAATTGTGTTTACAATGGTCACTGGGGGTAAAATTTTACGTATCATGTCGGCGGCCTCGCGTGATTATGTTGCCAACATCAACAACACGATGGAAAATATTTGCCCATTTGTTCGAACCACGTAGAATGACTCGATTAGTTATCATACAGACCATGAAGTAAACAAATAATGCTGTTCCTGCTTTGTGGTTGACAGATTCTTGTATTTGCTCTCGTAAAGCGAAGATTCCATGAGAAAACATCAACGTTGTCAAGCAATTCGCTAAAATGAAGACTCACAGGATTCTCACTATTCAGCATCTGTTGCCAACATTATCATAGGAGGCCGCTGGGATATATGGTAAAGTTTAATCGGCACTAGGAAGTATGAAACGGTATCTTTTACGTGTTAAGGAAAATGCCTGACACAATAACAACAAATAAAAACGGAAGTATATACTTCTCATGCCATTTTCGAATTATATCCACTTCTTTCACCTCTGGCAGTATTGCTCATGTGAAAATTACCGAGTAGCACCGTGGTTCGGAACCCACGTTAAACTGTAGGTCCCCCTATAACTGGCTGGGTAAGTCAGTTCGAAGGTCGGAGGAGGGCAACGGCACACCACCTACAAATAGCACCATGCGTAGTAAAGCACTGTTGTGTTCAAGCCAATCTTCGGATTGTTGACTGCTTTACCTATAACTGTCATTAGCCTAATATTTGAAATGGAACTACAATTTTGGTGTTGGTATATTTATACAACGCCAAGAAATAATGTTATTTCGATACTGCGATATTCAGAATTCCAGAGCTGACAACATGTCGACTTCATAGTTCCACCCGTGCACCGCTACATGCCTCTCCCGGCGCATCATCATTTATATCGGCATTCTCGACTTCGTAGTTCCACCCGAGCACCGCTAGATGCCTCTCCCGGCGCATCATCCTTTATATCGACATTCTTATGAAAACATCCATTTCCTTTAACAACTCTTAATCACTGCGAAAATGAAGCATTTGAACGGCATAGGAAAGTGAGTTGGGAGCACTCCATGTTTCGATATTCACTTATTTTAATACTGCAGATGCGCTGCAGTCGAGGCGAATAGCCAATCACTGAGCTTATATTTGGAGAATATTTGAAGAATGTAGAACTTGGTCCAAGCTGTAGATAGGGAAAATTTCTACTTCCTTTTACCACTTTTAATGGTTAAATGCACACATAATATTTGTATTCGTGAAATCTACGACAAACAATCTCTCGAATCATGTAACTTTCATTGGCCTTCTTGTACGAATAAATTAGTAATCTGTACCACAAGTTTCGTGTTAGCTTATTTATATAATGATCTATAAAACATTTTTCTATACATTTCATTCCATTCCATGATGGTGGTGGTAAGGCGGCTGGTGCACCAACAGTGTTAAATAATTTGAAAATGTTCAGTCTCTGTTGCAATATTTTATTATCCAATAACGCGTTTCGAGCTGTTGGCGCATCGTCAGACTGGAAAAAGACATATGTTTTGTTACAGTCCGTGCACCTGGCGCGCAGCGAATCTAATGTGGCTAAGGTGAGTAAATTTGAAAATTCTTTGCAGGCGCCCAATGACGACACAAATTGTTAAGATACCTCCTCCACAGGTATAGATAGTTCTGTGGCTCCATATCCGCCCAGGTAAGTCTGAATTTTCAAATTTACTCACCTTAGCCACATTAGATTCGCTACCCGCCAGGTACACGGACTGTAACAAAACATTTGTCTTTTTCCAGTCTGACGACGCGCTAACAGCGCGAAACGCGTTATTGGATAATAAAATATTGCAACAGAGACTGAACATTTCTTAATTTTAAGAACATTTTTCCTTAGCATGCCCTCCCCCGCCCCACCCCCTCCCCTATCCCAGACAACATTGTCAAAGGCTTTCTCCAGACCTTTCCTTCAGGAACAGTGTTGTTATAGATTGACTGGTGTTGTGCAGGCGGGTCGGTGGAGGGAGCGGGCGACGCGCGGCCGGCGAGCGCGCCCAGCCTGCAGCACGCGTGGCCGTGCGGGCAGTGCCGCTTCTACAACGTGAGCGTGAGCTCGCGCTGCGCCGTCTGCGGCTGCCGGGACCCCGACCAGCAGCGCCAGCACGCCGCGCTGGCCGCCGCCGCCGCCGCCGCCGCCGCCGCAGACTCCGCCCCCCACCCCGCCCCAGCCGCCGCCCCCGCCACCGCCGCCTCCTCGCCCGTCCCCACCTCCAAGGCGCCCAGCGATGACGCCTGCCAGCAGCAGCGCTCGCCCAAGAGGCACTACAGCTCTGTCTACGAGCGGGTCAAGTCCAAGGTTAGTATATATTCATCTTCATAGCACATTTTTTCCCCGCTTTAAAGAAGTCTTACCAATTCTAATACAACTAGTCTAACCCCCCCCCCCTCAACATATATATATATATATATATATATATATATATATATATATATATATTTTAAAATTGTCAGTTACAAAAACTGAATACTCTCGTTCTGGAAGATAATTCATCCCTGAATCAGGAATTGATATCAAAATGTCTGTATCAGTCTTAACTCCCTTGTAATACTGGTTTCTGAAAATGTTGGCCACTGTGGAGCGGCCGAGGACATTGTGGCGCTACGCTACGATGCGTGAGGCCGTTTCCCCATTGGGGGTTTGAATCCCCCCCCCCTCCCTTGGGAATGGATGTATGTGCCGTCTTTAGTATAAGCTAGTTCATAAGTAGTTTGTAAGTTTAGGGACTGATGACCCCGCAGTTAAGTCCCATAAGCTGAACAAACATTTGAACATTTGATTTGAAAATGCTGATGTCAGCCAAACGTACGCATTAAGTTTCTGGCAAAAAAAATTGTTTGAGAGTTTGGAAAACATTGTTCCCTATTAGAAAAGCAGCGAACTGGTATATGGTTGCAAATGAAATATAAGTCAAGGTCGCAAAAAGCTTTTGCAATTTACTTATAATAAGGTTACCGTTTTCGATCTACAGAGAGCAGTATCAGTCACTTCATGCTCATCGTCTTGGCACCGACGTTGAGAAGAATTCAATTTGACGATCTCTCCATAGATCGAAACTGGTCAACTTATTATAAATAAATTGTACAAACTTTTTGTGAACTTAACTGATATTTTCATTTTGGACAAAAATTTGCATCAGTATTTATTCGAAGTAATGAGCAGTGTAAGAGTAAACAAAAGTGAATAAGCATAGCTAATAATGCTTTCGTCCTAATTTCTGCTATATTTTGCCTCAAGAACAGACAACACTCACTTTCTTATCAGGAAGAAGATTAATTTCTTTTAATCAGCCTTTTGCTTCGACAAATTGAAATCGCAAATATCTCATTGAGATCGCCTTAAAAGAAAGTGACTCAACTACATCACATAATGCGCAAAATTTTGGGTTGGCATCCATACCTTTTTCATCTTCTATTTCTTTGTCTCCATATTTATCTTCCCTCACTGTCATTTTCTCAAGAGACATTGCTACCGGCAATTCATCTCTGTGACTTAAAAGTGTTAAAGCAGGTGGTTTTCACACAGTCTGTTGTGTGATCTGTTTGTACCTTCCAAACCATGTTGTCACCAAATACTGTGAGAACCTCTTCCATTGCTCTAAATACTGTGAGAACCTCTTCCATTGCTCTATGTTACTCTGCAGCCAAATATGCAGCCCTAGTATGTTACAAGTCATGTCATGCCAGGATGGTATATGTTGCTCTTAACAATACCTGTCGCATCATTACCGGATGTCTAAGACCTACCCCTTTGGAGAAACTGTACCGTCTCGCTGGTATTGCTCCTCCTGATATCCGTCAAGAGGTTGCAGTAATAAAATGAGATGAAGATGGTGGAAACATATGAAGCTCACCCTCTGTTTGGATACAGGCCAGCAACTCCAAGACTTAAATCTAGGCAAAGTTTCCTCAGAACAACAGAGGCTCTTAATGGGACACCTCAGCAATCCCGAATCGTCATGTGGCATGCAAGCTGCAGTTGCTCTGAAGAATGGCAGACACTAGTGAAGAACTACCACTCGGTCACATAGAAAAATGGAGTACTTGGAGATCACTGAACAGATTACAGGCAGGTGCGACAAGATGTAAAAGCAACCTACAGAAGTGGGGAGCCCCCTTTTTGTGTGTGTGATGCAATCCAGATGATGTCTCATTTGTTGCAGTGTAATTGGTCCTAAAACATGTGTAGTATAAGATCTGCTTCAGGCTACAAAAATGCACTGGATGTCACCAACTTATGGGCAAAAGTAGTATAGACACTTTTGTTAAGTGTGACTTTGTATATAATCCAGTAAGTGTTTCTTAATGCTTCTGATATGAATAAATAAATGTGTGTCATATCCTCTCCACGAGCCTGTCAGGCGTGCAACATATGTCAAATAGCATATGTGGGGTCCCCTCACATGAAAAACTCTTCACCAACAAAACAGAAAGCATTTCACAATGTCAGAGCTTTTTCACTAATGACAGTGACAAAGGAAACACAAAGTGACATCATTTCGATGCAACCCATGCGTGACTCATCTGCCTCCTTTGTATACTGGTGGCGAATGTTGGAACTGATGGTTTATAGACAATTACTCCCTCCAGAAATAAATAAAAGGGGATTAATTAAGCCGTACCCAAGTAACCAATATGCAGCACATATTAGGTGTGTAATAGAGTTCTCTACACATGAAAACTGAGCCCAACAGTAAAAAATGGAGTTCATGTTTGTATTCACTAACCACAACTTAACTTAGAACACCATCCCCATTCTTCGTAACAAAAATGCTGTTGAGCAGTGTAATCACACTAATATACAAGGTGATTTCTTTCCATTGTGTACAAATTTCAGGAATTGATCGATGGGAGGACACAAGCCAAAAAAATTTCTAATGAACTTATGTCCGCATTTGCATGATTTCCGTACTAGAGAACATTTATTCAGTCTATACTTTTTTTACAGAGACTGCAGTCTAATACAGGCTGTACCATGCAGCCACAGTTACAGTGTGCTGAAAATGGTTTTATGTGCCTCATTGTATGTGTATTCATCATCCATTCAACCCACTAGTGCTAAAATTGTGGTGGTGACAATGCTGCATGCAAACACTGCTCCAGTGCCTCCACATTTGGAATAGACTCAGCGTACACAATACTTTTGAGATGACCCATAATCAGAAATCACACAGTTTAAGATCCAGTGAATGAGCAGGCCATGCAATTAGACCTCCTTGTCTGATCCATTCACCAGGGAAGGCATGATTGAGAAGTGTCTGGACATTAATAGTAAAGGGGGTGTGACCACCATAATGCAACAGGCACCTAACTCCACTGTAGCTGATATGTATTAAATTGTATTGAGGTGAGAAAACTCATGGGATATTTCTTAATGCCATGTCACCTCTTGCCCAGTGAAATGCAGCACCTAGATGTGGCACGGACTCAATAAGTTGTTTTAAGTTTTCAGTTAGAACATTGTGAATTGCTGCCTCTATATGCATCCAATATTGCGAAAATGTAGCCACTTCAGAATTTTGTAAATTAACATGAACATACATGTTCAGGTGATCTTAGAGGTCATATCAGTCACTGGAATTGTCCAAAATGTACTCCAAAACAATCACAAACAGTTATGTCCTGCTGACACAGCACATTTCAATTGGGAATCGGATGACCAAGCCATGAATTTCCAGTCATCTAAGGTCCAAGGGACATGTTCACAAGCCCAGGAGAGGCACTGCAGACATAGTCTGTTATCATAGGCACGCAAATCAGTCAACACCTAATTATACTATCCTTCATAGATTTTTGTAGATATTTCACAGTGCCTTATCTGTTAGCTCTGACAACTATATGCAAACACCACTGTTTTCAGTCATTACTTGCAGACTGTTGGCCATTGCACTGTCCCATGTGAGAGATAAAATACGGCATTCAAAGCATTCTCTCAGAATGTTTAATTCCTAAGTGATTACCATTATGTAATGTGCCAAGCAGCAAACTCCAACTATCATTCCACATTTAAAGTCTATTAATTCCTGTCAAGTCACATGGGAAACATTTCCATGTGAATCACTGGATTAAAAATGACAGATCTCCCAATGAACTCCCCTTTTATATCTTGTGTACATAATACTACCACAATATTTACATGTTCATATTGCTATCTCATGACTGTGTCACTGCAGTGTACATTGTCAGTTCTTTTGGACATCTCCAAAAGAACAAACACCGTTGCTCAACTCGGCATTAAAGAGGAATTTCTGACAAATTGCTTTTATGTGTTAAAATGCATTTAGTGTTGACATTTTTTTTTTTTTTTATTTCTGCCAGACTGAGACCCAAAACCCAGACTTCCTGCTTCACACAAGTGGGGCATTAATCACTTCAACCATCAATAGTGCTTTCTTTTCATGGCTTTCTCAGGAAAGACCCATGAAAAAATGTGCTTTTGTAAGCCATATAAAGACCATCATACACCACACATACTGTGCAAAAACAAACTGATTTGCTTAGTTTGGCTCGGCTGCAGGAAATGTGTAATATTTAAATTTTGACACTTTACTGTAGGGTAGCTATAGCAAATTATTTCTTCTGGCATGTATTTAAAATGCTCACTAGGCCAAGGCTATTCATACATTACATTTTCCATCATATTAACACTATGCACTGTTGTGCATGGTAAGATTAAAGTAGACAAAGATATTTTCATAATCTACCATACTACCAAATATTATTTTGACTGTTAAGCCTGAATGCCCTGTTTCCCTCTCTCACCTTTATTAATATATATTAAAAAAGGGGAAACAGATGCAGTTTGAGGGGAGTGGGTGGCAGCTTCGTAGCCCCTCCCACCTCCAGATTCACCTATGATTGTTTCCATTAATTGAGTCAGTTGTTATAGGATTACTAAACGTGCTATAATGCAATGAAGCCATAAATGTGAAAATTAAATGTTGTCCTTGAACACCAAATTTTAGAGGTTACAGTGGAATAATTTGTAACAAATATTATATTGCCAATAAAGCATGTTGAAGATGAAGTAAACAGTGACAATATTTGAAAGCAAACTAATAGTGTAAGAAAATTATGATTAAGAGTGAAGATAAGAAAAGGAGGAGCACCGTTGAAAAATGTATCCATTTCGTAATTGTAAAAGAAGAAATTAGGCGTTTTTCTTTATTAATTTAGGAATTTCTATTAAGTCTCAATATATTATTTACAGGTTAGTCGGTCATCACCGCGTGAATCTCCGATGGTTCAGCGTATGTTGCTTGATGCAGCTGCCTGGAAAGCTAGACCACATTGCCTTGGTGTCAGCAATAATGAAAAAAGCAATGCAAGAAGCAGTCAGTCACCAGCTAAAATACAGGAACCTACCACGACGTGGGTTTGTCAAAGGTTTGCAAATGTTAATTTGTTCAGTATGCTTCTTTGTGTTTCATTTATAGTTTTTAACTAGCAACCCAACCTGACTTCACACGGTTGAAATTTTAATTCTATGTCTATAACAATTGATATGTGTGTATGAGTTTTATTTGTTACTATTTCTATCTAATATGATTAAACACAATGAATATCATGCTTATACATTCTTCAGTGTGTTTAATCCAAATTTACGTAGTAATATTACAGTCTAATGTATTTGTACAAGATGGAATGACATTAGCACCCCTAGTGGAAAAAGTCAACCATAGTGGCACTATCAATGTACAGTCTGACACAAGTCACAGAAGTGACACTAGCACTCCAAGTGGCAGCACTGCAGTTACAGGAGAATGGCATGGAACAAACAGTTGGGCTAATCTAAAGAATTCCTGCTTGCTCCGACAATCTTTGAGTCCTTAGAAAACATACATACCTACATACATTTTTTATAGATATAGATTGATTTTGTAGCCAGAGACTGTCATTTTACATTTGTCTAATGTACTCTCATTAGGCTGAGGTCTCGCTGCCCTTTTATTAATCTTAGTTCCATATACAAACTGGGTAATTTCAAGCTTGCAACTGGCAAGTCCTTTCATTTAGAGTGTAATTCTTTTAAACCTCAAATGAACTATTTTAATGAAAAAGACTGAGATTATTGTGACATATTCTTTTATTACATTATATTTTTGTTTTGTTTTGAAGGTGCACACTTCACAATTCTCACAGTGCTGATCGTTGTGAGGTATGTGAAACTCCTCGTAAGCTCAATACCCCACTCGACTTCTCCAGTAGTCTTTCAGCAACATCATCTGGAACACTGCCGAGAAATGGTGTGACTATTACTGTTCCTGATTGGCAATCTGTTACAGAGGCAAATACAACTGGCCTTAAAAAATGTGATTTCTCATTGTTATTTGGTGCATCATCAATACCTCAAGACACTCATTATGTGAGAAATTCGTCTCCTCTGGAAAATAACAATGAAATAAGTTCACTTCTCAGTGATGTTTGGCCTAAACCTGTTTATCGGAGATCCTTTTCTGAAGTGCACTCGACAGGAAGTGAATTACAAAGTAGTCGGGCTGTTGCCAATCGCCGGAGTATGATTGAAATGGATACACAGGGCAATTATGCCCTGCAGTCAACGGTTAATTTGAACCTACAGCTGCAGCAGCAGCAAAATTTAAATAGATCTGTAACAAGATACTCATACATTGGAATCTCTGAACCTATAACAACTCAGCATCTCCAACCTGTTCGTACGAACTTAGTGCTTCCGAGGAAGACAATAAAGAACATTCCTGGAAGATCTTCATCTAATGGCTCCAGCACCGATGTGGATCACAGCAAGGTTACCAATGGCAATATTGTTTCTAATGCTGTATCCTCACCTGTGCACACCATCCAAAACTCCATTGGGCAAAATTCCTCTTCATCTTCTACAGCTTCTTCAGAAAATTCAAGCCTAAGTGGTAGTTCATTTGATCGTATGTGGACGTGTACAAAGTGCTCATATACATACAATCCTCTCTGGTCCGATAGCTGTGATATATGTAATTCAGTGCGTTCGCCTCCTTCTCTTACTGAACCTAGTCTCATAACAGTGACCAAAGATAGTGTTCGATATACACCAACCAAGAGGGAGGGATCTCAAGACTCTGAGGAACTGGAAATCCTAACCAATGGTGATCTCATGCAATTACCAGTTCCAGGAGTGACACCAACATTAGCTACATTGGAACAGGACTTGGAAGATGATTTCCAATTTTTACCTGGAGAGGGCTATAGTGCTAATAGTGTTAGGGACCAGGAATGGACGTGTAAAAAATGTACATTAGTGAACTCGGGTGCAGATAATGCGTGTGTTGTGTGTGGTGGCTCAAAACTACGTAGTATTAGTACTGTAGAAGACAAGACCCTGAGGAAGGGGGAGTTTTGGTCTTGTGGACAGTGCACATTGAAAAACCCATTGAGCATTCAGGTGTGTAAAGTGTGTGAAACCACAAAGAAACTTCTGGAAGTTCCAAAACCTAGTGTAACACCACGCAGTCCTTCCCCTCGCCAGTCACATCGACCGGTGGTGGCTACTCGCTCTGGAGGCAGTGGTGCTATTCCAAAGCAGCGACCTCCTCAACGTCGGGCCAGCTCATCTCGCATTAATGGCTCACCAGCTGCTGCTCCACGCCGCAGTGGTTAGTAAATATTTTATTATTTAAACATAATAATTATCATGCTCAAACTTTGATAGCTTATGAGTAGTAGTAATTAGTGCATAATGTAGTGTTTATCCTAATTTTTAACAGATAAGTAACTTAATTAAAAGAAAGTGTTTATTTTACAAATAATTTCATAAAAACCACAAGACAGAAATGTAGAAAAGATAATCACAGTCTTATAAGTAGAGTTTGTCAGCCACTCTTTTCATTAAGAACAGAGCATGCACACGGCCACACAAACGTAACTCTCACACACACATAACCATCTCTGGCTGTCATGCCAGGGGCAGAGAGTACATGTACCAGAAACAAGTCACAATAAAACTTTCAATGCATGGTAGAGTAATATTACATATGTGTATGATGTGGTCAAGGATGTGAAAAATAGCACAGTAAAATGTGTAATAAAAGTTCAAAAACTATAACCAGATTGTAGCAATGACTAAAGCTAGCTTGTAATTATATAACCTTGTATATTAATACTCAATGTGAGTACATTTTTCTCATTAATAATAACTGATCAGTGTTTGATTTAAAAACAATATTACTAAACAGTTTTATAGTATTTTAAAAAGAGAGCTGAAAAAAGTAAAACATGGGTGCATGGAGTTGTTGATCGCTTGCTATTTATGTTCCATAGCAGACCTTCACACCCTAAGTACAACATAAGCTTAAGTATTTATTATTAAATTATATTTTACCACTTTTCAGAGAAATATATAAACTGTAATCATCATGAAAATCACATTTATGTTGACTACCCAAGTAAAAGGATTTAAAATTTTTGTTTTTATTATATACTTGAATTTATTATTATTTATTCATGTCAGAAGCATCACCAAATTATTAATATACATATTATCACCATAAAATTAATACATAGATATTTATAGACTACAGCATTAAATTTTGGGTATAAAACTGGACAGCTATAACAGTACAACTAAATAAATAAATAAGTATGGAGTGCAGTGTTGAACATATCCTGCCCAAAAGAATTTTAAATATAAACTATGTACACATCACATATAGATACCAAACAAAGAATTAAAAGCTAAACATATCTTGCCCAGAAATGGGCGAGGTCAGTTGTATTTGGCTTTGCTGCCATAACGTCATCTGTGGTACGTTTGATGGGCACAGTGGACAGGAGAGCATATGTGCAGTAGTTTGTGGTACTCCACATTCTCAGAGTATAGATACTCTTTAGAGTATCCCCATTTATGAAGAGAGTTTCTTGACCTTGCAGTGACCATTTGTAGCCTGTTGAGTGTTTTACAGGTTTCCCAGTTTTTGCCACATCCTGGTTCTGGCTCCTCTTTAGGCTCCATCCAGTGTTGGTTTGAGGTCTTCCTCCAAAGGTCCACTCTGGTTGTGGGTCTTTTGTATTCTCCCATTGATCTCAGGAAACTCCATCTTGATTTTAATCACTGAAGGGCTGGTTGGTGCCAATGGAGGTGGTGGTGTTCAGATTCTTCAGATTTTAGCCTTTCTTTGAAAGCTGCTGCCTCCCTGTGGATGGTAGAAGCTTCCTCCCTGTGGATGGTAGGAGAAGCAATGCCAACCAGATGGTGGACCTTGTCTAGACAGGTTGGCTTCAAGCATCCTTGTCTCATTGAAGGCGACATGGACTTGTTTTGCTTGTGCTGATTTATACCACACCGGGCATGCATACTCGTCAGCACTATGACACAGAGCAAGTGCTAAGGTTTTGAGAACCCTGGATTTTGCTCTCCAGTTAGATCTTGTCTGCTTGTAAATGATATTATTTCTTCCACTAACTGTTAGTTTAGTATTCAAGCAGTGTTGTTTGTATGTTAGGGCCCTATCTAGAGTTACACTTAGATATTTTTGATTTGGGGCAGTGCTCTAGGGGGACTCCCTTTCATTCAGTTTGTAATTTTCTGTTGGCCTGATTGTTCTGGAGGTGGGAAGCACATACTTGCACACACTTGTGTTTTTGTTGGGTTTGGCTTTCACTCCATAAGCATCAAAATATACTTGAATGAATAATAAACAATCCAATTCAAAATGTGTCGCAACTCACTGAAATCCAATATGAAGTTCTTAGGTTACACAGTAGACAAACTTTCATGGTCTGAAAATAACTCAAACTTAACTGAATTTTAATTGAAAACTAGCAAACATTTAAAAGATAACATTATGAAAGTTGTTTTCTTTTACAGTTATTGCTAAATGTAAAAATTATTAAAAATAATAAAAATACATCAGTCTTCTCATTTTACTTCATATTAAAAGTGAAGTAGCTCACATGCTAACTTTCTATGACAAGGCCATTCTGAAAATTACTACATACAGTATTCTTCTTAGAAAGTCATGCAGTGGCAGTAAGACTATTTATTATTACTTTTGTCTATGTTTGATACCAATAATCTCGCCTTATTGAATACAATGGTTTTCATCAGATCACAAAGTTAAGCAACATTTGGTGTTCTTGGGACTCGGATGGGAACCATCTGGGTGCACCACAAGCTGTTTACTGATTCCCAGTCTTTGTGTCAGTATTCTGGATTAAATTCCAACCATCTCCATCAAGGAGTGAACATGTGACACTGTTGATAGTAATCCGTTAATCGGATGAAGACATTATACTTGGTGGCCCCCTTGTGTTCTCTGAAAGAAATAGACTCTGCTCATCTAACACAAACATAACAACACACTAGGCACATACCCATTATAGTAACCTACACTTGGCTACAAATAAGCCATACAACTCTCATACTTGGCAAAGGAAGTGTGCAAATGTACATTGAGGATAGGAAAAATTTTTCCTGTTAGGAGAGTAAAAGACTCCCAGCAGATTCTGCCATACAACATTACTTTACTTTTGCTGTGACCAATTATTTCTAAAACGTGGATCTCTATTCACCATTTACAAAACATTCAGTTTCTCTCAGTGATGGTACTGAAATCATATCTGTACCATGACAATTTCATTTGACATTTTGATCTTTTGGTTGCATTTGTATCTCATGAGTTCCAAAGATTCCGATAGAAAGGAAGTGTTCCTGAAAATTGAAATTAGTCCATGTATCAACAGCTGCTGCTTGCTAGAATAGAAGATATTTCACAATCAGAAAATAAAGAGAATGCATGCTTATAAATGATCAACGCTGAGTGAAGATGGAATTCTTATATGGAGATTTTGAGTGAAACAGCATTTTTATTTGTTGTCCAGTAAGAGTGCTAAATGCCACTGTATGATTTATCTTCACCTTCTTTCATTCTCACCAACAATTTTGATGTTCATTTGTGGACAAGAAACTTGGTTTACTTCAAACCATTCCTCCCTTCATTTGAACAAATAAAACATCAAGCTCCAAAAAGGCAGCAGTTTGTTACTTACAATAATGCCTTTTTCAACTATAATCTTGTTAGCATAAGTTGAGATTTTTTTATTTGATAGTAGTTTCGTGTGGAATATTGTTTTATTTACCAAAATTTTAATTATGTGGTACTCTAACATGTAATGACTTTTCTGATTATGCAGTATTTATCTGTGATATATTTATGCTTGGAGTTCAGGAAAAATTCTTACTTGCAAACATAAGTTATTGCATTTAACTTCCAGACTTGTTTCATTAGTGGTGTTGCAAATTATTTAGTTCCAAGAATATTCTCAGAGTACCAGTAAACCTCTGATTCTTTCAATTGCAGAACAGCTTCAGACATTTGATTACTTTACAAATGACTTAATGTGTTGTATAATGACATGACATATATAAGCAATAGTAAGTTTAAAAAAATGCTTGAAATTGTTTGAAGTCTGTTGGAACTCATGAAGTGCATTCATTCTCTAATACTGTATGAATATATTCTGGACATTTGTGTTGTATTGGTTATGCTCTTCCTAGACAAACTTGCATTTTTTAGGTGTAAAATGTTTCTTATTGTGTCAAATTTTTTATCATAAAATTGTACCTCTTATTTAGTAGATTACAAAAGCATTTAGAATTTTTTAATTTGGTCAGTAATTATACAATAATATAATAAATAAAATTTTTGGTGCCTCTGAATACTATTAGATAGGCAATCGGCAAGTGTTATTGGATCTGAGACAGCAGTTTCTAATATAGACCTATTAAAGTACATCCACTAGATATTGGTTATGTAAATATAAAAAATAACAAAACTGATATTTAAATAAGCACATTTAGTTTCAAGTAGAATTTAAAGTATTAAAATTACTTCTTGAATCCTTTCTTTCAAAATGAAAAATATATCACTGAATATTTGTTTTATGCAGTTTCTGGAATCGCCCCAAAACTGCGTACACCAACTGATCTCTCACCAGTAGTGCCTTCCTCAACACCTGCAGTTATTGGATCATGGCGGTGTCCTCAATGCACATTTGAGAATGGAGCCGGATCAATGGTTTGTGAAATGTGTCATGGCCCACCCTTGAATTCTACTAGCCAACTACCAAAGATGCCAGCAGTTACATCTAACCCAGTTCCCTCAGTGCTGCAGCAGGCGAGTGAACTAATGGAAGAGTTGCGTCACATTGAGGAGCGGGAGGCCCTCCGGCAGTGGGAGCGTATTGTCCAGTACTGCAAAGAGGTCAGTGTCTGCTGTGTATAATATGTCACTTGAAACTGTCAAAAAGCCTTGAGACTACAGCATGTCTTGACTAAATCTGTCTTTATATGCTTTCCGGAAAGAGGAGTACTGTGTGTTTAGGACCATCAACTGCAATGCTACTGAAACTGATGAAAAGACAAATGAACAATATAACAGTATACCAATAAATCCATTAGCAAATCAGAATCTAGAAACCCTTAAGAAATCAGTCCGTGACTAGTGCTGTTATGGACAGCATTATTCTTGGACACAAAATAAGATAGAGTATGTAGTAATGTGTGTGCATGATTCGAAAAGCAGAAAATGCTGTAACTGTCCATTATGGGAGGTGTCACAAATGACAGCTCGCAGACTCTACTTGCAGATGCACAAAGCTGTGCTTGGTCCAATTTTCGTGCATTGTTTTCCAAGTGTACTGAATGTGATGTTACCTTCTGTGACTCATGTTCTATGCAAAGTTTTCCTTGCCTATAATGATTGCGCTGCTAGTGGAAGATTAATTTAGAGATAGAGCAAGAGAGTGCAATGCTTTGGTTTCTCATGGTGGCTGGATCTGTGCTGTTTCTCATTGTATGGGCCTGATAAACAAAGATGCCTTATGTTAAAGGTACGTCCATAAAGTAAGTTCCGTTTGGTTATATAAAACAAATATGTACAGATACAGGATAAATATTTATTGTACATTGTTAAACTACTTTTCTTCATATCCTCCAAAATTTTGTAGGCACTTGTCATAGTGTGGCACAAGTTTTTGTACGCCTTCTTCATAGAAGGTTGCCACCTGTGTATTCAACCATATGGTAACATGTTCTTTCAGCTCATCATCCACATTGATGTGTTGACCGCCAAAAACACATTTTAGGTGTAAGATGAGATGAAAGTCACTAGGAGTGAGGTCCGGGCTGTGCAGAAGATGATAAAACAAGTCCCAGTGAAATTACCGTAAGAGTTGTTTGGTCACATTCACCATGTGAGGTCGGGCAGACTGACCCATCTTCTAACCACTGAATCATTCATAGCATTTTGTCTGTAAACCTTGTAGATTTGCCAATGAATTTCCTTTGGTTTAACTTTCTTTGCATTTAGAAAATGATTTACAGATCTGATTTCACATGGAGCGGCATTTTAAATTATAGCTGACATTGTAAAAAGCACTGCAAAGCACACTTCGTTAGCACTGATCTGAAAACAGCGTACATGTCTTCTCCTGTCCCACTTGCTCAGAACTGTGATCATAGCACTGTCACAGATAGAAATAGAAACTGAGCTTACTTTGTGGACGACCCTCGTATTTGTCAAAATGTCCCACATGGGACAAATCTCATGGGTTTGCAACACTCATGTAGCAGCGGGTGGTGCATCTCAACTCACACTCCGCAGTCACTGTGGTGGAGTGGCCGAGCGTTCTAAGGTGCCCTGCTGTGGAGTGCACTGCTGCTCACTGTCAGAGGTTCAAGTTCTCCCTCCGGCATAAGTGTGTTTGTCCTTAGGTTAGCAATCATGTAAAAAAAAAAAAAAAAAAAAAAAAAAAAAAAAAAAAACACCTTTTGAAAGTAATCCTTGATGCTTGTTCTGTATTGCGCTGCACAATTTCTTAATGGTCTCGCAGTAACCATGTGCATTTATTGTTTGGTCTCGTGGTAAAAAATTGACCAGAAAATGTCTTTTCTCTCCCAAAAATGGTGCATATGACTCTTCGAGGTGTCAAGCTTTGCTTCAGCTTAACCGTCGTCGGGATGGAGTGTGTCTCCATTCCATTCATTGCCGTTTTGTTTCAGGGGTGTCAAACGATACCCAGGTTTCATCCCCTGTGACTATCCGAGAAAGAAAACCATCGCCTTCTTCATTGTAGCGTGTCAAAAACTGAAGTGCACTGTCCATCTGTTGTTTTTTGTGTTGTTCAGTAAGAAATTTGGGTAGAAATTGTGAGCAAAGTTTTCAAAATTTCAGTTTTTCAGTAAAAGTTTCATGAATTAGTGATTGTGAGATTTGCAGAACTTCCATAGCAAGGGCACTAAGTGTAAAATTATGGTTGTGCTTAATCTTCTCTTCAGTTGCGTGAACCAGGTCATTAGTAACCACAGATAAGCGTCCACTTCATTCTTCATATTGCACTTGATCACATTCTTTATTGAACAGTCTGACCCATCTTCTAACCACTGAATCACTCATAGCATTTTGTCCATAAACCTAGCAAATTTGTGGAGGAATTTCCTTTGGTTTAACTTTCTTTGCACTTAGAAAAGGAATCACAGATGTGGTTTCCCATGTTCTGTCATTTGCAGTTTTGGCTGACATTACAAAGAAGCACTACAAAGCACACATTGGCAGCAGCGATCTGAAAGTGGCATTCATGTCTTCTCCTTGAGTTAGAGTAACTGCCACACATGCTCAAAACTGCAGTGTAGTGTTTCCATGGATATAAACAGAAATGGAACTTACTTTGTGGACGACCCTCATATATGTCAGTTCATGCAGCACTGATGTACAAACCATGATAAAAACTGGGGTTACTACAGTACTCTCCACTTGCAGAGGTGACCCTGAGTGAGCGACACCATCAAGTCCTTCCTCTGCACCCCTGGCTGATATGCAGTGCATAAGAAGACGACATCCATGGTGTCAGGATCCTACTCTGCCAATGTCTGTGGTGTGGCTAGGAGCTCCTTGTTAGCAGCAAATGGTACATAGGGACAGGAGGACCAAAATATCAAGTGTTTGTAAAGCTATGGGACCCAACTGCAGTGGCAATCAGTCCATATACTTTCGAACTACTTGAACTAATGCTAAGGACAACACATACACACTCATGACTCAAACCTCTGATGAGGCGTAGACACACACACACACACACACACACACACACACACACACACACAACCACAGTGAGGTGTCTTATAGCACACAGCCACTCCTGCACCACACAGATATCACTCTGGCATGGCAGGGCTGGTTCCATCATGAGCAGAGATTGACTGTGATAGGCTTCAAAAGCTGCAGCAACACTGTCCTTCCGGTTGATGGTAACTTTGTGATTGGGGTCACACCTCTGCTGCTGGAGGGGCCGCAAGTGGGTGGAAAAACTTGTCAAAAAGTCCACATTTGAAAAAGAACTGACTCCTCCATGCTTTGTCACAAACTTCTCAGACCAAGAGTTAGGGTATGTATCAATGATTGTCTGTAGATTAATTTTCACTCTGAAATCACCACAGAGCAGAATCTAACTGGATAAATTTTCAATTATGAAGAACTGTGTGACCCTCTGACTTGAACTTACAGGTTCGATCACCCTTAATGCTATGCATCTATCCATTTCTTCCTTCACTGGTCACTAAGAGACAATGGCACTGGTCTTGCTTGGATAAAAACAGGGCTGAGCTGGGGATTTAAGGGTAATGTGAACAGTAAAATTTGTAGCTTGTCCTAGCCCTGGCATAGACATCTCAGAAAAGTTGGCCAAAGGTCCCAGGTTAGAGTCCTGGTTCCGGCACACAATTTTAATCTGGCAGGAAGTTTCATATCAGTGCACACTCCGCTGCAGAGTGAAAGTTTCATTCAGGTTATCTGTACATGAGCTGTTCTGCCTAAAGCCCCTCTGGTCTTCCCCAAAATGGTGGCCAATATTTTGTCTAATTTTTGCAAACCTTATCTTATTTTCTACGGAATGGCTACTAACATGACATTTCCATGGCATTGATAATAGGATAATAACAATCCCAACATTTAATCGAATAACAGTAATTCCTTTCCCTGAAGTAGAGCAAACTTTCAGAAATTGTAAAACATGCAAGGTGGTAACCATGACAGGGAAACACTTTGATGATATAAGTGTCTGTTATTTTAAGTAAAGTAAAGTTTTGGCATAACTGCCCTAGTCCTCTGTCATCTTTTTATATAGCGGCAAGATAAGCATATCCACTGACAGCTGAAGTTGCTGAGCTATCTTTGCAGAACCTGCCATTGATGGCAATGTCATACCTCTGGTCCTGTCTGTGCTATGCAGACATTCAAGTTGTTTTTGCAACAACTATTGTAGATTTCCCTCATCACGTATATTAAACATCATTTTGGAGTCTGTGAGAGAGAAACATGAATACCAATGGACATCATCACCAACAGGTGTGGTAACTTAACATGTTATTACAAACATGAACACACAATAACACACTATTATTATGACAACCTTTGAGTACACAAGTCAGTTAATAAATGAAAGGGGACAGGGTTGAGGGAGGGGGAGGGAGAGAAAGCACTAGTAGTTTATATAGAAAATGACAGATGAGTTGGGATGGCAGAGCTAGCCGAGATTGGCACAGGTCACAATGTGGTGCTTTGCCTCTTGTTCGTGGTCAGATTTGTACTGCTTCTCATGGTTTGGACCTGACAAACAATTATGCCTGTGACAAAATATATTTGACTGCACATGTGGTGCTGATGTGCAAAGTGGTAACAATAAGAACAAAGTTTACTACTCATTAGTGCACAGTCTTTGGATCTCTGCTTATAGTGCAACACAAAAACTGTGAAAACTGAAATGAACTAGAATCTAATGCTTTGATTATTAGGGTTCTCTCTGTGAATATTACAAAGTACTCTTTAACTTATCTTTAAATACCTGCTTCTTCATTGTCAATTCTAACTACTACCACTTGTATTGTGTAGAATACCATTATTACTCTTCTGATAGTCCAATGTACATTTTTCAAGCAGTATTTAATACAAATTCTCTGATCCATCTTTTATGAAATTAAAAGTTCTCTGTACAAACAAAAACAATAGCCTTTTTGACTGACGGATATAAACTTAATATTAAAAACAGCAACAGAAACAGTAAAATGTAAATGTACTATCCTGACCTGTCCATGGATTTTATTTTTGGTGTGTAATGAAGACAGTCTGATTTCCTAACATTGACAGAAAAACTGGATAAAGGTGGAATTCTTAAATGTTTTTATTTTATTTCCAGCATAAGGAACCCTTTGTAGATGATTCATTTCCTCCTGCTCCAAAATCACTGTATTACAATCCTGCTGAAACCAAAGATAATCATGTGGTGCAGTGGTCAAGGCCACATGAGATAAGCACAGATGGAGATCTCAAGAAGTGGGTTGTGTTTCGTACACCTTTGCCATCTGATATATCTCAAGGTATGGTCAGTTCTTAGTAATAAAGGATTTTGTTTGTATGAATTCACTATGTTTTCAGTAAATTGTTTCAATACTTTTTAGAAATACCCACAAAATATGTTTACAAACTTAATTTATGTATCTGGTCATTTGTTTCAAATAGGTTCCTAACAAAACTCTGTTCACTGTAGGTATGATGATGGTGCGTCAAAGATGCTAAGAGTGGGCAGTATGGAAGGAGGAACTTCTACTTTCATCTCCCCTCAAATACAACCAACTTATTTTTCTCTGATACAACCAATGCTTGAACAATATAATAAGGACTGTTTACAACTCACTGCAAATATGTATGATGAGCTGTGACAGGCACATAAAAAAGACCCAAACTTACAAACTTAAGCTATTAGCCATTGGCCTTCTTCAGAATAGTGATCATTAACACAATCAAATCAACAATCACAAAGGCATCATCTCTGGCTTCTGCACATTGAATCACGCTCTGTGGTGAGGAACTAGTAGGAGAAGGTTGGGGATTTGGGGGATGAGGGAGTCAGGAAGGTTGTATCACAGTGGTGGGGATGGATACAGCACAGCCTTAAGCCATCCTCACACGGGAGGACGCTTTGAAACGATCCGCTACATCCCACGGAATGTGCTGCTAATCGTGATTTGCTTTGTGACTGCAGTGCTGTCCAGCGCCCATTGTGGGCTGGCGCGTTGATCATTGTGTTTACAAAATTGGATGTGTGTAAAGTACATGGTATCTCTGTTAGCGATTGTCGGAAGAAAACAAACTGCATTCTTATCCTTGCATGTAATACTCTTACAGAACTAGCATTTTTTCCTTTCTCCAGAAGCACAAAGACAGTACATGTATTTGAACGCAGCAGCTCAACAATGTTCGTTGTGATAATTTTTGCTTTTAGTATTGTACGTAAACACTGTTCCTCTTACACTGCATCTGGTTTCATAACTGAACTAATCCAGCACTATACTGAACTGCAACTTAATTCAAACACCGTGGGGAAAACAGAGTGATGTAGGATACTGTTTTGAATTTTATTTGTTCCTGTGGCCTAGAAAGAAAAACTCAACAAATTCTCTCATGGACAAAGTTTGTTCTTGTTTATAATAAATAATGTTGAATACTGAATATTATAATTGTATTACATTAACAAATAAGTTGAATTAAACATAATTAAACGAAATGGTTAAAAATATCTGGGAGCGTGTAGATGCAAACCTGTTATTTACATCTCTTTTCTTCCACAGCTCGTGACTCTAATCACAATGCTAATATGTTGTCTTAAAAAGAAATAACAATGAATATTGGATTTTACACTTAAATTACCAAGAAAGAACCAAAAATGTCAGGAAAACAGAAAAAGGAAAAAATGAAAAATATTTCGCAAGGTCACAGACGTGAACCTGTTTCGCTTACAGTTTTTATGCCACAGTCTGTTACTCTATCAAGATGTTATTTATCTATGACACAGCATCACGAAGACGCTTCTTTGATAGAATGTGTTTCACATTATAAAAATTACAACACTGACACATGTTAAATACGATAACCTTTAAAGCCATGAGAATTTTGTTCCAGTTAATTTCTTGTAACAAATCATATCTAAAATGACATGTTTTCAAAAGTTCTTCATTATTAGAACGCTTTATATAGATTGTATTCATACATCGTACACTACAACGCAAGAAGGGATGAAATACGGAGTTCCGTTTGCAATATGGCAGCTCAAAAGTTCTGCTTGTCACGTGAAAGGCAGGTCGCTTCTGATTGGCCACGTTCCACTCCATGAATCAAAAATCTAACATGCTAGATCCTTCATTCGATGCTTCGCAGGGTAGTGGAACGTGGTATTCCACACTGCCTTGTCACCATTTCCTCCTCCACATGTATTTCCACGTCCCGTGAGAGGACGACTTTGAGGAGCATTTATGTACTACATGGATGGAGCCTAGGAATGGAGTGGGGAGGTGGACACACACACACACACACACACACACACACACACACACACACACACACACACACACACACACACACACACACACACACAGAGAGAGAGAGAGAGAGAGAGAGAGAGAGAGAGAGAGAGAGAGAGAGAGTACATGGAATGGGAGAGGTTTAGGATAGAGGGGGATTGGGGTTATTGTAGGTTGAGGCCTGGATAATTTTGGGATCAGAGAATGCCCAGAATTATCCGAGCTTCAACCTATGATAACCCCCCTGGAGTGAATACTCTCTATTTTGAAGAAGGCCAATGGCCGATAGGTAAGTGTTGTATTTGTGTGTCTTTTTTATGTGCATGTTGCAGTTCGTCGTTAAGTGTTTGCGGTGAGGTGTAAACTGTCCTTATTAAAGTATTGAATTTCAACCTGGACTTTCCATTATTAAGCCAATGCTTTATTTCTTTGTGCAAAACTATTGAAAGTGTATTCCTTATTCCTTCCAACCGGTTCATGTAGAATTTAGACAAATGTAATGCTTGTGTCAAGTTCTGTCTGTTTCAGCTTGTGCAGGAGAGTTTAGATAAAGAGGAACCTCTTTTTACTGAAAACTAACTGGGTAGCACATTGATTATTTCTCTCTTTATAGGTGTTCTTGGTAACTGCTGGTTGTTGAGTGCACTTGCTGTATTGGCAGAGAGAGAGGATCTTGTGAAGAAAGTGATGGTAACTAGAGAATTCTGCAAGCAGGGAGCATATCAAGTGCGTCTATGTAAAGATGGAAAATGGACCACAGTGCTTGTTGATGATTTGCTGCCTTGTGATAAAAGAGGACATCTGGTTTATTCTCAGGTTGCATTTATTTTCATAATATCTTAGAAGTATAGCAGTAAAACGATAAATGTAATGTTTGTAATCACAGTAATATTATTAACTTGCAAGTGCTTGTGTGATCACTGTTGTTCTTTATTAAAATTCAGTTGAAATATGTGAATGCCTGGAAGACAGAACACACCCAAAACCGGTAGCACAATAAATTAAATTTTACATGACAACAAAGTGTACAATGCATTTCTTGAAATTCTGTATTACAGTACCAGCTTCTGTGAAAGTTTTCAGAGCATATGTTTCTTGAAGAGTCAATCAATATAATGCTTCCTCCTATGTATATCTCATGAAGCACTCACATGGATAAGATCAGAGAGATTATGGCCCACATGGAAGCATAAACGCAATCATTTTTCCTGTGAATCGTACACAATTGGAATAGGTGGAAGTGACAATGATATGCAAAGTACCCTTCACCACACACAATGAGGTGGCTTGCAGAATATGGATGTAGATATGCCCAGATCTGTAACAAACTTGCCAAGACAATGATGTGGGGTGACACATATCTCTGCTATGGGTTCCTCCTGGACAATCTCTGCTGGGGTGTCACAGGTGATACTTGGGGTGATGATGGGCTGATACTCACCAGTGGCTGCTGGTCAAATATTGAAGAAGTCTGAAAAACAATCAATCTCTTATTGGCTGCTAAGTCCGTCAGAACCCTCCCTTGAAGAACAGTTCTCTTGGGTGGTTGCTTTCGCTGGTTGAAGGTGCAAATTATATGGGATGTAGTGCACATGATGAGGCATCCACAGGTGCTGCTCAGTGTGTTGAACAAGGGGTGGTTGGCCTCGCCCTCACACTTGAATGAATGTCTCCTGTACTGCAGTGTTCACTGCTCAGCTTCACATAGCTACAGCTGGTCAGCTATTTGAGGCACTCCTACAATATGAAGTTGGTGTGTTCCATCAAGCTGCTTTTATCCACTGAATATGTGAGCGTAGATGATGGAGAATCTAACTAGTACCGTGGCACAACACATGGGCCATGGTGTGTGGAACCAAATATAATAGGTATGTGACTTTGAAATTCAATTGTTATTTGGTTAACCTGGGAAAATTGTGAAAGAGGAAGACAAGGTGGAATCAAGGAATAGATTTTTCCAGACAATAACTTAAGGGGGTGAGGACGTCAAGTGGGCCAACTTGAGGCAGGAGATGCACGACTGGACATTTTAATTTCCACTGTCTATACTTTAACTAATAAATTCACAACATTTTATAAGCATGACTGGGAAGGATTCAGGATTCACACTCATAAGCAGTGGCAATTTGAAAAAATAATAAAATAATTTTTATTTACATGTGAAGTTACATTATTTTTGTACTTACTATTGGCTGCATTTGTTGCTATAGGTACACTTTTCTTCATAAGTAAGAGAGATTCTTACTTAGCAGACAAACACAGCATACAAACGATACAGGTGTATGTACCTCTAGAATTTATTTAATTTATGAGACACTGAATGAGCGGTTACATTAAAAATTTTATGTTTAGAAAAAACTGAAACATTATAGTTAACAAACTTAATTGTTATCAGAATTTTTAATATATTTGCAAAATTCTAGAGTTTCATACACCTGTAAGTATGGTTTGTATGTTGTGCAAAAAACGTCGAAGAATCTCTCTTACTTATGAAGAAAAGTGTACCTATAGCAACAAATGCAGCCAATAGAAAGTGAAAAAATGTCAAAATTTCACATGTAAATAAAAATTATTTCATACTGTTTTAGAACCCCCACTCCTATGAGTGTCAATCCTGAATCCTTTCTGGTCATGCTGACAAAGTTTTGTGGTTTTATTTCTAAAAGTATAGACAGTAGAATTTAAAATGTCCTGCCCTCCCTCTTGTGGTACAAGTTGGCCCATTTGACATCCTAACCCCCTTAAGATCATTAAAATAGCAATTTATTTTAATTTAAGAAAACATGTACATCAAGGTTGGTGGCTTAAGCAGATAATTCTTTTAATACTGATAGAACAGTTAAAGAAAGCAAATGGTCAATTAAAAAAAAAAAAAGCTGAAAACCAGAAGGGCTTAGAGGCACACCTGAACAAATTAGCTTACAATAACTAGTGTTATAATATACAGATTATGATATGGAAAGTACACCACCTTTAACAAGAATAAAATACAAATAGTCTCTGAATATTCCCAAATTATTTTTCTTTAGGAGACTACACACTTAAAATGATGCCTAAACAACTAGATAAGCATGACTCCAGTGTAAAAACCACGTGCTAAGTGCACATAAGTTTCAAAACAAGAAACACACTGCAACGGGCACCACAAATACAAGAATGGCACACAAACTGAAAGCTCAATTAACTCTTCAAATTCCAGGACAGGTCCGGTGACATTCGTCACACCACACTGTCAGGGAGCCAGCCCATCACCCAAGGGGTCCGACATGTGAAGGTGCTGACTCAGGTAGGAGACAGAAGTAGAGCCTCTCCGGACTGTCAACACGCCATTGCAACTTTCCACCTAAGCGCCGGCCCAAAAGTACATGCTGCCCTCCACACGTCAACTCTCCGAGTCTTGCATGCGGTGCCCCAGATATACATGGCAACCACGACGACTAGCACCAGTTGCGAGACAAATGACAAGTGAAATCAGGCTCGCTGCGCCACCGATGGTGAAATATGAAGGAATATCAATATGTGCGCGACACGTAACTGGCGCCAATACAAGTCAATCGAGCTGACACATATCAAGGTCAAAGAGATATTACTTCAGATTTCTCTGAAACATAGTGATCAAGGTGTGCAGCACAGTCACAATAGTGAAAATGTTAGCTGAGTCCAAACTGTGTTGGTGTGAGATTGTGAAGGAAAACCTGGCAACACATGGAAATCTAGACAAAGTAGGGACTGTCAAAGTCCACGTGTACACGTTGTCTTATTGATGTTATGGCATTTTCTATGGACAAAATGTTTGTAGTGGGTTTGTTTGATTGTGATCACATGCTAAACATGATGGTGTTAAAAAAATGCTATGAATGAGCATGGAGTACAATACATGTGGAATGTATTAGCAAAATTGAATATATGTGGAATGTGTATTAACCTAATTGGCGAGTAGTGAGGCTGAAAGTTAACAAACACATAGACCTCAGAGAGTGTGATGGCATGAAGTATACAAACATTCCAGGCTAGCATAGCAGGTGGCTGTTTATGGAATCTATGTGGCCAAACCAGGGAAGTTAAGATACCGAGGCCCGACCCAGTGGAGTCACAGATCTCTCCAACTCTTTGTAGGACATTTGATGTAACTGTATTTGAAAAGTTTGGAAAGTCGATTACATTGTTTTTGTTCAATCCTTTCATCATCTATATTACTGCCACCTTTGGTGGATCAGTATACAGGGTGTCTCACAAAAGAAGCCTGCCAAGCATCCGTGGATCATGTGGTAGGGCTCCCGGCCACTGCCACCGCATCCGCCGGCCACAACAGTGCCCGATTCTCGGACTCTATTGTGCCGCGGGCGCATACACTGAGTTAAAGTCTAAAAAACATTGCCATCTGAGTAACCTAAGCTTGCCTTTATTTACAGTAGATGTTCAAAATGATGTCCCTCTATGGAAGGAGCGGCCTGACTTCTCTTGAACACATTTGCGAACACTCTACAAATTTCGGCTGCTGAAATCTGGGAAATGACTAGTCGAATATTCCATGAAACAATAAATTCTGACAGGTATGTGAACAACATTCTGCATCCATTTTTTCAAGAACTTTCATCCAACAAAAAGCTGTATGGTTATTTCATGCAGGACAATGCAAGACCACACATTGCCAATGCTTCTATGGCAGCAATACGAAGTGTTTTTGATGATATGATAGTTGACGGGCCTACTCGTTCTCCAGATCTAAATCCCTGTGACTTTTATCTTTAGGGAATGTTAAGACAAGATGTATGCAAACAATCCTCATACACTCAAAGAGTCGAAGACAGGATTCGACTAGTCATTTGCCAGATTTTGGCAGCCAAAATTCGTCGAGTGTTCGCAAATGAGTTCAAGAGATGTCAGGCCACTCTTTCCACAGAGGGACATCATTTTTAACATCTACTGTAAATAAATGTAAGCTTAGATTATTCAGATGGCAATGTTTTTTAGACTTTAACTCAGTTTATAGAGTCTGAGAATCAGGCCCTGCAATGGTTGGCAGATGCGGGGGCGGTGGCCGGGAGCCGTACCGCGTGATCTGCAGATGCCTGGCAGGCGTCTTTCGTGAGACACACTGTAAAAACATCAACAAGTTAGTGTCATATTTCACATCAGTTTGTGGACTTCATAATACATGGAAGTTGTGAATTAGAATTACACAAATATCAAGTTTGTCTAGTACACAATAGAATTTTACTTTCAGCAGTGATGGCATAGTGTGCTGAAGTTGGTAGCGACTGACGAATGAGACACTACGGATACCAATCACGTAGAATTAGGGGTATAGTCTTTTGTGTTGACCATGAAGTAAATAATTAATTCTGTTCCTGCTTTGTAGTCGACAGGTTTTTGTACACATTCCTCATAAATTGAACATTTTGTTGCCAACATCTGCACACTATGTGACTGCCATAAATAAAATTTAGCCTTTACATCAAAACTCTAAATGTGGCAAAATTTTATCAGTTTATCCCTATTTCTTACATCTGTTGTATCCATACACAAATAATTGTTGATACATTGATTAAAGTGACAGGAAGACCAATAATACTGTATTCGGTAGTGCCAGTCTAGTAATGTGTCTGTGGTTCTGCCGAGGATTGTTTGTTTTGGCACCCAAAACGATATTTTCTAATATCGATCATTCCTAGTGCAGTTGTTGATAGCACTTCAATTTTTGATGTTCACTTTTTATTAGAGTTATAGAATTTAAATCGTGATCCGAGCTATAGCTTTGAAAACATGTATTACATTTTACCACTCTCAACAGCTATCTACACTAATGATTATTGTATGGTGCACATCTACAGCAAACCACCTTTAGAATTATATAAGTTTCATTGGTCTCCTGATAAAATTAGCATAGAAAATCGGCACTTCAGTTTCAAGTTCCCGTATTTATAGAATGATATCACATGACAATCCTAGCTTAATGTTGATAACATGAGCAGAACCAGCACCTCCTAGAGGAGACAGAACACAATACTCACTCCAGAGAGTTTCCACTCTATGGCACAGACCATAGATAACTCAGACTGTGCATCTCCCAGATCAATGGCATCTCCCGACCTCTGCCGTGTTGTGGTTTGAAACCATAATCTAACATTTTTGCTCCCGGTCTGAAGTTTTTGCCCTACATCATGTGACGGAATTTTAAACATTGCAAGCAACAGTTTTCTCATTTATAACCAAAATCAAGCTAGAATCTAGAATGTAGGTGTCATTGGTACTGTTTCCATTTGCAGCAATTTAAGCTATATCTTACCAGTTACTCTTCATTCTCTAATCAGGTATCTGATGTCATTTCTGATGACTCTTCACTTAGTAGAAAGGCTAAATTAAAAATATGTTACAGCACCGGGAACCGGACACGCAATTTTTCGCATGTGAACATAACACTCTACCGCAAGACCAATACAACACAATGTTCAAAGTGGCAAGTTTGCAGGTACTATTCTATCAAGCAAAAATGTTTTCTAGAATGGAATTAATTTTTACAGATGTTTGAATTTTTCCTTCCATTACAGACTAAACACTATCTAAATACAAAATTTGAAGTTTGTGTGACTGCTAGAAGTACCATAGAATTTTGATGATCGGTGAGTCAGTGAGTGACAGAATTAGCGATTTTCAAATTCTAATATTACATAAACTATAAGGTGTAGAATAGTATAATTTGAAAATATAGCTAGTTATAGTAGATACTCTTGGTAACCGAAAATTCAGCATTCCAGATTTATCCACAACTGAGATACAGGGGGATCGAAAGTGCCATCTACTGCTTTGAGGAAAGGATGCTATGGCCATGTGCTCGACTTGGCGGGGGCACTGCCGTGCCCCCAGATTTGGAAAACAGGCTGAAGGAAAAATGAAAGTGCATGACAAAAAAATCTTCACCCACAATAAACAGAAGGGTACTGACTTAAATCATTGAAATCAACAGAAATAATATTCAACCTGGCAGCAGGCATCAGGAAACAAAGGCTAAAACTCTGTGGACATGTCAAAGACTCCCAACAACCTGACTTAAGAAGTTCTTGACTAACACAGAAAGGCTAAAGAATGTAACGTGGATCTAAGAAGTGAAGAAAGACTTAGAGAAACCCCAGATAGAAAAAATTGGAATATTTGACAGGTATCTTCAAAGTCAAAAGCTAAATAAATGGATAGTAAAACAAAATAACAAAATTCTGAAGAGATCGGAAACCAAAAGGACTGAAGAATGGAGAGAGTCCATGAAGACACCATTTGTGTTTCTGGTCTGTGTTCAAAAAATGTGCTATTCATTATTTAGTGACTTTCATTGATTGGCTTTCTCTCATACTGATTGTCTGGAATTTCATATAGTCATTCTGCTTTGTGTGGGGATCACAGTGTTAAAAATGACTTTTAATGACACATTGAAATATTTAGGCCGATACACTCGTTTTCAATATTAATGATAGCTTTTTATTGGGGAAATAAGCTTATTTTGACAATAGAATGCCTTACTCACATGTTGTTAATCTGTCAAATGGTCTTATACTGTGTTCATATTTTATGAAATAAGTCTTTATAAATACTTGCAACTTGAATTTGGTTGAGACAACTGTGAAATCAAAATCAAGTTGCAACTACTGATAAATACTGATTTTATAAAATACGAACATAGTGTAAGATTGTCTGACAGATTGATATCCAATGATGTTGCATGGAAAACTAAGAAAATCTCTCAACTCTTTGGAATGGCATTAATTGGTGAAAAAGCTTTTTGTGCCATTAACAATGTGGCAATAAAAAGAATTATTAATATTGAGAAGACGTGTCTTCTTCGAAATGTCTCATATAGTCATGTTAAATAAAGAAATTTCACAAACTGAAGTTCGCTGGATCTCTCTGCGGTGAGTAATAATAAAATAAAACAGTGACATCTATCATGTAATAAAATGGCGTCTCTACACCTTTACTAAAATCATTCAGTACAAAGGGAGTATATGTACTTAGTGAGTCCGTAAAACTGTTACATGTAGGAACAGATTAAAATAGTGAGTCTCAGCTAGAAGCAACAAACCAGGAGGCACTGTAGGAAACTTGGCCGTGACATAGCCACTCACAAGGAAGGGTCTGCATGTAAACAAAAAGTTCCATGATTAAGAAGTGAAACATTGAAAAGATAGAAAATTGCTGTTATTATGAACAGAAAAGTGTTTGTATATTCTGCATGCCTAACTATACCGAACCAAAACGTGAGCCCCATGTAGAAATGCCCGAGTACCCCATCAGCCCTCCAACGACCACCATAGCAGTTGAACTGCCAGCAGGCAGGCAAGCAGGAGTATTGTCAACTATGTGCTAGTGGCACAATCCAAGCGACATTCAATTGTTGTGGTCATAATTGTCTGAAAAGGAGCTTAATAACTAACGCCCAGTGCCCCTGAATGTTAATCTGACTGCATTTAACAGAGAAGCTCTAATAACATGAAATTACACCAGGTGAGGTAGGACCCAAAATAAAATAATACATAATTGAAAAAGTAATGTAACTGATAACAGTGTATACTAAGAGGATGAATAAGAAAAGAATATTGCAGAAAGCCATGAAACTATGCAAATGGGTGGCCCCAAAATTAATGATAAATTCACTCATTAAACCAGAATATAATTATGACAACTAAAATTAGGCCAAATCTCCAAGGAAAGGACTAGCAGAATTGATAGTAATGCACAGATGCACCTGATGATGAGATATAGGTCTCGAAACTCAGGTAGTGCATAAAATAAAAAGTTTAAAATTAACAACTATTGCAAAACCCATTATTTAAAATTAAAACTCACTATATCAGTTGCTTATAATATTGCTGATGATTAGCAAGGATCCACATATGACTTTCACTTTTAATCTATCAGAAAACTACTTTAATATTCTCATACATTAAAAATAACCTGCGCCTTCAAGCACATTGTAATTACAAATCACTTTTTTCATTCTCTATTTTGTGTGCTTACATGTTTGGTAAAAGTAATCATGCTTTGTAGAGTGGACATTAATATACAGTGTTGTTTTTCTAGGCCAAAAGAAAACAACTGTGGGTACCATTAATAGAGAAGTCAGTTGCTAAAATTCATGGTTGTTATGAAGCACTGGTATCAGGTCGAGCTATTGAAGGCCTGGCAACACTTACAGGTAAACAGACTGAACATTTGATTAAGTTATGCCTTTATAATCTCGTGATTGTGAATAATGTAGTCTTGTTATTGCTATTTATAGGTGCTCCATGTGAAAGTGTTCCTCTTCAGCCATCATCATTGCCATCAGAAGATGAATTGGACCGTGACCTAATATGGGCTCAGTTGTTAAGCTCACGGCAGGCTCGCTTCCTCATGGGTGCTTCATGTGGTGGTGGAAATATGAAAGTCGATGAGGAAGAATATCAGCGCAAAGGCCTCCGTCCCAGGTAGCTGGCACAGGTTATAATAGATTGGTGAGAATGAATAAATGTTTTAGGATAAGGAGATAGCCACCACATATCTGAATGTCAATTAGAGAAAGGAATACATTGATAGGTCAATTAAAGTCAGCAACACTAAAAAAATTAAGCATTAATTTGAATCCATGAAATGTCCACCAGAGGTGTATTAAACAAGAATTGAGACCATGAACTCATGAATAGCAGCTAACTTTTACTCACAAATAGAATTTTCTGTGAATAGAAATGATATGCAATATCAGAAGAGATGTTTCGTCTTCATGCCAAAGGATTATTACTGGGAATTAGTTATGTATGAAGCCACATGTTTAAAATAAGCATGAATGAGTTAAAACATTACGACCACCTATTTAATATAGTGTTTTCTCATTACATAAAATTTTGAAATAATTTCATTTGATGCACAGAATACATAGGGAGTTTTACAATGCAAACATTTTAAGAGAATTACTTTATACATTTTTATATACATACTAGCTGAAGACCTGGTGTTGCCCGGGCATTTCTTTATTTCATAACCTCTGCATAAGAGCAAGAAGTAAGTTGATGAAGTTTTATCGCAGTCAGATGAACGTTATGACTGTGAATAAAATATGAACAAACGAAAAATACCCATGAGGTTTACAAACTTCTACTGTCCATTTCCTTTCTCCCCTTCCTCTGTTCATCGCCTTTCACCTGTCTGTCACTATCTCCCCTCTCTTACTCCCCTCCTCTCCCCTCTCTCTCTGTCAGTCTCATTCTCTGCCCTCCGTCTGTCTCCCTCCCTTTTCTGTCTGTTTCCTGCTCCACCTACTCCTCCTCCTCCTCCTATATATCAAAACATGCATATATGCGCCACATTTCATGGTGACTGGTCAAACGGTATCAAAGTCTCGAGGTACCCTGCACAATGCTAAATTCACTTGCCTGCAGATTATAAAAAATCTCCTTCATGATGCTGACTTCATGGTGACCAGTCAAACAATTTGGATGTTTGTTGTAATGTACCTCCGCCATGCACTTACCGAGACTTATGAAAAGTAGAACTTGTGTTAATTCTGGGTATAAGCTACCTTCATTCCACATGTCACTCAATTCCGTCCAGTCACTTCTGCGTGAAGTGTAACAAATGCATTAACCCATTGTAAGGTACCCTCAGCCATGCACCATACGGTGGCTTCCTAAAGGTAGCTCATGCGTTAATTCAGGTTATAAGGTATCTACATTCCAAATTTCATTCAAATCCATCCACAAGTTTCAGCGTAAGAGAAACAAAAGTATTATGCCATTGTAATGTACCGTACGCCATGCACCATACAGTGGCTTACGAAAGGTAGCCCATGTATTAATGCAGGGTATAAGCTATATGCATTTCAAATTTCATTCAAGTCTATCCATCCCTTTCAGCCTGATGGAGTAGCACACATATTAACCAATTGTAAGGCATCATCCGTCACACACGATATGGTGGCTTAAGAGAGGTAGCCCATGTATTTATCAGGGTATAAGCTATCTCTGTTGCAAATTTCATTCATATGCGTCCAGCCATTTCAACATGAAAGTGTGGAATTAATTAATTGTAAAGCACCCTCCACCATGCACCTTTCAAAGTTACTTTTAGTATGCCTTTAACCTTTGCACAAGTGCAAGCAATGAGTTGACAAAGTTTTATTGCAGTCAGATGTACAGTATGGCCATGCATAAAATATGAACAAAAAGACAAACACTAATTTTTGTATGTTGTTGTTGTGGTCTTCAGTCCGGAGACTGGTTTGATGCAGCTCTCCACAATACCCTATCCTGAGCAAGCCTCTTCATCTCCGCATAAGAACGGCAACCTACATCTGTCTGAAGCTGCTTAATGTATCCATCTCTTGGTCTTCCTCTGCGGTTTTTACCCCACACACTTCCCTCCAACGCTAAATTCACAATTCCTTGATGTCTAAGAATGTGTCCTACCAATCTGTCCCTTCTTTTACTCAGGGTATGCCAAAAATTCCTTTTCTCCCCAATTCTGTTCAGTACCTCCTCATTAGTTACGCGATCCACCCACCTAATCTTCAGCATTCTTCTGTAGCACCATATTTCAAAAGCCTCAATCCTCTTCCTGTCCGCACTGTTTATCGTCCATGTACCACTCCCATATAAAGCAACACTCCACACAAATACCCTACACAAAAAACTTCCTCAGGCTTAATATTCGATGTTAACAAATTTCTCTTTTTCAAAAACGCTTTTCTACCCATTGCCAATCTGCATTTCATATCCTCTGTACTGCGACCATCATTTGTTATTTTACTGCCCAAGTAACAAAACTCATCTACCTCCTTTATTGTTTCGTTACCTAATCTAATTCCTTCAGCATCACCTGATTTTCTTAGGCTGCACTCCATTACCCTAGTTTTGCTCTTGTTAATGTTCATCTTATATGCACCTTTCAGCATACTGTCCATTACGTTCAACTGCTCTTCCAGGTCCTTTGCTGTCTCTGACAGAATTAATGTCACCAGTAAAACACAATGTTTTTAATTCTTCACCCTGAACTTTAATTCCTTCGCCAAATTTCTCCTTGCTTTCCTTTATCGCTTGCACAGTGTACAAATTGAATAACATTGGAGAAAGGCTACAACCCTGTCTTACTCCCTTCCCAACCACTGCATCCCTTTCATGCCCTTCAACTCTGACAACCGCTGTCTGGTTTTTGTACAAGTTGTAAATAATGTTACGCTCCCTATATTTTACTCCTGCTTGCTTCAGAACATGAAATAGTTTATTCCAATCAACATTGTCAAAAGCCTTCTCGAAGTCTATGAAAGCTAGATATGCAGGTTTGCTTTTTCTTAATCTATCTTGTAGGATAAGCCGTAAAGTGAGTATTGCCTCCCGTGTTCCTACATTTCTCCTGAACCCAAACTGATCTTCCCCGAGGTTGGCTTCTACCAGCTTTCCCATCCTTCTGTAAATAATTTGTGTTAATATTTTGCAATCATGACTTATTAAACTGATGGTTCTGTAGTTTTCACACCTGTCTGCACCTGCTTTCTTTGGAATGGGGATTATAACATTTTTCATAAAGTCTGAGGGTAGTTCACCTGTCTCATACATCTTCACACCAGGTGAAATAGTTTTGTTATGGCTGGTTCTCCCAGAGACTTCAGTAGCTCTGAGGGAATATCATCTACTCCAGGGGCCTTGTTTCGACTTAGGTCTTTCATTGCTCTGTCAAATTCATCTCTCAGTATAGTATCTCCTATTTCATCCTCATCTACTTCTTCTCCCCTTTCTACAATATTGCCCCTAAGTTCATTTCCTTTGTAGACCTCTCTATATACTCTTTCCACCTTTCAGCTTTCCCTTCTTTGCTGAGAACTAGTTTTCCATCTGTGTTCTTGATATTCATA
Organism: Locusta migratoria; assembly: GCA_026315105.1. Classification (NCBI taxonomy): domain Eukaryota; kingdom Metazoa; phylum Arthropoda; class Insecta; order Orthoptera; family Acrididae; genus Locusta; species Locusta migratoria. Next base: position 141,569,825 of record CM048749.1, on the reverse strand, counting down.
GAGCTGTTTTTCTTATCTCGAAATATCTCTCTTATTTTCCTGTAGGCTGTATCTATTTTCCCCCTATTTATACATTCTTCTACTTCCTTGCATTTGCCTTCTAGCCACTCTGGCTTAGCCATGTTGCACTTCCTGTCAATCTCATTTCTTAGTTGTCTGTACTCCTTTTGCTTGTTTCATTTGCCGTATTTTTATATTTTCTCCTTTCATTGATTAAATTTACTATGTCCTGTGATATCCAAGGATTTTTTTGTAGGTCTTGCCTTTCCACCTATTTTGTCCTCTGCTGTCTTCACTATTTCATCTCTCAATGCTACCTATTCCTTCTATACTGTTTTATTTTCCCCCGTTTCTGTCAATTGTTGCGTAAAGCTCCCTCTGAAATTCTCAAGAGGTTCATGTTCTTTCAGTTTATCCAGGTCCCATCTCCTTATTTTCCTACATTTCTGTAGTTTTTTTCAGTTTCAGCCTTCAATTCATGACCAATAAGTTATGGTCAGAGTTTATATCTGCCCCTGGGTATGTCTTACAGTTTAAAACCTGGTTCCGAAATCTATCTGGTATCTCCCAGTGTCTCCTGGTCTCTTCTGCGTATACAACCTTCTTTCCTTATTCTTAAACCAGGTGTTCGTTATAACTAAATTATGTTCTGTGCAAAATTCTACCAGGTGGCTTCCTCTTTCATTCCTTTTGCCCAGATCATATTCACCTACTATCTTTCCTTCCCTTCCTTGTCCTACTACCGAATTCCAGTCTCCCATAACAATTAAGTTTTCCTCTCCCTTAATTGCATGAATAATTTCCTTTAGCTCCTCATACATTATTTCAATCTCCTCATCATCGGCAGAGCTATTTGACATATAAACCTGTACTAATGTGGTCGGTGTTGGCTTCGTATCTTTCTTGATTACGATAATTTATTAATACGATAATATATTAATACAGCACTGATAAACTGAATTGTTCAATCATATTTAAAAATTTCTTCAGGATTGGAATACAACTGTAGAATCTGACGAAGTCCATATTAAAGTATCCTCCGTCATACACCATGCAAAATTTTATGTGACAGTGACCTTCAACTTGTTTTGAAGGTCGAGTGTCGAAAATGTCATGAAGATTTTAGGATGAATAAAGTGCCCTTATTTGCATGTCGCATGATGCCACAAGTTTTCAACCACTCCTAAAATATACGTTGTAAGCAGTTCGTACCCTTACGGCAATTGTTGCCTTGTGGAAGGAATATGTGTACCAAATTTGGTCGAAATTGGTACAGTGGTTTAGAAGCAGACATCTACATCTACATGGGATACTCTGCAAATCACATTTAAGTGCCTGGCAGAGGGTTTATCAAACTATACTATTTTATCTCCCATACCATTCTCGAATAGCGCGCGGGAAGAAAGAACACCTGACTCTCTCTGTTTGAGCTGACGTTGCATGATGCAGCACTTTTCCGCACATTTAATTGTTTATTACATCATATATCTTGAACTATTTGTTGTACAGTCATTTAATAGTGCCTATGACCATCGCGAAATTGGAAGCAATATATTGACAAAGTTTCATCACAATCGATCTCGGCCTCATCTTCATCAGAAAGAAAAAAAAATTGCATGCTCATTCATACAATCAAATAAGCTCACTGCTGTGTTTCAAGTAATTGGATGGGAGGACAGGGGGAACAGGAAGGATGCAAAGTGGTGGTGGGAATGGATGCAGTACAGCCTTACAGAGCATGTAAATACTAGATGGGTGGAAAGAGCTTAGGAGTGCAGTGGAGGAGGGGGAAGGGAAGCAAAATTCTCTCTCTCTCTCTCTCTCTCTCTAAAAAAAAGACACACACACACACACACACACACACACACACACACACACACACACAGAGAGAGAGACACATAGAAGTAAATAACACAACACTAAGAGTTCACACTTCATTGTTGGAGACTAACTGTACACAAAAGAAAGTGAGGCCAGTAAGCACCAGCTATTTATCAGTGCACCACAGGCAGATGGTGCACAGCTGGTTTGTCAACTGTCGCCTACAGCCCTAACATCCAGTGACCACTCCGCTTACTATTGTGGCGTGGCCAGGACAAGTCACAGATGCACAGTGCTAGTGCACAGAACTTGAATGTTGAGCTTGATAGTCTACTCCACCTCCATCCATTCTTCTGTCTGCTCCACCAGCACCTGAGCCAGAACCACCACATACGGGTGGAACCCCGTTGTGGGACACGGGGATTCTGCCCCAAGCAACGTTCCAATGTTCAATAGCAGTGGCAATGGTTGACTTGTCCAGAGGCATCTCTCAAGAAAACCCAGGGCCCATGACAGCTGGCAGCGAGGCTCCCCACCGCCAACAATTGATGCTGTGAACTCTGTGGAGCAGGTCACCAGGGCCGGGTTGGGGGAGTGGGCATTAGCTACCGACGGTGGTGATACCTACAACTACAGAACCGAAACAGGTGGAGAACTGACCCCAGGCGGTGCCTCAAGAAGAGGGGGGAACACTGTGGATGACAAGGGAGGGGTTGGAGGCAAGGGAGCAGGATAGTGGACCCACAGCTGATTGTGGTGGGAAGTGGGGACAGTTATGGCCTTGGCCTCAAAGGACCATGGACGGAACTCAGCAATAGTGGCTGTAGACCCGGGCCCAAAAAGCCAAACACGGGGTAAAGCGAGATGAAGAAATAGGAGGTGATGTGGGAGAACTTCGATGCAATAGGGACAAAAGTGTCTGATCAGGGTGGCTGTTAAGAAGCTTGGTGGAGCTATGCTAGGGTGGGATGATATGACAAAAGGAAACAATCCTCTACCAATAGACTTGGCACGTACTTATACAATTGTGCTTTGAAAGTGTCTCTCTACCATTCCATTAGTCTGTGGGTGAAAGGGTGGGCTGAGGACATGGCAGAACAGAAGCCCCAAAAATGTTGTGAAGTGAACTGGAGGCTTTATCGGTCACGTGCGTGGGACTCCTTTGATAGAAATTCTCTTTAACAGGGAGCGGGTAGCGATGTCTGCAGAAGTGGAGTTCAGGCAAACTATAAAAGGCAAGTTAGAGTATGCATCGAGGACCAAAAGCCAATAGCTGCCCAAGAAGTGCCCCACAAAACTGACATGGAGTCTCTCTCACAATGCTGACAGATCGGGCCATGAAGAGAGAGAGAGAGAAGAGTGAGAAGCTGCTTGTTGAGAAGCACAGGAAGAGCATCCTTGATAAGGCGAGCTATGTCCCAGTCGATGCCGGGCCAATACATGCCAATGGGTGAGCATCTTAGTGCTATCCCTTAAAAGGCAGGGCAACCTGTGATAGCAGTCATGGTGTGTACAAAATGAGCTGCAAACACTGTGCAGCTTTCTAAGTGGGCATGACCAGCAACAAGCTGTCTGTGTGGATGAATGGCCATCGACATGCTGTGGCAAGGAGACATCTGGACCATCCTGTTGCAGGGCATGGAGCACTGCATGATGTGGCTCATGTCAGTGACTGCTACACAGCCTGTGCCATGTGGATCCTCCCCACAGACACCAGCTTTTCTGAATTGCGCAGATGGGAACCCTCCCTACAGTATATCCTACGCTCCTACAATCCACCAAGCCTAAACCTTTGCTAGTTCCTGCCCCCACCGTCTCCTCTCCCCTTCCTTTCCCTAATTTCCCTAACCACACTCCAGCTTATGTACATCTCTCTTTCTGCCACAAACTCCAGTTCCTTCCTATCTGTCAGACAGCACTATGTACTGCTCCATCCCCACCGGCATTCTTTCCTTCCCTTTCTGCTTCCCTCTACATGCCGCTTCCTCACCCCCCACCACTGGTTGCTCTTGCCTCAACTGTGTTGCAGTCCTGCCGCAACAGCCGGAGATAGCGGTTGGGTTGTGTGTGTGTGTGTGTGTGTGTGTGTGTGTGTGTGTGTGTGTGTGTGTTCTCTGTGGCAGATGAAGGCTTAACAGTCAAAAGCTTCAGTTTTTGTTTAGTCTGTTATGTGTGCCTTACTGCAGCTCATCGGGCGTCTCTGTGGTGATTAGCAACCTATCCTTTCCAAAATACTGTCTTACTTAATTACAGTAGTGTTAGACTTATGAGTTTTTGTCTCACCTGCTACTTTGTTTCAAGTAATTGATGGCACTGACATCGATGTTTTTAGCTACTAATATAGAGTTTTCATGGAGGCACTTGATGAATGTTGTGTTTGTGTGATATTTGGCAAAAAAATTGTGAATTAAATAATCTGTGGTTACTATGATTTTCATACATTTGGTGGTTATGCGACACATTCTGTGATTCATCAATTGCAATTATGCCACTTCCAATTCACCTAACTGTTTTGCAAAACATTCTGCAGACACATTAGTTTGTACATGGATATTGGTTTTTAATGTCAACTAAATTTCTGTATAGGACACTATAAGACTGACAATTTGAGTCAGCCATTAAGCTCATCAGCAATGTTGAGTGCAATGTTAACTGGCAAAGTTTCCCAAAAATTACCAGATATTAAAATTTCTGAGAGAAACACACTGATAAGTCCCAAAAAACTGTTTATTGCAGATCAATTTTGTGTATATTCCTAGCTGTCATCAGTTTATCTACAATAGAAAAGAATAAGTTATACAAAATAGTAATACAATGGTACATAACATCCATGTTTACGTAGCAACATTATAAATATTGTACACATACCTTATGTCGGCAGCCATGTAACACAAGCTACCATTACAACTGAAGTGATGTAACTTTAAAATTAACAATAGGCTGTGATGCAACAGTTGGCTTATACAGAAATTGGCACACTTTACATGGCTGAATTCTTTACAAATTTCATGTTTAATTAATCTGTTACAAAAGTAATATAAATCTTTGATTTTATTTTTATATGTCATGGAATGCTGGTATTGCATGTATCTTGGTTGGTTGTGTGTTTGAGACGGGGGAACCAAATTGCTAAGGCCATCAGACCCCAGGTGGGGAGGGGAAGGATTGAGGATAGGAAAGGAGGCGAAGGGAAAGGAAATGCAGTACTTCAGTTTACATTGCCTCAAATGAAGCATGTGATTCACATCAACCACTGAACAACAAAATAAAGTGGTATTGTATACTTCAGTTGACCTATAATACACCTTAAATGAAACAGGTGATTTTAATCAACCCTTTGACACACAAAACAATACAAGGAAATATTACCGAACACATATTTTGACCTATAAAACGCCACTAAAAGACACAACAAAAACCATCAACACCCATCAACTACAACAATAAAAACTACACTATAAAAATTTTTGTAACCTTGTTTGGCTCCCAAAATGGCAAAAATGAACCAATTTTTGATACAGCTGAAAATCACCTCCAACCTAACTTAAAAGTTGGAACAAAAGACAGGACACACTGTATAACATTTCTTACAGCTGACAAGAACAGAACAACAAACACAAACGAATAAAGAACAACAAAACAAATATGGCAGAGAATCGTGAAGGATCTTGGTAGCGGGACCATAGAGACATTTGTCAGTAACTTGGTTTTTGAGTGTACGCATATCCATTTAGCACTAGCATCGCCCACTAGTAGCGGGCGAGGGCACTACATGCTTGTCGAACTGGCTGCCAGTGATGCAGTTGTTGAGAATGGTTACTGGAGCTTCAAAATGCTTGAAACAGTCAATGACATTGCTTTTCCCACCAAAAATGGCACTGGTTTCGTTTGTATTGCAATTACCAACGCAAAAAAAATTAAATAAAAATTGATGTCTGAGAAATAAATCATTTGCTTTCTAGCAAGTTCTCAAAATCGTAAAAAAGTTACTTTGTGGATGAAAAAGTTTAGGGGTACGTGTCCGCCAAAAAAAGAACACTGGTCCTACAAATGAAACTGCCTATGCTACATTTGTCCATCCTATTGTTGTGCATGATGTTATCCGCACCAGTTGGGACTGGAAGAGGATATACAAGAGATTCAGAGAAGAGCAGCTCGTTTTGTATTAGTGCGGTACAGGGGAGAGAGTGTTACAGAAATGATGCACAAGTTGGGGTGGATATCTTTAAAAGAAAGAAAGGCATTATTCATTGTGGCAAGATCTATTTGTGAAATTTCTCTCACCAGCTTTCTTCTCCGAATGTGAACATATTTTGTTAGCACCCACCTACATAGCAAGACATGATCACCATAAGAAAATAAGAGAACTCAGATCTAAAACAGAAAGATTCAGGTTCTCCTTTTTCTCTCACACTATTAGAGAATGGAGCAGTAGAGGAATACTTTGAAAGCAGTTTGATAAAACCTCTGCCGGGAACTTAAATGTGATTTGCAGAGTATGTATGTAGCTGTAGACATAATGATCACTTAGGTAAATAAATAGACCCTTTGCAAATTACCTCCACATGGCTATACCTCCATCACCTGCATGAATGATGTTATGTCAACTTACACAATTTATTACTTACTTCTGCTTTACCATTGGATAGGTGGATAGTATTAATAAATGCAGTGACTCATATGTCCAGGTGATTCATACTTGGATTATCACAAGGTAAAGTTCTTGTGTCCACAATAATGTCTATACATTATGATGTGGTGAGCAGAAGTACTTGTATTCAGTAATGGCTTTTGTATCTCATTGTGAAGCGGAGGTTATGGATCGCTGTTTGTTGCCCAGTAATAAACTGGTGAGTGAATTGCTATCTAGTGACCTGTCTATCCACTGTTATAATCCAACAGAATCGTAATTATGTCATTAAAATATTGCTACCCATGGCAGTTGCCTCTGGCAGCTGCAGTAAAAAGTGATATGTGAAAAGTGCAGTACTTACATGATTTTCAAAGTGAAGTATCTGATGTGTTGGGTCTAATGCCACAATCAAATTCACTCATATCACACAGCTTCCCCATATTGTACTCATTTGTCATTCCAATGGCTCCTAATGGCATACAAAACTATTCTATTTTCTGCTGTGAAAGGAGCACCAACTCTCAAACATCATAGTGATTCTATTTTACAAAAATGCATTTTTAAAAATCATCAGATGTTTATTCAAACCTTATATATCTACCAGTTTCGGTCAATGGACCATCTTCATGGATACAAAGGTGTTAAAACTGAATGGTAAAATGCATCAAATAAAATACATCTGGCTGAGACAAACAGGAGTCAGTATAACTAAACATGTTAAAAATACAGTAAACTGACCGAAACTGGTAGATATATAAGGTTTTGAATAAACAGCTGATGGTTTTTAAAAATGCATTTTATGAAATATATTATGGCTGTTGACTCTCGTCTCACCAAAGCATTCATTCTATTTTAGTTTATCTGAAGTGTAAACTAATGTTAGAGGAACAAATCGCTAATGTAAGACCATTAATATATTTCAATTAAAAATCAAGCTTTGCAAGCTGTTTACAAAAAGTAAAGACCTAAGAAACAAAGAAGAATTAAAAAACAAAATGGGGCTTTCAAGTCATTTGTGATATAAATATAACATAAAGAGGCTTCCTGAGCTGCTGACAGACATGGAAATATGAGGGACATCCGGAAATTGGTACCTGTTAGTGCAATAAAGACACAGGAGTAATAGTTACTACATATAAACAACTTTAACGGAAAAAGCATACATTACACTACTTCTCCACATAATCTCCAAGCAAATTTAGGCATTTGTCATAACGTGTGACGAGTTTTTGTATCCCGGCATCATAGTCCTCCACTGCCAGCATATTGAGATACGTAGTCATGCCTCATTTAAGTTCTTCATAACTGTCAAATCTTTTTCCTGACAGAAAGTCTTTAAGCTTTGGAAAGAGATTAAAATCCGAAGAGACCAAGTCCGGAGCGCAGCAGTTGGTCTGTAATGACAGCTTAGTCTCCCTGAATGCTCCTTGTTGTATGTATTCCCCATCCCCAGGTTGAAGTTGCAACACCAGCACTGAACAGATGACTTGTCCATTACATTGTCTCCATACACCTCCTTCAATTAGCATTGAATTTCACAAGGTCGAACATTCTGTGCATTAAAAAATTTAATCATGTCCCTCACTTCACAACTAGTGGGGTTCTCAATTGGTTTAAACTTTATAAACGGTCACAGACACAACACAGACAACACACAGTGTCATGCATCCTCGCACAGAACAGGCACACATGCCCCTGATGTGGTCTGACCCTGCCCAGCGGCTACCCAAGTCATCAGTGCTTAATGTGGCGCTAACGGGTACCACTTTCTGGATGGCCCTCGTGGATAATCCCATTCACACAAGTTAAATTGTTGGCCATGGCCTTCGTCAGAAAAAGAAACACGCATATTCACGCAATCATTCAGACAACTATATACATCGTGTCCAGCCACTCCAGCCTTCGTCAGAAAAAGAAACACATTCATGCGATCACTCAGTCAACTATATACACACAACCATCATGTCTGGCTGGAGTAGCCAGACATGATGGTTGTGTGTATATAGTTGACTGAGTAGCCAGACATGATGTTCATATGCATATAGTTGTCTGAGTGATTGCATGAATGTATGTGTTTTCTTTTTCTGACATAGGCCGTGGCCGAAAATTGAAGTTGTGTGGATGTGATTATCTATTTTTGTGTCTGTCAGCAGGTCAGTGAGCCTCTTTATGGTGAGTTGCTACCTATCCTTCATTATTGACATACCTATTAGCTTTTCCATTGTTAAAATATAACATAAATATACTTTTAGTTGTATTCTGTAAACTGTGTTTTAATTATTTCAGTAATTAATTTTCTTTTGCATCCACAGGCATGCATATTCTGTTCTGGATGTTTGTGATGTACAAGGCAACAGACTGCTTCGTTTGCGCAATCCATGGGGCCACTATTCATGGAAAGGTGACTGGTCTGATGATTCTCCTATCTGGACTCCTCACCTGAGAGAGATGCTAATGCCTCTTGGAGCCTCTGATGGTGTTTTCTGGATATCTTTTGATGATGTTCTCAAGTAATAGTCAAAAAAATTCCATTATAATTACAGCTACCAAAGAATTACAAAAATAATTATAAATGTTATTATTTACTTTTTTGTTACAATGTAAACTGCCTTGATCACAAGGCATTGTGGTAAGGTTGTAAGAGATAGATAAATAATGACACTACATTTATGTTGTGGCCTTCATTCCAAAGACTTGTTATGATCAAAGTGTTCCTGATAGACTAGTGTGTGCATACTTTTGCCATGAAACAGGGAAAAAAAACTACATGTGACAGAGAAATACCCTTTAAAACTTGTCCTGTGCACCTCCTCACTGACTTACATCTCCCTTGCCTTGTTCAAATTAACTACTGATTAAACCTCTTTTGTCCAGAGCTACCTGGAGACTCATAAACTGGCACCAAACATGGGTGTAATCAACAGTGACATAATTACCAAAATTAAGAAAAGTAAAAAGAAGTTATTTCATTAAAATGAAAGAGTTGCAGAAAATACTTTTCAGGGATTAGGTAGAAAAATCAAGATTCTGGCTGAATGGCAGAAACAATGACAGGAAAATAAACTGAAAATATAAACTTGTAAGATTTTAAACTATGACAAATAAGATGTAACAAAGCTGCTACTCTTCCCTACCAAATTCCTAGAGAGACAATCTGTTGATTTACTCTGAGTCATTAGTCAACCACTGTTGCCTTGCAGCATGAAAGGAAGGCAGAAAGGAGCTCATGCTCAGATTGTTTGGGTAAGAAAATCAGCCATGCCCTTTCAAATTAACAATACAGGCATTTGTTGAAGTGATTTAGGAAACTCATGGAAAACCTAAATGTGGATGATCAGAATGCTATTCCAGTATTTTATTGCCATGTCAACTCACTTAGTTTGTAGTGTGGAGTATGGGGCAGTGCTCTCACACTGTTACTGCGCAAAGCTTCTGACAATGGGATTTATTTTTGTCCAGAAATTTGTGTGACATCCTCTGAAAACTTTCCAGCACAACGCAAATACTAACTCTCTCTGTTACTGCCGGTACTGGATCTCAACCTTAACCTCAAGAAGTTGTTGTTTTTCACATTGTTGACCCTTTAGGATTTCCCTAACAGTGCACTGGTGATCGTGGCTTAGTCATGGGTGAATTGTATGCTCTGTTCAGTTGTCTAGTGGATTCAGTGTGGTTGACCTCAGAGATTGCCCATAAACATCCATGGTCCACTGAAGACATACTTCTCCCTCAGTATCCAGCTCTCCCTCTGTAACATCATCCTTCATTTTTCATTCAGTATGAAACAAGAATGGCCTGGTCCTTATTCTGCAGGCTCCTTGTATGAAGGTCGTTGCTCTTCTACACACCGGCCACTGGGGAGTTTCAACTATGAAGCAGCTATCCTGTCAGTATGTAATTACTGGTGATGTATAGGGAAATTGAGTCAGTGGTCATGTTCTGTACTGTGTATGCGCCTTCCAAAAGTCAGCTCCTCTCAAGATTCCCCCACCCCTGGCCACAAGCAAGTCCCTGGGAGTGTCTCCACGTTGACTTTGCAAGCTCTTTTTTTACAATGGATTTGGTTCATAGTGATTCACGCACTGTCTGAAGTTCAATTCATCCACCTACTTCCCTCTACCACATCGGTAAATGTTGTTAGGGCCTTTCTCATACATTTTTTATTAAGAGTCTCTTGCTGGCTGACTCCAACAATGGTCCTCGGTTTACCTCTGCACACTTTGTTTGTTTTTAAGACCTCCAATGATCACCAGTCTTCTCACCACCCAGTTCCACCTACAATCTAATGAGGGGTTGAAATGGATGGTGCAGACACTCTGCTTCTAAGGATGAGGCCTTCACAGTGTTCCTGGTCATCTGTCGGTCCACTCCCATTGTTAGAAAGAGCTCTGCTAAGGTGCTACATGGGTGGTTTCTGTAGACTCTCCTTTGTTATCTCTACTAGGACCTTGACCCCCTCCCCCTTTCTCTGCATCCTCCAGCCTTGTGCCCACTGCCAGTTCCACATCAGTGCTTTGGTGTGGATGCATTCTTTTTTCTTTCTTTTCCTTTTTTTTTTACATCTCCACTGAGAACCACATTGAGTACTGCCACCAGAACAAAATCTTCAGTCTGCACCCCCGACACTGGATGCCTCACCTAATCCTTAAACTCCAGCCACCAGCTCTGTTTTTACCTGGCTGGGCCTCCCAATCTAGAGGATTATGAAGTGGAAACCAACACCCCTAGTCTCTCTGTTCTGGTTCCAGAGGAGGTTGCCTCACCTTTGGAGGCTGCTCTGTGCATGTACATGTCAGTCCCAGGATACCAAACATTGAGCTGTAGCCTCTTTCGGACTCGGTCTTGTCAGTGGCCCTTCTGTCCCCATTCTGAACACTACCCATTCATCATAATGAACATGGTAGAAGCCTCTTCAAATCCTATGTGCTATCTTTGGACAGAGAGAGTATAGCTGATGTAACCTACCTGTCCAAAAAGAATCTGTGCCACTGATGGTGCTGCATGCTGTGAGAAAAATGAGTTCTGAAAAGAAGCCAAACTCCCTAAGGATCGCATAACCTAAGAGAATACTGTGATCGCCTGCCTATTATAAGTAGGTACTCTGTTGGGAGTTGCAATTCTCACCTATCTTCTAAATGATTTTAACAATATACTGGCTACACTGCATCGATGACTATTGCCTCAGATTCAATTTATGTTTGGAGAATGTTTCTTGTTGTACTGTATTTCAATACTTTGTTAACCTTAACAGTATGTTTATGTAGTAAATGTATACACATTTGTCCAAACCTCTGCATAAAGACCTTTTTTCCTTCACACACAATGGCAGCTGGAAGTATCTCTGTGCAACGCAGTTTCACCATCTCTCTGTAATAGTAAACATGCTACTGAACCCTTCTTTGCACAGTTAAGACCACAATGCCAACTCATATTCACCCAGTGTAATAACCTGTATTTCACCAAACATATTGCAAAATGGACTTATACTTTGTTGCAGAAAATCGATTGTAAACTGTAGAGTGCAGTTTGACGATTAAATAATGATCATGTATCTCTTCCACTTTGTTTTAATCTCTTCAATGCAATCCCTGCTGTATTACAATGACTTTAAGCAGAGGGTTTTTGGCATGGTTGATTGAAAATTTAAAGATACACTGAAGACATTGAGTTATATATTATTTCCCTCCTATGGTACTGATATCTTATTACTTTATTTCTCTCTATTAAAATGTCTTTTTTGGTAGAATGAAATGTTTTACATGGTAATGACACAGACCACTGTTTTCTTTGTAATGATTGATTGTTATTCTAAGTATGGATTTGGAGCATTCGATGTCAAAGTTGTCTTCTGTAAGTCCTAAAAAGTGTCATTGGGGCCATTTGTGTTGTAAATTTAAGGACCTCTTTTTGGATTCTATTTAACATGTAAGGAAATTTTACATTGAAATGAGAGCAAATTTAATCAGTTATACCATGGAAGTTGAAGCTTATAGTGATAGGTTCCAATTGTTCCATTTGCATGTGTTAAGGGGATGTAATTTACTGAAATTAATGGTATTAATACTGAAGAAACTTCTGTATCAAGTTATAGTTAGCACTCGAGTTCACACTTTTAGCGAGTATATGCACTGAATGGGGAACACTATAACACTGGTGCATGTTGTAGTTTGTCAGCTTCAGGTGCTAGCAGCCGCTAGACAGCGAGCCGGCCAACACAAGTGTTGCCGTCTTGCAGCCGGTGGTGCAGAGTTTGGTTTGCCGCATGCTGCGATATATATAACACTCTTCCCCCCTCAGGAAGAAATGTCGTTCTATGCCGAGCATTCCCAGGCAACGTCCATCAGTATGGTATCATCAGGAGGAGGTGTGTGCTCATTGAGGAGACTGCGAGGTGGTTCCTGGCCATAGGGGCAATACTGGTGCCATGGCTGGCGATGGCAGCTGGTCCACCATGGAATGCAGACCGCTATGATGGGAGAGCCCAGTATTGGAGATGACAGGAGCAATGGCTTGGTCAAGATATCTGGCACTGGTCCAGCAGGGCTGGGCTGTGGGGCATGTGGTCATGCAGCGGTGGCCCCTGCCGCAACAGGAACAACTGTCAGCAAAGCAGAGCTGCCATTGGCATCAGTAGGTGGTGCCTTGGTCAAGGGGGTGACACTCAGCATCATGGAGAGTGTGATGATTATGGGAAGAACTGGGCATGGAACCACCAGCACTGGCAGAGGCATCAGATATGGCACCTGCAAGGGAGGAGTAGAGGCCAGCAGTGGCACAGGCGTTGGCAGCACCCGTGATATGAGCCCCACCAGAAACTGGGCCATAACTGGTCCCAGTGGCAATGCACCACACCTCCTGGCATGCAAACGGAGCATATACATTGACTCTGGCAGTCCACGACAATGTACGGCAGCCAGTGGGGACCACATCCGAAACCCCACACCCAGATGGCAGAGTCAAGAGAGAAGCTGCGTGGGGACGTTGCAGTGTCAGGCCGTGGCCACGGCATAAGCAGGTGGAGCAGCGTTCATGGTTGATAGCTGTGTAGTAGTTCCGCGATACTATGGATCCCCATCAGTGTAAAGCAGTAGGAAGATAAGAATCGAACCACAGCATCATCCACAGAAGACACCACATACTTGTGCATCTAGACCTTGAAATTGTGCACTAGTCACTCCACCTCACTGTTAGACTGGAAAGGCAGAATAGGGATGTGGCAGACGCCCAACTGGGCATAAAAATCCCTAAAAGGAGGTAAACTGAAGGCTGTTGTCCGAAACCAAAGTGTGAGAGAGGCGTTCAATGGCAAAAACCTTAGGAAGAGACTGAAGAGTCATGGCCGTAGACATGGTAGGGCAGGAATTAAAAAAGGGCCCAGCACAGTCCACATGCATGCACTCCCAGGTTTGTCAAAAGCTGTGGCCAAGGCGAAAGCAATGCACGCGGCGATGCTTGCTGCAAAGCACATTGCGAGCAAGAGGCCATCAGGTGCACAACCGGGCCAAAACACATGCCGCTTGGCCTGGATTTTCATGCGGGAGGCCCTCCCAGTGACCCTCATGTAACAAAGTCAACACACACGAACGTAAGGACACTGACACAACCACCTGAGACTGCAGGCCATCAGTAGCCAGTAGGATAACCCAATCATATTCAGACAACCACAGCTGCAAAGAAAAATAATTCCACGTGGGTTCGGAGGCATGGCTTGAAAGGCTATACGGCCAACTGATTCGAATATAATGCAAGGCCTGACATTACACCGGGTTCGAAGGCATGGCAGCAACCGGTACTGAAGACTTAATAGGGAAACTATCTATAGTAGCCTTTGCTTCCTTGTCCAGATAAAAGCAGAGAAGTTCTGCACAATCAAATTCAGTATCATCTCCAATAGGAAGACATGACAGTGTGTCAGCATTAGTATGCTGGGCTATAGGGCAGAACTGGATTTCATAATTGTAATGCCATAGAAAGAGGACCCAATTCTGAAGCCAGGGAGCAGCCGTATCTGGTAGAGGCGGTAGGATGAAAAAGGTAAACCAACACCTTGTGGTCTGTAAGAAGGTGAAACATAACACCACACAAGTACATGTAGAATTTTTTATAGGCTTAAACAATGGCCAAGTAACCCAGCATTTAGGGCAAGATGCCCTGTCATGATCAACAACACCGAATTGGCAGGGCAGTCGAGACTGCTGAGCATTGGAGCAGCCACGTGGCACAGACCATTGGCGTTGTCTAGTTTGTTGCATGTGGCCATGCCCATGGTGATTTGGGTGGTTGTACACCACAGCAACATTCTCTATTTCAGAAGTGGGAGAGTGAACGTCATTGTGAAAAATAGCAGCGACGTCCCTCCACACCTCAATTTGATCCCCCATAGCACGGAAAATCTCGAAAGATTGAGTGATATGAAGAACATCAGTTAGCGTAGGATTGTCTCATTGCAAGGTCTGTTGCACTTCCCAGCCCGGAGCTAAGCGGAGAATGGTGTCATGGACCATATCATTAGCATAAGATTCCTGACGAGAAGCTGTGATGAACATACAATAACGGCTAAGGCCATGAAGTTTGGCCACCCAAGCGTAGTAAGACTGGTTAGGCTTCTTACGTGCATTATAGAATTCAATCCGGGCCGCAATAACAGGAGTGCAGGGCTGATAATAGGAAGAAAACAGACGGCACATTTCATCGAAAGACAACACCACGGGTTCGTGCAGGGGAGCTAGCTGACACGACTGGTAAATACATGGGGAAATCCATGACATTATAAGGCTTTACACAGATCTGGGTTGGAAACACCAAAAGCAGGTAAGTGCTGAATAAAGTGTTTCTTGTAAGAAGCCCAGTCCTCAAGATTACCAACAAACTCAGAGAAATAGAGGTAGAAAAGGAGAAGTACTTTGCTGGGCAGAAGTACTAATGACAACATGGGGGGCAAAGGTAAAGTTGTAACCACAGATGAAAGACTGTTTCCTATACTGTCGTAATGGCTACTAACAGCCAAAGCGAGTCCACTAGGGCTTGTAAGTCGTTATGAAGAACTTGGCCCGAAGGCAGAATAGGAATGTCCACAACAGTGGTATGCTGTTGCTCCATCGCAGACAAGTGGGACAAACAACGCACACAAGTTTGACCCTACTCTCGCTGCCAATGAAGTAACTTCTCTATCAAGTTATAGCTAGTACTCAAGTTCACACATTTAGCGAGCGTATGCTCTGAATGGGGTTCACTATAACACTGGCGCATGTTGCAGTTTGTTGGCTTCAGGTGCCGGCGGCCACTAGGTGGCGGGCCGCTCAACACAAGTCTCGCATCCGGCTGCAAACTTGCAGGCAGTGATGCGGAGTTTTGTTTGTTGCGCGCTGGTGATATATATAACGAATAGTGGACTTAGATTTGCTTGGCAATTAACAATTCTAAATTATCAGTATGGAAGTATTTTCTGTAAAGTACCTTTGACTTCATGTGGAAGATCTCACCATCCTGAATAAAATTTTCCATCACTTTTCTCAGACCATTCCAAAGCTAACATCTTCCCTGACCCTTGCCCATTTGTAAGATAAAGTAGTACTGTTATGGTCAGTCATTATATTCTGCTTAAATTGTTATCTGTAAAAATACCTCAAATGATTTGTTATGTTTCCTGGTATTTAATACCATAGGTATCAAAGTTCACAGGAAAAGTTTAAATTAACTAGAGGCCCACTGCGAATATTTCACACCGTTAGTGGAATGACAAAAAAGTTGGGAAAAATGGAAGTAAAGTTTAATGTTTATGCATAGCTTTCTTCAGAATCAATCAATGCAAGTGTTTAAAAGCACAAATGAAAGAGCTTGATCTGCTGAGTGATGTTAGGTAAAAAAGAACTACATACCTTCATTAGAAGCGAAGATATTGTAAAACAATTTAAAATATTCAAAGCAAGGACAGAAGGATACTGCATTTGAATAAAAAATAAAGGATGGAGGGACTTGAGTTCATTCCGATACTTGATGACAAATCTGTGAATGAATACATTTCATTTAAAGCAAAAATGAATGAAATCGGTAGGATAGAATGGCCTGACCGACTGACGACTGACTTTAGTTTACAGCAAGGACATTCCCATAAGAAATATACAGAAGGAAATTGTGTTTCAGTATAGACAAAGGAAGGCGAGAGTTATGTAAGCTTTGATACTTGATGACAAATCTATGGATGAATACTTTTTGTTTGAAACAAAAATGAAGGAAATCGGCTGGATAGTTTGGTCTGGCCAACTGACTTTAGTTTTCATGTATTCTTTTATTGATGAGTTATCAGTAATCGGTATTATGATCACCTAGTCAGTAGTTTTATGTTGGTTCACATAAAGCATACAAAACACGTGTTGATCATTTTAATAGTAGCCATCTGTACAATACGACTTGATGCAATACCTAGAAAATGTTTATGCCAACTCGGTGCAATGACATAAGAAAATAAAAGTGACTGTAAACAGCATATAACACAGCAATATACTTAGACAAAGGCCACTGTAAATGTGGCCAAACATTGGTTGTTTTAGTAATAGCTATCATCACAATATGATGAGATACAACACCCAGAAAACGTGTGTGTCAACTGATTCTGGCCACAGAAGCCTATATACAATTTTAAAAAGCTGCATTTTATATTGTTATGAATTCAGAAATTGGTGTTGTGTATATAAAGGAGGCTATTACTTTACAAGAAAATTCTAGTATCAATAAATATATCTTAATCTACTAATGACTTTAAAACAGTTCTATGTGAAGCCATCATATTAGCAAGTGACATTCATAGTTGTTTGAAGTTTGAGTGCTTTCAAGTGATTCTGTATTTTACTTTTTTGAACAAAAATGGTTACATATCACATAATAGCCATAAACAGTAACTGTGTTTTTCCTGCATAGCTAAAAAATTTAACACCTAGCATTAAGCTAACATATCAGCTGCAACATTGGATATTATGCTTTGCTTTGTGGAATAGTTTTTCTAGTTTTAGCAGTTCATACCAAATCAGTAGTTCCTAGCACTGCTAAAAGTGTTCCACCTGCGATATCAATAGACGTCATACACACTGTTGCTTGCAGTAATCAGTGAACAATGAATAACTAATCACCTCTCATGCCTCCCAACTTAAAAGTTTTTGAAATATTTAGCAAAGCATAGACCCTATATGAGAAACGTAGATTAGCTGCCATAGGAGGAAGAATTCACTGCAGTTAAAAAAATGATAATAATAAAAAAGAGTCTACACTCAGTAGCACTGATAACCTTAATTGTGTAATGTTAGTTGGAGAGACAAGGATTAGTAATCATATCATCATAATGACTATGGATATTGAAGTTAATAAATCAAACAATAAAGCTAGGTGGTAGTAGAATGGTTCTGCTAAAAAGAGTGCAGATGAACAGTTGTTAGCATCCCACTTAAACAATGAATCGATAAAATTTAATTCCAGTGTGAGGGGCATAGACGATTTGTGAGAAAAGGTTACCATATTTACTCGAATCTAAGCCACACTCCTTTCTCCCCAATTTTGGGATTTAAAAAACTGCCTGTGGCATAGAATAGAGTGCAAAGCAAATGGAAAATAGAAGTTCTGGTAAACAGCACTAGGAGCCACCACAACTGACTTTTGCCATTGAACATAAACACTGCTATGCACACACTGCAGACTCAGATTAATAGGCCTACTGGTAACAAAATTCTGCATGAATAAAAATACAAATACAAAAAAATACGGTAGAAGATGAGTATCTACTTTTCCCGAGTTTCAGCCACTGAACCAATGCAATGCATCTAAATCAGTGGAAAGAAGGAAACATAAATTCAGTATTGCTGATCTTCAAATGTAGCAGCCTTTAAAATAGAAGTAGTAATGAAAGATACATTTCTTTACATGAATACAAACAATGCCACAAGACCTTAGGATTTTTGTAGAAGTTGGCATTTTCAGATTTGTCATGATTTTTGTGTATGTGGTTATTTAGTAACCTAATAACACATCTTTACTATACGCAGTTTTGCAATTCAGAAATATTCACATGTTTCTATGTATTTCACTTAACTAATGAAGGGGGCGAGGAAAGATGGTGTGAATTTATAGCTGAAATTGAAGTGTTGTTTGGTTTGGTGTGCCAAAGCAACATTTTCTTCTTGCATAATCAAAATCTGATATTTAATCGCATTTTTCTTCAGAATTCGGTATCTGTCTCCTGCCTCATCCCAAGTGTAAGACAGCTAACTCACACTCTTGCTTGTAATTGCAAATGTCAATGATATGTCTCTACTTATTTTTCATGATTTTCGAGTTTGTGTTTGGATTGAACATAGTAGCACAGCAAAAATAAGAAGGAAACACAGATTTATGTACATTCAGAAATACTCAATGGCTGTCTGCAATGGCACACAACTGGCTGTCATGCTTCCCATGATTCATAGCACTGTTACCAACAACTACTGCCGACACTTAAAACGCATTTTCACCAAAAGCTCTACTGCTAAGTTTACCACTTGAACCCAACTACTGTAGCTGTATCATCATCCATTCTACCTAATTTGTGTCTCACGTTAGAACGAAACACCTTTGTTTTGATTTTGAAATGCGGCCTACAGCTTTTTTTCTCCCTTGAATTACAAGTCTTTATTTTTTGGGTGCAACAGAGATTAAAGGAAATTTTTTTTTTGTATCATTTTTCGGGTGCAGCTTAGATTCGAGTAAATATGGTAAGTTGCACTCAGGAGAATTATATGCTCAGTAAGTGAATCAAAGCTGAAAAGAAATCACTTCAGTTTAATAACAAAATAAGGGAAATGCTGAGGATACAAATATTGTTGTATCCTCGGTTCAAAAAAAGAATACAAAAATGACAATAGGCAAATGTTAGTAGAGTTCATACACCTGTCAAAAGAGTGATGTGCAAAGTATACAACAACCACTATCATACTTTAGGAAAAGATCTGGCTGAGAAAATTCTGGTTCTATATAAAATTAGTTAGTGGGTTGAGGGCATCTATTCAGTCATGCATTGCTATGGCAGTAGACAACAGCAAAAAGTAATAAGGAGTTTTAAATTTCATTTTTAAGTAATAATTCCTATTGGAATGACTGAACGATAATATTGTTGCATTGAAATGGAAGCAGGCTTAACTTCGAAGGCAGGGTTGTTGACTGAACACAGCACTTATACTGAAAGCAGGTTTATCGAGAACTGAAACGTACACACACCACTGACTGCCTCTCGGCAGAGTGCTCTGCTATTTATACATAGACAGAATGTACCAGAAATTAGAAGAATAGTTAACATAAGGAACAAGTAAAAATTACAAGTGAACATAAGAAACATGTAGAGCATTCTGGAAATGTTAATTACAAAAAATAAATTTTTGCTGGTGGACAGGATTGAACCGGCTATCTCTTGTGCCACACTGGCAGTCAGTTAACGTGGGGTCTCGCGGCAATATAATGAAAATAGTTTACAACTCACTGCAGACTCACATCAAGCTGCAACAGGTACACACAGGTACCGATCGCAGCTCGACATTCATCTTTGCAATGAGTTGTAAACTATCCTCATTATATTACATAGTTCCAACCTGGAATTCCCATTGTTCAAGAAACATACCATCACTTGAACATCATACAGATTTCTGTATGGAGCATATAGTAATAGGTTTTTCTGTATGGGCTATTCCATTTGAAACCAGAGGAAAAAATGCGAAAATTGACCTAATATTTTTTAAAAATAATCAATAATTTTTACTTCTGCCAATTAATGCATACAAAAACAATTGCCATGCACTTATCCCTTAAATTATTACTATTTTTCAAGTTAAAATTTGGTGAAGTTAGCATTATTTTCTGAATGTGACACCTTTGTGTGCTGTGTAACTCAAGAACCTCATACTGGATTTCAGTAAACAGTTCATTTTGAAGCTGAATATCTCAAGTTGGTGTAGGTATATAACAATAACAATATAACAATTAATTCATTGTTGTAAAACCATTTTTATTCATTTATTAAAACAAGTGCATTTTTCATAAGGATTAAACTTACATAGGCTTGAACTTCTTTTTATTAAAAGTTGATTTTTGTTTTATGTATTATGGAGCACATTATTATTAATATGGAAAACAATAATTAAATAATAAATATTTAAACTCATGCTACACTAACACGTTAGACTGCAGCAGGCTGCCATCCACACTCAACAGAGGAAGGCGCCTTACAGCTGGACACAGTCAACAGGGGCCGTAAGGACTGACCCATTGCATATAACACATCGTAGCACAGCTGGCATAATGCTGTGTATCGCAGCCGACAAATTTAACACAGTTTCTAGATACATTTTTTTACAGCTCTATATTCAAAATACCATTAAACTGTTTACTGATACTGTTTTTATACAAATGCTGAACAATACAACATACATTTTATTCCATTTAAAAATGCATTTTATAGTTAAAAGATGACAAATAATGAAAAGTACTTGAAATTCAAATTCTAAAACTATTGCATAAATACCACATCAGTCTATGCAATAGTGCCTTCATTTTGTAATTTATTTGACAATTTTACTATGAATAGTGATAATCACACAATTTCATGAAATTACAATACTTTCGCTTAAAGAAAAACTGGAAATGTTTGCCTATCACAGCTGCGAGTTTGTCAAAGATATTAACTTCATGTTTACATTCTATGACAGAAAAATTAAAGTGCACAATAAATGCAAAGTTTACTGCTATTCGATTGGAAGTGGAATGCCCCATATAGAAAAAACAACTGAAAGAATTGAAATCAACTAAGTTGCCAGGTCTTGTTGGAATCAGATTTTGATGATGTTCAAATATTAGTAAACATACTGGCCCAAACTGCTGTGGTCATCAGACCCTAGGCTTACAAACTACTTTCACTTACACTAAGGACAACAAAACCACCCATGCCCGAAGTAGGACTGTCTCGCCCATTGGGAAGCCCAAGCAACTGTTTGAAAGTGCAGGTCACTCCTGTATATAACAAGGGTGAAGAAATTGACTCTCATAATTATAAGCCAATATTTTTAACATCAGTTTGCTGCATTGCCATTGAAGATATCCTTGGTTCAGATATAATGGATTTCCTTAAGATGGAAAAACTTCTGTCCAGGATTAAACATGGTTTTAGAAAGTATCACTTGTGTGAAATTCAGCTCACTATTTCTGGAGTTTTTGGGGAATACGTCAATTCCATGTCATGCAGGTAATGGGAAGAATACAATTCAGTTGTCACAATTTTTATTGTTTCCAACATGACCAGTTTTGGGGCATTCAAAGCCCTTTGTGGCTGCTGCACAGTATGCTAATCATTGTGCTGTTGAAAATGGTCTCCTGTGTGCCACCTGACACTGGCAGTATGTAGTGTCCTTGTGTCTTAAGTGGGTATTTTGTTTCCTTACACTGCTCAGTTGTGGATACTGTACAACTAAATCCTATGTAATGGAATGAGGCAGTAACAGGCTGTTTACACAAAACTGTTTATTTTTATGATTAAATGCTATTATTTACAAATTACTATATACTAACACACACACACACGTTTATTCTATGTGTGATTATTTCATACTTTCATTGTTTGAGGAAGTTTGTCTTGTTGTAGGTATTTTGACTGCATTGACATTTGCAAAGTGCGTTCTGGGTGGAATGAAGTCCGCTTAAGAGGAACACTCCCACCACTGTCATCTCTGGATCACCTGTCATGTGTGCTGCTGACTGTGCTTGAACCAACTGAAGCCGAATTCACGTTATTTCAGGAGGGGCAAAGGTATCTAATTTTTGGCTAACCTCTAAGTTGTTATCTCTTTATAATATTAACAAATAGAATTATTGACTTAAAAGTCAACAGTTTAAATTTTCAACAAGAAATTTTTGATGGTAAATAAGTAAATGAGAACCACTCGACTATAGCAGGTCATTGCACAAAGGAAGTATCTTGTTTTGGCCACCATAGTATACTTTTGAGTGTCTGTGAGTTTGCGTGAATGAATGGGCTGGGAGAAGAGCTAAGTGTTCAAAAGTTATATGAGGTGTTTTTGTTTAGTGTCTCTGCACTCCACACATCATTCAACTGTAGGCGAATGGTTCATTTCCCTTGTTTTACTTATTGCCCCAACCCATGAATTTCCACTATTGTTATAATAATTTTTTTCTTAGATATAAATAATTTATCTTTGTGTAACTATGAGAACAGTAGTAATAACTGTAATATCAACTGTAAATAAAAATTACAGTCAGTTATCAGATATCAAGTGCAAACTGTTTTGTTCCATTTTTATTAAGAGTAATAAATTAAGAGTAATGAGGATCAAAGTGAATGTTAACAGAATTTCACTGCCTTCTCCATCAACAGTACCTGATAATATATAGCACTCTATGTCAAGGAAGCCAGCCTTCCAAATCAGTCTTTAGTTCAAGGTGTATATGCATCAGTACAACCTGAATTTCCTGTAAAAACCTGGAAATTTTTTCATCCAGGAGATAACCAGGGAATTTTTCATTGTTTTAGTTATTAGCTAAATGTTTGTTATATTTTGACTGTTGATTGGTAAGAACTAACACTATAGTGAAAAATTTTACTTTGACCTGTTACTACAAAATAATACTGAAGCAGTAAAGCAATAGAGGGACTACCACCAAAAACAAACCTATTGTTGCACAGAAAATGTGTGGTTTACAACAATAAAACACTGCAGACATAAGTTCTAGAGACAACAAAATGTGTCAAAGACTTTAGGACCAAGACTGTGAAGTAATGCTTCATAACAATGGTCTGTTTTTGATTAGTGGACAAGGGACATGGGACAAGGCTTTGAACAATGGTTTGAGAAGTGCTACTTTCAATATAAATTTCTTTTACACAAGATGAATTAATATGTTAGGTGTGAGGACAGTGGTGAATATAGCATATACTTCCGGGGGAGGGGGGGGGGGGGGCAAGAGTAAAAATTTTGTGGCACTGTTTCTCAAACTGATGCCTAAAAAGAAACAGTTCTTGGATGTTCTGATCCATGCTTGGTTATAGCATTCTCAAAGCAGGCATAGAATTGCTGACCTGATTTCGTACTTAACTTTTTCCCCTTTACATTCATTATTATTATTATTATTATTATTTTTTTTTTTTTTTTTTTTTGCGGGTGGGGGGGGGGGGTTGCTTATATACGCCAATGTATGAGGACGTGCAAAAATTTTGGGATCAAAGGATCAGCTATTTATGTTATTATTAAAACTGCACATTTGTTCAAATAGAGAGCAGCCTCTGTTGCAATTATTTATCCACTATTGTTGTACCTGCCATTATGGAATGGAATAAAACTGCACACTTGTATTTGATATATTTGGGTTACACACACTAGAAAAGACAGTGCTTCAAGGTTACTTTGTCATATTTCTTTTAGTTCCTTAATTGATCAAAAATTACGCAAAAAGTGTAGCCAAGCTAGTACACGAAAATCATTACTTTTATTAAACAGGAATCCATTTTTGAATATCAAGAGTGTAAATGTGATAGTTGCTCGTTTCACTTGTAATAATTAAACCTATTATATTGGGTTACTGACTAACCACTTATGCAAAAATCATAATATTGCCGCGAGAGACGACGAACACTGACTGCCGCCGTGGTGCAGGGGCTAGCGTCACGGACTGCGGAGCAGAAGGTCGCCGGTTCAATCCCACCCACCGGCAAAAATTTATTTCTTTGTAATTTACAATTCCAGAAGGTTCTACATCTTTCTTATGTGCTTGTTTCTTATGTTAACTGTTCTTCTAATTTCTGGTAAATTCTGTCTGTGTATAAATAGCAGAGCACTCTGCCTGAGAGGCAGTCAGTGCTGCATGTATGTTGAGTTCGTAATAAACGTGCTTTCAGTATAAGTGCTGTGTTTAGTTGCCTTCGAAGTCAAGCCTACTTCCATTGCAACGTGACATTGTTTGGTGGAGGCGCTGGGTACACTGTGCAACAGCTGCATCACCGTGGCTCTGATTAGGCAATGTAAAAGCCGTCACTTACACGGACTGGAACCAGAATACAAGGGATACACCAAGTACATCCTTCTAAAAGTCCGTATTATCAGAAGAACGATGGAGACGAAACCAGCAATAAGCTAGCTGCACATCAGACACTCGTCGGTGTTCTCTGGAGATGCTGGACAGGACCCCAACAAATGGCTAAAAGGGTTCGACCGAGTCGCCAAGTACAACAGGTGGTATCATACGATATGCTTGGCCAACGTTTATTTCTACCTGGATGGAACAGCCCAGCAATGGTTCGAAAACAACGAAGACAAGTTGAATGACTGGGAGACGTTCCAGGAGGAACTTAAGAAGACGTTTGGAGACCGCCAGCGACAAATCCGTTCGGCGGAAGAACAACTGAAGAACCGGGCCCAACGACAAGGTGAGCCAACACAATCTTACATACAGAGTGTTTTGGCCCTGTGTAACGTAGTCTATCCGAACATGGCTGAAGCGGACAACATCACGCACCTGATGAAGGGAATTGCAGAAGAGATGTACCAAGCTCTTCTGATAAAAGACGTCGCTACGACAGAAGCGTTCATCAAGTGGTGCCAGCGTATTGAAGAGATGCAACAAAGGAGGGTTGGATGCAAGAAGTATGACAGACTCCCAAATGTAGTCCCTATGGCCTTGTGGAAGACCAGCAGGACTTGGCTTCTCTCATACGACAAATCGTGAGAGAAGAATTACAACAGTGCATGGCAACCGGGACTATTAGATCGAGCGAGCATCAGATTATGGCCATGGATGTGAGCCCTGTAAGTCACTAGGTAGCCGACGCCGCTGAGGACGAGGTATTTCAAACATTAGCTCCTGTCTGCCCCGTCAATCGCACCCGACGTGAAGAATGGCATCGCCCTGCTATGACTTACGCTGCAGCCGCCAAACGGCAGCCCATGAACCGACCGACGCGACCACAGCCAACTCCCCCGGTAACAATGGCGCCCCGCAGAAGAACAGACGTCTAGAGGACAGAAGACAACACACCACTGTGTTTCCACTGTGGACGCCCTGGACATGTCGTACGCTACTGCAGAGAGAGGAGGCGAGTATTCAATGATTATTTTGCCGCAAGACGTCAGCCGTTGGAGCAGTTCTATCCAAGGCAGTCACCTGCTGATGAGTTCAGTCGACCTATGGGAAGAAGCCCATCACCATACCCTAGACGAGGTCGCTCCCCGACGCGCCGCAGCCGTTCACCGTCGCCGTACAGAGGTACCAGCCACTCCCCTAGCTGCCGCGCCCAGGAAATCTAAGCGAGGCGACCATCTATGGAGGTGAGGCCGCCGCAGATGAAAATCCTCTATGGACGACAGTCGCCAAGATGTCGGGAAATCTCATCGACGTCATAATCGATGGCCAACCTGTCCGGGCACTTGTTGATTCAGGAGCCTCTTTTTCTGTATTATCGGATAATTACCGCGCACACTAAAGAAGACAATGTTCTGTGATACGGGAGCAACTGTGCTGAAGGTCGCGAATGGAAAGTACGTCCATCCAGCAGGAACTTGTGTCGCAAGAATAGCCATCAACAACAGGACGCAGCCGTTTGAATTTGTCGTGTTAACAGAATGTAGTCACAATGTCATCCTCGGATGGGACTTCCTTCAGGCATGCCAAGCTATCATTGACTGTGGAAGATCTGAGCTGCAAATGGAAGAAGTTGTTCCGCCAGATACACGTAATACAGAATTTTCTGGGAAGTTATTCGTCGTTGACAATGTGATGATACCGCCGTTGACAATGAGAAGAGTTGCAGTCACAAACACAGATGACTGGTTAAACTGTGAAGTTCTTGTTGATAGTAAAAAGTTTATCAGGCTCACAAAAGAAATTTACATACCAGTAGCTGTTTTAAGCATTACCGGTGGTCAAGGAGAGATTTGGATCACAAATTGTCAAGAGCAGTCACAACTTATCCCCAAGGGAATGTGTATCGGAACGGCTGAACCAATCCAGGATGGTGAGCTCAACGTCATCAATGAAGACCCATGCCCTGCTGTTAGTACAGACAACACGCTGGAGGAAACAAACGTGGAACTGCCACTAGGGCCTGGACTGACCAAGGAACAACGCCAGCAGGTGTTAGGTATACTACGCCAATTTTCGGGTGCATTCACACCCCAGGAGGGGAAAAGTCAGACGAAACGGCCCACGATAAAGCACCGGATCAATACTGGGGATCATCCGCCAATTAGCCAGCGTTCGTATAGAGAGTCGCCAGCTGAAAGACGGATAATACAGGTGGAAGTGGAGAAAATGTTGCGAAATGACATTATTCAACCTTCCGAGAGCCCTTGGTCGTCTCTGGTAGTCCTCGTAAAGAAGAAGGATGGCACGTGGCAATTCTGTGTCGACTATCGGCGGCTGAACAGTATCACAAAGAAAGAAGTCTACCCATTGCCGCGTATTGACGACACCTTAGACTGCTTGAAAGGAGCTACATACTTCTCAACTATGGACATGCAGACAGGTTACTGGCAAATCGAGGTTGACAAAGCTGACAGGGAGAAGACGGCTTTTATTACACCTGACGGTCTCTATGAATTTAAAGTAATGACATTTGGATTATGTAATGCTCCAGCCTCATTCGAACGCATGATGGACAACTTGCTTCGACACCTTAAGTGGACGACGTGTCTCTGCTATTTAGATGACATTGTCGTTTTCTCGAAAACATTTGAAGAACATCTGAGTCGCCTGTTAACTGTGTTGAAGTGTGTTCAGGCTGCAGGTCTCCGCCTCAATCCAAAGAAGTGCCTCTTCGTCGTCAAAGAGATAAAAATCCTGGGGCACCTAGTCAACGGAGATGGTGTCCATCCTGATCCAGATAAAGTAAGGGCAGTCACAGAATTTCCAACTCCTCAGCACATTCGTGATGTGAGAAGTTTTCTCGGGCTGTGCTCATACTACCGACGTTTCATAAAAGGATTTTGTAACAAGGCACGTCCATTACAAGAACTTCTGCAGGGAGACGCCAAATTTTACTGGGATGAGGCAAAAGAAAGAGCTTTCCGGGCACTTAAGGAGGCTCTAACTTCCGCACCAGTGCTAGTCTTGTACGACGAGAATGCAGAAACGGAACTTCACACAGACGCCAGTGGCTATGGGATTGGTGCAGTGCTTGTACAAGTTCAGGAAGGTGCCGAAAAAGTGATAGCCTATGCGTCAAGAGTACTCTCAAAGTCCGAGATAAACTACAACTGAAAAAGAATGTCTCACGGTTATCTGGGCTATCAACAAGTTCCGGCCGTATTTATTCGGCAAACCATTCACCGTCGTGACAGACCACCATTCCTTGTGTTGGCTGACTAGCTTGAAGGATCCATCAGGTCGACTAGCAAGATGGGCACTAAGACTCCAAGAGTACGATGTCACAGTGGTATTCAAGAATGGGTGCAAACACAAGGATGCCGACTGCCTTTCGAGGAATCCATTAGTGGAACACAATAGCAATAATGAAATTTCAGCTCTCACTGAATTAGATGACGTTACAGCTGAACAGAGGGAAGATCCAACACTATTAAAAATGATAGAGGCCTTGGAGAAAGGAGAACCGACCAATGGAGAGTTCCAACTTATAAACGGAACATTGTACAAGAGCAACTACGATCCACTGGGCCCCAAATGGCTACTTGTTGTTCCAGCTCATCTCCAGCCAGCTATTCTCAAATATTTCCATGATGCTCCAATATCCGGTCATCTGGGATTCGTGAAGACCCTAGACAGAATCAGACGCAGGTATTACTGGAAAGGTCTCTACCGATCTGTCAAGCACTATGTGAGTCACTGTAAAGAGTGCCAGCAACGGAAGCATGTGCCGCAATTACCTCCAGGACATTCGTACCGATTCCGCCGGCAGCAGCTCCATTCCACCGAGTTGGGATCGATCTTTTAGGGAGGTTCCCGAAGTCGACAACCGGTAACCATTGGATAATAGTCTGCACTGACTACCTCACACGCTACGCTGTCACCAAACCTGTGCCGACTGCAGAAGTTCCAGAGATCGCAAAATTCCTTGTAGAAGACATTATTTTGAAGCATTGAGCACCACGTGTCATGATATCTGATCGTGGAAAAGTATTCCAGTCAAAACTAGTATCAGAGGTAATGTCATGGTGCAACATTGTCCACAGAATGACAACTGCATACCATCCTCAGACAAATGGTCTTACGGAACGTTTTAACAAAACGTTAGCCGACATGCTGTCGATGTACGTTGATGTTGAGCAGAAGGATTGGGATACAATTCTGCCAGTTGTGACATTTGCTTACAATACCGCAAGACAAGACACCACAGGCTTCACTCCGTTTTTCCTGCTCCATGGCTGTGAAGCTGAGACGACAATGGATATGCTGTTCCCGTTCCAACCGGACGACACTCAGGATGACTATGTTTAACAGCTCATCACCAGGGTCAAAGAAGCAAGACAGCTGGCTCGCATACGGACACTGGACGCCCAGGAGAAGGACCGTCAGCGGTATAACGACAAGCACCAACCTGTTGTGTACAGCCCAGGAGATCTGGTATGGATTTTTATTCCTGTACGGAAGGTTGGACTGTCAGAAAAGTTATTGAAGCGATACTTTGGTCCATATTGTGTCATACGCCGCCTGTCAGATGTCACATATGAAGTTGAGGATTATGAGCCGTCGTCGAAACATCAAAAATGAAGAGACATTGTTCACGTCCTGCGCATGAAGCCTTACTACGATCCTAAAGAGCAGGTAGATGACAATAGCTTCTTGTTCAAGGACTTTAAGGACGGTAATGTTCCTGATGAAGCCACGACAGGAACATCTGTCGTCGATAATCGCGGAGAAGGGAAGGATTCTCTTGAACTGTCATACAGAGGACCCATGACACGGTCAAGATCCAGGACATTGCAGCTGGCTCCACAGGGATCATAACAGCGGGTCGCTGTTTCTCCAGGAGAGGGAGCAATGCCGCGAGAGACGACGAACACCGACTGCTGCCGTGGCGCAGGGGCTAGCGTCACGGACTGCGGAGCAGAAGGTCGCCGGTTCAATCCCATCCACCGGCAAAAATTTATTTCTTTGTAATTTACAATTCCAGAAGGTTCTGCATTTTTCTTATGTTCACTTGTAAATTCTACTTGTTTCTTATGTTAACTGTTCTTCTAATTTCTGGTAAATACTGTCTGTGTATAAATAGCAGAGCACTCTGCCTGAGAGGCAGTCACTGCTGCGTGTATGTTGAGTTCGTAATAAACGTGCTTTCAGTATAAGTGCTGTGTTTAGTTGCCTTCGAAGTCAAGCCTACTTCCATTGCAACGTGACAATATTTTGCAAAACAAAACAAGGGTTAAATGAAATCTTTCTCACCATGACAATGAAATATGCTCCAATATA
Source organism: Locusta migratoria (assembly GCA_026315105.1). Classification (NCBI taxonomy): domain Eukaryota; kingdom Metazoa; phylum Arthropoda; class Insecta; order Orthoptera; family Acrididae; genus Locusta; species Locusta migratoria. The sequence goes on along the minus strand of CM048749.1, from coordinate 141,539,932 downwards.
ATTTACAAAATAAAAGAAATAGCAAACAATAGTTCATGAATACGGAAAATAGTAAGTGATAAACTTCTTTCCTTTCATAATTTTGTTGGGGTTGACAGAGAAAAAATGCTTCGTAAAGGTTGAAAGTAAGTGAGAATTTTGTTAATAAGTCTCTACATGCTTTATTCTCAAATAGTAGATGAATGAAGTCTCATTATTAATGAGTTACATGATGGGGCAGTTTTCATTGTTTATGACATCATATCTATTTGGCAGATGTTAGTTTTTGCCCCCCCCCCTCCCCCCAACACACACAGCCATTGTTGTGGTTGAAATTGGAACAGCAGTTTAGTCAGAGGCGGAACACACACACACACACACACACACACACACACACACACACACACACTTCAATATGTATAGATACAAGGGCTGGATATGAAGGCTTTACTGTCTGAGGTACTTGAGGTGTTTGTTCTTGTTGTGTTCTTCAGTCCACAGACTGGTTTGAAGCAACTCTCCACACTACCATAGCCTGTGCAAGCCTCTTCATCTATGCCCCAAGGGGGCCCACAGCTTTTGTGGGTACGTGTCTGGCACGCGCGGGTCCCCGAGCCATTGCAGGTTTTTTTCCTGCTTTCCCCAGGCTGCATTACCTCTCCTAGTTACCCCTCCTTCCCATCCCAATCACTCCTTCCCATCCTCTCCAACCCCGTCTCTCGGCGTTTCTCTACATGACGGCTTGGCTATCCCATGGCACCGATTGTCCTGCAATTTTGGTTTTGTCTGCTATGTACACCCGTTTTTCGACTCAGTTTGGTCCCCCCTCGGGGTTTGACCTTCCATAATAAAATTATCCGATAACGTGTGAGCCAACTGGGGAAGAACTCCCGACCTAGCCCCTACGGTGCGGGTCCCATCCTTTCCTTTCCACTTCCTTGCCTCGCTGTAGCCTCCATACCCCGCTAGGTCCCCAACACGTGCAGCCAGTCCATGTGGGGGGGGGGGGCTATTATGTACCCTTTGGCTGAGCCCCCTGACACCACAGGGATCACACTACTGGTGTCTGACCTGCGACCTCTCCATGCAAGCCAAGGAGTTGATGCCTGTCCTCCGGGGTATCAGAACTCCCGGCAATGGCCATCGTGTCAGGTGGCCTTTGCTGTGGCCGGGTGGCGCCCATGGAGAGCACCCCTGTTTCAGAGTGGGTGACACCAGGGCGGATGTCTAGCACTATGAAAAGAGTTAGACTCCAAAATGGTCGTGCATCGACCGTCCCCTTGGGAGGAAGGCCAGGCTCGCCGGTTAGGAGCAAAACCCTTTCCTCGCTACCTGGTTTGTGCAAGGACTGATGGAGCAACTTTCACTACCACTAAACCGCTGTTCTTTATTGAGACCATAGAGGACAAGTTTGGTGAAGTGGAATCTATGAGTAAACTTAGATCTGGCTCATTGCTCATTAAAACGGTCTCGGCAGCCCAGTCTGAGGCTTTGCTCGCCTGCACCACCCTTGGCGACATCCCAGTAACAATACTCCCGCACAAATCCTTGAATATGGTACAGGGTGTAATATTCTACCGGGCCCTCCTCCTTCAAACTGATGAGGAGCTTAGGGCTTACCTCGAGCGGCGTGGTGTGCATTTTGTTCGCCGCGTTCAGAGGGGACCTAAAGACAACCGCGTTGATACTGGGGCCTTTATCTTGGCCTTCGAGGGGGACACACTCCCAGAGAAGGTCAAGATAATGATATATTGATGTGATGTGAAGCCCTACATTCCACCTCCCATGCGATGTTTTCGATGCAAGCGGTTTGGCCATATGTCCTCTCGCTGTACAGCGGTCCCCGTATGTGGTGATTGTGGACGCCCACTACATGAGGGAAGCCCCTGTGTTCCTCCGCCAGTGTGCGTCACCAATACCACTCTTCACGGTCGCCAGATTGCCCTATGTTTAAGAAAGAAAAGAAAATACAAGAGTACAAATCCCTGGAGCGTTTGACATACCCTGAGGCCAGCAGTAAATATGAACGTCTGCATCCTGTGCAGATGGCGACTACCTTCACCACGACGTTATCTTCTAACCTTTCACCCTCCCCCTTCCCACTCTCATCTCCCCCTACATCCCGTTTCCACCCCCCTCCACATCTCCCTCTCATGTACCTCCTGTAGCCTTCCCTCCCGGAGAAGTGCACCCCTTCTCCGGCGCCTGCCGGTGACAGTGCCCCATCTCATGGCCTTCCGTCCCGGCATTCCCCAGATCGGAGATCTTCAACCTCCAGTCGGCCATCGGACTCACAGTCGGTGAGTTCAAAGGTCACCCGATCTTCATCAGTACCAGACCTAACTGACAAAAGTTCTCTCTCTGTCCCACAAGAGAGAAAGAGGAGGAGAAGAAGAAACCAAAGTTGCAAGATAAAGCCCCTCCGGTACCACCGAAGGTGCCGACTGTGCTTTCGCAACTCACTCATCCCATTGAGCCTGAGGCTGATCAGCTATTTATGGATGTTGTCCCTTCTTTGGTGACGAATGCTGACAAAGCAGCGTGACAGACGTTACCCCATTCGCTTCCCGCCTAGATCCTCGTGATGTGATCATCCAATGGAATTGTAATGGCTACTACCGTCACCTCTTGGAGATTAAACAACTAATCTCTCTTTCTTCTGCGGCCTGTGTCGTTCTGCAGGAATCGCGGTTTATGAATGCACATTCACCAACCCTTCGTGGGTTCCGTGCTTTTTGTCGGAACCGGGTCTGGTGGGGTTTGTACATTGGTCCGGACAGATATTGTCAGTACCTGGATTCCTCTCCAAACTCCATTGGAAGTGGTTGCTGTCCAGGTTCATTTGGACACCCCGTTAACCATTTGCAACCTCTACCTTCTCCCTGACAGCCCACCTACACTCGCATCCCTAGTTGCCCTCCTTCAGCTACTGCCCCCTCCTTACCTCATCCTTGGGGACTTCAATGCCCACCATCCTTTGTGGGGCAGTGCTTATACGTCTAGCCAGGGCCGCCTCATAGACCAGTTTCTTGCTGACCACGACCTGAACCTTCTCAACGATGGTTCCCCAACCTATTTTAGTGCCGCTCGCGGCACCTTTTCTGCCATAGACCTTTCCCTCACTTCTCCTCCTCTCCTCCCTTTATTTCACTGGTCGGCGTATGACGACCTCTGCGATAGCGACAACTTTCCGTTGATCCTTTCACTTCCCTCACACCTACCATGAGCCAGGGTATCCCATTGGGTTTTCCGTCATGCTAATTGGCTGCTATATACATCCCAGGTTGTTTTACCATCTTCCCCCTCAGGCTGTATAGATGATATTATAAGCCAAATGACCAACATGATTACTCAAGCTGCCAACTCCGCTGTTCCCCGATCGACAGGCCCTCCTACTCGCCGGCCGGTTCCTTGGTGGAATGCAACTGTTGCCACAGCCATTCGCAAGCGCCGTAGGTCCTTACGACATCTTAAGCGCCACCCATCCCTCACTGGTCTCATAAATTTCAAACGACTATGTGCCAGAGCTCGTTCGTTAATCAAACAAAGTAAGTGGGCATGCTGGGAGCATTTTGTCTCCTCGTTGGGCTCTTCTGTCCCTCCGACAAGAGTGTGGGCTATGCTCCGATCTATCCAAGGTAGCTGGCGGCCGTCTTCCATCCCTGGCCTTGCCCTGTCTGATGGGGTCTGTACAGAGCCATCTGTCCTTGCAGAACATCTTGCAACTCACTTCGCCAATGTATCAGTGACAACTTCATATCCGGCGACCTTTCTCCTTAAGAAACACCAGGCCAAAACCTTCAAATTAGGTTTTACTTCTCACCAGGTGGAACCATATAACGAACCTTTTACTGACTGGGAACTATCGCTGGCCCTCTTCTCGTGATTCAGCAACTGGCCCTCACGATATCCATAATCAATTGCTGAAACACCTCAATCCCTCACAACAACAATTTCTCCTCAAAGTTTATAACTGTATTTGGCTTCAAGGGGTCTTCCCCTCCCAGTGGAGGGAGAGTATTGTGGTCCCTGCCCTCAAGCCTGGCAAGGACCCGTCGGCACTGGACAGTTATTGACCAATAAGCCTGACAAATGTCCCCTGAAAATTACTTGAAAGGATGGTAGCCCGCATATTATGCTGAATCCCGGGGACTTCTCTCACCTTACCAGTGTGGGTTCCGGAGGGACAATCCCCTATTGACCATTTACTTAGACTGGAGACGGCGATCAGACAGGCCTTCTATAAACATCATCATCTTGTTGCAGTCTTCTTCGATCTTCATAAGGCGTACGACATTGCTTGGTGTCATCATATTTTACGTTCTCTTCATAACTGGGGCCTCAGAGACTCCTTACCAATTTTTATCCATCAGTTTTTATCGCACCGCCTGTTCCATGTCAGAGTTGGCTCCTCATTCAGCTCTCCTCGAATACAGGAGAACGGCGTCCCCCAGGGTTCAGTGTTGAGTGTTACACTCTTTCTAATTGCCATCAATGGGTTGGTGAGCTCTGTTGGGTCACTGGTAACCCCAGCACTGTATGTCGACGACTTTTGCATATGGTACAGCTCCTACTCAGTAGCCTCTGCTGAACGTCAGCTCCAGAGCGCCATTCAGCGGGCTTCAATGTGGGCTACATCCCATGGTTTCCAGTTTTCTCGTCAAAAACGAGGGTGATGCATTTCTGTCATCGTACTACAGTTCACCCTGATCCAGAACTGTTCTTTGGAAATCAGTGCCTGGAAGTTGTTGCACCGCGTCGTTTTCTGGGTCTTCTCTTCGACAAAAAAATTGACTTGGGTGCCCCATATTTGCCACCTAAAGATTAGTTGTATGAAGAAACTTAATGCCCTACGTTTCCTTGCTCATTCATCTTGGAGTGCAGACCGAACAACTATCCTTCGTATCTATCGGGCTCTAATCTTGTCCCGATTGGACTATGGGTGTCAAGTTTATGGCTCAACAGCTCCTTCTGCCCTGAAATTATTAGATCCGGTTCACCATTATGGTGTACGCTTGGCGTTCCGGACTAGCCCGGTCGACAGTCTCCTTGTTGAGGCGGGAATCTGCCCTCTTCAGGTCAGGTGGCATCAGCTTCTGGCGTCTTATGCCATCGCCAACCGGCAATATCCTGCTCATCCTACTTACCAGGTTCTTTTTGCATATGAAGGGCTTCGACCCCCTGATACCTGGCCGTGGGCAGAATTGCCCGTCGGACTGTGGCTTGCCTCTCTTTGCCAAGATTTCCACCTCCCTTCCCTAGAGTGCGCCCCCCGTTTCACTGCATGCACACCCCCGTGGATGATGCCGCGACCACTAATTCGGGCGGATCTCTTCCATGGCCCAAAAGCTCTAATTTCCCCCATGACCAGAGGCATGCAGTGTGTTCACGGCAGAGCTGATGGCGATTTATAGAGCCCTCTGTTGTATTAAACAGACTGCCGTGGAACGTGGTTTAATCTGTGTTGACTCCATGAGCAGTCTGTAGGCCATTGATCGATGTTTCCCCTCCCATCCTTTAGTTATTTCCATCCGCGATCTCCTTGCTGACCTCCATCGTGCTGCCTGTTCCGTTACCTTTCTCTGGGTGCCAAGCCATATTGGTATTACAGGGAATGAAGAGGCTGACCGGTTGGCTAGATCGGCAATTACTTGCTGCGCACCTCCCTTTCTAATTCCGGTTGCGGATCTGCGGGTGCAGATCAGATCTTTGCTTCACTCCTCATGGGATAGCAGTTGGAAAGATACTGCCCCTTCCAATAAACTCCACACCATCAAAGATAAGACTGCAGCTTGGAGTTCAGCTTTACGCCCTTCCCGGAGAGAATCGACTGTCCTCTGTCGCCTCCGTATTGGACACTGCAGGTTGACCCATGGATTTCTTTTACGCAATGACAATCCACCACATTGTGATTGTGGAGCCGTACAATCTGTGTCTCATATTCTGGTTGAATGTCCTCTCCATTTGACACTTTGTGGTGACTATGGCCTACCGCCTTCGTTGCCTCTAGTTTTGGCGGACGACCCACGGATTATTGATCTCGTCCTTGCCTTCCTCCGTGAAAGTAGGTTTCATTCTCAGCTCTAGGACTCACTTGGTGAGGGTGAGTGGGTTTGTGACTCTTGGCTGTTTGTGGGGTTTAGAGCCTTCTCCCCCCCCCCAGTCCCCCACTCTTTTACTTTTTAACATTGTTTTATTTCTCCCCACTCTGAAGCTGTGATCTATTGACCACTGCGCCTTTAGTAACTTGTGGTTTAGAAGGTTGTCGTCGCTTCTGGAGCTATGGGAGCAGACACTGTAGCTTTCGCTACCCTAAGTTGGTTTTAGTCTTGTTGGTGAGATGATTTCAATTCCTAGTGGAATGGTCTTTTAGCTTTCCCACATTTTCCGTTGTTCTGTGGCATGTACAATTCGGAGTTAAAGGGACTGATGACCTCGTTGTTTGGTCCCGCATGTCCATCAACACACACACGCGCGCACACACGCGCGCACACACACACACACACACACACACACACACACACACACACACACACCTCTTCATCTACAAACAGAACAGCAACTTCATCCTTTTGAATCTGATTACTATATTTGTCTCTCGGTCTCCCTCTACGGTTTTCACCCCTCACACTTCTTTCAAATGCTGAGTTGACAATGCCTTGATGTCTCAGAATGTGTCTACCAATCTATCCCGTCCCTTAGTTGAGATATGCCAGAAACTCCTTTTCTCCTCAATTCTGTTATCTCTTTAGTTATTTATAGTAAACTATTTTCAATATATATGATACCACACAACTTCTGCTGTTCTGAACCTCTTGCATTGCTGACAATGGGAGATCTGGAACATCCACTGTGCTCACCAGACATGAGTCTCTCTTACACGCTCTCTTTGCAAAAGTGGAAGAATTTCTGCATGGGATCGGATTCATTGTCTGAGATGACCTTATTCATGCTACAGGGTAGTCAATATGGAATGTGCAGATGATATAAAATGTAATCCAGTCTTCGGCAAAAGGTCATAAATAACAGGGACAATTGCAATGAAGGTTTGTAATTATAAGAACTTCTATGTATAAAGTCATTGTGTATAGTTCTTTTTAGTTTTCATCCAGCCCTTTATCATCTTTTTGTAGGCGCAACAATTTTTTTCATACTTATGGCACAAGGAATACAGAAAACCTTATACTTTCTATTTACTGACTCGAATTATATGCCCAGGCTCCTCAAAATGTGGAAGTGAAACTGATAATAAAGTGCAAGGGAAGAACTGAATGTAGATGATGAGACGTAGTATTAGAAACGTTATTACCAAGAGTTTTATAGCGCAAAGTACTAGTGCATACCTCATGTATTCATGTAGGACACACTATTAACTTGAGCTAGAGAAATCATTGTGATCTTTCTTGGAGGATGGTAAGGGAGGGGGGGGGGGGGGGGGTCAGACAATAAAAACTGTAAATTATGACATATATTCTAACTAGTATAACATTACAACTTAATTTGGGGGGAGGGGGGATTATCTCCAATTTGCCTGTAGAGGAATCTATACCGATCAAGGAAATATCAAGTAATGTCAAATATTATTATTTATTAGATAAAATTTATTTTAAATATAATGCAAATTTCTGTTATGTCTCTTATATGCAAATCTACATAACAAAATATTCAAATTTGGTTCTAAATTCAGTCATAATGTCACACTCTTTAGATTTTTCCCAGTACATTGTGTCCTCCTCGTGTTCTTTCAGATTTCTCAACCACTCTTCTATTTTCTGTTTTTATTTTTCACCCCCAATTAGTTTTTCAGTTTCAGTTTTCTTCCACTGGTCTTAAGTTTTACAGATTCTGTGGCTAATTTCTAGTAACTAATTCCTTCTGATTTAGTTAATTCCTTTACACAGATTGCAATACATTTCCTGAATGCTGAAGTCTTATGTGTTCCTCCTACAAATGCTGTACTTTGTTTATTTGTAATTTTTGCCTGTGTATGTTGATATCTAATAGATAACACTTCTAGCTTCCACAGTGTATTGGTTTTGTCTGGAAACTTCTGAACCATTCCGAATGACACATATAATGTTTCTGACACACATTTTATGAAACATATTACAATCTCTGTCATAAAAATGGTTACATACTTTTGTGGGTGGGAACTTTTGTCAGTTATGAACAACATTGCTGTCATGTTACAGGAATTCAGAAAAATCGCAGAGGTCTCAGTTGGATTTGTGTGTTGTCGTCTTCAAAACAAGGTCCCCTACATGCCCAGCTGTTGGAAGACTAGTTGAACACAGCAAGAGACAAGTTCGTGGCTTTGTAGGATGTCAAAAGATGCTTGAACGTGGTCAGTACGTTCTTGTGTGCCTCGCCTTCAATCATTGGCATACAGGTTAGCTGTCAAAGAAGAATTTACACATTACAGACTTTATTTTTATACTATTTATTGAATAGTTTATTGAGAAATTTTATTAAATTGTTAAAATAAGTAATGATTTAAAATATTTGTTGTTTTAGAGTTTTCATTAAAAAATTTTTTGCATGACAAAAATGTGCTGTGGGAGAGTGGCTACATAATAGGCAACTTTTGTGAAATTTGAGAGTAAATAAAAGATTTTATGAACCTTATGTTTGTAAAGGCAATGCATTATGTGTGTTGTTGAAAGTGGGTGAACTCTTCTACTTGATATTGTTGGTTGTATAGTGTAACGCCATAACTACAATGAAGTCAAAGTCCAAAAGAGGGACTCTCATTGAAGTAAGTCCCTTAGCACAGGGGGGGGGGGGGGATATTACGGACACCAATATGTAGACAGAACAGAACTGCCTGTTAAATGCAGAGTACTATTGTTTATAGAAACATTGAATTTTCCAGAATATGGTCAGGCCCGGTGGTCTTGCGATAAAGCACTAGACCGGGAACCGAAGGGTTGCAGGTTCGAAACCTGGTTGGACCTCAGATTTTTTTCAGTCTGCATTTTAACCTATCCTTCACCTCTCAACGATGTGAGGAGTTGCCAGAAATGACACAAGGTTGAGATTCCATGTTAAGCTGTAGGTCCCCTTTCCCCAGTTGCATAACTAGGGTAGGCTAGAGGCACACAAGTCACCGAAATGGTGTCTAATTGATAGACTTGCACCAGGCCAATGAGCCACACAAAATTATTATTATTATTATTCCAGAATAAGGAAGCATTGCAAACACAAGAAATTTCAACAAAGTATCAGAAGTGATAAATTCTAAACACTAAGTATCAGATATGAACTGGTGGCCAACAGTGAATTTATGCAACTACATGAATTGCTACTCCACACACCATGCAGAACAGCTTGTGGCATTCATTACTTGCTCCCTCCAGAAGGAAGACTGACCTGTTGTTTCAAAAGTTCTTTGAAGATGATTAAAGTGTCCTAGATATTGATCTTGTTAGGTATCCTCTAAATGGCAGCACTGGAAGATCCTTGGTTTTAGGCCATGTTGTCCATCATCTTCACCATGATGTGGTCATGGAGTAGACCTTCAGTTTCAAGAAACAAGAAATCTTCTTTCTTGATCTTACCTAAAAAATGTAATAGGGCCTCATTGGAGGTGCAGTTGATATCTCTGCACTTTTGTCTCCTTGATGAAAGGTCATGATCTTCTGTCTCATATATGACATCTGAAAAGCGACAAAGGATGTGGTGTGGCTCAGAGTGGTGTTCTCTGAAGTTGTACTTCACTGGTTGGTGCTTGCCACAACAGTGCTTTGTATCCATTTCCTAGGAGTCCAGGGACAATATAAAAATGAACTATTGCACTTGTTCTCTCCTGGTAATAGAGTGTTTCAGTCATGCTGAGTATGGGAACAGTGTATCCACTATTGTTTTGGGGTCTCGACGGTGGAGCAGAAGGAATGTTTAAAACTTTTTGATGTTTGCTGTGCTGAGGTAAATGTGAATGTCATGACAGACAGTATTGTTACCCAGTCTCACTGATTTGTCATGTTTTTATATCTGCTAGTGATAGTTAATTATTTACAGACGAATGGAAAAACTGGTGGAATCCAACCTTGGGGAAGATTAGTATGGATTTACGAGAAATGTAGGAAAGGGAAATCTACATTTTTAGCATTTGTAGATGTGGACAATGTTGACTGGAATACACTCTTTCAAATTCTGAAGGTAGCAGGAGTAAAATATAAGGAGCGAAGTGTTATATTCAAATTTTACAAAACCAGACAGCAGGTTGGGAAGTAAGACATGGTTGTAGCCTTTCCCGAATGTTGTTCAATCTGTACATCGAGCAAGCTGTGAAGGAAATTCAAGGAGAAATTTGGAGAAGGAATTATAGTTCAGGGAGAAGAAATAAAAACTTTGCGGTTTGCAGATGACATAGTAATTCTGTCAGAGACAGCAAAAGACCTGGAAGAGCAGTTAAACAGAATGGGCAATCTCTTGAAAAGAAAGTAGGCTTATAATATCAACATTAACAAGAGCAAAACAATGGTATTAGTCATAGATATTGTTCAAACGAGATAGATTGGGTGGCCAGTACTTACCTTTGTGCTGTACCGCCGATAATAACACAAATGAAGAAACAGAAAAAAAGGGGACAAAAATGACAAGCTTTCGGAACACAGTTCCTTCATCAGGTGGGAGAGAAGGGAAGAAGAAAGGATGGGAATTACTGTTCCCTTCCATTCCCATCCTTTCTTCCCCCCTTCTCTCCCACCTGAGGAAGGAACTGTGTTCCGAAAGCTTGTCCTTTTTGTCCCCTTTTTTTCTGTTTCTTCATTTGTGTTACTATCGGCGGTACAGCACAAAGGCAAGTAATGGCCAGCCAATCTATCTCATAGAGGCTGTCATGAGTTATGACTGTATTTTTTCCTCATCTAAGTTAGGTCATCTTTGTGAAACTGTGATCAACATGATTTGCTGTGTAAGACCCTTCATCCACTAATAGTGCCTCTAAACTTTTTTTTAATCCAATACTAGTAGCGGAGCCACAAGTCGCTTTCTATGTTATTAACTATGTCACGCATCAGCTCTGTCTTGAAGAGATGCTATGATGTCACCTGGTTGTTGATCAATGATTCTCCAAGTACTTGATGATCAGTTCTCTACAGCTGGTATTTCATGGGGTGAGAACTAATTCACTACAAATGACGAAAGCAACACACAGAATTGCAGTTCATTGACACTTTTAATAATATATTATTATTGCCCAATTATCCCCATTTATGGCTAGCTTACAAGTCTCATTAATTACAACCAGACATGCACATTCCACAAGTCAATAATATTAGTTAACACTGTCTGTGTGTAAAATACAAAAGTTCTAGGTGTACACAGTAATGTGGCACAGATATGAATTAATTGCGGTAGATGCACTTTCTGCACTGAAGAACTTTTACATAATTAGTCAAATTTAAAGTCCAAACTAACATGACTTGTAGCTAAGATCGTGGCCGAAACAATAAACATTACTCTCAACTGACATAGTTTCTGTCTCTGATGACTGACTAAAGAATACTCTGATACATGCCACGAGCACATCCTATTTATATTATCTAAACCATGCCATTGAAACTCGTGTATTTTTATTATGAACATTAAATTAATTATAATGGAAAAGTAAACAGTTACATACGACTGGCTATAGTAAAAGTTAGCGTAAATAACACTGAGTAAATTGATATACAAATTTCGGTTAAATGCATAGTATTTTATAAAAAAAAGGTAAAGCAGTCAACAATCCGAAGATTGGTTTGAACACCACAGTGCTTTACTAGGCATGGTCCTGTTTGAAGGTGGTATGCCGTTGCCTTCCTCCGACCTTCGAACTGACTTACCCAGCCAGTTATAGGGGGACATACAGTTTAACGTGGGTTCCGAACCATGGTGCTACTCGGTATTTTTCACATAAACGTTACTGCCAGAGGTGAAAGAAGTGGAAAGTGACAGATAAAAATCCTATGACCTGGCGGGGATTGAACCCGCGACCTTTGGATTTGTAGTCTGGCACTCTACCACTGTGCAACCGAGGCACACTAGTATTTTATATCCAAATAGTTTTTAAATAGTTAATAGTTTAATAGTTTTTCAAACAGTTAGTTTGTAATTAATGGTAATTATACTGAAACTAATGAGGACAAAACTTTCCTAACATTACTTGTCAAACATATTAATAACATCAAGAGAAAAGCATTTACCTAGTTGTCATAGAGACATTAATTAGCATTCTATCAGAACTTTAACAATATACTTCTGGCATGAGATAATTAATATTTACTAATTGAAACTTCTCCAGTATCAAATAATAGAAAAAGACTTCAGCTATTTACGTAATAAAAAACAGAAGTTTTGGAAAAGGAAATGATATTAAACTAATTACATTCCTACCTATTATTATGAAACAGTGGTATCAGGAGGTTCAGTAATGCAAGAAGATAGGAATAAATCCCAACATGCTTCCTCCCCCTATGTAGGATCCTGTATGCCTTTTCCTAAATAAGTCACTTCAGTGTCAATCATGACTTTAATTTATCATCCTAACATTCAGTGCCTATCCTGTAGCCCACAATTCTAGCTTGGCCATTCTGTACAGCACCTTACCTTAAAAAATATAGCAATTGTAAGCATACCTACAGAGGAGATGATTGCCTTTATTACAAACTTATAGATAAACCTCTACAGATCCAATCAGCTTGCATGCCACTAGGGAAATGAATATCTCAAACAAATCAAATGACTTGCCACTTGTGGCAGTTAATCTATATTTCAAACATTGATGTTGTCTGCATAATACTGTGTTCAAGTTTATGCCATTTGGCCTCTATTATTGGAGGTAACAATAATTTAAATACACTCTACTGATTAAGAGAATAGACCAGTAATGCATACTCAAAATTATGTCACCATAATACCAGTTTCATGATTGTAAAGAAATTTCTCAGAAAGAGTAGTTGATATGATGATTTCCATTATCAAAGTTCTACAACATCGAACTGTCAAATTAATCAAACAATGTTGCATTTATGAATTACTTAATGTACAATACACACCTTGATCTAACAAAAGAAATGAATTAAGCATTAACAATAAGCTACACATTCACCTACACTGCTAGGCTTCATCGCATCACAATGTAATGACAAGCAGTCACCATTCATCTCTCTGCTGCTCTCTGATCTGGGATATGTGCACTTTATACTTCCTGGAGCAAATGTTAAACTAAAATTTTCTCTTGGACAATTCTGTGATGTTTTGTAACTGCACGAGACAAGTCAGTTTACATGTTATTAACTTAATTTGTATTTTAGTGTTTGCATACTGATGATGTGCAGCCGAATTAAAATGACAGAAGAGAATATTTAGCTCAGTAACAGATGTAAATATGTAATACTTCTGAACTATTTAAGTTACAAATTTTATATATAAATTCCTCTATGAAACAGAACAAGTTGCCCAGAAGAGACTTTTATTAAAATTGCAAGGATTTCCTGAGAAATATGCTACTTACAGGCAGTTTAGCATATCCCTGAAAATTTCTGATGAAGTGGGCAGGGAAGCATAACAGTGAGGCAAAAACTGTTTTGTGTTTATTCTAAATTAAATTCTCACACGCAAAAGCCATACCACTTCTATGTGTAGCTTGCACACACAGGCAGGAATGTTTCTATACAGTTCTGCTTACACTCAGTCTTTTCCTAATCATGAAATGCTAGTAGATTGTTAAGATGAGAGAGAATAATGTTTGATTTATACTTCTCATGACGATTATTAATGAAATTTCAGGACCTGTCACAAGAGAATTCCCTACTGTTTCAGGCATAAGGTTCATTTAGTCTTTCTCACTTTCTCCTTTACATACTTATTTCTGTTTAGTTGTTATAATTGGGTTTTAAAATGCAAAATTATCTAATGCACTCATTTTGTCATGTACTTAAAGAAAATTTTATATGTGAGTAATGTCATCAGTAACAGTTTATTTTATAGGATTCCGTAAATCTTTTCTTTTTAGGTATAAATGATCCTGCAAATTACCCGGAGTATGTATTGGCAATTCACAGCTCAAAGCGTTTGTTAGTGGAACAGATTTCACCACCAGCTTATGTACTTGCAGATGCCATAATAAGTTTAACTCTTTCAAAGGGTCAGAGGCATGAGGTATGTACTGTGGTCTTTTATCTCACTTGATAATATCTTGTTTAGATACATCGAAAATTTAAAGGCAGAAAAATTTTAGTTGAATTGTAATTTAAATCCCAGTTGGATTGTGCATAGTTCCATGTATCATTTGCAGTACGCAATATCATAACATGGAGCAAGTCAGGTTACAGAATATGAACATAATTTGTATTTAAATGTAGCTGAATGTTAACAATTTGAAGATGAGTTAACTTAATGTAAATAACATTTAATTTGAACAGAAGCCATAGTAACATTTCAGCACTGAATAGTTGTACGTTTTTGGATAAAAATTCTTCTGTACATTAGAATATGTTACCAAGAAGGATTTTTTTATCTGACTTTCTGTCATGCATTCAAAATCTTCAGACAAGAGTTTTGGTAGCAGCATTCTTCACCACTTTCTGAACCAAATACAGTTTATTGAAGATAATTTTTTCTAGTATTGTAATTGTGGATTTCATTATCAGTCTCAAAATCTAATGTAGTATTTAGAACAAACTTCAAGAAAGATGTGCTGTGACACTGTAGTTAAGAAACTAACTCTTTAAATAGGCCAGTCTAAGATGATCACTGGTGAGCACAGCATAATATTTTTGTTGCATACTCTTATACAATTAAAACATTGTACATTAACCATTAGCTACCACAGGAAATAATATCAGTTAAAATTAATATGAATGAAGGCAACAGTGTGGTGTAGTGTATTAATTGTTGGATGCCAAACAAATCGGTCCTGGGTTCAACACCCACCATATCTGTATATTTTAAATTTAAATATACTCTTCTAGTTTCTTCTAGATGTATTGAGAAATAATGTTCCAGAAGTTTATGACAGTGTTGAAAAATAAAAGATCTGACATACTCAATAGCTGCTAATAATTCAGAATTTAAAATTGAGGTCATTACTTAGGATTTACATTTTTGGCTACAATACTCAAGATTGTCAAGGGTTGCTACATATTGGGAAATAGGAAAGTTCTGTTTTGTCTTCCCTGGGTCACTTTTTATCACACAAGCAGTTATCAAACAACTCCCGAAAATAGGAATTTTTCAACATAATCAATTCATTAACCAGGTTACACCCTGTGGTCTTCTGGTGGCAGAACATCTCTAGTTCTTTCGTGGGGTCGAGAAATCTTCCCTTTTTGCCTATGTGCAGCGACTATACATCAGATCTTGAGCTTAAAACATTGTGCTTTGTCTCTAGGAGGTGAGCAGCCATGCCTGATCTTTCTGCGGTATTTCTTCTTTCAACACAATGTGCTCGGTAAATCTTATCTTCAGCCTCCCTCCTGTATGGTCTAGGTAACAGGCCCTACAGTCTGGACAATCAATTCTGTAGACACCTGAGATATGAATTAATGTCCAAAATCTGGGCATAATTTTTTGATGCTATTCCACCCATCCGCCTTGACCTATGGTGTCATCAACATGGCAGCAATGACGTATATACTCGTAGCCAATATGGCAACCAAAACAATCATGAAAAACACTGATAAACCCACATATAAATTTGTGAAAATTAACACCAAACCAATAAAATAGCTCTAACAGGACAAGCACGGGAATGTAGGGGTTTTGGGAGGGACACTCTAAAAGGGGAAAATAGGACATCTGTAACCACACAAAAATATAATTTAAAAAACTCACAAAATAAAACAAAATGACCAAAAATATACAGGGAAACAATCTTGTTTGCAAAAATATTTATAAAAAGTAAAAAAAGTTGACTTACCAGGCGAAAAGACACCGGTTTGTTAACACACACACACACACACACACACACACACACACACACACACACACACAACCCAGCTTACGCAACCTTAGGTTGCTTCTTCAGAAAAAGAGCAGGGAAGGAGAGGGAAATGGATAGGATGCCCTCACCTACTCCCTTAAAACCTGCATCCTTTCCTTTTCCCTCTCCTTTCCTGATCTTTTACTAAAGAAGCAACCTGATGTTGCAAAAGCTCAATTTTTGTGTGTGTGTATGTGTATGTTTTTATTTATGTGTGTGAATGAACCAGTGCCTTTCACCTGGTAAGTCAAAAGGACCAAAAAACTATACATGGAATCAAATAGTTCAATTTACCTGTAATACACCTTAAATGAAGACAATGATACCAATTCAATCTCTTCATCCCCCCCCCCCCCCCCTTTTCCACCAAGTGACAAACAACAAAGAAATAGTCTCAAACACTTCAGTCATTTGAAATGTTACATTCTAACATAATCTTCTTCACCACAATGACTTTTTGTATTTTTACATCTGTTGGCTTTGCCAATTCACAACCAAACTGTTGCCTCCCAACCAAACCTGGATGTTAGATATTCTACAAATAAGTCTGTCACCACAACCAGTTTTTCATTTTTCACATTTCTTGGCTTTGCCAACTCACAACCAAATTATGCCTCCCAATGTATCCTAAATCTCTGGCTATACTACAGACCAGATGTTCACCAAAACCAGATTTTTGCCTTTCACATTTGTTGGTTTCGCCAACTCACAACCAAATTGTTGCCTCCCAACCTAATATAGATCTGATGCTATGCTATAGATCAGTCTGTCCCCACAACCAGTTTCTTGCTTTTTAGATTTGTTGGCTTTGTCAAAAGCAATTATCACTCCACACCACCTACATGGAACATGGTATACTGCCAACTTACACACATTACACAAATGCCACTTAAAATCCCTCTACAGTGATTTGAACCTTATGCAAACATCTTCAAATGCCACCAACAACAATAGAAACAACACTACCAGAAGTCCACAAATTAAAAAAAAGTACAAAAAATACCAAACATACAAAAGACTAATGAAAAAAATAAGCCACACATACCTATGCATATGACCCCCACCGTCACCACGATTTTCGTTAGCTTCATTGGTTGCTGACATCTTATAC
Organism: Locusta migratoria; assembly: GCA_026315105.1. Taxonomy (NCBI): domain Eukaryota; kingdom Metazoa; phylum Arthropoda; class Insecta; order Orthoptera; family Acrididae; genus Locusta; species Locusta migratoria. Next base: position 141,522,875 of record CM048749.1, on the reverse strand, counting down.
ACTGAACACAATCAGCAATAACACCAAGCAACTGAAGAAATTTTATCGTGGTCTACATAGTCTCTCCCCAGCATGTCACCAACTGAGAAAGAATTAACAAAAACAGTTACACGTGAAACTACAGAAAGGTGAACTAAATTGGAAACACCACACTACTAAAACACATAGTAACACACACACACACACACACACCCACACACACACCCACACACACACACACACACACACACACACACACACACACACACACACGACAGAAAACAACTTTAAGAGAAGCAACCACACCACACAAATACGAAGACTGTCACACACTGTACAGACATGACATTCAAACACGACCGTGAACTATTTAACTTCCACCACAAGAGCACTCCACCACATGCCTACACACACTCAAACAACTCAGAATTGCCATGCAATGATGATGTCACAACACAACAAGTCGACATCACAGGTCAAAGCTGACAGGTGGAATTGGATCCTACAAATGACCCCGAAATCTGGATCTGCTTAAATAAAGAATATTTCAAAATTGACTGATTGCTGTTGACAACTAATTTTTGAAACCCATACAGTCATGGGGTGCACCTCCTCCTATTATGAAAGGAAATCTAACCTGTGGTGTGAAAGTTGCATTAAATTTACCATGGCTTATTTAATTCTCTAATGTTGAATTTCCAGGGGCGTGAGGGAATGACTGCATACTACCTCACAAAAGGTTGGGCAGGATTAGTTGTGATGGTAGAAAATCGCCATGAAAATAAATGGATACATGTGAAGTGCGACTGCCAGGAGAGCTACAATGTGGTCTCAACAAGAGGCGAGCTTCGTACTGTTGACTCTGTTCCACCATTGCATAGGTAAGTTAAAAAAAAGGTGGTTTCTAAGATGTGGGGAAGTGTGTTTGAGTTTTGTATGCATGGTTAATAAGAGATGAAGAAGTCATGTATTCCAGGTTTCATCATTGTTAACCACATCTTATTTGAAGATGTGATGTGTTTGGGGGGATAAACTGATACTAGTGGACACCTTTGAAACATAGTGTAGTAATGTCACCATTTAAGTATTGATGCAGATGATATTTGAAGACAGTGATAGCAAGTTATGTAATCATTTTTGAAAGAGAGCAGTTCATTAATCTTAAACTTATACCATCTGCTAGGTTAATCACTTCTGATCTCTTAGAGAAAAGCGTTGAAGGTGTACACACATCATCCTCACATATATGAGACTCACATGGGTACCCATTTATATTTGATAATTTGTACATTAAAGAAAGGCAAATGATTATTTCTCTGCAGACTTTTCAGTAAATACATAAGTAGTGTGAACAGCACTACGTTATCTAACAGTTTTCTCTCAAATTAGATTGGTTAGAATATTCTGGTATATATCTCATCTCTATGTATCTTCCTACATCTGTATTCTACAAACCATGTCAAAGTCCGTGGAAGAGGCTAAGTCCCACTGTACCAGTTGTTAAAGTCTTTTCGTTTCTTTCACAAGAAATTCCATGGATTGAAACTGGCTCAATCGATGTAGGAAACTCAACAATGTTGTATGCAACTTCAGAAGAAAACCATACACTGGCTATAGGTTTTATAGTAAGGAAAGCCTTTATAACCAACTACTAAACTTTCAGTGACTATAGAAGTGGAGAGGCACAAGCTAGCCCTGATCAACTGTCATTTGCTAACTGAAGACAGTGATGAAAATTCAAAGAACACCTTTTGTGATGAGGTGGATACTGTAATCAACACTGTTCCAAGGGATCACTGTAAGGTGCTGTTAGGTGACTTCAATGCTAAAATTTGAAAAGAACATACTTTTCTTGAGACTGTAGGGAAACATAGCCTCCATGATGTAAGCAATGGCAACAGAATAAGGTTCATCATCTTTTGCATTTCAAAGGATGGTACATAAGTAGTATTGTTTTAGAAAGGTAAAACATATACCAGCTGAAAAATGATCCTGCCAGTGCACAGAAAAGGCTAATATGTTCTCTGACACAAAAGTCTGGAAACAGCTACTTCAATCCTCATTCTGACTTCCTCACCAAATTTTTTGGCATGCGAACATATTCGCACACCTTTAGCGCAAAACTTTGTAAATACTTTTGCCCAGTTAAGCCGTCATGGTCAACAATGTCGTCTCACTGTCAGTATCTATATATGTCTCTGTCCAGTTGTTTGCTGTCACTCCCACTGCTGTTTTCTGTCTGTGTCAAACTTTCAATGATTTCAACCCTTTCCCTCGCAATTCCTCACCATTGTCTGTTTCTGCCAATTTCATCATCTCTCTGCCCCACTGACATTGTCCCATTCACTTCGTGTTCTGTTGCCAATATCCTGTCATTCTCACTTAGAGTCGGCTTTCATTGTCGTCAGTTACGATTTTCTCCTTTACACGTATGTCCATGGAAATGGTTTGCTTGGGGTTTGACCTGTAGACCGGAACACTTTAGCATGCGGGTACTGGAGATGGGAAAAATTGGACCAATTGTTTTGTGTTATAGTATTCGACAGCCGCATGCTCATGCTTTATGTATGGTCTCCATTCGTCTCAAGTTTCCCACTGTTTTCTCTTTTGCTCCAATTGCTACTATCTGCATCTGTCTTAGTTTGTAGTTGCCACTGTTCCTGACTTCCGACATTTTGTTTTGCTTCCCACTGCTGTCTTCATGCATATGCCTTTCTCCTGAACTGACACTTTCTCTGTTCCATCATATATGGCTCTCTCTGCCTGTTACACTGTCTTTGTCCTACTCACATTCAGCCGAAAAATGTGCTAACATGTTTGCATGCCACATATTCACTTTTTCTGTGCTCCAGCAGGAGCATTTTTCAGCTGGTTCCTGTCTTTTTACTGTTAAATCAGAGTGTACTGCTTATATAGCATGAAATCAATGATGAGTAAAATTTGGATAGTATTTTATTATCAGTGAATAAACAGCGACTAGAAATACAGGTTCGTGACCTCCAAACCAAGAACTTTTGCTGTACATTCTCTACGTTAGTTAAAACCATAATTACACATCAGACCAGATATTACATGCATATTTGTCATGAATATGTGTGGTAACTTGGAATCTACAGATCTCGGTAATGGATAGTACACAATGTGTTTTTACCTCTGCAAACTCTTTAAAATATGTTGCAATAGTTCACTAAACTGGATGCTGCATATTAACTGTAAAGTAAATGAAAACAAAAATCACCCCCTCATTGACGAAAGATTCCAGTCTTTAAGATGTACAAAAATAATTTTTTTTTTTTTTTTTTTTTTTTTTTTTCGCCGAGTACCTTTTCTCAAATTGCATGGTAAGTTTCAGAGCTGTCCGAACCCCATCTTTCAGCACAATACGCACTTTTTCTAGCGAAATATCGCGGTTTTTTGGCCATATATTGCTTACATACTAAGATTTATGGAAACTGAAAAATGCCTTTTATAAATAAATGTCTACAGGATGTATTGTAAATAGTTGAACAATTTTCTATGGTTAGTTATTTAGATATTTGCGATTCACAGTGCTAAAATGGCTAAAAATCTGGTTTTGTGATTTTTGTGCAAAACTATGATTAGTTTCAACCTCTGGAGCTTGGTAACGGATAACAATATCGAAAAAAATTTAAAAACGGCCTTGAGAATATCATCATAAGAACACATGGTAAAAATTTTGAAGATTTGCAATGAATAGAAAGTATCAAAGTGACCGTCCCCACAATTCGATTTTTGATACCCAAAAATCATGTTTTTTTTTTTTTTTTTTTTTTTTTTTTTTTTTTTTTTTTTTTTTTTTTTTTTTTTTTTTTTTTTTTTTTTTTTAGATTTTCTCAGGAACCGCCCATGAATGAATGGTGCTTTTGTAAGTCGTTTAAAGTCTACCATAGACTATACATCATGTACAAAAGCCAAGTGATTTGCTCAATTTGGATGGGCTCCAGGAAGTGTGTAACTTTGAAAATTTTGATGATGTACTGTATGATAGCTATAGTATACCCATTCTTCTAATATGTACACAAACGATCACTAGGCCAAGACCTATCCAGAACATTTTACCCCTTCACTCTGAGCTGAATAGAACCTGAGATATGGGCCCCTTAAGAATCGCATATTCGCACGCGCCGTTTACGAACATATTAATACCGCGCACTGCCGTGTGTGAAATGACAAGGGCACTTGGGTATTACCTGATGGAAGAACTGTCAACCAAATTGACCATGTGGCTATTGATGACAAATTAAAAAAAAAAAAAAAAAATGGATCGCAAATGTTAGAACAGCAAGGGGAGCAGAGTGTGGTTCCGATCACTTTTTGATCAAAATATACTCCTGGAAAATGAAAAAAGAACACCATGAATTCATCGACCCAGGAGAGGGAAATTTTATTGAGACATTCTTCAGGATGTATACAACACACGATGACACAGACAGAGCCATACACATGCGAGTACTTTTACCAAAGCATGCACAATTTTGACACTAGTAGTATGTATACCCTTCTTTTTCAGCAATGCAACATGAAATTCTCCCAAGGAGACGATCGTAGGGATGCCAAATGTAATCTTACGGAATGGCCTGCCATACAGTTTCGATGTGGTGCCTCAGTTGAGCCAGATTTCATGCCGGGTGCAGACTGCACAAGATGATGATTCATCTGGTCTCAAACATGCTCAATGAGGGGACAGATCTGGGAATTTGTCTTTTTGGAGCATGAACGGTAGCAAGACGGATTAAATGATGGTTTGAATGTATGGTGCATTGTTCAATGTTCCCTCGACAATCACCAGAGGTCAGAGGAAAACAGCCAGTGTAGGATATGAATCCTCACACCATGATGCCGTGTCTCAGCTCTGTGTGTCTCTTATCATATACACTGCAGATTTTCGCACTCCCTACACGACGTCACTCACACTTATGACAATTGTTGGCACCAAGACAGAAGCAACTCTCATCAATGAAGACAACAGGGTCTCCATTTGTCCTTACATAAACGTCTATCGCAACGCCACTGAAGGTTTGGGATGAACGATGTTGGGGCATGAGCAGAAGACACCCTAACGAGACGCATAATTGTGCATAATGGTGTGAGTAGCCACATCCTATACTGGCCGTTCTCCTCTGGTGATCGTTGAGGGAACATAGAATAGTGTATGGTACATTGAAACCATCATTCAATCTACCTTGCTACTGTTCATGTAATAATAAGGTGATAAGATTTTCAAACAGGACAATGCCGTCCATGTGTATCTTGTACCACCCAATATGCTCTTCAAGGTGTACAGCAACTACTCTGGGCAGCACGATCCACAGAATGTCTCCCATGGAGCATGTTTGGGACTGGATGAAATGTCACCTTGTGCGGTCTACAGGTCTGGCATGAAATCTGGTCCAACCGAGGCACCAGGTGGAAACTGAATGGCAGGCCATTCCGCAAAACTACATTCAACACTGCTACGATCGTCTCCATACATGAATTTCAGTTTTCATTGCTGCAAAATGAGAGTATACACGCTGCTAGCGTTGACTGGTGACTGTACCCAAGTGTATATGGTTCTGTGGATCTGTGTGATTGTGTGTTGTATATATCCTGAAGAATGTGTCACATAAATTTCCCTCTGCTGCATTGAAAAATTCATGGTATTCCTTTTTAATTTTCCAGGAGTGTAAATCTAAGTACAGAAAGGAAATAAAAATTAAGAAAATACAAAAAGTCATCAATTTCAATCACAATAAATTAGTAACAGACAAAGGTTTACAGGACCTCTTTGGAGTAATCTGCCTAATTGTTTTGAAACCATAGCTAACATTGCTGCAGATTGGCAGTATGCCGCTTTTCCTCGGAGTATGCCTTCCACAGTCAAAGGCGAATTGTCAGGTAAAGTTTTATGTATTGACCATGGCATCTCAGCCCAGAAGTCTGAAGTGATGATTGCTGCAAATAGTTTGGATGCTAGAAGTCTTTGGAATGAAATTAGAGTTAAGGTAACAAAAACTGCAAAGGAAGTTATACCAAAGCTAATGAACAGAAAGAAAGTATGTTTCGACGAGGAATTTGAACTAGCTACACAAGAGAGACAGAAAGCAAAAAAAAGTGTGGATTCAAAGTGAAAGAGGAAGATATGTAGAAGGAAAAGTACAATTTGACGAAATACGGTGTAGAACCCAGGCTACACTCAGAAGGGTAAAGAGGAGGTACATCAGAAACATATTATGTCTGCATTGAAGACTTTGAACAAAACTAAGGAATTATTTAAGAAATTGAAAACGACTAAAGAGGAAGGGGGAAAAATATGGTTTTAAGAAAAATAGACATGGACGAGTTCTTACAAACAATAATGATATAGCCAAAATATCCACGGGTGTACTGCCGGTCTATAGTGTCCAACGGGCACAATATTTCGGCGATCATACATGTTGCCATCATTAGGTGAACTGTCGGACTGAGCTCCTGGAAACGCGCTGGCATGGAGATCCGCACGCTACGACTGCTTGAAGGGAACTGGGTTCTAACCCAGTAGTGGGCAATTTAAATAACCTCGGCCAGCAGAGCGTCCTCTCCGTGGTCCGTGCCCCACGCCGTGGCCGCGCAGTGGAACCGATTGCGATAGCGGCTGAGATGAAGTCGGTGTGAGGGCTCTGTCCGCCGTGGTCGTCACTTCATTACGTTTGCTATATTTACTCTTAATTAACCCAATCACTGGTTCCCAAGCTTTGCTCAGATTATAGCCACAGTCACAGTTTATGAAGTCGTCACTTGTGCGAATTTCAATGGCCTCTCTAACGACGCAGTTCCAGTATCTCGACATCTGTACCAGAATCCTAGTGCGTTCATACTTTATCGCATGATTCTCCGACAAACGATGTTCAGTGACCGCCGACTTGCTCGGATACATCAATCATGTGTGCCTCTGGTGTTAAACGCATCGATCCTTGATGGTTTGCATCGTCTGTCCAATATATGAATTTCCACACTGACATGCAATCTGGTACACGCTGGCCTTCCTCAAACCGAGATCATCTTTGGCGCTCCCCACCAGTGCACGAATTTTATTCAGCGGACAAAACACAGTTCCAACCTGGTGTTTCTTCAAAATTCGGGCGACCTTCCCCGAGAGTGCGCCGGTATATGGAACGAATGCAGTGCCTACATCCTCCCTCGTGTTTTCATCAGGTTGTGATGTAGTGATTGGGCGGAGAGCCCGCTGAATCTGCCACTCTGAGTACCCATTTTTTCGAAATACAGTTTTCAGGTGTTCCAATTCCTGGGGTAGACTCTCTTGTGTCAGATATAGTGCGCGCCTTATGTACTAGAGTTTTAAGTACCCCATTCCTCCATGAAGGGTGGTGACAGCTGTCTGCATGTAAATACAGATCAGTGTGTGTTGTCTTCCGATATACACTATGACCCAGGGTGCCATCAGCTCTTCTCTTGACCAAGACGTCAAGAAATGGCAACTTACCCTCCGTTTCAGTCTCTATAGTGAATTTGATGTTGGGGTGTATGGAGTTCAGATGTGTAAGGAAGTCAAGGAGTTTATCCATACCATGTAGCCAGATGACGAAAGTATTGTCCACATAACGGACGGATGCAGGCTCCTAGGAAGTAAACTAGGAGTCACCCCAATCCCGGAAGTGGGAGGACCCACCACAGGGGGAAAAAAGGAAAGCACATCCACCCCCCCCCCACACACACACACATACACACACACACAAGCAGACATTTGTAGAAATACACATATAAAACGCAAAGAAAGTTTGACCCACCAGGCGAAAAGGCACCGGTTCACTGGCACACAAATAAAAATAAAATTAAAAACACACACGCACACACACACACACACACACACACACACACACACACACACACACACACACACACACCCCATGGCATTTTGCATATGTTTGCCCTGGTGTGTGTGTGCGCACACATGTGTGTGGGTGCTTGCATCCGTCCTTCATCCCCCAAGGCAAGTCCCTCCCCTCTCGAGACCAGAATGACCCCCCTATTTACACACAGCAGAGTGTGATTCGAAGTGCAGAAGCCGGAGGTGACGATTGTGTGACTGTGTAAATGTTCTATTTTATGAATGAGGCCATGGCTGATAGCTGAAAGTGTTGTTTGTGTGTGTCTTCTGTATGTGCCAGTCACAGGTCGTCGCCATGTCTTTGGGGTGAGCTGTAAACTGTCCTTATTGCAATATTGTTTATCATAATACTAATAAGTGAACAAAAAACTTTAAAGTACCAAGTTTTAATCCTAATTCTACAAGGAGGCCAATGTAACTTATATGTTTGGAAAGGTATTTTGGCACAGATGTGCACAACATAAAACTCATACATATAATTTTTACATTTGTCTGCCTTGGTGTGTTTGCGCGTGCGCGCGCGTGTGTGCGTGTGTGTGTGTGTGTGTGTGTGTGTGTGTGTGTGTGTGTCTTTACCTGTCCTTTTTCCCCTGAGGTAGTCCTTTCGCTCCTGGGATTGGAATGACTCCTCATCCACCCCTTAAAACCCGCATCCTTCCCTTCCCCCCTCCTTTCTTTCTCTTTTCCTGATGAAGCAACTAACGGTTGTGAAAGCTTGAATTTTTGTGTTTGTGTATGTTTTTATTTGTGTGTCTGTCAACAAGCCTCTGCTTTTGGTAAGTGAAACCATCTCCATATTATACATATATATTTTATAGAGGGAAACATTCTGGTAGGAAAAATTTGTATAAAAACGTGATGGTTCAACTCACCCAAAGCACAGGTCCACTGACAGACGGAAACAAAAACACACACAAACACAAAAATTCAAGCCCTCGCAACCACCAGCTGCCCCACCAAGAAAAGAGGAAGGAAGAAAGGAAGGGAAAAGGGGAAGGATGCGGGCTCTAAGGGAGCATACAGGGAGTCACTACAATCCCGGGAGCGGAAGAACCCACCCTAGGAGAAAAAAGGACAGGCAAACAAATGCACACACATATACACGCAAACACACCAAGGCAGACATATGAAAAAAGCAAAGAAGTTGGACAGAGATGCCAGTCAAAGCAGAGGCTATGTCCAAAGATCAGAGGCAAAGATGTTGTTGAATGATGGGCGGGAATTTGAATTTAACGGAGGTTTGGACAATGGGAGGAGAGAGTATGCTGAAGGGCAAGTTCCCATCTCCGGAGTCGTCGGCTGTAGTTTCCTCTTGCTTTCAGCCGTTTGCAGTAACTGCACTGCAAAGCCATGTTAGCTGATGTTACAAGGCCAGTTCAGCCAATCATTCAGACTGTTGCGCCTGAAACTACTGAAATGGCTGCTGCCCCTCTTCAGGAACCACACGTTAGTCTGGCCTTTTCCACAGATACCCTTCCACTGTGGTTGCACCTATGGTATGGCTATCTGTATCATTGAGGCACGCAAGCCCTCACACCTCTGTAATATCTGTGATTCATGGGGGTGTCATAATGGAGGTACTGTTGTATATTGATGGGTTTGATGTGGACAGGTGTGTGAAGCTGGCCTTTGGACAGATGGAGGTCGACATTGAGGAAAGTGGCATGGGATTTGGAAATGGACCAGGTTAATCTGATGGAACCAAAGGAGTTGAGGCTGGAGAGGAAATTTTGTAATTCTTCTTCACTGTGAGTCCAGATCATGAAGATGTCATCAATAAATCTATACCAAACTTTGGGTTGACAGGCTTGGGTATCCAAGAAGGCTTCCTCTAAGCATCCCATAAATAAGTTGGCGTATGAGGGGGGCCATCCTGGTTACCATGGCTGTTCCCTTTAGTTGTTGGTACGTCTGGACCTCAAAAGTGAAGAAGTTGTGAGTTAGGATGAAGCTGGCTAAGGTAATAAGAAAAGAGGTTTTAGGTAGGACTGCAGGTGGTCGGCATGAAAGGAAATACTCCATCGCAGCAAGGGCCTGGGCTTTGCGATGTTTGTGTATAATGAAGTAGCATCAATAGCTACATGGATGGTTTCTGGAGGTAACAGATTGGGTATGGATTTCAAGCGATCGAGAAATTGGCTGGTGTTTTTAATGAAGGATGGGAAATTGCACATAATGGGTTGACGGTGTTGGTCTATGTAGGCAGAGCTTCATTCTGTGGGGGCTTGGTAACCAGCCACAATGGGGCGGCCTGGATGATTAGGTTTGTGAATTTTAGGAAGTAGGTGGAAGATTGGGGTGTGGGGTGTCAGAGGGGTCATGAGGTTGATGGAGTCTGGTGAAAGTTTTTGTAGGGCGCCTACCGCTCTGAGAATTCCTTGAAGCTCAGCCTGGACATCAGGAATGGGATTGCCTTGACAAATTTTGTTCATAGTGTTGTCTAAAAGCTGACACAATCCCTCAGGCATATATTCCCGCCGATCTAGTACCATGGTAATGGATCCCTTGTCAGCTGGGAGAATGAAGATGGAACGGTCAGCCTTCAGATCACAGATAGCATGGGTTTCAGCAGCAGTGATTTTGGGAGTTGGATTAAGGTTTTTCAGGAAACACAGAGATGCAAAGGTGGAAGTGAGAAATTCCTGGAAGGTTTGAAGAGGGTGATTTTGAGGAAAAGAGGGTGGGTCTCGATGTAACAGAGGAGGGAACTGTTCCAGGCAGGTTTCAGGTTGAATGATATCTTGGAGAGCTGGATCATAAGGGCTGTTTGGTTGAATTTGGGAGCTAAAGGTGAGGCCTTTGGATAGGACAGAGGTTTCAGACTGGGAGAGAGGTTTAGAGGAGAGGTTGACTATTGAATTGGGATGTTGTGTTCCAGATTGTGTGGATTAGGATTTAGAGGTTGGGAGGGGGGGGGGGGGAGGTTGTGGCACTGGAAGTGGGAGATTGAATAGATGGGAGAGACTGGGTTTCTGTGCAAAAAGAGGAGCTTGAGGTTTGTTGAACATGTTATTGAGGGAGAGTGTATTGCCTTTTCAGATTGGGAATGGATAGTTTTTTGAGGTGGAGGGTGGCATGCTGTTCTAATTTGTGGTTGGCCTGTAGGAGGATGTTTTGATCCGCAGGTATGGATGTGGGAATGGAAACGTTGAGGATTTTGATTAGAGATAGGAGTCAACTCGTGTGTTTATTGGCGGAGTTGATTTGTAGGTTAAAGATTAGGCAGGTGAGAGCTGTGGATTGTTCAGTTTGGAATTGGTATAAGGCATGATGAAAGGATGGGTTACAGCCAGAGATGGGAACTTTTAGTGTGAGGCCCTTGGGGGTAATTCCAAATGTCAGACAAGCCCGAGTAAATAAAATGTGGGAACGTAATCTGGCTAGGCAGAAAGCATGCTTGTGAAGGAAATGCAGATAAAACCTGATAGGGTTGTTGTAGGGATGTTGTGAGGGTGACATAATGTTTGATAGATGGAAAAGTGAGAAATATGTGCTACCAGGCGAAGGAGCACAGGTAGTGATAGTAAAAAATAAAACGCACACACACCTACACACACTTAAATGCAAGCTTTCACAACACAGTTGCATCTTCAGACAGAAGGAAAGGAGAGAGAAAAGGAAATGATGAACGTTTTAAGGGAGTGGGTAAGGAGCCATTCCAATCCAGAGGAAAGATTTACCTTGGGGGGAAAAAAGGAAGCTACACACACATATACACAAACGCACACGCACCTAGGCAGACATACTGTACAAAGCAAAGAAGTTGACAGAGATACCACTTGAGACAGAGATTCTGTCCAGAGAACCGAGGCAAAGATGTTAAAGATGGTGGGCGGGAATTAGAATTTAGCGGAGGTTGAGACCAGGTGGGCAACAGGAAGGGTGCATAGGACAGGTTTTACAACGGGAGCAGTTACAAGGGTAGGAGCCAGAAGGTAGGGAAGGTGGTTTGGGGATTTCATAGGGATGTACTAGGTAGTTACGGAGGTTAGGTGGGCAGCAGAAAGACACTCTCGGTGGAGTGGGGAGGATGTCATGAAGGATGGATCTCATTTCGGGGCAGGATTTAAAGAAGTCATATCCTTGCTGGAGAGCCACATTCAGAGTCCGCTCCAGTCCCAAAAAGTATCCCTTGACAAGAGGGACACTTCTGGGGTTCTTCTGTTGAAGGTTCTGGGTTTGGGGGGATGAGGAAGTGGCCCTGGCAGTTTGCTTCTGTACCAGATCAGGAGGATAGCTGCGGGATGTGAAAGCTGTTATTAGGTTATTGGTGTACTGGTTAAGAGATTCAGGACTGGAGCAGACTCGTTTGCCACAAAGACCTAAACTGTAGGGAAGGGAACGTTTGTTGTGGAATGGATGGCCTCTGCCTTAAGTGGTATCACTGTCCAACTTCTTTGCTTTCTACAGTAGGTCTGCCTAGGTGTGTGTGTGTTTGTGTATATGTGTGGTTGGGTGGGTATTTGTTTAGCTTCGTTTCCCCCCCCCCCCCCCCCCCCCCAAGGTAATTCTTTCCTCTCCAGGGATTGGAATGGCTCCTTACCCACTCCCTTGAAACCCTCATCATTTCCTTTTCCCTCACCTTTCCTTAAGTCAGAAATCTTTATTTTATACCTAGGTATAAAATAAAGATTTTTGACTTACCTAAAGTACAGGCTCGTCGACAGAAACACCAAACACACACAAAAACACACAAACATTCGAGCTTTCGCCACCAGTGGTGGCTTCTTCGGGAAAAAGAGGAAGGAAGGAGAGGAGAAAGGGAAGGACATGGGTTTTAAGGTAGTGGAAAAGGAGCCATTCCAATCCCAGGAGTGGAAGGACTTACCTTAGGGTTACAAAAAGGAAGGTAAACAAATACACACACACTCACACATATTCACACGCAAACACACCTAGGCAGACATTTGTAGAAAACCTTTATTTTACACATCTTTATTTTACATATATAGAGTTATAAAGGTGAACAGACAGCAAAAGAAATTCAGCTATGAAAAAAAGAAACAGAAAAAGTTGTTCAAGAGAATTGTGGAAGTTAAACCTTGTTGATACTGTAGTCAACTACAGTTAGTCAACAAGGTAGTGCACAAGGGTTTGATAGTTGTATTTACGACCAAACAAGTTTAAGGGTGGAGAAAATCTGGAATAGTTTGAGAAAACTGTCTGAAAATTGAAGGAAAGCGTATTATTCGTACTGGTTATGTGGTGACAGATTACGATTTTGAGGTTAACAGTAGTGTGGCGAAGGAATAGTAACCTCAAAACCTGTTGAAAGTTGCTGAAAAATGATTGAAAATGTAGGAGAAATGAACAGAAATGCGGAAAAAGGGAATAGGATATAATTGCAAAATTTCTAGGAAATGCCAAAAATGGTTATTTCTTAGGTAATATTGTAAACTGAAGTTGTGAAATAGTTTTCAGACAGTAAAATGAGAAATGTGGACGAATGGCGGATTTTGCAGAGGAGATGCAGTGTTCAAAGTGGTGATTATAATAATAAGAGTGAAAATAAGAAATAATAAAAAAATAAATAAGGCATTAGTTGTACTTTTAGGTTAATGTTCAGAAGTCAATACGTATGTTGTATGTGGCCTATTTGGCCAGGAGAAAAATGAATTGTAAACTAAGAAGGGAGGCGAATATAGAGCGAAACTACTATGTAAAAACAGAAACAAAAGGAGGCAACAGAAAAGATTAAAAAAGCAACGGAGCAACAACAAACATTTGTAATTGTTGAGTTCAAATTGATGATAAATATTAGAGGGAAACATTCCTGCTAGGAAAAATACGTATAAAAAATTCACCTAAGGGACAGACTTGTGGATATACACAAACAAAAACACAAATACATAAATTCAAGCCCTAGCAACCGCCAGTCGCTCGATTAGGAAAAGAGGAAGGAAGGAGGGGAAAAAGGAAAGGATGCACTTTATAAGGGAGTGAATGAGGAATCATTCCAATCCCGGGAGCAGAAGGACCCATCTTAGGGGGAAAAAGGAGAGGTCAACAAACACACACACTCACACACACATATAGACGCAAACACACCAAGGCAGAGTGTGCTTGCATGTATAAGTGTGTGGGTGCGTGTGCCTATCCACCTGTCCTAACTTCCCCCCTCTGCGATAAACGGCGGTAACTAATGCACAATGTGTGGAATGTATGGAGGAAACGTGTATGATCTCTTTTGGGGCTTTCGGATTTGCACTTTGGGGAGTGGATGGGGAGTAGTTGTGGTCCTGGGGGTGGAGAAAACTGCCTTGGAGTAGGGAAGGATGGGTGGATAAGTACCCACACCCACACACATATATACGCAAGCACACTCTGCCTTTGTGTGTTTGCTTGTGTGTGTGTGTGTGTGTGTGTGTATGTGTGTGTGTGCGCGCGTTTACCTGTCCTTTTTTCCCCCTATGGTATGTCCTTCTGTTCCTGGGGCCTCCTTCCTTCCTCTTTTCCTGATGAAGCAACTAACGGTTGTGAAAGCTTGACTTTTTGTGTTTGTGTGTGTTTTTATTTGTGTCTGACAACGACCCTGTACTTTAGGTCAGTTAATCCATCTCTATTTTTTACTCATATTTTTCCTACCAGGAATGTTTCCTTCTATGAGAGAGAGAGAGAGAGAGAGAGAGAGAGAGAGAGAGAGAGAGAGAGAGAGAGAGAGAGATGGTTTAACTTACCGAAAGCACAGGCATTGATAGATACCCAAATAAAAAACACACACAAATTCTAAGCTTTCACAGTCATTAGTTGCTTCATAAGAAAATGAGGAAGGAAGGAAGGAAGGGAAAAAAGGGAAGGATGTGGGTTTTTAGGGAGTGGATGAGGAGTCATTCCAGTCCCGGGAGTGGAAGGACTTACCTTCAGGGAAAAAAAAGACAGGTAAACAAACACACACATATACATGACAACACACCAAGACAGACATATGTAAAAAGCAAAGAAGTTGAACAGATATGCCAGTTTATGCAGAGGCTTTGTCCAGAGATCAGAGGCAAAGATGTTATTGAGTGGTGGGCAGGAATTTGAAATTAATGGAGGTTGAGACCAGGTGGACAACGGGAAGAGATAATATGCTGAAGGGCAAATTCCCATCTCCGGAGGTCTGAGAGGTTGGTGTTGGTGAGAAGTATCCTAATAACCCGGACAGTATTACACTGTGCCAAGATGTGCTGGCCATTCACCAAGGCATGCTTAGCCACAGAGTGATCCCCATTACCAACAAACACTGACTGCCTGTGTCTGTTCGTGCAAATGGACAGTTCGTTGCTGGTCATTCCCACATAGAACGCTTCACAGTGCAGGCATGTCAGTTGGTAAATTACGTGGGTGTTGGGGTTCTTCTGTGAAAGGTGCTGGGTTGAGGGGGATGAGGAAGTGGCCCTGGAAATTTGCTTCTGTACCAGATCAGGAGGATATCTGTGGGATGTGAAAGCTGTTAGTAGGTTATTAATGTACTGGTTCAGGGATTCAGCACTGGAGCAAACTCGTTTGCCACAAAGACCTAAGCTGTAGGGAAGGGAACATTTGATGTGGAATGGATGGCAGCTGTCATAATGGAGTACTGTTGTTTGTTATTGGGTTTGATGTATATATAAACTTCTTGATACGCAGGGTACTGGGAATAGTTATTCACCTTCACAAGTTCATATGTTCCAGCATTTTTATTCTTATTTCAAAAATTACTTATTCTCTTCTGCTTACTGTGTGAAAAGGAGTTTCACAGAGAACAAAGTGTTTGCCCACTGTTACTTCTAATTGAAGACAACACACAGATTGATTATAACTACAGCTCATAAATAATGCTGCATGGACATGAAATCTCGGGAATCTGAGACTTCAAATCTGTGAGGTCCATAATTTTTGTTTTATTTAGTTTTTATTCACAATCCATTCTCCACTTTTTCTCATTGTGAAGTTCATGTCTTAATAAATTAATTTGTATTTTTTGTCATATTAATCACAATTATAACTGTAAAATAATTTAACTCTGAGGAAAACAATACAATAAAATTCCAGTCCTAATAGAGTAAAATGGAGCATGGGAAAGTTGGATAACTTGGTGAGAGAGGATAAACTGTTAATACCAGTACAAAACAGATGCAGACTGGTAGTGGAGAAACTGTGGATGGTAGTTTTTTCTTTGCTCAATTCACTTTACACAATATAATAATTATTGTTGTGATTTCTGAAGAAGGCCATGGCCGATAGCTGAATGTGTTGTATGTGTGTGTCTTTTGAATGTGCCTGTCGCAGCTCTTTGCCACGTCTTTGCGGTGAGTTGTAAACTGTCCTCACTATATATTAATATCACTTTACATAATCTTATTTATGACAAAACTTTAGATACTCTCATTCAATAAAAGTAAAAATTTTCATTTTTCTTTGCTTGTCATGTATATTTGTATTAAAATTTGTTATTTTGTTTGGTTACAGGCAGGTAATAATTGTGCTGACACAACTGGAAGGAAGTGGAGGTTTTTCTATTGCCCATAGACTAACACACAGACTGGCAAATTCAAGCGGGTTGCATGACTGGGGTCCTCCCAACACCAGTCATTGCCCACCAATTGACAAACAAGTGGAAGGTCTACACTCACCACGACTCATTACATAATTGTGCAGAATCTCTATGAACTTGTGATTATTCATTGTATTTTGTGATATTTAGCATTGGTGAGACAGCAATGTAGAAATAATCTGTCTTGTAAAGATCTGAAGTGCCATTTGTTACTGAATGGGCCACATAGCTTCACTGCTAGCATTAGAGTGTTTGTTTCCTACCGTTTTGGTGCCATGAAGTAGACAGCACTGCCATTTGCAGTAATGAAAAGTTTGCAGCAGGTTATATACATAGATATTTGTATTTGCTGCTATAGAAGTGGAGCTTCGGTTACTGGGTCTAGTCTATTTTCACACACATTTTGTGCATGATATATAATAGACCAAGAGATGATATCAAAGTTTGAAATTATGATTGTGAGAGAGCTACATATCAGCACTCATTGCTTGAAATCTTAGTGGCATGCTGTATTAAGGCTGCTGGACAGGTTATGGTGGTTTACAATTGTGCACAATGGGAAACGTCACAGTGTAGTTGTGAAGTATGTGGTTGCACACGAATCTCAATTTTTTTCTGTAAAGCTGACACAGCTGTTGTTGAAAGTGTAATGTCAGCATAGAAGTGCTTAAATTTATAGTGTTACAAAAATTTCATAGTTGTTGAACTATCCCATAACTTGTGTAAAGCTAAAAGATGGTGAGAGTGAAATTCAGAAAATTTAATAATAAGATAGTGGATGAAAAAGCATTTTCATTTGTTTGAAAGGGCTATACTGTGATATTTTCTATAATAAGTGTTATAAAATGTGCCCATTAAAAAAAGTACATTGTTTTTATTATAACTAAGAGTTTCATGAAAGAAGTTTTTGAGCCAGTGGATCATTTATAGATTACAGCATGAGCCTTATTTTGAAATTACAAGGTTGTTAATGTAGAAAAGCTGTGGCTGTGAGCAGACGTCTTCCTTGGAGAAGAAGCTGTGTTGTAACAAACTCATTCAGTTTCACATTCTTCATAGTCTGCCCAATTATGAGAATCACATCGAAAAATTCTGTACAAATATTGTGATCACAGAATGTAACACAAACATCACAAAATATCTAATGGATCCAAAGTTTTAGAGGTACTTCTTGCAGGAATTGTTTTTAAATGCTGTTTACCATTAAGAAAAATGAGTTAACCCAGTCTTTGGTGCTGTCTTTTTTATGTATTACTCAATAATTCAGAAATAATACACTAACAGTGTAGTGCTCAGTTTTGGGATACTTCTGAAAGGCAATAGTAATGAATCTGTGACCTGAAAATCACTGCTTGTGTAAAATGCACATGTTGAGAAAATGTTTTAGACTGATAATTAATAATGATATTGATAAAGTTAATGATGAAGACAATGATGATAATAATGGAAACCAACAAGAGTAATTTAGTTTTAAGGCTGAAATTATAATAGAATGGATTCTACCTTTGATACTACATGTGCACTCAGACAGAGCCTGAACTGTTATGACCACATATTTGTTTCTCTATTCATATTTGTCCATTTTGACTGCCCTTTTTTTTCACTCCTGTCTGAATGGCACTGCACACTAAAATCTATTTTTAAAGCCTTTGAAAAGTATCAGTAATGATACTTCACAATATAGTTCAAAGTGCATTAAAATACTGGTGACAGAGAATGTGATAATCTGCTCTGCAAATGTTTTATGTATGCCCTTGTCTGTGAAATGTACAATCTACTGTATGTTGTAGAATATGTTTTGTTATTCTATGCATCACTGTGCAGCATTTTGTATTGTGTAAATCTCAGGTATGGCTTTACTTTCATGTATACTTTGCATGTAAACAGACTTTTGAATATTCAAAACTGTACAGTCCATTATAATTTTTACAATGTATATTTTATGTTATTGTAATACCTGTGCAATACTGACACTGCAAAGATCTGATAAAAAAATCTATCTTGCCATTGTGATAAAATTTTAGTATTTTTAATTGTCTTCCCCTTTTACACGACTTGACTGTTGAGTTTTTTCTCCCATTTTTAAGGTACAGCTATTCACATGGGTATTAATTCTTCGTTGTATTGTTGCAAAGAGTTACTTAACACAGACATGGTGTCTGTAGCAAGATACAGCTAGTGATGCGTTTAGAGGAAGTCTCAACATTAACCCTTTAACTGCTAGTGACGTGTATATGTGGCAGAAGTCAACAGGTACCATGAGCGCAAATGTCAGATATATCTGTTTCGATGTTTTGTCATAGCGTACATGCACAAGCTGAACTACAGGGCCTCAAGTGTTTGCTATTTGTCCTAGTAGCTTCACAATACAGCTCCCAGATTTCAGGAGACACTACTTTTATTTACCTTTCACATGTTTAGGCAGTAATTCAGTGTTATTGTGTGTACGAATGAGGGTTGTTGTACACTGAAATAGAAAGGTTTCTTGTGAACAGTGATAGTAAAGATGAATTTAATATTATTTCTTTTTCTTGTAAGGATTTTTGCCCTTCAATAACTCAGGGCTGAGAAAATCATTATTCATGTTCCACGTGTTCACATTCCAAAAGTGAAACTGATGACGATGAAGAACAGTACGATATCATAGTGTGGTTGCCCCCGGTGAAAATAAATGGCAAGTCTTCTCATAGTGTTAAGTGGCAGAGATGCTCGGAGCTGCACATGCAGCTGGTGAGCTGCAACAAACAATTCTGCAGTGAAATGGTTAATACCAGCTGAAAAATACTCCTCTCGGAGCACATCAAAGGTTTTTTGAAAGACTCTTAACAGAAAAGTGGGGAACATGCTTCCTCAGTCCACATTCTACCTTCCTTATAAATTTTTTTTAGTCTGGAATGTCATCTTTTAACAAAGAACATGTTAAATACTTTTAACCAATCTCTCCTCAAAGTGAAGTTTTCATACACAGCATATCCCTCTCATGGCACTGGATACATTTCACTCTCTCTCTCCTTCATTGTCTCCTTTCTCTCCAGTTGCAACAGTCTCCTCTCTCTCTCTCTCTCTCTCTCTCTCTCTCTCTCTCTCTCTCTCTCTCTCTCTCTCTCTCTCTCTCCCTCTTCCTCTCCACCGTTTCCTGCTAACACTACCTCCAGTCAAATTCTGCTAATCTCTTTCAGCCAAAAAAAAAAAAAAAAACAAAAAAAAAAAAACAAAAAAAATCATGTATTTCGTTTGTATGTTAGAATATTTGGTGAAAAAGGTGGAATGAAAATTGGGACAAGTTGTTCCCCACTTTTTCGTCAGAGTCTTTTAAACAGAACATATTTGACATCTTATTCAAACAAGAGCATATTTCAGCTGGTTTCCTTCTTTTCCTTGCTACAGCAGGATTTGATGATCATATAAAAGAAACTCTGTAGATCAGTAAAGATATGACACATTGATATAAAGGGTATGATGAATAACAAATGGAAATTCAGTCATTTGTGGACACTTGTTGACTAAACCTCTATATCAAATCTTACAAAACAGCACTTTTGTGGCTATCATGAAAATACAGCCTCAAGATCATCTTGCTGTCTTACAACATTGCCAGTTAATGATATTTTCAAATGGTCATATAAAAAAAAGGGCATATCTAATTTTAGTCAAGACCACAATGGAGTATTTACTATAGAAAATTCTTGCTAGCTGCCATGAAAACAATATAAATAAATAAAAATAAAGACTAACATTACAATACATTATTTAAACAAAAACAATTACTTCATCCTGTGACATAAATACAACCAATGACATATTTGGACAGAAAAAATACATGAATATCAAAGTTTTTTGAAGAATATGGTAAGCGATTTGTCATGGAAACATGAAGGTACCTTATCATATATAAAAATTTATCAAACATCTACAGTCAGGAAACATTCACAATTTGTCGTATATAACTGAAATAAATAGACGAAAATTTAAATCATATAAGCTCTCTTCAGAAGCGACACTTACCTAAAGTGGAGCATACTCTGGTTCCGTGTCTTCAGATTCACTGTCGCTTGTTTCAGCCAATTGTATCATTACAGGTTCCACTATGGTGTCTCTTAGACCCTGATTCAAGAAGTCAGCTTTTTGCAACGTTTCTGCATGTTTCATGCACCTCACGCATTCCTGCTGAGTAACATTGTTAAGAGCTTCATTTGTTAGCTGCTCGACATCAGCAAGTTAACCATTCCTCGAATACCTCTCCACTCATTGCTGAATGATAATTGAATTCACAAGAACTTTTTCCGCCACAAAAAACAAGTTTGGGCTCTGGTATGAAGCCTGTGTTTCCTGACCCAGCATAGGCGATAATTAATCAGCCATCTCTACCAGTAAGAACTTTCAAACCACTGTTTTTCTTTAGAATCATGCCATATATATTTATTAGTGTGGTTCTGTGAAACCAATGTTTCATCTAAGTACACTAAAGGCCTGGTGTAGTCAGCATGAAAGAAGTGCATTGTATGCAAAAACTTGTCACTTGTTGCTGCAATGCCTCTATGTTCCATTAAAAATATCCATCTGTCATTGCACTTCCTAAATCTGAAACCAAGGAAGCGGAGAAGACAAAGTTTGGGGGTCTCTGAGCCAGAATAATTAATTTTCCCACAGAGGTTACCTAGTATTTTCTTAGCTGTTGTATACTCTCCTCTGTCATAATAATCTATAACACTTATGCACATGAGCTCTTTGTTGATATCGTCAAATTCTGTATATTTCCGTTCTTGTTTGTATTCCCTTCTTGGGGAATCAAAACACATGTCAACAACCAGAAATTCTGCCGATGTTACTGATTTACTAACGTGGCCTACAGTCGTTTTGGAAATATCACACACTTTTGCTATCAATTCATGAATTTTCGCAAAATTTAGATTATTCCTAGCTTCTTCACTGTAGACCAGATCAGTGAAAAACTCTGATTGTACACGAATGTCTTTCCACCCTTTACATACACAAATGGGAGGAGTACTACATGAAGGCCTTTGCTCCTGCATTTTTTTAACTGCTAACACACTGAAATCAAACGGAACACACAAAGTCGCAAGGGCACACTGAATATTCAGCTGGCACTGACCTACTGCACAGCTAATGGTGCCCATATGCCAACAAAGCTGCAAGGCGGGTGAATCGTAGCCGTCAGCCCCTGCTAGTGGCAGGCAGCGCACATGACCTTGACACTATTTTCATGCCGCCCACTTTACCATATTGTTGATGAAGGCGTTCTAATACCGTTTTCATCCCTTCAATTTTTAGTTTTCCCACATTTACTCCTCTGTGAGTTTCTTGCAAAGCTAAAATATCCCATGAGATTTGTTTGCCCTTGTTCAATAATAAAATTTCTTTTACTGATGGAAATTCTCCACTGAATTGCTAAAATATTCATGAAAAGGGATAAATTGGGGATGGCCAGTACTTACATTAATTCTGTACCTCCAGCAGTCACACATAAAAACAAAAATGGAAACGAAAAATAGGACATAAGCTTTTGGAAATATTTTCCTTCCGCAGGTACGAGTGGAAGGGAACAGAAGGGAAAGGTTATTCATGATGTAGGCCATGAGGAGATGATGAGTGAGTTTTGGAAGTCAGAGTTATTGTTTGCATTACAGTATCTCTGACTTCCACAAATCAACAATCATCTCTTTAGGGCCTAGGTCATGAATAATCTTTCCCTTCTGTTCCCTTCCTCTTCCCTCCTCTCGCACCTGCCGAAGGAAAATATTTCCTTGTGTCCTATTTTTCATTTCCATTTTCATGTTTTTGTGTGACTGTCGGATGTACAGAACTAAGGTTAAGTACTGGCCAGCCAATCTCTCTCTTTTCAAAAATATATTAATAAAATTTCTTTCTCAATTGACAATCCTTCAATATTTAATGAAGTCGTCACTATTTTTGGTCTTGAAAAGGACCAATTTTGTGGAAGTGTCATCTCTCTCTGGTGTCTCCCAGTGGGGACTAGTTCAACATTTTAAGGTTACGCCCAACTGTATTCTTTCTGCATCAATAATTCATGGAGGCTTCTTCCATGTATCCCAAATGCACCACCATATATCAGACGTAGAGAAGCCAGTGAAGTAGAGAGGAGAAAACAGCTAACTGACCTGTGGCATTTAATGTCTCATCACGAAATAGTTCCAGAATGTCTAAAGTCTAACAAGAGCTTTATCCAATTGACTGTATCACTAGAAGGCAGACCTAGACCTAATGCTTATCTCTATGGATGGATTTTCTGCAAAATACTTACCTACAACCCAAAGAGGAAATAACACAAGGACAGCAACTACAGTATAGTACATGGAGAACACTGAGTAGATTAAGTACAGGAGTCACAAAATTCATAGCAAACATTGTTACGTGAGGTTATTGTGAAGATGACCAATGTGAATACAGAAAAACACAGACAAATGAACATTTACTAATGTGTCCAAGAATCGAAGTTGTTTGCACAAATGAAGATCTATTTTTATGTAAAGACAAGGCCATTAAAGTTGTGGAGTTTTGGAAGACGAGTGTTTAGATGGCCATGGAAAGTACAGTAATCTAAATGTGAAGACAAGGTATCAAACTGTATAGTGTAATAAATCAATTTTTTCACAAAATATTTTTCTTTAAATGGAATGTACTCTGTAATGGTCACCAGGTCTACTTGGGCAGAAGTGGGCACATTGCGCAGGTTCATTTCCTGGATATCTTGAGAATGCAATGAAACAGTGTAAAGCACTCAATTTTAAATGAAATTTTAATATCTTCTATGAATTTCATAAAGTGCTACATATGGTATGACACACAAAGTCTACACAATGTGTTTCTCCTCAACAAACTCTTTAAAATATGCTACAATACTTTAGTTAGATTAGATTAGATTAGAACATGCCAGGTTAATGAAAGGTGCCTTTACAAATTATTACTTTGTACTAGATATTACATGACACAATCTTTTTATTACTATGTATGGTTTTTTTTTTTTTTTCGAATTTACTAATTTATGTCTAAAAATTCATCTATAGTGTAGAAGGAGTTGCCATGCAGAAATTCTTCTTTTAATTTATTTTCAAATGCTTATTGGCTATCTGTCAGGCTATTGATGCTGTTTGGTTAGTGACCAAAGACTTTTGTGGCAGCATAATTCACCCCTTTCTGTGCCAAAGCTAGATTTAACCTTGAATAGTGAAGATCATTCTTTCTCCTAGTGCTGTAGTTATGTACACTGCTATTGATTTTGAATTCAGTGGGATTGGTAATTCATAAGTGAATATATATATACTGAGAAGCTACTGTGAAGATCCCTAACTCTTTAAATAAGTGTCTGCAGGATGATCTTCGATTGACACCGGCTATTACTCTGATCACACGCTTTTGTGCAATGAATACTGTTTTTACTCAGTGATGAATTACCCCAGAAAATGATACCATACGAAAGCAGAGAATGAAAATAGGCAAAGTAAGCTAATTTACTCAGATGTATATCACCAAAATTTGCAATTACCCTAATAGCATAAGTTGTTGAACTCAAACGTTTCAACAGATCTTCAATGTGTTTTTTCCAGTTCAACCCCTCATCAATGCTTACACCTAAAATTTTTGTATATTCTACCTTTGCTACAGATTTCTGAACGAAGTCTATATTTATTGATTGTGTCATTCAATTTGCTGTATGGAACTGTATGTGCGGTGTTTTATCAAAATTTAATGATAATCCATTTGCTGAGAACCACTTAATGTTTTTCTGAAAGATGTCGTTTACAGTTTCATCAGTTAGTTCTTGTCTGTCAGGTGTGAAACTATACTTGTACCATCAGCAAAAAGAACCAGCTTTGCATCTTCATGAATATAGAATGGGAAGTCATTAAAATATATTAAGAACAGCAATTACATGTTGCACAGTATTTGTGATGAACAATGAAAATAAAATAAATCCTTCATTGAACAAAGATATCAAGCTGTAAGATTCATGGAGTACAGTTCTTAAAATTGGACGGTAAATTTCATAGTGGCGTGAGCATTGTCTCTGAGCACAATTGGCACTTTTGGTTTCCTTCCTTCCTCTTTTCTGATGAAGCAACCAATGGCTGCAAAAGTTCAGTTTGTGTGTGTGTGTGTTTTTACTTATAGAGGGAAACATTCCTAGTAGGAAAAATATGTATAAAAAATAGATATGGTTTAACTTGGCTCGTTAATAGACACACAAATAAAAACACACACAAACACAAAAATTCAAGCTTTCACAACTGTTTGTTGCTTCATCAGGAAAAGAAGAAGGAAGGAGGAGAAAAAGGGAAGGATGTGGGTTTTAAGGGAGTGGATGAAGAGTCGTTCCAATCCCGGGAGTGGTAGAACTTACCTTAGAGGAAAAGAAGAAAGGTAAAAAAACACACACACACATATTCACAAACACACCAAGGCAGACATTTGTTGTAAAAAGCAAAGAAGTTGAACAGAGATGCCAGTCAAGGGAGAGGCTCTGACCAGAGAACAGAGACAAAGATGTTATTGAATGGTGGGTGGCAATTTTCATTGTAGACCAGGTGGGCAATGGGAAGAGAGAATATGCTGAAGACCAAGTTCTCATCTCCAGAGTTCTGAAATGTTGGTGTCGGTGGGAAGTATCCCATCCCGGGAGAGGAAAGACTTACCTTGGGGGGGGGGGGGGAAGGATACCTATCCTTTATCCCCACAAGGTAAGTCTTTCCTCTCCCAGGATGGGATACTTCCCACCGACACCAAAGTTAGTCTTTCCTCTCCTGTGATTGGAATGACTCCTTACCCACTCCCTTAAAACCCGCATCCTTTCCTTTTCCCTCTCCTTCCCTGCTCTTTTTCTGAAGAAGCAACCTAAGGTTGTGAAAGCTCAGTTTTTTGTGTTTGTGTGTGTATGTGTATTTTTTTTTATTTACGTTTGTGTCACCAAACTGGTGCCTTTTCGCCTGGTAAGTCAAGCTTTCTTTACTTTTAATAAATATTTTTTCAAACAGTAATGTTTTCCTCTCTCTCTCTCTCTCTTGGACTTACCAGGCGAGAAGGCACCGTTTTGTAGATACACAAATAAAAATAAAAACATGCACATACAAAAACACACACACACACACACACACACACACACAAAACTGAGCTTTCGCAACCTAACCTTGCTTCATCAGAAAGTCAGAAAGAGCAGGGAAAGAGAGGAAAAAGGTGAGGATGAGGGTTTCAAGGGAGAGGAAAGACTTACCTTGGGAGAAAAAGGATAGGTAAACATACACACACACACATACACACACACACACACACACACACACACACACACATCCAGGCAGACATATGCAAAATGCAAAGAGGTTGGGCAGAGATTCCAGTCGAGGCAGAGGCTCTGTCCAGATATTGGAGTAAAAGATGTTGTAGAATGTTGGGCAACAGGAAGAGAGAATATGTTGAAGGGCAAGATCCCATCTCCAGAGTTCTGAAAGGTTGGTGTTAGTGGGAAGTATCCATATAACCCAGATGGTGTAACTCTGCATGCCAAGATGTGCTGACTGTGCACCAAGGCATGTTTAGCCACAGGGTGATCCTCATTACCAACAAACACGGTCTGTCTGTGTCCGTTAATGCAAATGGACAGTTTGTTGCAGGTCATTCCCACATAGAAGGCTTCACATTGCAGACATGTCAGGTGGTAAATCACATGGGTGCTGTCGTAAGTGGCTCTGCCCTTAATTGTGTACACCTTCCGGGTTACAGGACTGGAATAAGTGGTGGTGGTGGGAGGATACATAGGGCAGGTTTTACACCGGGGGGTGGTTACATGGGTAGGGGCCAGAGGGTAGGGAAGGTGCTTGTGGGATTTCATAGGGATGGACTAGGAGGTTACGGAGGTTAGGCGGGCGGCGGAAAGACACTCTCGGTGGAGTAGGAAGGATGTCATGAAGGATGAATCTCATTTCAGGACTAGATTTAAGGAAGTCGTATCCTTGCTGGAGAGCCACATTTAGTCTGCTCCAGTCCTGGAAAGTATCCAGTGACAAGAGGGGCACTTTTAGTGTCCCTCTGTGCCCACAAGGTCTCAACCTTCGCTAGTTTGAAATTCCCACCCAAAATTCTACAACATCTTTGCCGCCAATATCTGGACAGAGCCTCTGCCTCGACTGGCATCTCTGCCCAACTTCTTTGCATTTTGCATATGTCTGCCTGTGTGTGTATGTATGTGTGTGGGTTTATGTGTGTTTGTTTGTTTACCTATCCCCCCCCCCCCAACAGTAAGTCTTTCCTTTACCGGGATTGGGATGACTCCTTACCCATTCCCTTAAAACCCTCTCCTTCCCTACTCTTTCTGATGAAGCAACCTTAGGTTGCAAAAGCTCAGTTTGTGTGTGTGTGTGTGTGTGTGTGTGTGTGTGTGTGTGTGTGTTTGTGTATGTTTTTATTTTTATTTGTGTATCTACAAACCGGTGCCTTTTCGCCTGGTACGTTTTTGTAAAAATGTTTGTCTAGGTGTGTTTACGTTTGGATATGTGTGAGTGTGTTGTATTTGTTTACCTACCTTTTTTTCGCCTAAGGTAAGTCCTTCCACTCCTTTTCCACTTCTTTAAAACCCATGTCCTTCCCTTTCTCCTCTCCTTACTTCCTCTTTTCCTGAAGAAGCGACCAACGGTTGCGAAAGCTTGTATGTGATTTTATTTGTGTCTATCGACGAGCCTGTCCTTTGGGTAAGTCATCTGTTTTCTATTTTTTATATTTGTTTATCCCACCAGGAAAGTTTCCTTCTATAATTTTCGTTTCATCAATAAACAGAGGAAAAATTCCTAACAGGAAAAATATATATAAAAAATAGATGAAGTTTACTTACCAGGCGAAGGAGCACAGGTAGTGATAGTAACAAAACACACACACAAACACAAGCTTTCGCAACCCAGTTGCTTCTTCAGGCAGAAGGGAAGGAGAGGGAAAAGGAAATGATGAGAGTTTTAAGGGAGGGGGTAAGGAGCCATTCCAATCCCGAGAGAGGAAAAACTTACCTTGGGGGAAGAAAAGGAAGGTAAACAAATACACACCCACCCACACATATACACAGACGCAAACACACCTAGGCAGACATACTGTAGAAAGCAAAGAAGTTGGACAGAGATACCACTTGAGGCAGAGGCTCTGTCAAGAGAACCAAGACAAAGATGTTAAAGATGGTGGACAGGAATTCGAATTCACCGGAGGTTGAGACCAGGTGGGCAACGGGAAGAGAGAATATGCTGAAGCGCTAGTTCCTATCTCCGGAGTTCTGAAGGATTGGTGTTGGTGGGAAGTATCCAGATAACCCGTACAGTGTAGCACTGTGCCTAAGTGTGCTTGCCGTGCACCAAGGCGTGTTTAGCCACAGGGTGATCCTCATTACCAACAAACACTGTCTGCCTGTGACCATTCATGCGAATGGACAGTTTGTTGCCGGTCATTCCCACATAGAACGCTTCACAGTGCAGGCATGTCTGATGGTAAATCACGTGGGTGCTATCGCAAGTGGCTCTGCCCTTGATATACAGGGTGTTTCATTAAGTGTGTTTGCCTCTGTAACTTATAAAATAATAGGTGACGGGAAATTTTAATGTGGTAGGTCAACACAAGAAATGTTATACTTTATGCGGAGCTATGAACATAGTTATTGTATCATTTCCCAAAGAGTTACAGCACAAAGATATAATTTTTTAAATGGAACAATAGTTTTTTCTATCGTGCATTGAATTCGTTGAAACCAGCTGCGTCCAAATCAATTTAAACTACATTCCTGTCACTGTTAGTTTGGGAGCTACAACCCTTCAAAGTTTAGGGGGCGGAGGCTACGACAGCGTAGGGTAGCTGATTGGTCAAGTGGCTATCCCCTGGGTCACGGCCGGCCCACTGTCTCATGACCACCAGCCAGTTAGCTACGCTGTCGTAGCCTCCGCCCCCTAAACTTTGAAGGGTTGTAGCTCCCAAACTAACAGTGATAGGAATGTAGTATAAATTGATTTGGACGCAGCTGGTTTCAACGAATCCAACGCACGATAGAAAAAACTATTGTTCTATTTAAAAAATTATATCTTTGTGCTGTAACTCTTTGAGAAATGATACAATAAACTATGTTCATAGCTCCGCAGAAAGTGTAACATTTCTTGTGTTGACCTACCGCATTAAAATTTCCCATCACCTATTATTTTATAAGTTACAGAGGCAAACACACTTAGTGAAACACCCTATATTAAAACGAAAATTATAGAGGGAAACTTTCCCGGTGGGATAAACAAAAATAAAAATAGAAAAGAGATGACTTACCAAAAGGACCGGCTCGTCAATAGAAACAAATAAAATAAATAAAATCACACACAAACACACATATACAAGCTTTCGCAGCCTAGCTGCTTCGTCAGGCAGAAGGGAAGAAGAGGGAAAAGGAAATGATGAGGGTTTTAAGGGAGTGGATAAGGAGTCAATCCAATCCCGGGACAGGAAAGACTTACCTTGGGGAGAAAAAAGGAGGGTAAACAAATACACACACACCCAGACATTTACACAGATGCAAGTACACTTAGGCAGACATACTGTAGAACTGTAGAAAGCGTCTTTCCTGTCCCGGGATTGGATTGACTCCTTATCCACTCCCTTAAAACCCTCATCATTTCCTTTTCCCTCTCCTTCCCTTCTGCCTGACGAAGCAGCTAGGCTGCGAAAGCTTGTATATGTGTGTTTGTGTGTGATTTTATTTATTTTATTTGTTTCTATCGACGAGCCGGTCCTTTTGGTAAGTCATCTCTTTTCTATTTTTAATATATATTCCCTAGCTCAGGTCTTTGTGGCTAACGTGTCTGCTCCGGTCCTAAATCCCTGAACCAGTACACCAATAACCTACTAATAGCTTTCACATCCAGCAGCTATCCTCCTGATCTGGTACAGAAGCAAATTGCCAGGGCCACTTCCTCATCCCCCCAAACCCAGAACCTTCCACAGAAGAACCCCAAGAGTGTCCCTCTTGTCACTGGATACTTTCTGGGACTGGAGCGGACTCTGAATGTGACTCTCCAGCAAGGATACGACTTCCTTAAATCCTGCCCCAAAATGAGATCAATCCTTCATGACATCCTTCCCACTCCACCTAGAGTGTCTTTCCACCTCCCGCCTAACCTTCGTAATCTACTAGTCCACCCCTATGAAATCCCCAAACCACCTTCCCTACTCTCCGGCTCCTACCCATGTAACTGCCCATGGTGTAAAACCTGCCCTATGCACCCTTCCACCACAACTTACTCCAGTCCCGTAACCCAGAAGTTGTACACAATTAAGGGCAGAGCCACTTGCGATAGCACCCACGTGATTTACCATTTCCTTTTCCCTCTGACATGCCTGCACTATGAAGCTTTCTATGTGGGAATGACCAGCAACAAACTGTCCATTCGCATGAACAAACACAGGCAGACAGTGTTTGTTGGTAATGAGGATCACCCTGTGGCTAAATATGCCTTGGTGCATGGCCAGCACATCTTGACACAGTGATACACCGTCCGGGTTATCTGGATACTTCCCACCGATACCAACCTTTCAGAACTCCAAAGATGGTGATTTCCCTTTCAACATATTCTCTCTTCCCAGGTGTCAACCTCCACTAAATTCGAATTCCCACTCACCGTTTAATAACATCTTTGCCTCTGTTCTCTGGACAGAGCCTCTGCCGTGACTGGCATGTCTGTCCGACTTCTTTGCTTTTTACAAAGGTCTGCCTCGGTGTGTTTGCATGTGTTTGTGTGTGTGTGTGTGTTTTTTTGCACACACACACACACACACAAACAAGCACACCTAGGCAGATATTTGTAGAAAGCAAAGAAGTGCTTCTTTGCTTTCAGATCTGATAGAACCTTCTTTAATGAATGCTACTAGAGGTAAGGGCAAATTAGTTACAATATGGTCTACCTCTTCTATGGTTAAAGATGTAAACTTTTCCACATCATGGAATATGTTCGATGCATGAAATGTAAGTGTCAAGTTTAATGTTAGCACTTATTTCTTATTGGAATAGCTTATTATTCAGCCACTGGTTCTGGTTGCCGAGGTAATGTGTACCACCTCAGCAATTCAATCAGACTTTGGCAGAACAGAAGAGTAAAATGCTGTGGATCATATGCTGAAGTATTTATCCAAACTTAATACTAAACAGAATCTCTTAATTTCTGCTTGAACATCTGGATCTGGGATTGGTCTTATGTAAGATAACATTGGCCAAATTGCCCAAATTCTCAATTTATAACACACTTTGATGACGACGATGATCATGTGGCATTTATTACCATTAGACCCCAACTGGGGTCGTGTTCAGCCTACCTTGTGCAAGACTTTTTAGCTGACACCACTTCGGTGACTTGCGTGTCAAAACACACAATGATGGCAGTGCCCCTGCCCACTAGTTACTCTTGCTCACAACCAATATGTATTCCAGCAAGGGATTTAGTGTATTTCCACATCCGCATAGAAATTCTAAACTGACTGCTGAGGGCATACATACAATTATTGATATGGTGTCTCTTCTTTTGGACATGTCTGAAAAAGGACACTATATCAATACCTACATTATGATGTACTTTGCAATACGGGCTATATTATATGCAAAGAATCTGTAGAAGTCTCAGTCTGTATTTGGTAGGTTAAAGTCAGCTTCAACCCAGTTAGCACTCGCATAATGAAAGATCCACACCTGAAGCCTGCAAAGATGCACAGGTCAGACTGATAGTTAAGAAAGGAAATAAGAGTGACTTGCTGATTTAAAGACCCATACCACTAATGTAGATTTGTAGTAGCATTTTTGAACATATAATTTGTTCAAAAATTATGATTTAGGGCCTACACTGAAAAAAAAAATTACCTGCAACTTGTGGTCAGCATTAATTCAGAAAATGTTATTCATATGCAACAAAATGAGCTCTTTATTCTGTGAAGTAACCAGATGAAAACCTGGCATCACCCGGGTACTTATTTATTCTTGTCTTCCCTTTTCTTTTCTGTCCACCTGCTCTTTCCTTCTCTCAATGCACATCTCCTCCTCTCCCCTCTCTCTGTTCATCTCCACCTTCCCCTTTCTCTGTCAGTCACCTAAATTTCATCACAATCAGAATAAAAGCACAAAATTTGAGAGAATCAGTTCTAAATAAGGCAACTATCAAATACAATATATGTGCTTTAGGGGGGGGGGGGGGGGGAGGAAGAAACACTGCCTTTCTTTCTTAGTATAGTATTTGTTTATACCTGCATTCATGAGTGACACCAAGGCTGTTATAAAGTACGAGATCTAAGGGATAAAAATAATGTTTATGACACCACAGGTAAAGGCAACATTTTGATATGGCAATCTGTGGTACCCGTGTGTTTCCCATATTTTGATTTAGGAAATCTGGTGACCTTAGACTGTTGTATCCTATTTTGCACAGTTATTGCCACTGCCAATATGGATCCAGCTTGTGTTGTTTTATTATTATTTTGATGGGACTAAACAGCTAAGTCATTAGTCCCAGCTTTTGGTGCCACAGGATGATACAAAGAGGGGAAATTTATACTTTGGTTTGTTGTTGTGGTTTTCAGTTCTGATACTAGTTTGATGCAGCTCTCCACACTATCCTATCCTGTCCTGTGCAAGCCTCTTCATCTATGCCCGTCTTTAATGAACACACTGTCGACGCGACGTTAAACTCTAAGCTTCTTTCCTTCCTTCCTTCCTTCATCTACCAATTAGAACGGAAACCCACATCCTTTTGAACCTGCTTACTGCATTTGTCTCTTCATCTACCTCGGCAATTTTTACCCCACACATTTTCCTCCAATGCTGAAATTGTTGATTTTTGATGTCTTGGAATGTGTTCCAACAAACAATCCCTTCTCTTGGTCAAGATATGCCAAAAATTTTCTCCCCAATTCCATTCAGCACCTCCTCATTATTTATGCGAACTACCCACTTAATATTCAGCATTCATTTGTAGCACCACTTCTCAAACGCTTCTATCATCTTTCTGTCTGCTATTGTCTACATTCCACTCCCCTACAATGCCAGACACCAGACAGATTCTTTTTAGAGAAGACGCCCTAACATTTAACTTTGATGTCAAAGAAAGTGCAAAATGGCTACCGGTAAGCAGGAGTGGCTAGAAGGCAAATGCAATTCTGTAGAAAAATGTATAACTAGGGGAAAAATAAATACCACCTACAGGAAAATAAAAGAGATTTGGAGAAAATAAGAACAGCTCTATGAATATGAAGAATTCAGATATAAAACCAGTCCTCAGCAAAGAAGGGAAAGCTGAAAGGTGGAGAGAGTATACATAGGGGCTCTACAAAGGAAATTAACTTGCAGACAATATTGTAGGAAGGAAAGAGGAAGTAGAAGAAGATGACATAGACCTAAGTCAGATCAAGGCTCCTGGAGTAGATGACATTCCCACAGAGCTACTAAAGTCTCTGGGAGAGCCAGCCAGCCATGAAAAAGCTATTTCACCAGGCGAAATACCCTCAGACTTTAAGAAAAATGTAATAATCCCCATTCCAAAGATAGCAGGAACAGAAGAGGTGAAAATTACTAAACCATAAGTTTCATGGCTGCAAAATGTTAACACAAATTATTTTATAAAGGATGGAAAAGCTGGTAAAAGATGATCTCGGGGAAGATCAGTTTGGATCCTGAAGAAACTTAGGAACACGGAAGGCAGGACTCACTTCATGACTTATCTTAGAAGACAGATTAAGAAAAAGCAAACCAACATTTCTAGCGTTTGTAGATTTGTAGAAAACTTTTGACAGAGTTGATTGCAATTTTCAATTTGGAAGTTAGCAGGGGTAAAATGTAGGGAACAAAAGGTTATTTACAACTTGTACAAAAAGCAGACAGCAATTGTGAAAGTTGATGAGCATGAAAGCCATGCATTGGTCGGGAATGGAGTAACACAGGGTTGCAGCCTTTCTCCAATTTCTCTCAGCCATTCATAGTAACAAAGCCGTATTAGCAGATGTTGCGAGGCCAGCTCAGTCAATCATCAAGACTGTTGCCCATGCAATTACTGAAAAGGCTGCTGCCCCTTTTCAGGAACCACACATTTGTCTGGCCTCTCTACAGACACCCCTCCACTATGCTTGCACCTATGGTACATTTGAGATAGAGGGACAAAACTGCTTTGGTCATCAGTCCCACAGGGAGAAGAGAAAGGAGTAAGGCTAGGAAAGGAGGGGAAAGGAATGGAAGTCTAGGGAGGAGAGAATGAAGAAAAACTGCATTAGCTCGAGACCCTGTGCTCACCACACACGTACTCATGAAAGAATCATGAGCTCCTGGGGGGGGGGGGGGGGGAGAGAGGTACAAATATGTGTTGCCATCTTGAGAAAGAGGTTAGAGCATTTTGAAAAGTGGTGCTACAGAAGAATACTGAAGATTAGGTGGATAGATCACATAACTAATGAGAAAAGGAATTTTTGGCATACCTCAAATAAAAAAAGAAATCGATTGGGAGGACACATTCTTATACATAAATGAATTGTTAATTTAGCATTGGAGGGAAGTATGTTGGGTAAAAATCACAGAGGGAGAACAGTAAACTGATTCAAATGGATGTGGTTTACCATTATTATGAGGAGATGAAAAGGCTAGCTCAGGATAGAGGAGGGTGGAGACCTGCATCAAACCAGTCTCCGGACAGAACACCACAACAACATCCCAACCAACCACATATATGTCCACTTTTATATTAATTTTATGCATCCCTGTTAGCAGACCAAAGTTTTGGGCACATTTTGTGCCCTCAGAGTTAATAGAGGATAAACTCAGAAAATCCATCACAGGAAAAGAAAATCAGACAAAAGTTTAAAATTGCCATTACAAAAGTCCTGTGTTCAAATCTTCATTGTGGTGGCATTTTTCTTTTTCTTTTATTTCAATTCTATGTTTTCTGTCAACTAGCACTTATAATAAACAAATGTGAATTATAAGTTTCTATTGGAAACAAGAATTATTCATATTTGGTTAAGAGGAAATGAAAAAAAAAAAAAAAGAAAAAAAAATCAAATTTTATATTGATATGTCAAGGACTCACCTACATCAATCCTCTAGAACAAATTTACTCTCTAAAAAGGAGTGTATGCTGAAACAAAGGTACCTTGCAGATTGAAATGAGATTTATCTGCCATGTAGGTTCATCAATAATACTGGTGCAGTTCGTACATGCTTGTTTCTCCACAACAGGAAGAAAGAAAGAAGAAGTACCAGTAGAGCTGGATGTTAAATGAACATAAAAATTAAAAATGATGGACAGTATCTGCAGAAAGCTGAGCAGGGCCACTACAAATGAATTTTTCTGTATTTAATACCGTATCTCCTCTGTATAATGCTAATGACCAATAATTATATATTCTAACATGAAAATATTATTCTTCTTCGCAAAAAAATTTATACACTTTATTTTATAATAAAGTGACTGGTTTTGATCTTAACCTAAAATCATCCTCAGACCGATCTGTCTCAGCACCAACTTGAGACATATCAGTCTGAGGTTGATTTTAGTACAAGATTGAAACCAGTCCCCTTATTATAAAATAAAGTGTATGCACTTTTTGCAAAGTTGTCACCTGATTATAAAATAAAGTGTGTGCATTTTTTGCACAGTAGACTGATATTTACATATTAAAACATTATAGTCTGTTCGCTGCCTTCAAAAGGAAATTCGTTTTAAAGTTATTTATGTACAGAAGTATCTGTACCAAATGTTAGTTTCATGTAACCCATAAATGAAAATAAAATGCCATTGCCATTAAAAAGTATGATTTACATTTGTTATTATAATTTACAGTTGATGGAAACCATACTACTTAAGTAAAACTTAAGAAATAAAGTAATAAAAGTGAGGGAAAAAATTCCACCATGGAATCAGGTCTGATTAAAAAGTATGATTTACATATGTTTATTATACTTTACAGTTGATGGTAATCATAGAACTGAAGTAAAACTAAGGAAAAAATAATGCCAGAATGAAGATTTGAACCCAGGATCTATTTTAATGGCAATATTTAACTTTTTATTTATTATTTTTATTTATTTATTTTTTTGGGTTGTTCGGTTCTTTGTGATTGTGGATCATGTTTATTGTTAATCAATGAATTTTGGCTTTTTGTTTTATTTTTATTGCAGAGGTGGCATTTGAGAGGACAGTGATTGAAATCTGACATTCGGCCATGCAAATTTAGGTTTTCCCTAAATCACTGTAAGCAAATGCCAGGATGATTCTTTTCAAATAGCAAGGCTGAATTCCTTCCTCATCCTTATCCAAACAATTCGAACGTAAGCTCCAACTCTAATGATCGTGCTTTCAACTTGGCTTTAAATTCCAATCTTCCTTTCTTTCTGACCGAACATGCTGAGCTACTAGTTGACAGTCTTGTCATTCAACCACCAGTACTAGCTGCACAGTGCCTCAATAAGATAAGCTCATACACAATCCTTTGTAATGAACAGTTATAGGCCTATTTACATTCACAGAAAGCAAACACATACAAGGTGTGTAACATATCCGACATTTTTTTCTTTTCTGCCCCCCCCCCCCCTCACCCTTATTGAGTTTCAATGCCCCTGATGGGGCAGGCTGGCAGCAGCCTCAGGACCACTCTACAGCAGAGTGAGACAAAGTTTTACACGTAGGATTTAAACAAAATAAAGGCGAAAAAACGATGTATGTCAAATCACACAGGTGATATCGGCGAACATGTAACAGGCATGGAGAATAAAAGTACACATGGTCAAAATAAAAATTGGCCATGGTGGCTAAAATACATGTCTGATAAATGTGAGACAAAATGGCAACACTAATTAAAATACATACACAACACTTGTTCTGCTGAGATCAGCAGTTGTGTCAGTTTTAAAAGAGGGCATAACACAACACTGACACTATAGCACTAATGGCACACTGCTAAAATTCACTAACACCGAGACCCTGCTTGGGATAGGGAGGGAAGAGGAGGTGCGCAAGGGTGGGAGAGGAAGCGGGGTGGAAGGAGGGGAGGATAACGACTCTAGGGGAATGGGAAAGGTGTGGAGAGGGGAGGATGGAACCAAGTGAGGAAGGGAAGAAGGAGAGGAGGGGGGGGGGAAGTATTAGGGTTGGTAGGAGAGGTAAAGGATGGAGGGCATCATCCGGAAGGGGGAGATGGCAAAAGTTAACCTTGGGCAGGATGTGGAGTGAGGAAAAAATGCAATGGTGAAGACGTGACAGAGGCCCGGGGTTCAAGAGGATGGGAGAGATCAGAGGGTGACAGGAATCATTCAGGTGATGTAAAGGATATGGATATGCTCCAGGTTCTTCAAAAAGAGAGGGAAACAAATTATATCATATAGGAACTGTGTGGGGGAGGGAAGGCAGATACAGTAAGTAAGGCAGAGAGTGTGGCACTCAAGGAAAAGTAGGTGGGCCAGATGTAGACCTAGGTGGGTGGAAGCTGCAGAGGATGGGACACCTTAAGGAGTGGTAGGTGTAAAGGATGGTGAAGGGGTTGAGTCCCCATTCCAATCAGAGAGAAGCTTGAGGAGGTTGATATGGGAGAGGGCTTTCTGAGAGACAGGAGAGGAAGTGGTCAAGAGTTAGGCGTAGCTCAAATAGCCTACATTGCAATTATTTTCAAGTCACAAAAAGAAACAGTTCATTGCACTTGACATCTAGAGGCAGCACTACATATTTCTGACACTGTCGTCTCTCGTGCTAACTTTTCCACAGAATTAAAAGAAAAACAAAATATAGGAGGTGCCAGAAAGCCATTCCGGCCGAAATGAAACCCTGCACTTCTCAAGGAAAAGTGGAAAGTAAGATACTGGAAGAGAATAAAAAGATCAAACCATTCATCAATTCCATTACCAGTAATAAAAATGCAGTCTGTGGGGTGATTTCACAGCGGACCATTTGAGTAGATCTGTAGATTCCACATTTTAAGAGTTGATGACATAGAAAGTTATTTATCTTTATTGCCAATGAAATACTGAATCTTTGTTCAAACTCGCATTTTACGTAGAGTATGTAATACATACGGTACATTTTTACCAGTATTGAAAGCGTAAATACCGAATTTTATTTGCGGATTCCACTGAAAAAGACAGTTACACATTTAAGGTTTGAAAACAACCTACTCATTTCAGTGACGAATCCGGGGAAAAGGGTGGGGGGGGGGGGGGGGGCGGGCTATTGTGCATGGACATTGGAATTTCTATGAACTTAGCCCCCCAAGACAAATATCCTGGATTCCCATGGACCATCAGAAATTATGAACCAGAAATTGGAGTTTGGTAGGGGCAACATTGATTATTGACCACCGGAGCCCGGCGAGAAGCGTCGTACAATTTAACCGTAATAATAATAATAATAATAAAATAAAAATATGAGCTTATTAGTACTTGTAGTTAAATTAAAGTAATATTTCTCACTTACTATGCAGTTGCTTTACTTCTTAGATAAAGTATTTTTTTTTTTCTTAACAATAACGAGCGTGTATGATTCGATAACAGTTCCAAAATGTAGTTGCCCACTTCTACATCCTTTTTTTTTTTTAAAGTTTTACAGCCTGTTTTCTCTTTTGATCAACAACTTCACAGCATACAAAGACATCCACTTCTCTAGGAACTCTGACTATTGTTGAAGTACACCTACCTTCGATAGACAATGGCCATTTAGGCAGCTAGAACTATAACCAACCTCCTTGGCTAAAACGCACAAAATGTATCAACTGTATACACGTTTCTTTGTCACTCACGGTAGTGTTCAATAGTACAATGGTAATTTTGAAGATGTGAGACATAGTGTTTTTAGGTGGCTATCTACAGCCGTGATGAACCTTGAAAAACTCATTCTTATGCCAAGGCTGCAAAATATTTTTATTTACTATATAACAAATAAAACATTATAAAAAATAAAAATATTTTTCAGCCTTGGCATAAGAATGATTTTTTCAATGTGATTAGACATAGGACGGCGGCTGCGTCCAAACGATATATATCGATACGATTTCTAGCGAACAAGGAAATGTGATGATTGTTACGAATATGTCATGATTTTAAAGGTAGTAGTTCAGCTGGGCTCTAGGAGTACAGCTTAAATTTTTTCGAGTAAACATAATTATCACAGTGCCTTCGGGATAATATCTCAATACTTACGTGTTTTAGATAATAAATAATCTGTGGTTACCCTCGTAAATTACAGATTACCATAACAGATTGTACCATCGATAACAGGTCTCAGCCTAAATATTCGAGCCTTCGGCGCTCACTTGCAGAAAAAAGCCTCTCTCTTAACCTGTACCTTACCATCAGAGTGAAGCTATAGATCACTTTTTAAACGCAAAATCTTAATCTATAATCCCATTCGCTTGTTCACATATAAAGTTTACGAACCTTTCTTAATGAGTACGTTGTTCTTCGTGCTCATTATCCTTCTCCAATCACGTTGCCGTGTATGCCACTACTTGCACTAGGGCACTACACTTCACACAGTAATCCCTATTAGAAGCAACCGCTGCTTCACACTCCTATCACTATTCGAATCAACCGCTGACTCCCGTCCCGACATTCCGATACTATTGCATTGATATGAACCGCTTCGATGTATATCGTTTGGACGCCGCCGTGCTACGTATCACATCTTCAAAATTACCGTACACTCTTCCATTAAACACGACATTTTGTTTAGGGCTTTACACTCTGAATGTGACACAAAACACGTGCCTAATATCGATTCCGGCTATCGATTTCAGATTGATGACTTCTTTCATTAGTGAAAAGAGTGTAAATCTTCAATACAGCCAATTTAAATATAAATCAACTGGGAAAATTTAATACAATTATTACAAGTTGGCAGACTAAGCTTATCGAAGGCTCGGGACGGCGAAACAAAACCAGGTCACTTGGCGAACCGTAAACTAAAAGTCCCATTTCCATGATCATATGTGCCCAGCTGAACAGTGATGATGTCTGTATAATCAAATTCAAATGTTTGTGAAGCTTATGGGACTTAACTGCGGGGTAATCAGTTCGAAACTTACAAACTAACTTATACTAAAGACAGCACAAACATCCATGCCCAAGGGGGGATTCGAACCCCCCGACGGGGAACGGTCTAGCGCATCGGAGCATAGCGGCTCAGTGCGCTCGGCCAGAATTATTCCCGTAACCTACATGGTACTGTTTACATCTCAGAATGTTATGCAGATGCTAATGATGATCGTGTGGCATTAGACCACAGCTAGCATCGTCATCAGCCTGCCTGGTGGAAGTCTTTTTAGCCAGTTCGGCGACATGCTTATCAGTGATGATTCCAGTGAGCTATCAATACCGTTCGTCCAATTGCGATGAAATGTTGTACGTTTCATGTTGAAAGCAAGAGGAAAATTTGTTGTGTTTTTGTATGTTTGTGTGTATGTGTTGCGTACAAATCTACAGTTTTGTCCCAATCTTTATGAAATTTTGTACAAGTAAGCTTCAATCCATGAGGACGGTCGCCGTAAGTGTAAGAATCACGTACGGTGCAGTGGCGTAGCTATCATAGGGCTAGGCGGGGCAGTGCCCCGGGGCCCTCGAGCTCTAGGGGCCTCTCGGCCTCCGTGAGCGACGTTCGGAAAAAGTTACAGTAGATCGATTTTTTTTTTTTTTTTTTTTTTTTTTTTTTTTTTTTTTTTTTTTAATTCTCCCACACTACCGTCCGTCATATCCCACTCCCCTCAAACCAAATTTCCCACAGTAGCCGCACTGGGCCACCGGGTGGCGGAACATTGCTTCTAATGGGGCCTTCACTTCACACGAAGACACTCGGTGGCGCTGCTGACCGGCCAAGCCGCCTGTCGCAGTGCACAACAATTTAGTCTGCCTAGCAGCAGAACGGCTAGCCTTCCAAGTGTTGCGGCGTGTTGCTCAGCACAGTGTGAAGGATCGCGAACCTCAAATACTGAATAAATATATTTACTGTACAGTACTTCATATTGGCAAACAGAAGTGTACAGTTCCCATTTCAGAATATAAACGTAACAAGGTCTATTGCTTGTCCGCAAAGATGTGCACCCTGCCACCGTTAGTACGCTGTTGAAGTCGGAGTTCCCATGGCTGTCAATCATTGCGAAATAACAGTGAATGGGGCTGAAGTACTAGCAATGTGTTTGACAATACACAGCGTGACCACATTTGAATATGAAGTCTCTAAGTGTATTATCGCAGAACGGTATTATTATGGTAACTCAACTGTTTCTGTAGTGAATTCCCCCAAGGGAGTGCTCTTTTATCATAGATCCCAATGAAGTGCTGTAACCAATTCCACCCAGAAATTCGTGCCAGAAGAAGAGAAAATATGGTTTCTTTGTCACAACAATAGTGATTTGTGCATTCAAGACGCTGCCCTTTACCCTAGGGTGACCAGACGTCCCGTTTTTACGGTATTATCCCTTATTTCGTCTTAGTGTACCGTTGTCCCGACTACGTAAATACGGGACTATATTGTCCCGAATTTTACCAACCGTCCCATATATTTCCAATTAAAATTTTTTAAGTAACGTTAGCGCAACCATACCGAGAATAAATATAGCCATTATCAAGCAATGAAAGAAATAAGCTTCAACTCAAAGGGATTGAGGGACGATTTTGGACGATATTCTTTCATAAGTTTCTAATATTTCAACATTTGGGGAGATCTTTTTTATTTTAAATGCAAAAAAGCATAGGTGGCCCAAAATCGCTATATCAATTTTAAAGCATTATTTGCCAACCTAAGACTTTTCAATTTTATTTATTTTTATTTATTTATTTATTTAGTTATGTTTTCACGTGACATGTGCAAGTCTTCCAACTATACAAATTCAGTGATTAATGAATTCATTCCAAGAAGACAGCGAGTCTGGTGTGTGCGTTAATGCTGCAAGTAAAGGCAACATTTGTGTTCCATATTTTTATTTTGGAAATCTGGTTACCATACTCTACCCCACTGTCACGATAATAAGCGAAGATGTCGACTTATTTTACTTATTACTTTTTCCTGGCCAGACACTAACGTATACTTCATGAAGCCTGGGGCGTGACGGAGCGGCCGAGCGCATTGATGCGCTATGCTACGATGCGCAAAGCCGTTCCCCGTCAGGGGTTCGAATCCCCCCTGGGGCATAGCTGTTTGTGTCTTCTTTAGTATCAAAAATTTCATAAGTAGTTTGTAAGTTTAGGGACTGATGACCCCGCAGATGAATCTCTTAAGTTTGACAAACATTTGAACATTTCTTGAAGCCTGGTATGGGTAGGGCTCAATCCAAAGTGTGTCATCAAACAAAATCCGGCAAAGACATTGCTGAAACCCTCCTACACGAATATTTCCCGTATTTTCCTTCTTTGACTGGGCTATCAACGAAATAAGGCTGAACGGTATGGAGCAGTGAGCTAACAGCGCAATAGTTGGCGAGAATGAGTTGTCGGCACTGACAACAGTCCGCCTGTCGCCGCGGCTGCACGAATTCTGACTTGACTTCCCGGTTTGCTTCGTGGCAGGTGGCCATGTTTTCGTGATTGAGTAATAATTCATAATTGTTGATTTTTTATTAGCTTCTGCCTGCGACTTCAGTCACCTAATTTTGGAGCAACTTCGGAAACTATCCCATGGGGCCGTTTTATCTGTATGTCCTACCCAGGTCCAACTCTATCTCTCTGAAAATTTCATCCAAATCCACCCAGTAATTTTTGCGTGAAGGCATACCTGGGATGTATTTTCTCACAGGATGGCAACATAGCGAAAGAACTGGAATCGAGGTGCAGCAAAGCTAATGCAGTGCGTGCTCAGCTAAGATCTACTCTCTTCTGCAAGAAGGAAGTCAGTACCAAGACTACGTTAGCAGTGCACCGCTCTATCTTTCGACCAACTTTGTTGTATGGTAGTGAAAGTTGGGTAGATACAGGTTACCTTATTCATAAGGTAGAGGTTACAGATATGAAAGTAGCAAGAATGATTGCAGGTACTAATAGATGGGAACAATGGCAGGAGGGTGTCCATAATACGGAAATAAAAGAAAAACTTGGAATGAACACCATAGATGAAGCAGTTAGAGCGAACAGACTGAGATGGTGGGGTCATGTTAGACGCATGGGAGAAGCATGGTTACCTAAGAGACTCATGAGCTCGGCAGCGGAGGGTAAGCGGAGTCGAGGTAGACCAAGAATAAAGTACTTAAATTCGGTGCAGAATGATTTTGAAGTAAAAGGCATAACATCAGACGAGGCATCAATGTTAGCATTGAATAGGGGGTCATGGAGGAATTTTATTAGAGGTACTTTGCTCCAGACTGAACGCTGAAAGGCACAATCAGTCTCTAATGATGAAGATGATGATGATGATGGCATAACAAACTTTTAGAGTTATAGTTATATTAGAGAGTACGATTAATTATTATCTGCTGCGTAACACACAATAATTTACTTAGTAGTATTTAGGTTTTTTGTCTTCCAGGGGGCGGTAAGGAGCTGATGATGAAGTAGTTTTACATATGTATAGTTTTAGTCAAAAGAGGGCCCCAGTGTCATTTTTGCCCCGAGGCCCTTGGTGACATAGCTACGCCACTGGTACGGTGCATAGTTCACGAGCTATGACGTCATAAGCAATGAGATGCGCGGAAAACTGCTGCATTAAGCGACAATGTTGCTCACTTCCTCCTAAACCACTGGACCGATTTCAACCACATTTGGTACACACATTCCTTACTGCGAGGTAACAGTTGCTGCTGGATTAAGAATCACATACGACACATGGTTTAGAACATATGGCTTCATAAACAACAGGAATCGCAAAAAACTGCCACATAATGCGAGACTTTATAAATACGCTATATGAGAATGAGCGTACTTTACCGACTTGCAACAAGCTTTAAACATAATTTCAAACCTTTATTAAACTTTTTCTCGCTGAGAACCATAGCAAAATGATGAAGGAAAAAAGTTTCTCGCCTACTACTTTTCTGCTGTTTATGGAATAAAACTACGGCAGTCGGTATGACGTTACAATTTATAATTTCTACACTACAAACTGTAGCCGCAGAAAAGTTTACTGACAGTATACACACACATATAGTTGAATGTAATTTCTGAAATGTATCACAGTACGACACGCAGTTCATGAGATATGAGCACATAAACAGTTACGTTCCGCTGTTGATGGGCTAATACTACGGCATTCGGTATGAAGAAATATGTAGGATTCTTAGCCACATTTGTAATAGCTCACTGGAGCAGGGTATTTTCCCTGATAGACTGAAATATGCTATTGTGAAACCACTTCATAAAAAAGGTGATACATTGGATGTCAACAACTACCGCCCAATCTCACTTCTGACTACTCTATCAAAAATTCTTGAAAAAGTAATGTATTCCAGAGTAACTTCATATATTAATAAAAATAAAGTTCTAACAAAATGTCAGTTTGGTTTCCAGAAAGGCTTTTCAACAGAAAATGCAATACACATTTTCACTAATGAAATATTAAATGCTCTGGATAACCGTAAATCACCCGTTGGGATTTTTTGTGATCTATCAAAGGCCTTTGATTGTGTTAACCATGGAATTCTTCTAGATAAGCTTAAGTACTGTGGTAGGAGTGGGAAAGTGCACAAATGGTTTAAATCATACCTAACTGGAAGAGTTCAGAAAGTTGATATAAGTAATTCACATAATATACAAAAAACAGCCGAGTCCTCAAACTGGGGAACTATCAAGCATGGGGTGCCACAGGCTTCGGTA
Source organism: Locusta migratoria (assembly GCA_026315105.1). Lineage (NCBI taxonomy): Eukaryota > Metazoa > Arthropoda > Insecta > Orthoptera > Acrididae > Locusta > Locusta migratoria. The sequence goes on along the minus strand of CM048749.1, from coordinate 141,478,706 downwards.
CTGGGACCTTTGCTGTTCTTAATATATATTAATGATTTGCCTTTCTATATTCATAAAGATGCCAAGCTAGTTCTCTTTGCTGATGATACAAGTATCGCTATCACACCCGAATCACAGGAATTAACTGATGAAATTGTTAATGAAGTATTTCAGAGAATTATTAGGTGGTTCTCTGTAAATGGACTCTCTTTAAATTTTGAAAAAAAAAAAAAAAAAAAAAAAAGCACAGTATATTCAGTTTCACACAATAAATGGCATCACACCATTAATTAATATTGACTTCAACCAGAAATCTATAGTTGAGGTAGAATATTCAAAATTTTTAGGTTTATGCATTGATGAGGGGTTGAATTGGAAGAAACACATTGAAGATCTGCTGAAACGTTTGAGCTCAGCTACTTATGCTATTAGGGTGATTGCAAACTTTGGTGATGTACAACTCAGTAAACTAACATACTATGCCTATTTTCATTCTCTGCTTTCTTATGGCATCATATTCTGAGGCACTTCATCATTTAGTAAGAAAGTATTCATTGCCCAAAAGCGGGTCTTCAGAATAATTGCTGGAGCCCACCCAAGATCATCCTGCAGACATTTGTTTAAGGATCTAGGAATCTTTACAGAAGCTTCACAATATATATATTCACTTATGAAATTTGTTATTAACAATCCAACTGAATTCAAATGTAACAGCAGTGTGCATAGCTACAACACTAGGAGAAAGGGTGACTTACACTATTCAAGGTTAAATTTAGCTCTGTCACAGAAAGGGGTTAATTATTCTGCCACAAAAGTCTTTGGTCTCTTACCTAGTAGTATCAAAATTATGACAGATAGCCAACTAGCATTTAAAAATAGATTAAGAGAATTTCTGAATGGCAATTCCTTCTACACATTAGATGCATTTCTAGATAAAAGTTAGTACTTTAGGAAAAACTTAAAAAATAAAAAAATATATATATAAAATTTTTTTTAAAAAATTAAAAAAAAATTCAAATATTGAGTGTCATGTAATATTATGTTTAGACACACTTCATTTAACTGACACGTTCCACATCATTACGAAGTGTCGTATTCATGATCTATGGAACAAGTATTAATCTAATCTAATCTAAGTTACAATATATAATTTGTACACTACAAATTGTAGCTGCAGGAAGTTTTATAAACAGTGTACATGCATATAGTTGATAGTACCTTCTAGATTGTATCACAGTACGACATGTAGTTAACATAAACAGTAACTTTCATAGAAAACCGCCCCATAACGCACCAAGTTTTAATCTATTACTTCCTTACTACTAATTGTATTCCCAAGAGATTTTACAGACATACATCACTTCTAGAAATTAATATATACCTGAAAAATGGCAGGAATAAATAAATAAATACCCGGGCAACGCCGGTTTTTCAGCTAGTTAAAAATAGTTTTTTCGACAGTGGACTTTGTATGAACAAGTTATTCTTCCTGAAGGGGTTTAACGGAACTGACTGCTACTCTCTGTATACTAAATGCATTCTATAAAGGGCTTACTATTAATTACTGCCTCCTGGCTTGTAAATTTTCAGTTTCTTTGCTCTCTGAAACGAGTGATCAAGAATGTAGACCATTTTGCAGATATTGACATTCCATGCTTAAAGTTCATAAAAATGATTTGTTACTGAAAGACTACGATAGGAATATAGTAAGCAGATTCAAACAGATATGGGTTGCCGTTCTTATAAGGAGCTGCAAAGGCTTGCTCAGGGTAGAGTAGGGTATAGTGACCGGAAGTACCGTATTTTACGGGATTGTCCCTTATTTTGCCTGTGTCCCGCTTAAGTGTCCCGTTGTCTCGACAAAGTAAATACGGGACATAATTTGTCCCGTATTTTACTAACCGGCCCATATACTTTGAGTTAACTTCTTTTAAAGTAATGTCTTCCAACTATACAAATTCAGTGATTAAGTTAATCAATCCATTGCAAGAAGACAATATTCTAAAAGAGTCTGATTTCTTTGACATATTAAGTTCATTTCACCAGACATTAACTGTTTATGTCGCGAAATGGCGTTACCCATTTCATCTGCTGAACGCATTTAACTAACCTCAGTCTGTTCAGTAAAGAAATGAAAATTTACTCGAGTTTGATGAAAGTATGTTGCAAGAAATATGTTAAAAAAAAAAAGCTTATGGACTTAACTGCGGGAACTGCGGGGTCATCAGTCCCTAGACTTACAAACTACTTATGAACTAACTTATACTAAAGACAGCAAAATCATCCATACCCGAGGGGGGATTCGAACCCCCGACGAGGAACGGCCTCGCGCATCGGAGCATAGCGCTCAGCCGCGGCAAAGATGTGATCAGATTATTGAGAAAATGAACCATCTTTAAAATATATGCGAAGAGAAAATTTATTAATTGAGAATTGCATAGCGAGTTAGTAAAATCTGGTCTCTCTTTTTCGACTGATTTGCATCTGAATGTATCTATAGCAAATGATGGCGTGGAAACAGGGTTCTTCGTCACAAATACTTTATGGATTGCGAAAACAACACATTTAGTGTGCAAATTGTGAAGGAAGGATATATAATAAGAAGTCATTTTCACAATACTTCGCGTGGTGATCATACCGCGCACGGCAGTGCGGGGTATTAATATGTTCGTAAACGGCGCGTTCGAATTTGCGATTCTTTAGGGGGCCCATACTCAGGTTCTATTCATCGCAGAGTGAAGGGATAAAGTGTTCTGGATAGATCTTGGCCTATTGATCATTTCTGTACATATTAGAAGAATGGGTATACTATAGCTATCATACAGTACATCGTAAAAATTTTCAAAGTTACACACTACCTGGAGCCCATCCAAATTGAGAAAATCAGTTGGCTTTTGTACATGATGTGTAGTTTATGGTAGGCTTTAAACGGCTTACAAAAGCACCATTCATTCATGGGCGGCTCCTGAGAAAATTTCAAAAAACCATGATTTTTGGGTACAAAAAAAAAAAAAAAACAACGAATTGTGGGGATGGTCACTTCGATACTTTCTATTCATTGCGAATCTTCGAAATTTTTACCATATGTTCTTATGATGATATCTCGAGGCCGTTTTTAATTTTTTTCGATATCGTTATCCGTTACCGAGATCCAGAGGTTGAAACTTATCATAGTTTTGCACAAAATCACAAAACCCGATTTTTAGCAGTTTTAGCATCGTGAACCGCAATTATCTAAATAACTAACCATAGAAAATTGTTCAAATATTTACAATACACCCTGTACACATTTATCTATAAAAGGCATTTTTCAGTTTTCGTAAATCTTAGTCCGTTAGCAAGATAGGCCAAAAACCGTGATATTTTGCTAGAAAAAGTGCGTATTGTGCTGAAAGACGGCGTTCGGACAGCTCTGAAACTTACCATGCGATTTGAAAAAAGGTACTCTGCGGAAAAAATTGATTTTTGTACATCTCAGAGATTGCAATCTTTGTTTTCGTTTACTTTACAGTTAATATGCAGCATCTGGTTTAGTGAACTATTGCAACATATTTTAAAGAGTTTGCAGAGGTAAAACACATTGCGTAGACTTCTCGTATGGTTGATTTTAGGTTACACATAGCTGCGTATGAAATGTAGATAACATATCGAAATTTTATTTAAAGTTCAGTGGAGAATGATATCTTATGTGGTTCTTGAGATATCGGTGCGTGAATGATAACATGCGACAGTAATAGGTTCGAAAACGCTATTTCTGATTGTGAGGTAACATATCTTGAGGAATAGGAAATGACTAAAATGTTATGTGTATGATGTTTAGGTGTTTATCTGGAAAATCCGTTTCTCGTTTTTTTGGAAATGTGTATTCGTTATCGCGAGACTCTACAAAAATCATAATTTTTGGCATCAAAAGATCCAACTGCGTTCACTAGCAAATCTACATTTCTATTCATGGCTAATCGTCGAAATTTTTACTATGCGTTTTAATTTTATATAAGCAGTACACTCTGATGTAACAGGAAAAAGACGAAAACCAGCTGAAAAATGCTCCTGCCGGAGCACAGAAAAGGCGAATATGTTCTCTGACACAAAAGTGTGGAACCAGCTGCCTCAATCCTCATTCCGACTACCACACCAAAAATTTTGGCATGCGAACATATTCGCGCTTTTTTAGGCTGAATGTGAGTAGGACAGACAGTGCAACAGGCAGAGAGAGTCATATATGATGGAACTGAGAAAGTGTCAGTTCAGGGGAAAGGCATATGCTTGAAAACAGCAGTGGGAAGCGAAACTAGATGTCGTAAGTCAGGAACAGTGGCAATAACAAACTAAGATAGATACAGATAGTAGCAATTGGAGTAAAAGAGAAAACAGTGGGAAACAGACGAATGGAGACCATACATAAAGCACGAGTGTGCGGCTCTCCAATACTACAGCACGAAACAATTTGTCCAATTTTTACTATCCCAGTATCCCCCAGTTTACCGGTCTACAGGTCAAACCCCAAGCAAATCATCCCCACGGACATATGTGTGAAGGAGACAATCGTAATTGAACACAATGAATGCCGACTGTAAGTGAGAAAGAAAGGATACTGGCAACAGGACAGGAAGTGAATGGGACAACGTCAGCCGCGGTGGAGTAGCCGAGCGGTCTAAAGCGTCTCGCTGCGGAGCGCGTGGTTGTTCGCCGTGGAGGTTCGAATCCTCCCTGGGGCATGGGTGTGTGTGTTGTCCTTACGTTACTTTACCTAGGTTTAAGTAGTTTGTAAGCTACGGACTGATGGCCACGAAGTTTGGTCCGAGAGATTTACAACCATTTGAACCATTTTGACAACGTCAAAAGGGGCAGAGAGGCGATGAAACTGGCAGAAACAGACAGCGGTGAGGAATCGTGAGGGAAAGGAATGAAGACATTGAAAGTTTGACACAGACAGAAAGCTTGTCTGCATGTGATAATTATAAAAGAAAAAGTATTTCTTTAATTAGTAATGCGATTTATTTGGTATGTTCTGTTCAAAATGTTCAAATGTCTAGACTTAACAAATTACTTTAACTTAAGCTAAAGACAACAACAAACACCCATTGGCCGAGGAAGGACTCCGACGGCGAGCAATGGCGCGCTCAGCAGTAAGGCGCCTTAGAACGCTCGGCCACTCCACCGCGGCGACCAGCTGTGTTTTGTTAATTTTTGTATCAGCAACTGACTTGGTATGTCTCAGTTACTGAGATTACCTTAAATGTAGTTTGTCCCGTCCCAAAAACCCGTAATTCCATGCTTATCTTGTTGCTTTCATGTTCTTTAACTAATTAAATACTTTGCCTGTTGCGGTAATAATTTTATAAAATTAGTGATTTTGAGAAAATGTAAATACGAGAATCATCGAATAAGACACGTTAGTCTAGGAAACAGGGGGGGGGGGGGGGGGCTACACTGGCTTTGTTCACTATACTGTGTGTACATCAATTCGCATATTTAAGCATGCGTTAATGCTACAGGTTTAGGTAACATTTAGTGTTACATGCAACGGTACCCATATGTGTCCCGTATATTTATTTTGGAAATCTGGTCACCCTAGAGTAGGGTGTAGAGCAGTATAAAAGCAGTCTCCGGACTGAAGACCGCAACAACAACACTGAAAGAATTGCAAATCTTGACAATTGTTGTTGCGCTATTTCAGCCTTTTTTTTTTTTTTTTTTTTTTTTTTTTTTTTTTTTTTTTTTTTTCCATGTCAAGTCAAATAGTAACTTAATATCGAGAATTGCAAGTATTATACTGACAATTACATTCGTTACACACTACTTAGGGCATTTTAGCCCGATTTGGAGGGATTCGATATGCAATTTAGGGAGAACTGTGCCATAGAGACTGTGCCATAGTCTGAAGAGAACTATACCTGTCTGTACCAAGTTATCTTGCTCAATAGGAATAAGCCCCCTCACACAGTACTTTGCACAATTGCACAGATTTTGCTGGCATGTATCCCTCCTATGTCTACATATTTATACTGGAAATCACAATTAAGTTCCTTACAGAGGGTTTTATCGAACCACTATCATGATTCTTCTCTACCGCTCCATTCTCTAAATGCACGGAGGAAAAAAAAAAAGAGACACTTTAAAACTGTTTTCGCTCTGATTTCTCCTCGCCTCGCCCCCACCCTTAAATACCCCGGTCTCAGCCTGGATCGATCCATCTTCTGAACTCCCCACCTAAAACTGTTCAAGAAAAGGTCCATACCCGCTTCCGTCACCTTAAACTCCTCTCCGGCCAGACATGGGGCCTCCAACTCTCCACCATTCTATGGACTTACCGCTCCTCAAGCGACCTGTCCTTTGTAGCCTCAACCCCACCAAAATCTCCGGCTCCCTCCTCCTATAAAACCCTTCAAACCCTAGAGCGCCACGCACTCTGCCTCGCCTACCGTATCCACCGTCTTTTACGCAGATACTCTATGACCTTCTTCCTTTTCTCTCAACTTCTCCAGTTCCTCGTAAGTAGTCGTGTAGTTCGCGAACGAACTAGTTCCAGCCGGCCGCGGTGACCGAGGGGACTAAGGCGCTCCAGTCACGGTCTGCACGGCCACTACGGTCGGGGGTTCGAATCCCCCCCTCGGGCATATTTGTGCCGTCCTAGTTCGTAAGTAGTTCATAAGTAGGTTGTAAGTTTAGGGACTGATGACCCCGTAGTGAAGTCCCATAATCTATACAAACATTTGAACCAGTTCCACAGTCACTCCTTTTTGGAGTACTTAAATAAAACCTTAATCTATCGAAATTTAATGAAAACCATAGAGTAGATATCACTTATCTCTGGAGTGAGCAATGACATGCGCAGAACGGAAATCTTGTTCTCGACATGTATTGGCCGCGTAGTCAAATGTTCAAATGTTTGTATAGCTTATGGGACTCGACTACGGGGCCATCAGTCCCTAAACTTACAAACTATCTATGAACTACTTAATACTAAGGACGGCACAAATATCCATGCCCGAGGGGGGATTCGAACCCCCGACCGTAGTGGCCGTGCAGACCGAGACCGGAGCGTCTCAGTCCCCTCGGCCACCGCGGCCGGCCCGCCTAGTAACGTGATGTCGGTACGCAGGAGGTTTGTCCATAAAGCGCCATGTACCTTTAAAACGTCATTTCATCGCTAGTACAGGCCAATTGACCTCATAGGTGTCGTCAATTAGGTATAGAAACTTCGTGAACATGATAACAGTTTCTGTTTGATACGTAGGATAACCGGGCTCTTAGTTTTGAAGAGTAAAATGAAGTGTCATTTCGTCCTAAGGGACAAGTGTCACATCTCACATTTACCTACTGCTTTTATTTTTGTAACAACGACAGACGTTGTTCTGTTTTCTGCGGTATTGTTATCGTTTTTCTAAGGCTTCTGTAGTAAATATTTATCAGAAGAACATTCCAAAATGGCTCGATAGGAAGCAAGTGCCTTTTATAGTGTCCAAAAATAACTTGCACTTATGGTAAATTGGTGATCATACCACTTATATCTTCGTCCTTATTTCAACAGATTTTGTGTAGCACTTTTATTTTTCTCTTTCCGTTTTTTAGGCCAGCGTAAAATTTTAATTATTGGTAACAGTTTGACGTGTTTATTTCGCGCATTTTATGTAGGCCTAAGGAAAACGCACCAGTGTTGCACTGTAGACCTATCAGTAATTGACATTCTTGTTATATTATGGGATATATAAAACCATTCTATTTGGCCACATGCAAGCTCAAAGATATTCAAAATTCGTTTCTGAAGTTGACTGCAGTAACACAATAATTAATCTACTTTTTTGTTATGGGTGGAAAACTGTCAAACATGTGAAGGTGTGAGCACATTAGTTTTTCTGTTATTTATAAAAGGAATTGTTAAGGTAGATTCTTCTCAATTGTAGTTGTAGTGGCCATATTTGATTTTTACAAAGGATTTATTTTAATGAGTGCATCGGAAGCTGCATGTTTAACATACCACCCTCAAAACTTAAAGTTTAAGTCAGAGCAGACGTGTTTGAGGGGTTTTGACTTTAAAGTAAAAACGGATACAGGTATTAGTAACACAGAGCAGAAGTAGCGAAATTGAATATTGAAAGTCCCAAAGTTACCAAAAAATGAGCGCAAAGTATATTTGTTCAGGAAAGCAGATAGAAACAAAATACATTGTTTCTTGAAAGACAGCTTCCACTCGTTTCTAACACTAAACGTAGGTGTAGACCAGATGTGGCTCAAATTCAAAGACGTGGTATCGACAGCAATTGACAGTTTTATACCAAATAAATTAATAAAAGAAGGAGGCGATCCCCCTTGGTACACAAAATAGGTCAGGACACTGTTGCAAAAACAAAGGAAAAGGCATACTAAATTTAAACGAACACAAAATCCCCAGGATTGCCGATCGTACTCAGAAGCTCGAAATTTAGCGAGGATTTCAATGCGAGGTGCCTACAATATTTATCACAACGAAACACTTTCTCGAAATTTGACTGAAAACCCAAAGAGATTTTGGTCATATGTTAAATATACTCGGAGCAAATCACAAACAATACCTTCACTACGTGATAGTAATGACGATCCTGCCGATGACAGCGCTACTAAAGCAGAGTTACTAAACATAGCTTTTAGAAACTCATTCACCAAAGAAGACGAAACCAATATTCCATATTTCGAATTACGAACAGATGCCGTAATGAGTAACGTAGAAGTAGATATCATCGGAGTAGTGCAGCAACTAAAATCAATTAACAAGAACAAGTCTTCTGGTCCGGATTGTATACGCATTAGATTTCTATCTGATTATGCTGAAGCGATAGCTCCTTACTTAACAGTCATAAACAACCGCTCTCTCATAGAAGGATCTGTAATAAAAGATTGGAAAGTTGCCCAGGTCACACTTATATTCAAGAGAGGCAGTAGGAGTAACCCACTAAACTACAGACCTATTTCATTGACGTCAATTTGCAGCAGGGTTTTGGAACATATCCTGTATTCAAATATTATGAATTATCTCGAACAGAACGATCTATTGACTCAAGGTCAACACGGATTCAGAAAATATCGTTCATGCGAAACACAACTAGCTCTTTATTCACACGAAGTGATGGGTGCTATCGACAAAGGTTCGCAAATCGATTCCGTATTTCTTGATTTCCAGAAAGCTTTTGACACGGTACCTCACAAACGGCTTTTAATCAAATTGCGTGGTTATGGTATATCGCCCCAAAGTTGCGATTGGATAGGGGATTTCTTGTCATAGAGGACACTGTTCGTAGTAATCGATGGTAAGGCATCGACTAAAACAGGGGTGATATCGGGCGTTCCTCAGGGTAGTGTTATTGGTCCTCTGCTGTTCCTTATTTACATAAACGATTTAGGGGAAAATCTAAGTAGCTCTCTTAGGTTGTTTGCAGATGACGCCGTCATTTACCGTCTAGTAAAATCATCTGAAGATCAAAACCAACTGCAGAACGATCTGAATAAGATATCAGTATGGTGTAAAAATTGGCAATTGACTCTAAATAATGAGAAGTCTGAAGTCGTCCACATGAGTACGAAAAGAAATCCGTTAAACTTTTTTACAAGATAAATCAATCAAATGTGAAGGCCGTAAACTCCACAAAATACGTAGGAATTACTATTACTTCAGACTTAAATTGGAAAGAACACGTAGATAATATCGTGGGAAAAAAGCGAACCAGAGACTGCGTTTTATTGGCAGAACCCTTAAAACATGCAACGGAACTACAAAAGAAACTGCATACACTACGCTTGTCCGTCCATTTTTGGAGTATTGCAGCCCAGTGTGGGATCCTTATCACGTGGGTTTGACGGGGGACATCGAAAGAGTGCAAAGAAGGGCAGCTCGTTTCGTATTGTCACGATACAGGGGAGATAGCTTTACGGAAATGATACAGGATCTGGGATGGGAATCATTACAACAACGGCGCTTATCGCTGCGGCGTGGGCTACTTGCGAAACTCCAATCGCCAACATTCTCCTCCGAATGCGAAAATATATTGTTGACTCGCACTTACATAGGTAGATATGATCATCAGAATAAAATACGAGAAATCAGAGCTCGAACAGAGAGATTCAGGTGTTCTTTCTCCCCGCGCGCTATTCGGAATGGAATGGGAGATAAATAGTATAATTGTGGTTCGATGAACCCTCTGACAGGCACTTAAATGTGATTTGCTGAGTATCCCATGTAGATGTAGAACACTTCGCAAACAAATAATTTGAAGAGAAAGACATCGTATGTGCAGATGAACACTGCTCGAGAAGTATAGCCTATACATTTAATAGATTGTCTGTTAGCAAACTGTAACATCTTTCTCTTGTCTTTTACATCTATGACTGCACACATCATCCACAAAGTAGTGAAAAGTGCTTTGTAAATAGTCGTTACAAAAACAGGAACTCATTCTCTTTCCTACCCCTTTAGTAAATTAAGCGTGGAATAAACGAATGTTTGCAAGACTTTGTACGGCCAGAAAATTCTGTTATATCGTTATACAATCACAGAAGATAGGTCTACAAAATTTAGCTTCGAAAATGTTCAAATGTTTGTAAATCTATCGGAATTCACTGTATGGTCATCAGTCCGTAGCTTACAAACTACTTAAACTAAGGTAAACTAGCCTAAGGACAATACAAACATCTATGCCCAAGGGGGAATTCAAACTCCCGACGGTGGAAGGCCGCGCGCACCGCAGCACGGCGATCTAATGCGCGCGGCTAACCCGCCGCGGCTACAAAATTTAGCCATAATTAAAACGTGTCTCTAAATTTTCCACCCCATAAGGGGCCCAAAATAACATGCTACATTTCGCTAACGTCTTGTGATAAACGCGTATGAAAAATGACTTCTCCTCCTTTCAGGTATTTTTCTTTATAACCATAGCAACAGGAGTAATTCAAAATGTTCAAATGTTTGTTAAGCTTATGGGACTTAACTACGGGGTCATCAGTCCCTAAACTTACAAACTACTTATCAACTACCTTATACAAAGGACGGCACAAATATCCATGCCCGAGGGGGGATTCGAACCCCCGACCGTAGTGGCCGTGCAGACCGTGACTGGAGCGCCTCAGTCCCCTCGGCCACCGCGGCCGGCGGGAGTAATTCACCATTGCTATTAATAACAAGCAACAATTGAAAACGCAAGAAATACTTGTAATACAATAATTTCGGGATCATTCACAAGCCGCGGTGGAGTAGCCGAGTGGTTTAAAGCGTCTCGCTGCGGAGCGAGTTTGGTCCGATAGATTTACAAACATTTGAACAACATTCACAATCACTAGCAGAAAGATGCGCACATGTTTCGTCCCATATAGATGTTGAGAACATATGCAGAACGCATTGCTCACTCCAGAGATATCTACTCTATAATGAAAACCGAAAATCGATTTTTTGGACCTGAACCACAGTGTGGTCCTCTTACGGGTTCAGGTACCCTGACATAACGTGAACGATAACTTGACGTTCCAGATGGAAGCGGGAAATTCTCATACTGTCGTACTAGTAACTAACCGGAAGGCTGGCACTTGGGTCTCTAAAAACAATTGTGAGCACTAGAGTTGGCTACGGTTTCATGGTTTCGAAACCAGGTTTCGATACACACAACGGTTTCATGGTTTAGAAACCGGCATCTTTCACGGTTTCGAAACCATGCGGTTTCATTCCATTCTGTTTCGGATCACATTCGCGGTCGATTGTCGATACACTGAAACCGTTTCTTCCTGTCGGTTTCACGGTTTCGTGTCGGTTTCACAACACCGGTGTTTCAAACCATTAATGCAGTAACGCGGAACAGACTAATGGTATAGAAATATGGTGTTTCATTTTACTGAAGCTCCACACAGATACACATATAACTTACTAGTATATTAACCATTTAGAGAGTGTCAAACAGTAGTTGACACTCTTGAGTCTGTAGCTTATGATTACTGATATCAAGATTCGTTTGCAAGAGACTGCTGTATTCCGAAATGACATAATGTCTGCTTTATAAATGTAAAAGTTTTGCATTGAAAAACCAGAAAAACCAGTTAAATTCTAGGTTTATCTACCATATTAAAGACACACGAGTGAAACTACATTCTTTAAAATAAGATACAACATGAAGCCTGAAATGACATTTTTTATACAAACAAGGGTTGATCGGTTATTTAATCTCGTGATAAAGAGTTGGTTTCTTATGAGCGAAAAAAGCAAGCTACCTACTGTCGTTATAATTTTTCGACACTCGTGTTAAAAGAATTGGGGCGGTAATGTAACGGTCAAGAGGTACAAGTGGTGAACTTGCCTCTTACTTTATTATTTTTTAATTCCATAGCATTACTTGTGATTATTTAGTGTGCCCTTTATTCCCTATAATTTATTTAGTATGTATAGAAAGTAGCATTTCTGATCCATCACTGTAACATGCGTACCGTATTGCAGTTGTGAGTTCCCAACGGGGTAAACTTTTACCTACCATACGGGCGGCCTCGTGTGACTATGTTGGCAACATGAACAACACGGGAAAAAATATTTATCAACATGTTTCGTACAGACCAAGAAGTAAATATATACTCTATGGTTGACAGGTTCTTGTATGTACCCTTGTCCACATAGTGAAAAATATTGCCCTCCTAGAACGAAGTTTTCATGACAAAACATACATTGCTTCACGGTTACATGGTTTAGAAACAGTGTTTCGAAACCACAGATGGTACGGTTCTATTGGTTTCGAAACCGTCAGATGTTTCAATTATCCCATCTCTACTGAGCACCGTAGGTGTTGACGGCGAGTGTGCTGGCGGGAGCAATTGGCTGGTAGAGGGGGCGGGGAAGCGGCTGCTGCGTGTGGCGTCAGCAGGCAGTCAGATGGGGCACGGCGGCCGCGCAGACGCTCGCTGGACGCCAGGCAGGCAGCAGGTGAGTGCCGCGCGCTGCGCGCCATTTGACTGCCGCCCTGTCACGCTGCCTGGCCACTGAAGCCCTGACAAGGAGGCCACGTGCGTATCCGATTTTGCAATTTCTTTGCTACGTGAAGTTCAGAACTTAAGTAACCATCAGCGAAAGCCATTCGGTGCAACTCTCAAAAAATCTACAATCGACTTTGAAGTTTTGCAAATAGACGTAAGTACCAATAATCTAAACAGTTACAGCATCTGTTGGTGCAGCTCAGGTGGTAGCGTTCTGGCTTCAGTGGTTCGAATCCCATATGACAGTTTCTTTTTTTCTTTTTCGTTTTCCAATTCAGTTATATAAAACCTTTTGGGATCTCTAATTGCGTTAATTTGTGTTTATGTGTATTTAGACGAGGTGAAAACCTTGTCGTCACGTAAAATGATGGCTGAATAGGTTAGCTGCTTGGAAAGCCATTACAGGCTATGGAGATGAATTTCCAAAAACAGTGTCGTAGGTAGCTCTTCACAGACTGAACAATTAAAGACTACCGTCATCAACTAATAGTGAAGCCAATACTGTAAAAATGTAACATGTTTTTTTTTAAATATAAATTAATTATCTATGGAACAAGGAAGATGAATTAAAGTTTGTGACGTGGAGGGAAGTCGTACTTCGATTATTCCGAGGCGCCTTAATCGTTAGTGTTGTGGTGGTCTAACGGTAAGACGTCTACCTTGTACGCAGGCAGGTACGGGTTCGATTTCCAGCCGCATCACAAATTTTGATTCATTGCTTCACCCTCATCTTCAATGTTATGTTTTTTTCATTGAAACCATCATTATTAACAACCTTTTAAAAATACAGAAAACTATGAATAAACAAAAGTACGCGCACTTTTCGTAAAAATTACAATTAGATGTCAAAATTGTGTAAGTATGCTAAAAGAATCTGTCACGAAAGAATTCGAACCACCGACCCTACGGTTGCAAGGCCAGAATGCTATAACTTTTCTTCTTCTTCTTTTTTTTTTTAAATATTTTTATTCCTCTGCTCAATTTGCAAATAACAAATACAATGAACACATAAAATATACAATTAACAAATTAACTATTTACATTTCAACATATTTTCAACGGAAAGTTCATTGCAGCTTTGTAGCTGATGTAGAGGGATGATGATGATGATGATGATGGCAGTGGCGTCTTTTCCTTTCTGTCCTTTGGCTTTCTGATCCTGAAATTCTGTCAATGCAGCAGTTATTTCGCGCTTGCCACATTCTTTCCTATTTTTTTGTCTCTCATTTGACCATTCCCTTGTATATAATCAGCAGCTGCGTCCCGTTTTCAGAGTTCTTCCTGGGCCTTCACGGTTACTGTAGCGGCCACGGGGCCCTCGAAGTCCCCACCGTACTTCACCCCAAGCAGCAGTTCCCTACTTCCGGTCAACAGCTGTCGCAGACCTTCCTCTGAGTGTGTCTAGCTTGGCACTGTTTTACTAAGTGAAAGAAATTAATTAGGAATGATGATGAAAACTGCTTCTCTGATTTAAAGAAAATTTGAACAGCTCTTTTAACCATTGCCCAGGCGTTCGAATACAATTTTAATCATGTTGCCGTAGGAGTTTATATTTCATACTTTTATAAGATGCACACTTCATGTTCATGTCGAACTGTTACCGAGTTGTTTTTAGTTACTGGAAAGTATCTAGCCTCTGGCCTGTCCCAGCTACACCAACAGATGATGCAATTCGTTTAATGATTGGTACTTACGTTTACTTGCAAAACTTCAAAAGTCGATTTTCCCATCAATTTTTGAGAAGGTGCTTCGAATGGCTTTGGATGATTATTATTTGAGTTTTGAACTTCACGTACCCTTAAAATAAAAGAATTTTTTTTCTAAAATCCGTATCCATGTGGGCAGTCTCCTTGTGAGATTCATAACTGCATTTAGTAAGTTCTGATAAAATAAGTAAAAACTTCACAATTTTTCAAAATGGACACTTACAGTGTACTGTAGCAACTGTGTCCCATTACTAATTAAACACAATTGACGAAAATTAGTGATTTTACTTTTTGTGTAATAAATTATGAGTATATAGGACTTGCGTTGTTATGAAACGCAACTACATAATTTTTCGGTTCCAGTGATAATAGTAATGGATTAAATGCAGTGTTGATAAATACAATGGGTAAACAAAAGAATGAACACAGGAGAGTAGAATGTGACAATAGTTTTTATTGCATAAATAACAACAAATTGACCATTAGTCACATCATACAGTAAAACATCTACATTTTTATATGTGTCTTAGACTTGGCTTCCTTATTACTCTTCAACATTTTTTAACACTTCGAATCTTCTCATATTTGTCCATGATATTTTGAAAGTTAGGATGATGTTCAGGATGAACAGAAGAGAGGTATTTAGTAATATATTTCGCTTTATGGCCCTTTATTGGAAGTTCAGTCTCGGATGCTTTCTTTAACTGACTTTCATTTGTTTAGCTGTGATTTCTTTTTTGGCAATGGGACGTTAGTATCTGAAAGAGCCATTTCCATATAAACAGCTTTCGCTGTTTCAGAACACGCAACAACGAGGCATCTGATCAGCTTGCAGGAAACAATATTGCTTGATTCTCGCCATAATATCAAATGTCTTTGTTTCCCGTCACGTGAGAACTGGCATACAGTATACACTCCTGTACTGTTATTAAGTTCAGATACGTGTTTGTTTTGTTTTGTAACCAACACCATAACATAGGCTAAATGTTCGAAACTTGTGTTCATTTGATCATCATTAGTTAGAGCTCAGCAAGATGAATACAGCGCTATATATACAACTTATATAACGTCAAAATATAGTCTTGTGCAGTTTAGATACTCAGTGCTTCGATTGTTGAAGTTTTCTATAGGAACATTGGTCTGATGATGCAACTTTCCATGACAGTCTATCGTCTGCAACTGTCTTCTTCTCTGCGTCATCAGTGGACCACTGCCTACAATATCCAGGCTGTGGACTCCCTCCGTGATTTTTAATTTCAACACTTCCGTCTACTACCAAATTAACTATTTGCTGACACTTCAAGACCTTGGCTTAATTTCGACAGGACCTGTCGGCGGCCGGGCATCCCTCAGGGAATTTTTTTCATTTAACAAGTCGTAAGTGGGGTTTTAAAATAGTACACATGAATTAAATCTAACTGTAATCTGCCACTTCGCCAACACCAGTGAACGTGTCAGTGCGTGGTAATGCTTTAAAAACCTGATTCTGAGAACAGTATAATGGTTTTCCACCATAAGTTTTATCATACGTTTCCAAAAAATCGAATTTTATGACCTTGGAGGGCAGTGGGGAAACAGGCGGGGTGTATAGTTGAAGAGGAGCGTTCCGACATATAAAATAACAACTACTTCAAGACGTGTTGTATCAAAATAGGGGAAGGAAGGATAATGGCACGCACTTAACTTTTTCTTAATAATTTTTTCTCAGTTCTCCAGGAAAGGGGCTGTCTGGCAGGAGATAAACTCCACTTCAGCGAAAGGTTACATAAATTCAACAGATGGTTATCATATATAAAATGGTGACAAGAATTGATGATTTTGTAAAACACATTGGTCAATGACATTCATGACCTTACATAAAGATCTGTGATAACGAGTGAAGTTTTTATAAAACACACACACACTGAATAAAGTATAACTGAGTTACTTATAGGGTTACCTTCAGTGTGAAGTGTCGTGAGAGGTGTATGAGACTGGAGACATACTCTCAGGCTTTTTTTTTTTTTAAAGAATAATTAATTATCCAACCTCCGAAAAAGTAGATAATTACATAACCATCAGTTCAATAAGTCATGGTTGCAAAATTTTAACACGAATAATTTAGAGCAGAATGGAAAATCTTGTAGAAGCCGACCTAGCGGAAGATAAGTTGGGGACACAGGAGGCAATATTCACCTTACGACTTATCTTAGAAGGTAGATTACGGAAAAGTGGATTTGGAGAAAGCTTTTGACAATGTTGACTGGAATAAACTTTTTCAAATTCCGAAGTCAGCAAGGGCGAAATATAGAGAACGAAAAGGGAACGAAAGGCCGGCCGCGGTGGCCGAGGGGACTGAGGCGCTCCAGTCACGGTCTGCACGGCCACTACGGTCGGGGGTTCGCATCCCCCCTCGGGCATGGATATTTGTGCCGTCCTTAGTATAAGGTAGTTCATAAGTAGTTTGTAAGTTAAGGGACTGATGACCCCGTAGTTAAGTCCCATAGACTTTACAAACATTTGAACATTTGATTTTTTTGGGAACGAAAGGTGATTTACTACTTGTACAAAGTCCCATAGACTTTACAAACATTTGAACATTTGATTTTTTTGGGAACGAAAGGTGATTTACTACTTGTACAAAAAGCTGTTCAAATGTTTGTAAATCTATCGAACTTAACTACGGGGTTATTAGTCTGTAGCTTACAATCTACTTGAACTAAGGTAAACTAACCTAAGGACAACACAAGCACCCATGGCCGAGGGGAGGACTCGAACCTCCGATGGCAAACGGTCGCTCGAACCGCAGCACGGCGTCCCAGTGCGAACGGCTAATCCGCCGCGGCACAAAAAGCTGACAGCTGTTATTAGAGTCGAAGGGCATGAAAGGGAAGCATTGGTTGGGAAGGAAGTATCACAGGGTTACAGCCTTTCTCCAACATTTTACAATTTTTACACTGAGCAAGCTGTTAAGGAAATCAAGGATAAATTTGTAAAAGGATTTAAAGTTCAGGGTGAAGAAATAAAAACATTGCATTGTTGATGACATTGCAATTCTGTCAGAAACAGCAAAGGACCTGGAAGAGCAGTTGAACGAATGGACAGTACCTTGAAAGGAACGTATAGGATGAACATTAACAAGAGGAAAACAATGGTAATGGAATCCAAAATATGTTCAAATGCTTCTAATGATATGGGACCAAACTGCAGAGGTCATCTGCCTCCAGACTTGCCAAGTACTTAAACTAACTTAAGGACATCGCACTCACCCATTCCCGAGGGAGACACGAACTTCCGACGGGGGCAGCCGCGCACTCCGCAGCAAGGCGCCTAGTACCACCACCACCTAGAGAAGGCCGCGGCGCTCTCGTGCGACGTCAGACAGAGTAGGTTGCGCGCGCTTAGCTGACTGGGTGGCCGCTGGGGCACGACACACTATTCCGAAGCGGCGAGCCAGTCAGCTATGCGCACGCAACCTACTCTGCCTGACGTCACACGAGAGCATCGCGGCCTTCTCTCTAGGTGGTGCGCTAGTACACGGCCACTCACGCATGGCAATGGTATGCAGGCTAAGCAAATAAGACGACGCTGAAGGAATTAGAATAAGTAACGAAACAGTAAAGGTAGTAGATGAGTTTTGTTACTTGGACAGTAAAATAACACATGATGAACGCACTACACAGGCAGAATGGCAACGGGAATATAAGAGTTTTTGAAAAAGAGAAATTTGCTAACATCGAATATTAATTTAACTGTAAGGAAGTCTTTTCTGAAGGCGTGTGGACTGTTGCTTTGTAATGGAGTGAAACATGGACGAAAATTAGCTGACACAGGAAGAGGATAGAGCCTTTTGAGATATTGTGCTACAGAAGAATGCTGAAGAATAGGTGGGCTGATGGCGTAACTAAGGAGGAGATATTGTACAGAATGGGAAAGAGAAGAAATTCTTGTACCTTGACTAACAGAAAGGGTAGATTGGTTGGACACATTCTGATACATCAAGGAATTGTGAATTTAACGTTGAAGTGAGTGGGGTAAAAGTCACAGAGGGAGATCAAGAGACGAATAAAGGAAGCCTTTCTTATAAGGAGATGAAGAGGCTTGCTCAGGATAGAGTAGGGTGGAGAGTTGCTTCAAACCAACAACAACAGGTGACTTCTTCTCTCGGAAACTTCTGTATAGGATCTAACCATTCATTAGATTCCCTGACTTGTAGTACTAAATCAGAAGGTGTGTATGGTGTACAAATGAGGGAGAGATTATTTGATGTGTGTTCAAATAAACAAAGAAGTCCAAGTTCAGGTAGCGGCGCCTGTCGCTGGACATCCCCTCCCTCCACTTCAACGCTCTCTTGGATGGCTTTCTATGCGCATTTTGTTCAAGACGCCTTCTACATCCTTCCGGAAGTCGATGGAACTGTGCAATTCTGAAACACATTGACGTATGTAACACCCTCCCATCACAGTCATCGACGTTCATTTACTGCCGGAAATATGTGCAGGACGAAATTTTGTGAGAGCCTTTTTCATTCTTTTTATTTATTTTAATTTTATTTATTTATTTATTTGCTGGCTTATGAGGAACAGCGCAGCGAAGCAGTGTGCGAATTTCCCTTCACCCTGTATATATTGTTGTTGTGGTCTTCAGTCCGGAGACTAGTTTGAATTAGCTCTACACCCTACTCTATCCTGAGCAAGCCTCTTCATAAGAACGACAACCTACAACCATTTGAATCTGCTTACTATATTCATCTCTTGGTCTCCATCTGCGATTTTTACCCCCACACACTTCCCTCCAATGCTAAATTCACAACCCCTTGATGTCTAAGAATTTGTCTACCAATCTATCCCTTCTTTTAGTCAAAGTATGTCAGAAATTCCTTTCTCCCCAATTCTGTTGAGTACCTCTTCATTAGTTACGCCATATACCCACCTAATCTTCCGCATTCTTCTGTAACACCAAATTTCAAAAGCCTCTATCGTCTTCCTGTCCGCACTGTTCATCGTTCATGTTTCACTCCCATACAAGGCAACACTCCACACAAATGCCTTCAGAAAGGACTTCCTTATGCTTAAATTAATATTCGATGTTAACAATTTTCTCTTTTTCAAAAACGCTTATCTTCCCATTGCCATTCTGCATTTTATATCCTCTGTACTACGACTGTCATATGTTATTTTACTGCCAACGTAACAAAACTCATTTTCCACCTTTACTGATACGTTACCTAATTTAACAACTTCAGCATCGCCTGATTTTCTGACTGCATTCCATTACCCTTGTTTTGCTCTTGTTAATGGTCATCTTATATGCTCCTTTCAATACACTATCCAATCCGTTCAATTGATCCTCCAGGTCCTTTTCTGTCTCTGACAGAATTACAGTGTCATCAGCAAAACGCAAAGCTTTTATTTCGTCAACCTGAAGTTTAATTCCTTCTCCAAATTTCTCCTTACTTTCCTTTATAGCTTGCCCTCTGCATCCTTTTCATGCTCTTCAACTTTGATAACTGCTGTCTGGTTTTTGTACAAATATAAATCGAGACATATTTATTTGTAACTAAATTTACCTATAATATTAGTTTTATTAATGAAGTGTAACATTAATTAGAAAACAAGGATATATATCATTAAATTACTAAATTTAATTACTACTAAGATTGTTGATATCTTCGAAATTTGCTGCGGAATTGGCAGCACTGCTGTCTGCATAAACCCACCCAGAACACAAAATGCATCAGTACCACAGTCACAGAATAAGGAGTATACAGAAAGGAAACTCCCGCTGCAGTCTGTCGTCCAAAATTTAGTGCGCATGCGCGGAATCGGCCATCTTGAAAATCAGTAAACGCGTGGTCACTCCCTACTCTGTCCCGTGGTAATGCGCCGTCTTTGTTTGTTAATTGTGTATTTTAGCTGCCTGAATCGCATAAAAGTAAACTAGTATTTGGTGCAATGAAAAGAAAGAACTGTGCGTCAGTAGGTGTACCTGTTCCATTTTTATTACGAGCAGCAATAAAAGTAAAGGCGGCCGATGGTGTTCAGCACCTAATTGCCGCAATAATTCTCATACAAATAAGGATATAAGCTTCTTCACCTTCCCAAAAGATGTTGAACGGTTAGTGAACGTCGCTATATGTGTGGTAAAAGTTAAATGTTATCATTTATCATGTTGGAAATACCACAAACAGCATTCAACGGTAGTTGCCTGTATCAGCACAGTATGCTGCCACAACCGTAACTAAACTTTTTGCCCAATATATTTATATTTTCCGTTTTAGTGGTGCAATACATTCTCGCAATAACGTAATAGAAGCATCTTCAACAATTTGTACAATGTCAGTATAAAACTTTTTGATGTGTATTTCGCAATATACTATATAAGACACACATATTGCGCTCTAAAAACTGTATGTTCTGGGATGTTTTGCTGTGTTATGATATTTTGTGGGTGCTAATTCGTTACAGGCAGCCTCTCTGTTACCATGTAGTACTTTCAAAAGAATTAAACAAAAACTTACGTTCGAATATCACAGTCGATTTTTACTATTAAATAGTGCTTCAAGTCATAATTATAAATAATATCTACTTACAATACATAACTGTGCACTCGGTCCGGGTTCCCAGTTTTTGCGCCGACAGTTAATGATCCATTTCTTTCTTATCTCGGGAAACTAAACATTCTGTAGCCAACTGTGGAATGATTTGAGCAGTTTATTGCAACACAACCACCCATAATGTCGCACTAAAGAGCCGTGACGCAAATCCTATAGCACTGCAGTATGTTTAACCTACGAGCTACTGGAATAAAAATGGCGGATGCGTCAGCTTGTACTTATAGGAGCCTTAATTTCCCACTGTCTGCCATTATCCCTCTCTGCCCATCGCTTATTTTAGTCAACCCGCGGCTTTTTTTTTTTTTTTTTTTTTTTTTTTTTTTTTTTTTAACTTTCTCTAGCACCACATCTCTGAAAATTCCATTCCTTTCTTGTCTGTACTGGGTACCAACCTCGTTTCACGCTAGATAAACACTTTCCGAAACATCCGTGCCGCGGAAAAGTGACCGAGCGTTCTAAGGCGCCTCGCTGCGGTTGCTCGCCGTCGGAGGTTCGAGTCCTCCCTCGGACATGGGTGTGTGTGTGTGTGTGTGTGTTGCGTTTTGCGAGATTTGTTGCTCCAAATAGTGGTACAATGCCTTATTCATTGCATTTCTGTACTTGTACTCCTTGCATATGCTTGTTGTTGTGGTGGTCTTCAGTCCGCAGACTGGTTTGATGCAACTCCCCACGCTACCCTGTCCTGTGCAAGTCTCTTCATCTAAGAATATGTTCGGAAACCTACATCCTTTTGAATCTGCTTACTATATTCGTCCCTAGGTCTCCCTCTACGATTTTTACCCCACACGCTTCCTTCTAATGCTATGTTGACGAAGACAAATGCTTTAAGAATGGACTTCCTAACATTTAAATTAATATTGGATGTTAACAAGGTTCGCTTCTTTAGAAACGCTTTTCTTCCCATAACCATTCTGTATTTTATATCTTCTTTACTTCTACCATCAGAAGTTATCTTGCTACCCAAATAACAAAACTCATCTGCTATTTTTATTGTCTCATTACCTGATTCCTTCAGGATCGTCTGATTTTCTGACATTGCATTCCATTACCTTCGTTTTACTCTTGTTAATGTTCATCTTATATCTTCCTTTCAAGACACTGTCCATCCCATTCAAATGCTCTTCCAGATCTTTTGCGGTCCCTGACAGAATTACTATGTCATCGGCAAACCGTAATGTTTTTATTTCTTCTCCCTGCACTTTAATGTCCTCTCCATATTTCTCCTTCCATTCCTTCACCGCCTGCTCAATGTACAGATTGAACAACTCTGGGGGAAGGCTAGAACACTGTCTTACTCCCTTCCCAACCTCTGCGTCCCTTTTCCTGCCCTTCGAGTCTAATAACCGCTGTCTGGTTTTTGTATAGGTTGAATATAACTCTTCGCTGACTGATACCTGTAGAATTTGGAAGAGTGTATTCCAGTCGACATTGTCAAAAGCTTTCTCCAAATCGACAAACGCTAAAAACGTAGGTTTCCCTTTCCTTAGCCTATCTTCTAAGATAAGTCGTAATGTGAGTATTGCCTCCCATGTTCCTACATTTCTCCTAAATCCAAACTGATCTTCGAGGTCGGATTCCACAAGTTTTTCTATTCGTCTGTAAATAATTCGTGTTATTAAACTGATAGTTCTGTAATTTTCACACTTGTCTGCACTTGCTTTCTTTGGAATTGGAATTACAATATTCTTCTTAAAGTCGGAGGGTATTTCCCCTGTCTCATAGATCTTGCTTACCAGGTGATACAATTTTTTCACGACTGGCTCTCCTCTCACTGGCTCTCAGCAGTTCAGACGGAATATCATCTACTCCAGGGGCCTTGTTTCCTTCAGCGCTCTGTCAAATTCTTCTCGCAGTATCATATCTTCTATCTCATCTTCCTCCACTCCGTCTTCAATTTCTAGAATACTGCCTTCAAGTTTATTTTCTTCGTACAGGCCCTCTATATATTCCTCCCACAGTTCAGCTTTCCCCTCTTTGCTTAGTACTGGTTTTCCGTCTGAGTTATGGTATTCATACAGTTTATTTACTTGTCTCCAAATATCTCTTTTATTTTCCTGTAGGCAGTATCTATCTTTCTACGGTTCTGCATTTGTCCTCTAGCCACTCCTGCTTAGCTAGTCTGCATTTCCTGTCAATCTCATTTTTCAGACGCTTGTACTCCATTTTTCCTGTTTCACTTGCAGAATTTTTATATTTTCTCCTCTCATCAATTAAGTTCAGTATATCCTGTGTTATCCATAAGGCTTTGTCCTTCTGCCTACATGGTCCTCTGCAGCCTTCACTACCACATATCTCAGAGCTACCCACTATTTTCTACTGTATTACTTTCCCCCGTTTCAGCCAATCCTTGCCTAATGCTCCCTCTGAAATTCTCAACCACCTCTGGTTCTTTCAGTTTGTCCAGGTTCCATCTCCTAACGTTTCTACCTTTATGCAGTCTCTTAAGTTTTAATCTGCATTTCATAACCAATAAGTTATGGTCAGAGTCTATATCTGCCCCTGGATATGACTTACTGTTTAGAACCGGGTTTCTAAATCTATTCCTTACCATTATAAAGTCAATCTGTACCTTCCAGTGTCTCATGGTCTCTTACATGTATACAGCCTTCTTTCATCTGCTTACGTGTCTTGATTTTCGGAATAAGTGAATCTCTCATCTGTATAATTATCTATACTAATAAAAATCTAAATGCGATTCTTTAGCTTCTCAGGCGTAATTGTAGATGAAAAATGTTCATGGATGTGCGGCCGGATAACTGTAACAAACTGACACAATATTTCGGGGCCCGAACCTGTTGCCATCATCAGGTGTGCTGATAAACTGACTACCTCGGAGTGAGATTGTCGTTATTTCTCCTCTCTCCCTCCTTCCGCCGTTTCATACGCCGTCCGTGCCTGGTGATGTCTGAAGGCGGCGTCTCCACAGAAATTTTAGGCTCACGAGCTATGACCTATTGGTGAGCTTCGACGTCGTTTTCCTTTTCACCAGAGTGCCTCTGTAAGATTCGCTGGAAGTAATTGGACGGATGTTTGAGGTAAAGGTCTCCAAACTTTTCAGCTACGTACTGACATCGACGTACTGACATCGACGTACTTTCTTTTCGATGGCGCTTACTACGAGCAGAGTGAAGGAGCAACGAAGGGAACCCACTATCTCCAGTTGTCACCAACATTATATGGAGCATTTCGAGGAGGAAGCTCTAAACCAACCTGTTTGGTGCGGTATGTCGACGATACTTTCGTGGTATAACCTCATGGAAGAGAAAGAATTGAAACAATTCCTGGAGCATCTCAGACACCAGAATATAAAGTTTGGAAGTGGAAGGAAAACTTTCCTTTCTGGATGTGCTGGTTAGCAAAGACCCGATGGGACACTGGGTCACTGTTTTCCGCTAGAAGATGCACACCTACTTATACTTGCATTCAGGCAGCTGCCACCACGCGGCGCAGAGAAACGGCGTGCTGAAAACACTGGTACAATGACAGTCTCAATGAAGAACTTGAGCATTTCAAGACTTTTCCGGAAGAACAGCTACACAGAGTGACAAATTCGGAGAGCCATACACCGACAGCACCTCCGGCAAAAACTGTTGAGGAACTTCAGGAGGATGTTGCCACTGCGTTTCTTTCATATGTGGCACACTATCCAGTGAGATAGGGCGAATTCTTCGAGAACAACAAGTGAAGACTGATTTCCGCCCGCCAGCCAAAACTAGGGTTTTGCTTGGCAGGAGTTACAATTACGACCAACTTTGACTGGAGAGAACACATAGAAAATATTGTGGGGAAGGCGAACCAAAGGTTACGTTTCATCGGCAGAACGCTTCGAAGATGCACCAGCTCCACCAAAGAGACTGCCTACATCACACTTGTGCGTCCTCTCTTGGAGTACTGTTGCCCCTTGTGGGACCCTCACCAGGTGGGACTGACGGAAGACATTGAGAAGTTTCAGAGAAGGGCAGCTCGTTTTGCTTTATCACGTTACGGGGGGAAAGCGTCACGGAAATGTTGCACGAATTGGGGTGGAAATCATTAAAAGAAAGACGTTATTCATTGCGGCGGGATCTGTTTGCGAAGTTTGTCACCGACTTTTACTTCTGAATGTGAAAATATTTTGCTAGCACCCACCTACCTAGGGAGATATGACCATCCCAATAAAATAAGAGAAATCAGATCGAAAACGGAAAGATTTAGGTGTTCTTTCTTCCCGCGCGCTATTAGAGAATGGAACGGTAGAGAAAAGTTATGAAAGTGGTTAATGAACCCTCTACCAGGCACTTGAATGTGATTTGCAGTATATCTATGTAGATGTAGATTAATGACGACCTAGGTCTACATAAATCCTTAGTTTATCAGATCCCCTGCCAATGTGGTGAGACTTACATTGCTCAGGCGCGGCATACTGTCGAAGATGGCTGTCGTGTACATCGACAACACACGAGACTACAACAAATCGACATTCGCAGAACACTGCCTATCGGAGTTACATGGCACGGATTGCAAGAATACGAAAGTTTTGTCCCAGACACTCAGCTTCTGGGACTATAAAATTGAAGAGTCCATCGAGATCCGAGTGAGGAAACCGCATATAAATGCGACAGTGCCTACATACTTTGTGAAGCTTGGAAACCTGCATTCGGCGTAAGAAGTGAAATAAAATATGGCGTAACGAACTGGTGTCGGCTGTAGTTGGGGAATCAGCGGAGACGCCGCCAGTGGACACTGGAGGGAGCGAGGTACTACGAAGACGCCGCCAGTAGACGTCTCCGGGCGTGGACCTCGTGTGGAACGGCAGACGGAAGGAGGAGTTAAAGGCGGAGCACTCGCTTCGAGACAGTCAGCTACTAAAAGGAGGGGGGAGGGGAGACACACCATAGAAGCTTAGAATATTTAGAGAAACCATCCTTCGGACCATGCTCGATGGCTCGAAAGTTTACTCGATGGCTGCAGAGTATCGCCTGAAGAAACTACAGGGCCTATAGAACAAAATCCTCCGAGTTATCGCGGATGCTGATCGCTATACATCAAACACACATATTAAGGACTTTTTACGCGAGCCATCTATTCCCACATCCATCAAGAAAAAATTGGCAGGTCTTTATGAAAAAACCCACCATCTCATTCATCAATACCCCGACGCTTTAACCAAAAGACCAATCTCCCCACTAACAAGACAATTTAGGAAATAATCGATTATGTTGCATTCTAATACAGCAAGTTATTTAGCTACCCCTTTCTTTAATATATATATATATATATATATATATATATATATATATATATATATATATATATATATATATATATAGGGTTTCTTTGTAACAACGTTTCCCAGTTATAAACTTATTATAAATTCGTGTATGATATAACTTTAAAAATGATACATAAAAACATGCGCGACTTCCAGTGCAAAGTTGTGTCAAAATTTCAATATATTCGTTCACGAAGTTTCGGAAAGTTGACGTTACAAACATCTACGTCTTAATATACTAGGTGATCAAAAAGTCACTATAAATTTGAAAAATTAATAAATCACGGAATAACGTAGATAGAGAGGTAAAAATTGACACACATGCTTGGAATGACATGGGGTTTTGTTAAAAAAAAAAAAAAAAAAAAAAAAAAAAAAAAAAAAAAAAAGTTCCAAAAATGTCCGACAGAGGGCGCTTCATCTGATCAGAAAAGCAATAATTAGCATAACAAATTAATAGAAAACAAAGATGATGTTCTTTACAGGAAATGCTCAATATGTTCACCATCATTCCTCAATAATAGCTGTAGTCGAGGTATAATGTTGTGAACACTGTAAAGAATGTCCGGAGTTATGGTGAGGCATTGGCGTCGGATGTTGTCTTTCAGCATCCCTAGAGATGTCGGCCCATCACGATACACTTGCGACTTCAGGTAAACCCAAACCCGATAATCGCAAGGACTGAGGACTAAGGACCTGGGAGGCCAAGCATGACGAAAATGGCGGCTGAGCACCCGACAGTCACCAAACGTCGCGCGCAAGTGATCTTTCACGCTGTAACATTAAAAGTTGACCACTGTACGTAATGAAAGCTTAATTCTGCTAGGAGGTACCCAGATAACAATTTACTGTTATAAAGAAGCTTACTTTTAACTATAAAATTAGCAGAAGATCCGTGTGAGCCACTGGCTACTCCCTGCCGCAAAACCTTGTCCCCTGACCCAAATTGAGAACTGACTTGGTTCAAATTATTCTAATAACAGAAAGTTAACGACACATATTAGCAGCTCACACGAAATTACACACAGACATTAATAAACAAACCACCACAATTAAATTTATTTCATAAAGGTGGCTAAGAAACATTTATGGCGCAACGGAACTCAAACATTAAAAATTGCATCTGGGCTTGTTCTTAACACTGGTGAAAAACAAAGTTAAATAAAAGGGGGAAGGTGCTTGCAAACTACAATTTAGAGGCAAGTGAAAATTATACTGAACTTAACATGTTTATTCAGGTCGAACACAAGCAAAATGGGGAACCAATTTTGTTAATACAATAAAAGTTAATACTGACGATGCCCAGCATTGAATTTAACATTAATTACACAATACTTAACGCTACTGGGGGGAGGATTTACAAACAACAGTCACTCGCTCACACACACGGAATGCAACAGCGAAACACACCAAAATCAGCGTGCTGAAGCGAGGCAGAAGCAGGCGCCGCTATCGTAGGCGAAATTCAGCAAACCCGGAGGCACCACACAAAACAATATACAATGAAACTGCGAAGATGGCTCTGGTCTGTCGTGCCTGATTTGAGATGGTGCGTGAGTATAGCAAAGTTGAGTTGCATTGAGTTTATACCGCGAGCAAACACGCTAACGGCGACATACGGCTACGTTACATAATCGCACGCCACTGAAGGTGAAGTGGTTAAAAACCGATCTCATCACCCAAAATCACGGCGGATTCTTAAGTTCCAATCTGCGAGTAAACTATCTAGGCACTGGTTTTATGAGAAGTGGCGTGGATTCAGGTGACTAGCTGCAAGCCCCTGAAGTAGGAGTTCGGACCCACGTGGTTCCGAAAACCGATAAAAATGTATACATTCAATTTCCAAAAAATAAAGAAAATTAACTACGTCATGCCATCCCTAGAACTGCGTAGAATTTCATAAGGAAGCTACTGAAATACAGCAACATGCGATTGGGTGCGTTCACAGAGACGGAAGAAGTCCGGTCTCAAAACCGGGAAAAGTGAAATAATTACAAAAGTCAAACCCAAAGAAATGTTTAGAATTTCATAAGCAAGCTATTGAAGGAGGTTGTACAAGGCTCGGAGAGAATTACTGACGAAGACTGACTGCAGACTACAAGTTCGGAGAAGAAACAGCAAAATTTTAAAAAAGGCGGTGGCCGCCATGTTTTTACCAGACTGCGCGCGGGACGTGCGTTTACCTAGCGACTCAGGCAGAAAGTCAGCCACTTAACGATTGAACCCATCAAAACAAAACACATCTGCTGGCTTACTAATCAGTACGGGGTTAGAACAAATGCCATTCATATATGTTTACACAAGTCTAATAAATTTGTAATCAAATGAGTCTCGTGAAATAGTTTATATGGCTACCGAATGTTAAACCCATATTTTGCAAAGTTCTGGTAACTTCGACAGTTGTCAGTTGATTAATAAGAAGAAGAGGTATTTCGTGTTACGTACCTCAAAGAAAATGATTCTACTTCAGAATTTTCTGTCTGCATATCCATCTCAGAAATTAGTTCATTATTATCGCTTTCCGCCTCGATATAATGCATTTTAAGTGTGCCCTTGTCGATCTTATAACATTTCCTACACTGGGAAATACTTTTAGAAACACAGTAACACAGAAAATCGGAAAAATACCGATACTATCTCCTTTTAAACAACAGAAACAGACTCAAAATAGGTAACTGTATATTTAGAACAAGTCAATACTCCGGCCCACCTTTTTCGTGTTACATCCTGCAACCAATCATAGGATTGTGAACAGCTAATAATACTCAGCTAAGAGGGAGGTACCGTAGCCATGTTAAAACATACTTTATAGCAAGCCATGAACTAACAGAAAGCTAGAAAATACTGTTTAAAAAAAAATTACCACTGGTAGGACTCGAACTCGCGACTTTCACATTACGAATTCACCACGCAACCACTTTATTTTTGGCCCACTTTAGGTTACGGTAATAACACTAAAAGTGGGCCTTTGCGATCGTCTTTTGACAGCTCGAAATTTAAATGAAAATAACTGCTTAAATATTCATCAGACACGAAAATTGAATAACCGAATTTGTAGAAGAACAAATTCTCTACAACTTTGCTCTCTTATCATTTTTTTTTTTTTTTTTTCATATCTCGTAGCTTTTCAAAGATATTTGCGAAAATAACGGCGATTTTGGGATGTCTGTATGTCTGTCCGTAACGTGTTCCCTGTTTTTAAGACGAACCCTTCAACCAATCAGTACCAAATTTTACAGACATGATTGTATGCCGCCAGAGACCAGAACCTCCCTTTTTCAAATTTTTTGGTCAAAAAATACGGCAGTAATAAAAAAAAAGTTTGTAATACAATTGTAATTGTAAACGAACCGTTCATCTGACACTAAAATTGAGCAACCTAATTGGTAGAGGAGAAAATTCTCTACAACTTAGCTCCCTTATGTTTTTTCATATCTCGTATCGTTTGAGACATATTT
Source organism: Locusta migratoria (assembly GCA_026315105.1). Taxonomy (NCBI): domain Eukaryota; kingdom Metazoa; phylum Arthropoda; class Insecta; order Orthoptera; family Acrididae; genus Locusta; species Locusta migratoria. Next base: position 141,448,739 of record CM048749.1, on the reverse strand, counting down.
GCAAAATTAACGGAGATTTGACACCCTCCATTGAATTAACGAAAATCAGCCGTTCGGAGATGTCACGTAACATTCCTCGCCCAGAACTCTCTCGGGCATATGCCATCTTGCGTTGCGTATTTGATGATTTTCTTATTGTAACTTACACGTTGTCATTTCAAAGCAATGGCGCACTGAAGAATTAACAGCAATAATACAAATGCCAATTAGCATCAGTTAACAACGGCCATCAATAGTATGAAATTGAAGAACTCATTTCTTGATTGATAGTCGTACCGTAATGGGCCAGGCGTTGGACTATGACACTAAAGATCGATGGTTCGAAACCCGTCATTACCTAATTTTTTTCCCTAAAAGGGTTTCAGACACTCTTATTAATTTATTTTTTATTATTTAGATTATCATTTTGGTCCAAAATGTTTGCAAAAACTTATAAAACTACAAATCTAAAGTGGGCCGTAAAACACGTCAGTGCGATTTTTTTTAATTATTATTTTTTTCACGAGGGGGCAGCAGTGTAGCCAGTCAGACCGGTGTTGCGCCACCAGATGCCCCCACGACCCACCGTTACTATATACAAATAAAAACTTTTCCTTGAAATTAACGCAATTTGCCTAAATAAACGAGGATTAAACAGCAAAAACCTTTTAAAAACATCAAAATATTCATCTTTTAAAATGAAACTAACTCTGGTAATCGTTCAAACCAGTGCAGACACTAAACAGTACTTCACCCACTAAACCACGCGGGAATTGCGCAGCAGTAGTACTATTACTGCCTTTCTTGAATTGGGCGGAGGAAACAGAAAATATTTACATCATACAGGAATAATTCGTTGGTTTCCATAAGTCGCCTTTACGGTTCCCGCTTTCTCGGTTAATTTCAGCGCCCACTGTTTCCGATTTTCCTCATTCCTTGCGAACACAAGCATCATATAGCAATCTTCACTTCGGTTTTTACAGCCAACAGGGGAACAATGAGGCATTTCTCTTGACTGTCCTTAATGATTACGTAATACACATTATTAATTACCCTCAGTAAATCACTACAATCAGCATTTAATCTTAACAATTGCCATGAAGTTCTAAAGTTATCCTCAACGACCGACGAATAACACGCTAATTTACGTATACAGGACCAACATAAGACGTGCAGAAGTGAAGCAGTGCCTATCGTAATGCAAACCGTACGTAACTATACAGTGAAATCGCTTTCAGAAGCTGTTAAGACACTCCACAGTATAGAAACACACGCTGTAGCTATTCTCACATATACAAAGTCCGACAACTCTGGTAAAAACATGGCGTCCTGGGCTGTCAGCCAATCAGGAGCGGTATCACGCAAGGCTACTCTCTCCCTACACAGGCTCTCTAACCTTTACCTCTGCAGCATGGCGTCGTATAATACCTCCTGTTGTATGAAAACATCCACTTCCTTTAATCACTCGTAATGGCCGAGTACACTCATGCCTTTTCTTTTTGCACAACTATTGCAAAGCCGCTTTCGAATTATATGTTTGATTAACCTCCTTGTATAACTAGTATTAAAAATCGGTACTTCAATTTTAGAGTTCGCGTATTTATATAATGATTAGCAATGTTAAATATACATTCATTACTTTCGCAATTTGCGAGAATTCCCGACTTTAGCTGCTCTTTTTCAGTTGGTCTATCATTTTCTAACATATGAAAATTTGTGCTGGACCGGGCCTCGAACCCGGGTCTTCCGCTTTTCGCGAGCGGTCGCATTAACCACTCGGCCACCCGGACACGCTCCCTGGCGACACCCAAACTTCCATATGGTACAGTTGGCTACTTCCCTTAGTGCTTGCACGTATTTATCAGTTATTTCCGCGACGGGGAGGGACATTCTAGACCATCTTTAGCCTGTCTTGGTTGTCATATTTACTATGATACGTTTGTTCTTAAGGAACAGACGTTGCTGATGGTCCGCAGCTATAAATGTTAAATATACATTCATTACTTTCGCAATTTGCGAGAATTCCCGACTTTAGCTGCTCTTTTTCAGTTGGTCTATCATTTTCTAACATATGCAAATTTGTGCTGGACTGGGCCTCGAACCCGGGTCTCCCGCTTTTCGCGAGCGGTCGCATTAACCACTCGGCCACCCGGACACGCACCCTGGCGACACCCAAACTTTCATATGGTACAGTTGGCTACTTCCCTTAGTGCTCGCACGTTTTTATCAGTTACTTCCGCGACGGGGAGAGACATTCTAGACCATCTTTAGCCTGTCTTGGTTGTCATATTTACTATGATACGTTTGTTCTTAAGGAACAGACGTTGCTGATGGTCCGCAGCTATAAATGTTAAATATACATTCATTACTTTCGCAATTTGCCAGAATTCCCGACTTTAGCTGCTCTTCTTCAGTTGGTCTATCATTTTCTAACATATGAAAATTTGTGCCGGAACGGGACTCCAACCCGGGTCTCCTGCTTATCGCGAGCGGTCGCCTTAACCACTCCCGGTCCGGCACAGATTTTCATATGTTACAAAATGATAGACCAACTGTTCCTTAAGTTCCTTAAGAACAGACGTATCATAGATTAGTAATGCGTTTTTGGCCCACTTTAGGTTACGGTAGTAACACTGAAAGTGGGCCTTTGCGATCGTCTTTTGACAGCTCGAAATTTAAATGAAAATAACGGCTTCACTATTCATCTGACACGAAAATTGAATAACCGAATTTGTAGAAGAAAAAATTCTCTAAAATTTTGCTCTCTTATGTTTTTTTTCACATCTCGTAGCGTTTTAAAGATATCTGCAAAAATAACGGCGATTTTGGGATGTCTGTCTGTCTGTCCGTAAGGTGTTCCCTGTTTTTGAGACGAACCGTTCAACCGATCAGCACCAAATTTTACAGACATGATTGTAGGCCGCCAGATACCAAAACCTCCCTTTTTCAAATTTTTCGGACAAACGATACGGAAGTTATACAAAAAAAAAGCCGTTTGTAATATAATTGTAATTGCAAATGAACCGTTCATCTGACACGAAAATTGAATAACCTAATTGTTAGAGGAGAAAATTCTCTACGACTTAGCTCCCTTATGTTGTTGTTGTTGTTGTTGTTTTTCTCATATCTCGTATCGTTTGAGACATATTTGCAAAAATAACGGAGATTTGACACCCTCCATTGAATTAACGAAAGCCAGCCGTCCGCAGATGTCACGTGACATTCCTCGCCCAGAACTCTCTCTGGCATATGCCATCTTGCGTTGCGTTTTTGATGATTTTCTTATTGTAACTTACACGTTGTCATTTCAAAGCAATGGCGCACTGAAGAATTAACAAAAACACATCGATCTTCGTACGATTAATGATAGTCTAGTGCCTGCAAATGCCATATTAGCACCTGTTAACAACGGCCACCAATAGTATCAGATTAAAGGTCTCATCTTTTGATTGATAGCCATAGCGAACAGCGCGCTCGTTCAGAGGGCTGAACGTCCTCTGTAACAAAAAAGCTGAGCCAAATGATCAACGAACGACCAAGTACGAACAATAAAAACGATCGCAGATCACAGACCTAAGGGGGCGAAAAAGTAGCGTAGTGGGCAAGGCGTTGGTCTATGACGCTAAAGTTCGGTGGTTCGGAACCCGCTACTACCTATTTTTTTTTCTTCCTAAAAGGGTTTCAGGCACTCTTATGAATTAATTTGTTATTATGTAGATTATTATTTTGGTCCAAAATGTTTGCAAAAACTTATAAAACTCTAAATATAAAGTGGGCCGTGAAACACGTCAGTGCGATTTTTTCTCTTTTCTTTCGTTTCATTTAAGCTGTAAAAAACAAAAACCACGCGTGGCTGGGTACAGCTAGTGTGTAACACATGTCTTTTGGATCCGATACCGCCTCCCTCGATACATTATTTGCAGTGTTGCGGGCGTATTTAGACATTTAGACAACATTAGTGTGCCAACAATGGCTACAGAGAGCCACCTGTTCCGCCCGTGGTGTCGCTGTGTAGCTGTGACGCCATCCATCGCGTGGGCGGCGCCGCTCTCGCAGATTGCCCGGAAGGGCGGGGCGACGAGTTTCAGCAGCGGCAGTCGGCCCAGCCGACAGCTCGCGCATTTTGCCACAGCCCGCGGCTTTCCACTGGTCGCGGGCGGCGCTACAGGAGAAGTGGAAGACAGCGTCCGTCACTCTTACCACTGATGAAGGAAGCATAATTGTGCGTCGATGCGGAACGTGGATACCGAAGACAACAGAAAGGAAACTATTAGAGGAGTTTAAAATCGCATTAGAGCTATGGTTTCCAACGTTTCTGATTCCATTACCCCTGAGTGCAATCAGCTGTAATGATACTTTTACTTTTTAGCTTGAAGGGTTCCATTTGGGGTACAGGGTCGGTTAAATGTTGCTCAGTTGGCATAACACAAACTCTGAAAATGCTTATTCAGTACATTAGCAAACACAGGTGGGATCTTCTGCATGGCGATGGGAATTAAACCGCGGTAGAGTAGCCGAGTGGTCTAAGTCGCCTCGCTGCGCAGCGCGCGGTTGTTAGCCGTCGGGGGTTCGAGTACTCCCTGGGTCATGGGTGTGTGTGTGTGTGTGTGTTGTCCTTAGGTTAGTTTAGTAGTTTGTAAGCTAAGGACTGATGACCACGCAATTTGGTTCGATAGATCGGTTGCACAGTGGTAGAGTGCCCGACTACAAATCCAAAGGTCGTGGGTTCGATCCCCGCCAGGGCCTAGGATTTTTATCTGTCTCTTACCACTTCTTTCACCTCTGGCAGTATTGCTCATGTGAAAAATACCGAGTAGCACCGTGGTTCGGAACCCACACTAAACTGTAGGTCCCCCTATAACTGGCTGGGTATGTCAGGTCGGAGGAAGGCAACGGCATACCACCTCCAAACAGGACCATGCCTAGTAAAGCACTGTGGTGTTCTAAACCAATCTTCGGATTGTTGACTGCTTTACTTTTACTTACTAGATTTACAAACATTTGAACATTTGATAGGAATTCAAACACTCTTAGAGGATGATATTGCAGTTTTATTTACCTTAACCAGTTGCAACCTCTTCCATAACATATTTAAACTGTGTCAAAATCGTAACTTTCTTGTAGTACACAAAGTCTTATACATAGATGGCCGACACTAATGTATTCCCACAACGAAACTCTTGCTGTATATAAACAAAGTTCTCCGTACAGAAGAATGCTCAAGATAAGTTGGGTAGATCGCATAACTAATGAAGAGGTACTGAACAGAATTGGTGAGAAAAGGAATTTTTGGCATACCCTGACTAAAAGAAGGGATCGCTTGGTAGAACACATTCTTAGATATCGGGAATCGTAAATTTAGCATTGGAGGGAAGTGTGTGGGGTAAAAATCGCAGAGGGAGACCAAGAGACGCGTATAGTAAGCAGATTCAAGTGGATGTGGGTTGCCGTTCTTATGAGGAGATCAAAAGGCTTGCTCAGGATAGAGTAGAGTGGAGAGCTGCATCAAACCAGTCTCTGGACTGAAGACAATAACAACAACTCCGTACTTTACATCACATTACCAAATGAGTACTTAGTTTTACAACAACTTGTCCTCACAAACTGCTGCTCGTATTGTACCACAAAACTGCTCTGTTCTGCTCTGCCTTGCTGGCAGACGCCATACGGTTTAAATAGAAAAACATCTGCCTGTGACGTCACGTCAGGTGACTCTTCACAGGCTCACAAATATCTAACCTCCATGAAAATTACAATATTTCTGTCACTAAATGTTTCTCAGAATGATTTAATAAGAGCTTAGAAATTCGTTAATAATTTTCTAATGTATTTACAAGTAGTTATTAGCCTTCAATAAATAACAATAAAAACAAATTTTTATAAAATTACTATCTGCCCAAGTATTGGCAGTGTGTCCTATCTTTACAGCATAAGGGTCTTTGCCTCAAAACAACAACATCCTATGACATTTCGGACATGTGCGTTACGGCTGCAAGGATACACATTTTTATATGGCAAGTTAATACATTTCAAGGTAAGATTTCCTAAGTTTATAGTTAATACAAGAATTCCTATTGCGTTGGCGTGTGCAGATTTACGCAAAACAAAATATACGTTCCTTTAGTATTTAAATTTCGTAGGTAAACAAACTTTTACAATCCATATATCATACGTTACAACAAAATCTATCGTTTTGAATGAGACAAAAGTGCGAAAAAGTATGTAAAATACGTAACTGACAAGTTTGGTATGTTAAGAAAGTGATAGAACCCTGTGGATCGTTACAAGCTGGTGTTGTCGCCAAGATTAAAGTTAAATACCGTTATTGAAATTTAACAAACCGTGAAATATTGCAATGAATATTAATTTTGAAAAGTTAGAGACACTGAGAAAAACATGAAAGATTCCGCCATCAGTATTTAGCGGCAATAATAGTTAGAATAAAGGCAACACCAGAAAGCATCATTACAAAAGAAAGTGTTGGAATCTGTTTCTTACCTAGCAGGATAATACAGCGTGCATTGGAGTCATCACACTGGAGTCGAACCTGTACGAAATAATAAATTTCTTGTTTACTGTAAACTGATGCTTGATTGCATAAGTTTCGAATACTAAAGTTCCCTGCCCAGTTCAAATTACGATTGTTATTTAAAATTGCAAAATTATCTGTCTTCGTTTAAAGAAAAGAAGAATTACTGCAGGCATTCAAACAAAATTCAAAACACTATATGTGCGTAATTGAAATCTGTGTCAGGATTGTTCTTCCGCAATAGCGAAGCAATTTACAACAATGGCACAGCTTCATTTTATGAATTATGCCGGAAACAAAGATTAAAAACAAATGAGAAATGGGGAACGAATTTTTTTATACTAAATATTAATTTCAATTGAACTGTGGTATTTATTACAATTAACAAATGAAATGTTCAGACTTATATAGTCAATGTGTAGAGACCAAAAGATAGACGTCCGATCTGTTCAACAGTAAGAAGACGAAAGATGACAAGCGATTCCGTTTTATCCCCAGCTCGTTCAAAAAATTTGAAAGTCTCTTATGAACAAAATAATCAGAGATTTACTGGCAGAGAGAACGGATGCTAGCGACAAGCGTCTCAGATATAATTGTAATTAAAAAAAATTAAATGCTATACAGCTATTGGCTGTTACCACTCTCCCCCCCCCCCCCTCCTCCTCCACTCCCTGCCATTCCTCTGTCATCATCGTAACTAATATTACAAAAACCAGTCTTGATCGCATAAATTAACAGTTTTAATTAACCGGTTTCGACCTGATGTAGAGCGATATGAAATGGAACGAGCATGTAAGGACAGTTGTGAGTAAGGCGGACAGCAGACTTCGGTTTATTGGGAGAATTTTGGGAAGATGTACTTCACCTGTAAAGGAGACCGCGTATAAAACGCTTGTACGACCACGTCTTGAGTATTGCTCAAGTATTTGGGACCCACAGCAGATCGGTTTAAAGGAAGACATAGAGGCGGTTCAGAGACGAGCGGCTAGATTTGTTACCGGTAGGTTCGACCAATGCGCGAGTGTCACGGAAATGCTCCGGCAACTCAATTGGGGATCGCTGGAAGAAAGACGACGTTCTTTTCGTGAATTTCTGTTAAGTAAATTTAGAGGGCCGGAATTTGAAGCTGAGTGTAGTACGATCTTGCTGCCGCCTACTTACATTTCGCGTAAAGATCACAAAGACAAGATAAGAGAAATTAGGGCTCGTACGGAGGCATATAGGCATTCTTTTTTTCCTCGTTCAATTTGGGAGTGGAATAGGAAAGGAAATGCCTAGTAGTGGTACAGTGTACCCTCCGCCACGCACCTTACGGTGAATTGCGGAGTATGTATGTAGATGTAGATGTAGATCTTCGGAATAACAAGTAGCCCATGTGGCCAGTGCTGTACTCGGCTAGGCTGGGCTGTCCTGGGCTGTTCTGCTGTCAGCTGGTAACTGTTACCTAGAGAACAGCCCAGGACAGCCCAGCATAGCCGAGTACAGCACTGGCCACATGGGCTACTTGTTATTCCGAAGATGACCTACGTCATGTAGAAACCGGTAAATAGAAACTGTTAATTTTTGCGATCAAGACTGTTTTTTGTAATATTAATCATACAAAATAGATCACTGTTTTTCTCCTCTGACAATGTTGTGAAAATTAATCAACGTAACTGCCTAGCGGAATTTTAGAATGAAAAAGAATTTACCTTTGGGCGGCTCTTCACTCCGAAACGTCTGGAAAGTTCCCTTGATGAGAACCCCTCCTGACACAAAGTAGAGATGGACCGTGCGTGAACGTACTGTTCGAAAGAAACGGTTTACAAAAGTGAACTGAAGAACCGAGAACCGTCAAACGATCAACAGTCGTTCACTTAGGTGCTCCTAGTCGGTCCCAGTCCGGAAAGTCGAACGGTAGCGACGACATCTAGTTCCGACTGCCGCGTCACCGCTCCAGTTCCAGGCAGGCCGTGCGGCCGGTCCCGTTCCGGTCACTACTTCAGTTCCAACTCACTGCTCCGTATCGAACTGTCATCAGTTCTGTTCATTGTGCTCGTCTATTCTCATTGTGTTTCAGACGCGTTTTGAACTATGTACTGGTTCTTCCCGTATTCGGTTTAACGTACATCACCAGTCATTTATATTTTACGGGTATGTTTAATTGGCAGAACACTTAGAAGATGCAACAGTTCTACTAAAGAAACTGCCCACACTACACTTGAGCGTCCTATTTTGGAGTATTGCTGCGCAAAGTGGGAACCACACCAGATGGGACTGACGGACGATTTAGAGAAAATTCAGAGAAGGCCAGATCTTTTTCTATCATCGCGATGTAGGAGGGAGAGTGTCACGGAAATGATGGACGAATTGAGGTGGAATTAATTAAAAGGAAGGTGTTATTTGTTGCGGCAAGATTTATTTGCGCAATTTTTGTCACCATCTTTCTCTTCTGAATGCGAACATATATTGTTAGCACCCACCTACATATGGAGACATGATCATTATCATAAAAGAAAAGAAGATTTAGGTGTTACCTTTTCCTGAGATCTATTAAAGAATGTAATCATAAAGAAATATTATAAAAATGGTTCGATGAACCCTCTGTGATGCACTTCAATGTGAGTTTATCGATGTAGACGTAGAACGGTGCTAGTGTCTGAAATCGCGTCCAGGTCCTGGAAAATACACTTTGGGACACTCCAATATATGCAGCCACTTCTCTCTCCGTCGGTCCCGCTTCCAACTTTCCTATGGCTCTCTATGCCATAGCTTCGGGCAAGTCACGTTGTTGTTGCATTGCTCTACCTGCTCACTACACTATTGAACCCACTTGTGTAATTCGTTCGGTAGAGTAAACACAAGTCAACACCAACCCCTCTGCAGCAATTTCTGTAATTACTACTATCTCCGTTGTCGTAATGTTGTAGTCTCCACTCCGTGAATTGTTTGTAGAGCTTATGGGACTCCCTAAACTAACAAATTACTTATGTACTAGCTTATACTAAAGGCGACACAAACTTTCTTGCCCGAGGGGGGGGGGGGGGATTCGAACCCCCCGACAGCAGCGGCCGTGCAGACCGTGACTGGCACTCCGTAGAACCGACAGAAATACATCGAACCATTTTAGTTCATTCTGCCGATAACAGTACTTCAGAACCTAGATATCTCAACTGATACTCTTAATTGATTTGACCAGTGAATTCCCCAGGCTGCATCTGCCGTCATAAAACTAAAACTTAAGTCGTCTTTCGAGATGTACTATTTTTAGGGCGTGTATTTTACTCATTCGCCGACATTGCGGAACCGTATCCAACGTCTTCCGGTAGTGAAGAAACAATATCATCTGCTTTCGGTAATAGTGTTGTCAGGCAAATTGTCTGAATGCTCAGGTAAAGTTTTCCGTCCTGGAGAAGTCGCAAGGCAGGAGCTAGGGAGAGGACCGCCGCGAGATGAGACCCGTCATGTTTGAATTGCGCAGGCGCGGAGGAGGTGTCGGGTGTGAGCGCTCGCACAAAGAGCGCAGCTGACCTCCTCTCCCCCTCCTCAGGGGGTCGCCGGGTCACGCGCGACAAGTGGCAGGCCGCCGGCTCCTCCCACGCACGCCGGCGTGCACGCGCGGACTGGCCCGCTCGCTTTCCGGCCGTCACAGCATTCACATTCTGCGTAGACATCTGCTTCTACACTAGTGTCGATTTACGGCCGATACCCGATTCGATTAATCGGCAATTGCCCTCGACGTCGGGGGAAGCCGAAGATTGAATAGCAACTGTCCTCAAAAATTATGAACTGCTACAAAGATAACGATCCATTGACCCACAGTCAACACTACTGTTATCAAATTCCCGGGAATTTAAAACCGAGGAAATATTCCCAGGGAATATTGCCGGCAATATTCCCAAAATTCATAAATTCCCAGGAATTCGTGATTAATTAGCCAGATAGCTCAGTAAAAGTTAATTTATAGGTTTAACCCTTTCCTCCCCGACGGGACTTAAAAGTCCCAGCCCATTTACAGCACCATAAAACAAAGTGGAAAATTATATTTGACGTGTATTGCTGACGGGACGTCAGGGTCCCTCTGGTGTATCGTGTGAAACACTCCCTGGCCGATATTTTTCAGTATCACTGCTCACAGTTCTACGTCTGTGTGCACGATTCCGTCAGGCGAGTTTTGTTTTCACTAAAAGACGCTGTTGTGTGCTCTCATGTTGGTAATTTTGTTTTCTACTGTTTTAGCTAATGGAAACTGATATTATTCAATGTCTAGAGCTCTTTCTATTTATATATTGTTCAAAACTGTGCCTGCAAGTTTTTAGTACTGACAGTGTGTCAAAGGCATTTTGTGCATGCTATTTTTGTAGTTTTCGTTGTTGCTAGGTGACAGTAATAAATGCTTGTAGTTTTCTTGTTTTACGAATTACTAAATATGAATACGGTTCAGGGCTAACTAATGTTTGCTTTTTTTCCGCTTCATACCAATATCTAAAATGGCAAATTGGTTTGGATTTTCCGCCGTATGCAAGACACCTGATTTTCTAATTGTTCCCAAACATGTTTCAGCACATATTGTGCTATCATCAGTGGGATGGTTTATTTTTTGTCCTTTTTACATTAGGCTACATAAAACTCCTTAAGTAGCCTACTTATTTGATGTTTTGGTACAAACTTGTCATGATTCTTTTCCTTTTCTGTTATAATTTGGTCGTTGCTGTTGGTTTGATTGCGTATGTCACTCGTTTTCCACGTTTTTCGTGCTATGCATTACACCAGTGGTAATATTCATACGCAAAATATTACCACTGGCGTAATGCATAGCACGAAAAACGTGGAAAACGAGTGACATACACAATCAAACCAACAGCAACGACCAAATTATAACAGAAAAGGAAAAGAATCATGACAAGTTTGTACCAAAACATCAAATAAGTAGGCTACTTAAGGAGTTTTATGTAGCCTAATGTAAAAAGGACAAAAAATAAACCATCCCACTGATGATAGCACAATATGTGCTGAAACATGTTTGGAACAATTAGAAAATCAGGTGTCTTGCATACGGCGGAAAATCCAAACCAATTTATCCAAGCAAGCACGGAAGAAAGAAGAACAGCAGCAACAAAAAGATGATTATCTAAAATGGCATTTCAATATAGAAAGTTTACTATCTGTTTCTTGATGGTAAATCCTTTTGTTAACAGAGATAAGCATTTCATAATGTCACCAAATTACATTATATTCTATTGAACTTTGAAGTCCATTTTTCAATTTTTTTTAATTTTTTTTTTTTTTTTTTTTTTTTTTTTTTGCGTCAAATAAGGAAAACAAAAATGTTTGAATATACTAATGTGTTTTTATTCACTCTGGTAGCAAAATAACCAAATATGAAGTTATATTCTCGAATATTTGATAGTTTGGGCAGGAAAGGGTTAAGGCACGAAGTATATAGTTAAATCAAACAGAAAAACTGAAATATATTTTAAGAATAAATTATAATTAAATATATTTCTTGGGAATTTATAATTTTTAATACGAAATCGCTCAAGTTAATAGTTAATGTGCTAATTGTGTTATTAAAATAAACACGAACACTCATATTTTGAAAAAAACATCATAACTGAACAAAAAGTGCAGCAAAATGGGCAGAATGCAAAATTTACGAGCCGCGGTGGAGTAGCGGAGCGGTCTAAAGCGTCTTACTGCGGAGCGCGCGGTTGCTCGCCGTGGAGGTTCGAGTCCTCCCTGGGGCATGGGTGTGTGTGTTGTCCTTAGGTTAGTTTACCTAGGTTTAAGTAGTTTGTAAGCTACGGACTGATGACCACGCAGTTTGGTCCGATAGATTTACAGACATTTGAACATTTTTTGAAAAGTTACGATTCGTATGTTTCCTAGTACTGCCAACCTCGAATTAATCAACCTTTAGAAAAATCGAATTTATAATATTGATATGCCATCTACTGAGTAGCTACTGTATACTAAAATACACAGGGAAGTTTGTTCATTCAATTTGTTAAGTTCCCTGTCGATGTTATTGATATTTTAGGCTGTAAAGTATATTTTAAACTGTTGCGAAATTTGTAAACATGTATGAAATGGCATTTCGGGGAAAATTAGCCGCGGTGGAGTAGCCGAGCGGTCTAAAGCGTCTCGCTGCGGAGCGCGCGGTTGCTCGCCGTGGAGGTTCGAGTCCTCCCTGGGGCATGGGTGTGTGTGTTGTCCTTAGGTTAGTTTACCTAGGTTTAAGTAGTTTGTAAGCTACGGACTGATGACCACGCAGTTTGGTCCGATAGATTTACAGACATTTGAACATGTTTTGAAAATTTACGATTCATATGTTTCCTAGTACTGCCAACCTCGAATTAATCAACCTTTAGAAAAATCGAATTTATAATATTGATATGCCATCTACTGAGTAGCTACTGTATACTAAAATACACAGGGAAGTTTGTTTATTCAATTTGTTAAGTTTCCTGTCGATGTTATTGATATTTTAGGCTGTAAAGTATTTTAAACTGTTGCGAAATTTGTAAACATTAGTCAATGAAATGGCATTTCGGGGAAAATTAGCCGCGGTGGAGTAGCCGAGCGGTCTAAAGCGTCTCGCTGCGGAGCGCGCGGTTGCTCGCCGTGGAGGTTCGAGTCCTTCCTGGGGCATGGGTGTGTGTGTTGTCCTTAGGTTAGTTTACCTAGGTTTAAGTAGTTTGTAAGCTACGGACTGATGACCACGCAGTTTGGTCCGATAGATCTACAAACATTTGAACATTTTGGGGAAAATTATGCAAATAAACTGGCCGAGATTAATGATTTACCTGGAAATACAAGTGATTTTATTAACATAGAACAACGTAAAACAACTAACGATTCTAAAACTGAAATAATTACCGATATTTTAGAAAATAAATTTTTATAAATTATGATTCATGGTAGGAATTGAGGAGTCTTTGAATTCTGAAAGTGAAACATCTCTAGTTATTCGTTTGGAATAATTTAAAAAATACCCTAGATGACAGCCGGTTGAGAATTACGCATTCAGAGAAATATTTTATAAATTTAGGTTTCATTCAGAGAAACGTGGGGTTGCCATAGCAAATATTTTAAATGATTTTTTCCGTGAGACTTAAAGTAAATTATTTTCTGAATGGAATGATAAATGATAAATCTTGGATTAAAATGTGTGAATTTGCTTAGTTAATCTAGTTATAAGCTTCTTTAACTGAAACTTCCTGGCAGATTAAAATTGTGTGCCGGAACCGGGACTCGAACCTCTGAGGCGAGGTACTGGCGGAAGTAAAGTTGTGAGGCGGCATCGTGAGTCGTGTCGGGATAGCACAGTCGGTAGTGCGCTTGCCCGCGAAAGGCAAAGGTCCCAGGTTCGAGTTCCGGTTCCGGCACACAATTTTAATCTGCCAGGAAGTTTCATATCAGCGCACACTCCGCTGCAGAGTGAAAGTTTCATTCTAGCTTCTTTAACTGTTAATAAATATTAAAACTTTCAGAATCTAAAATTTTTCATATTTTCCCAATTTTTTTCGATCTTCCCTGGCCAAAGAAATATTACCGGCAAAATTCCCATTTTATAAGCTCCTTCCCACTGGGAATATTCCCGGCCCACATCATTAGTCAGCACGAATTCAGAAAGTATCGTTCTTGTGAAACACATGATGTAGTGAGTGCTATCGATAACGGATCAAAAATCGATTCCATATGTCTAGACTTCCGAAAGGTTTTTGACCTCACAAGCATCTTGTAATCAAATTGCGTGCTTATGGAATATCTCCACAGTTCTGCGATTGGAATCATGATTTCCTATTAGAAAGACACAGTATATTGTTATCGACGGTAAGACATTGAGTTGAAACTAAGTGATATCTGGCGTTACCCAGGGAAGTGTTAAGGGCCCCTTCTGTTCCTTAAACTATTTGCGAAATAACATGAGCAGCTCTCTAGGACTGTTCGCGGATGATGCTGTAATTTATGGGTTAGGAAAGTCGCCAGAAGATCAAAAGCAACTTCAAAATGTCACATATTTTTGGAAAGACTTTTGTTTCACTTTTTGGGATAAAAGTACTCTTATTTAAATTTATATATAAAAACAGTCTAGAGCTCAATGATTTTATTTTGATCAACTAGTTTCGGTCCTTTTTTTCGGACCATCTTCAGGATTGTAACTCCATTGATGTCGTGGAGCTGATTTAGATAAGATTTCTGCATGGTGCAAAACTTGGCGGTTGACGCTGAATAATGTAAAGTGTGTAGTCATCCACATGTACAGTAAAAGAAATCCGCTACACTTAATTTAAACCATAAATCAGTCAAATCTACAGGCCGTAAACTCAACTAAATACCTAGGGATTACAGTAACGAACAACTTAAATTGGAAAGAACGTAAGAAAATATTGTAGGAAAGGCGAACCAGAGGCTACGTTTCATTGACAGAACACTTAGAAGATGTAACAGTTCTACTAAAGAAACTGCCTACACTACACATTACACTACACTACACCTTTTTTGGAGTATTGCTGCACATTATGGGATCCCCACTAACAGGGACTGACGGACGATTTAGGTAAAGTTCAGAGAAGGGCAACTCGTTTGTGTTATCGCGATGTACTGGAGAGAGTTTCACGGAAATGCTACATGAGATGGGATGGAAATCATTAAAGGAAAGGCAGTGTTCCTTACGAACATATTTTGTTAGCACCCTCCTGCATAGGGAGGGTGCAAAAAAATAAGAGAAATGAGATCGAGATTGGAAAGTATTGGGTGCTCCTTTTTCCTGTGCGTTTTAGAAAATGGAACGGTAGAGAAATATCATAAAAGTGGTTTGATGAACCCTCTGCCATGCAGCGCATTGTGAGTTGTAGCGTGTTTATGTAGATGTGCCAAGGCGGCGCGGGAGTGGTAGCGCGCTCTATAGCCCCTTTCAACCCTTTCAGACCCTCTGGCTACAACTGTGTACATAACTTTTACAGTGTCTAAGATAGATCAGAAACATTTTTTCTCAATTGAAACAACATGTATATGACTATGAGTGTTCAACCTTTTCATCTTGCTCACTTACTGTCAAATGCGGAAGATCAATATAAAAATACCAAGTAATCAGTGTTGCACTGCGCACCAGCTTGTGAACTCCAAAGAACACGCAGGTTCTGGGTTACTTGTATTCCACTATACAACTGGAAAGTAGCAGTAATTATTTTGCATGGCAACTATTGAATCATCACTTTATTTAGTTCAAAAATTAGTTCTACAAAATTAATTATTTTAGTTCATAATAAGAAGCCTTGCTTTTCAGCATATGCAATTTTGTAGTATGTAAATGGATGCATACAACAGCGTAAATCTTGCATCTAAAATCATTAAAAATCTAAATTAAGAAGAATACAACAAAAAGAATAATTTTCTTCCTCTAGAAAAAAAAATCAGGATCGAGTTTGTGGTCAGAATTCACTACTGTAAGTGCGCGCACCTTTCTTGCTCGCGTGTAAATCGGCAGCCAACGCCATTGTGGGAGCTTCTATGACTTTAATGATCTATAGATTGTACCAAGTATGGAGTTTCCGAGCGTGCTGGACAATGCGCATGCGCAGAAGCAAGCAACTGTAGTGGTGTCTGCAAAGAGGTTAGATTCTCATTGGTGTTTGATAACATCGGAAGTTAACCTATTCTGATCTCGTTTATTCATATTAGAGAAATGCTTTCGCAGTTCTTAAACTGTATTGTGTTGTTCGCTTTGTGTTCTCATCACCCCAAAAAGAATCCACCACAGCCTAGTACTCGTTCTTCTTCTAGGGTTCTCATACTAAAGAGACGAACTATCTTCAAACAGAAAGATATTTACGTTCAACAGAATTATTAGATGAGAAAATTATTTTCATGTACATTTGTCCGTTAGCAAATAAAATAAGACATGAAAACTGACGAAAGAAGGCGCTTTTAACTGTCTTTCGATACTGTCTTATGTGTTTGCAAGTATAAATTTTCTTCAGCAAATAAATATATACCTTTTGAAATATTTGGACGATACTTTTCGAATTTTCAACGTTATCAATAGTGTACAGAATTTACCATATGGAATTCGACGATAAAATTAAGTATACATTACCCTTTTGTCATTAATTAACTTAATTTTCATTTCCTGCTCCTGCATAAAAAGTGCCCTCATAACTTCACTTCATCATTTAGATGCGAAACCACACAGCACACAGCTCTACAGTTTTGATGTTAACGTCTAAAAGAAAACTACCACTCGAGACAGAAGAGACTCAGGATCGGAATAACACACCAGGACGCTGCAGTAGTCACACTCGTCTATAGTAGTCAACTAAGACAAAAAAAAGTCGATCGTGTAAAAGGGCGTTGATGTCTCTTGCTGAGGAGTGCGCGTCTGTCTCCCGTTGGACGTTCGAGTCCTCCCTCGGGATGGGTTTGTGTGTTGTCCTTAGCATAAGTTATTTAATGTATGTCTAGCGACTGATAACAACTGCACGGTTTGATCCCAAAGTTTTACAAATATTTAATAAACCAAGAAATTCCGTTCAAGATTGACCAAATGTGAATAAAATAATGATTTTATATGATATAAACGATTTAATTTGATTCAGAATGATATTTTCACTCTGCAGCGGAGTGTGCGCTGATATGATACTTGCTGGCAGATTAAAACTGTGTGCAGAAGAACTTCTGTGAAGTTTGGAAAGTAGGAGGCGAGGCACTGGCGGAAGTAAAGCTGAGAGAACAGTCCGCGAAGCCTGACAGGATAGCTCAGTCGGTAGAGCGCTTGCCCGAGAAAGGCATAGTTTCCAGTTCAAATCCCGTTTCCGCACACAGCCTTAATCTGCTAGGAAGTTTCAATTTTATTGGGATGATTAAAATTACCTTGCGACTTGTCAGAAATAAAAACACTTCGAAATAATATAAATTATATAAACCTATTTATTTACTTAAACCAAAAGTACTTCAACAATTGCAATTGGAAGAAAACTATAAAAAAAATACAAATTATATTGTGTAAGCAAATGTAGGCCAAACAAGTTACTTTAAAATAATTGAATTTTATTTCGATCACCTTTACGGTTGTCTTCATCAGAAATAAAAGAACAACATGAGGCGTTTGCACTTAGAGTGCTCATGTTGTATACAGTTAAATATAAAATATATTAGCTGCTTAGCAGTCTGAGCAATAAAAATGTACTGTCTGGCCGCTATGGGCTACCGATGTGTCAAAGCGGCATCAGACTGTCCACAACGTTAACTTACGGCATGAGCAACGAGGGTGTCTATTCTCTTCTTTCGAAAATCAAATGTTTGTAATTCTATGCTACCAAACTACGTTGATCATCATTACCTTGACTTACAAAATACGTATACTAAGTTAAACTAACCTAAGGACACACACATCCATGCTCGATGGAGGATTCAAACCTCTGACGCGGGAGGCCGCGAGATCCATAACGTGGCGCTCCAGACCGCTAGGCTGCTCCCGTGCGGCCTCAACCTTCGGGCGCTCTGAAGTGTAACGGCGAACCACGTTTATCGTTACGCGTAGGTATTCGTCAGTGGCAGGATCTCAGCATACCTACACCATTATTTACCATTTCTAGACATTGCCGCTAATATTGGTTGGGAAACAAAATTGTATTCACCAAAGAAAATTTCGCGTTCAACCTTCGATGTGTGAGGAATCGATTTGTTGAGTTGACATACAGGGAGGGGATCCGGCCTGTACGTAAGGAACTGACTTCTTGCAGGGTGTTATGTCGAAAACACTGTGATATGGGTGAGACAAATGATAAGGAAAATTGACATTTATTATAATCTGATACAAAAGTCATCAAATTAGGAAACGATAAAGATAGCATCTATGTAGATTGCTTATCATTCGCGGATGACATTGCTCTGATCACAGACACACCGGAGAATGCAAGAATCCAAATAGAAAATCTAATTGAGCAAAGACACAGTTTATAACTAATGTAAAATATTGCCCAGAGGAATTACTCATAAATCAAAACAAAATGAAGAAATTTAATTCATTTAAACATTTAGGTGAGTGGCTATGCATAAACAATAATGAGAAAGAAAGTCTATAAGAAAGAGTAAAAAAGATGAACATAGCATTCCAGACCACCAGAAACATATACAAGAATAAGGCATTATCATGGGACACCAAAATTAAACCTATAGCACAGTGGTGAAAACAGAGTCTCTGTATGGTACAGAAATACTAAAGCTAGTCCAAATAAGAGGGATCAATACACTCATGAAAATGGAAAAGAGACTGATGAGAAGCATACTCGGTCCAAGGATAACAGGAACAGAATATAAAAGAGCACGATCCAACAAAGAAATCTACTAACATGTACAGAACCTAATACATACCATGCGGTAAAGAAGAATGTCATTCTTTGGACATTTGGCGAGAATGGAAAATGACAGACTGACAAATTGCTGTTCGTTAGTCTCGCTAAAACTCGAGAACGACTGAACCGATTTGGCTCATTTTAGTCTACAAATATTCGTGTAAGTCCAGGGAAGGATTAAACGATGATAAAATATGAAAAAGTTGCCCAGGAAAAGATGAAAATCGGGAAAAACTAAAACAGCTTTTTCCAGTGAGCTATCAATACCGTTCGTCCAATTGCAATAAAATTTTGTACATTTCATGTTGAAAGCAAGATGAAGGTTTGCATTAAATAAAAATTTGGAAAAGTCGTCCGGAAAGTAGGAAAATTTAGTAAAAACCGAAAGCTATTTTTTTCTATGAATAAAAATAAATTGCCACATGGTCGTAAGAGCATCACTTGAGTATGGCTTGACTGGACAATGTTTGCATGAAATAAATTTTTTGGAAAATCTACAGGAAAATTGTAAAATTTGATAAAAACTGAAAGTGCGTTTTTCAATGTGTTTTTATTCAATTCAGCACTATTACTGACTTTCGCCCGACGGAGAGGGGTTATTATTATTATTATTATTATTATTATTATTATTATTATTATTATTATTATTTATTCATTATGGTCTTGGGAAAGTTTTCAGTAAAAGAAAAAAAGGACACTTACAAAGGAAAGTCGAAAAATTCGAAACAAGTTCCTTTTTCAAAGTGTTTCTAAATGTACTCAACACTATAAGTTGAGAACCGTTCATCCGATAGCGATAAAATTTTGATTATTTGATCTTCAACGAAAGATGGACGTTCTTGTGAACTAAAAATTTGAGAAAGTTACCCGAAAACTTTGAAAATTTGCGAGAAACTGAAAGAGCTTTTTTCAATGGGATATCAATATCATTTGTCTGATTGTGATAAAATTTGCATATTTGACGTTCAAAGCAAGAGTAACGTTCTCATGAAATAAAAATTTGGAACATTCAGAAAAAAATAGAAAGAGATATTCTATATAATATCAGTACCATTTATTTTTTCCATATCTTATCACCGTTTAAACCTTCCCGAACTTCCACGAATAAGACATGAACATTATCCTGCACATGTGTGCGTGATTTGCCCACTCTTTCCGCCAATTATCGAGCCGATATTTAGACTATCTGATGATGGCTTCATAAAGCTACTGCATTTAAATTAATATGGTTTATTTTAAGAGGTGAGTGATACGAATTCACGGGGTTATCTAGTCTTTAATAAAATAATGACGCTTAAAGGACAACCAGTGAAGTTTACAGAGACTTTAAATGACCTCAAAGAAGCAAACTCGACATAGTGGACACACACAACAGAAACTTATACAGGAACAAAGTTCAGAAAGCGATCTTCAGGGAAGAATAAGAGAGAAAAAGAAAGCAGCCTCACAGCATCGAGGAGCTCCGAAGGCAGAGATCAGAACGCATGAAATTAATGTGGACAGAAAGGAAGAAGCAAGAAAGCGAAAATTAATGTATTGATTTAACATGCTCTGTAAAAGTGGCATTCGAATAAATAATAATAGTTTACACACAACGAGGTGAACATGGCTGCGTTTCCCCCTGTCTTTGTCCATCTCCTCCTCCCATCCTCTCTCTGTGCCTTTGCACCCTCCTCCACTCCATCTCTTTCTGTCCACCTCCTCATCCGCCAGCTGCCCATGCCATCACCCCACCTCTGCCCATACCTCTGCAGTCAGGCACATCCGGCGTCCATATAATGAAGTATGTAACGAGTTCGGTTGGCATCAATCTAGGAGCTAAAGAAATTTCTATATTTGGAACCACGAACGATGGCGGACGAGGTTGGGGTTGGTCAGCGCATCTACGTTACGCATTCGTCGACAGCCAATAAGCTTTGAGTAGTGTTATGAACTAGAGTCCGACCGAATTTTTTTTTTTTTTTTTTTTTTTTTTTTTTTTTTTTTTTTTTTTTTTTTTGCCAAAACCGAAACCGTAGCCGAATATTTGTCTCCTCCTCTTTTGGTTTCGGCCGATACCGAAACAATAACGGAAACTTACGTAATTAAGTTAAAGTTTCTGTATATTTACGTTACACCACAAATAGCCTCCCTGTACTAAGCCTTCTTGAGTGCGTGTAAGCCTACTCAGGAGTCCGTAGAAGATGAAATGGGAGGCGAACAGGTTTAGACAAAGCGACGGTACTTTATTAAAGTAAGTCCAAAGTGGATTCTTTTCTCCTTCTTGTGACGTTTTCTACCTATAAAACAACAATTAAAATAAGTTGGACAACAAGTAAAATGAATTCGATACTGTGGAGCAGAGCCGTGCAGCGCGCCACTTTTACCCGCCCGAGCTCGCCTGCGCCCGGCCGCTGCGCTCTGCTGCCCGCACCGCGGGTAGTCGAGCTCCACTGCACCGCTATACACAGCGAGCGAGCTGCGATGCGCCGTCGAGTCCCGACACTTGCCGGGTGAGCGGGTACCCGCCGGGCCCGTGCAACAGCGCTACACAAGGCGCTGCGAGCGGGGGAATGCAGTCAGTTCTGAGCAAGACGTTGTAATACAGCGTAGGCTTCACGCTCCTTTTGTGTTACCTGCATAGCAATTTATAAGTTATCGATCGTTATGTCTGAAATAAATAGCGAACAGGACAGATCGTACCAACGTGCAAGAAGTAGACGATCCGAGAAAGAAAAAAAAAAAGACCTTTCCAGGAAACTCGCGTTTAAAGATATCTGGAGACAGCATTGTATGGGAGTATTTTATGTTGATTCTAGGTAATGAAAATAAAACTGTGGGTTTTGCAGAGTGTAATGGCTGCCGTAAATTATTGTCGTTCCGTGATGGCAGTACCACTACGCTGTTATGGCACCTGAATAGCTGCAAAGCTTATCTGAGTACTGATTTGAACGGTTGTAGCAATAATCCAGGGTCAGCAAAATCTTTTGTGCTGGAGAAATAAGTAAGAATGTGTGCAATAGATTTGCGGTCCTTCAGCACAGTTGCGGGAGAAGGATTTCGAGACCTCGCACAGACTTTGATGGAGATAGAAGCACAGTGCCCCACTGCAAGTGCCAAAGACATTCTTCCTCATCCTCCAACAGTTTCTAGGAACGCAAAAAGAATAGCAGACGAATACAATTCGCAGACTACTGGCTTTTTAAAAGATTTCCTGTTTACCTTGGCAGAATTTTAGCTAGATTATTAGTTGGACAACCTTGAACAAAATTAAATATCACATCATCGTAGGGCATATAATTTTTTGTCACATACATGAAATACGTAGATTTACTAGCAACAAGGGACTGAAGAGATTTAAGGAATAATCTTGTTCTTTATGTTAGAGCCATCACTTAGTTTAACATGAAGTGAAAGTGAAACACAGTGTAAGTAAGTACTGAGCAAAGTATAAAACTACCTACAAATTTGCTGGAGCCGGCTAACGCGAAGCCAACGACTTTCAACATGTTTAATATTTCAGGCGCGAGCCGATTCGGCTACCGTTTTGCTTCTGCACCACAAAATTGGACGTTCTGCTCTTACCAGGTGCATTAATGCGCACGTCTACTTTTTTTTTCTCGCAACTGATAGTACACTGACAATTAAGTCAGTGAGGAAATATCCCAAGTGTTTACAAGATATACGAGAGACTGTCCAGCGATACAAAACTGATAACTGCGACCTTGAATGTCACCTCTCGAATAGTGGTGACTCCCTTGGCGCTGCAGCTACAAAATGTTCAAATGTTTGTAAATCTATCGGACCAACCTGTGTGGTCATCAGTCCGTAGCTTACAAACTACTTAAACCTAGGTAAACTAATATAAGGACAACACACACACACACACATGCCCCAGGGAGGACTCGAACCTCCACAGCGAGCAACCGCGCGCTCCGCAACGAGACGCTTTAGACCGCTCGGCTACTCCACCGCGGCTGTGTTTCAGCTACCCCCAGCCAAAGGGAAAAGGGGGAAATATAAAATAAAGTAAAACGACAACAATGGTCCACACGCCTGATCGTGGAACAGTAATTATTTTACTTTCCTTGGAGTGGTTAAGCGTAAGCTGTATCTTCTAACATTCTACCAGTTAATCGTTTCTAATGACCTCGATTGCAACTGATCGTTTGTTCTTACTTTTATTTATTTACTTATTTTTTTCTTAGCAGCAAGGAAACATCAAGTAATTTTGCGAAATGTCCACAGAAACGCTGTTCGAACACGCGCTGAATGCGTATACTTGCTAACGTAGCACTGATGCTGCTCATTAACTAGCAATTACTCATGATTTGAGACAGCTCTATTGCACTCGCGTTAATGTGTGTTCTAAAATGCATCGGTCAGTAAGCTGCCCAATATCTAACTTTTTCAATACATGATTTGTAAATGAAAAGTTTAATGCTTTGTTAGAAAGCTAAGTTGCTGTACTATCAGATGTCCTAAAATCAGATTTTTTAACCCTATAGTTTCTTCAGAATCGAGTGAAAAGCATTATGAAACTAAAAACTCACGCGGAATGAAACGCAGACATGTTACTTTTTCCAAGGAAAGTAAAGTTTGTAAGGAAAAACTAAGTTGATAAGCCGATGTGGGATGTTCGTTTGTAACGTCAACAGTTTTTACAGTGTGAAAATCGGAACAGTGTATTTCCCGCTAAGAGCGTAGCGGCTGGCGGGCGCGTGCCCCGGCTAGCAGCAGAGCGGCACGGGCGGCCGGGCGGACCGGCACTCTTCGGGTAGTCCGGGTACCCGCGCTGCCCGACACCGTCCGGAGGAGCTCGTGCCGGCAGGGCGGGCAGCGCGTGGCCAGGCCCGCCCGGGGGGCGTGGCTACGAGCCCGGGCGAGCAGCGCAGGCTCGCTGCACGCCTCTGCTGTGGAGTCTCGATTTTTTGAGTCTCGAAATTACAAGTTTCCCATAAATACGAGCGCCAGAAAACAAAACAACAACTGCGGGTACATTCTATCTTCACAGAAAAAGGTACTGCACCATTATAACGCGAAGTAAATAGCGAAAAGACGTTAAAACCTTTAGGCTGCCAATGTGAAAGACTATTTAAGAACTTTGTTTAAAAAAAGATCATATTTTTCTACACGTGTATTCTTCTTTTTCACATCGATAGTTCGATGTCATCCCGGTCTCGTTCACCTCGAATCAACGAGATTATTGCATAGCTACACAAATTCCACAGTCCTGCATACCTTCTTGTAGGAAGGTAGTCTTTAGTATTTACATACACAAAAAATATGTGCAGAAAGTAATCATTTGTTTACTTGCATAAGTACCCTTTACGATTTTGTTCTTGCGAGCGCTAGCTTTGTATTGCCATCTTCACTACCGTTTTTTTTTTTTTTTTTTTTTTTTTTTTTTTTTCAATCGACAAACAACTTTACATATCTCTTTTTTTGGAATTTCTGAATACATAGCAGCTTCAATCAGTGCTGCGGTAAGTATTTAAAAAAATAAAGTCACAGTTGCCACTAACAGCGTAATTGTTGTCAGCATAAATTTGTGCAAACTGAACAGGAAAAGATGTGTGTCATAGGATGTTGTTGTTGTTATGGTCTTCAGTCCGGAGACTGGTTTGATGCAGCTCTCCACCCTACTCTATCCTGAGCAAGCCTTTTCATCTCCTCATAAGAACAGCAACCCACATCCACTTGAATCTGCTTACTATACGCGTCTCTTGGTCTCCCTCTGCGATTTTTACCCCGCACACTTCCCTCCAATGCAAAATTTACGATTCCCCGATGTCTAAGAATGTGTCCTACCAAGCGATCCCTTCTTTTAGTCAGGGTATGCCAAAAATTCCTTTTCTCACCAATTCTGTTCAGTACCTCTTCATTAGTCATGCGATCTACCCACCTAATCTTCAGCATTCTTCTGTAGCACCACATTTCAAAAGCCTCTATTCTCTTCCTGTCCACACTGCTTATCGTCCATGTTTCACTCCCATACAAGGCAACACTCCACACAAATGCCTTCAGAAAAGACTTACTTACACTTAAATTAAAATTCGATGTTAGCAAATTTCTCTTTTTCAAAAATGTTTTTCTTCCCATTGCCATTCTGCATTTTGTATCCTCTGTACTACGACCATCGCATGTTATTTTACTACCCAAGTAACAAAACTCATCTACCACCTTCATTGTTTCGTTACCTAATCTAATTCCTTCAGCATCGCCTGATTTTCTAAGACCGCATTCCATTATTTTCGTTTTAATCTTGTTAATGTTCATTTTATACGCTCTCTTCAACACACTGTCCATTCCATTCACCTGCTCTTCCAGGTCCTTTGCTGTCTCTGATAGAATTACGATGTCATCAGCAAAACGCAGTGTTTTTATTTCTTCCCCCTGAACTTTAATCCCTATTCCAAATTTTTCCTTGCTTTCCTTCACCGCTTGCTCGATGTACAAATTGAATAACATCGGAGAAAGGCTACAACCCTGTCTTACTCCCTTCCCAACTGATGCTTCCCTTTCGTGCCCTTCGAGTCTAATAACTGCGGTCTGGCTTTTGTACAAGTTGTAAATAACTCTCCTTTCCCTACATTTTACCCCTGCTGACTTCAGAATTTGAAAGAGTGTATTCCAGTCAACATTGTCAAATGCTTTCTCCAAATCTACAAAAGCTAAAAATGTAGGTTTACCTTTCCTTAATCTATCTTCTAAGATAAGACGTAAAGTGAGTATTGCCTCCCGGGTTCCTACGTTCCTCCTGAATCCAAACTGATCTTCCCCAAGGTCAGCTTCTACCAGCTTTTCCATTCTCCTGTAGATAATTCGTGTTAAAATTTTGCATCCATGACATATCAAACTGATGGTTCTGTAATTTTCACACCTGTCTGCGCCTGATTTCTTTGGAATGGGGATTATTACATTTTTCTTAAAGTCTGAGGGTATTTCGCCTGTCTCATACATCCTACACACCAGTTCAAATAGTCTTGTCATGGCTGGCTTTCCCAGAGACTTTAATAGCTCTGCGGGTAAGTCATCTACTCCTGGGGCCTTGTTCCGACCTAGGTCTTTCAAGGCTCTGTCAAATTCATCTCTCAGTGTAGTATCTCCTATTTCATCTTCATTTACTTCCTCTTCCCTTCCTACAACATCGTCTCTAAGTTGATTTCCTTTGTAGAGCTGCTCTATGTACTCTTTCCACCTTTCAGCTTTCCCTTCTTTGCTGAGAACTGGTTTCCCATCCGAGTTCTTGATATTCGTAGAGCTGCCCTTCCTGTCCCCAAACGTCTCCTTTATTTTCCTGTAGGCGGTATCTACTTTTCCCCTTCTTATACATTCTTCTACGGATTTGCTTTTGGCTTCTAGCCACTTCTGCTTAGCCATTTTGCTCTTCCTGTCAATCTCATTTTTAGTCGTCTGTACTCCATTTTGCCTGTTTCATTTACTGCATTTTTATATTTTCTCCTTTCATCTATTAAATTTAGTATTTCCTGTGATATCCAAGGATTTTTTGTTGGTCTTGCCTTCCTACCTATTTTGTCCTCTGCTGCCTTCACTATTTCGTCTCTCAATGATACCCATTCCTCTTCTACTGTTTTATTTCCCCCTGTTTCTGTCAATTGTTGCCTAAATCTCCCTCTGAAATTCTCCAGAACTTCACTTTCCTTCAATTTATCTAAGTCCCATCTCCTTATTTTCCTACCTTTCTGAAGTTTTTTCAGTTTCAGCCTACAATTCATGACTAACAAGTTATGGTCAGAGTCTATATCTGCCCCTGGGTATGTCTTGCAGTTTAGGACCTGGTTCCGGAATCTATGTCTTACCATTATAAAATCTATCTGATACCTTCCTGTGTCTCCTGGTCTCTTCCACGTATACAACCTTCTTTTGTGATTCTTAAACCACGTGTTTGTTATGATTAAATCATGTTCCGTGCAAAATTCTACCAGGCGACTTCCTCTTTCATTCCTCCTGCCCAGTCCATATTCACCTACTATTTTTCCTTCTCTCCCTTTTCCTACTACCGAATTCCAGTCTCCCATCACAATTAAGTTTTCCTCTCCCTTAACTGTCTGAATAATTTCCTCTAGCTCCTCATATATTTCTTCGATCTCCTCATCATCGGCAGAGATAGTTGGCATATAAACCTGTACTACTGTTGTCGGTGTTGGCTTCGTATCTATCTTGACAATGGTAACGCGATCACTGTGCTGCTCATAGTAGTTTACCCGCATTCCTATTTTCTTATTCATTATCAGTCCTACTCCTGTGATACCCCCAACTGATTTTGTATTTATAATCCTGTACTCACCTGACCAGAAATCCTGTTCATCCTGCCACCGAACTTCACTAATCCCCACTATATCCAACTTCAACCTATCCATTTCCCTTTTTAAATTTTCTAATTTTCCTACCCGATTAAGGGATCTAACATTCCACGCTCCGATCCGTAGAATGCCAGTATTGTCTTTCCTGATGACAACATCTTCCTGAGTAGTCCCCGCCCGGAGATCCGAATTGGGGAGTATTTTACCTCCGGAATATTTTACCCGAGAGGATGCCATCATCATATATTCATACAATAGAGCTGCATGTCCTCGGGAAATGTAACGGCTGTAGTTTCCCCTTGCTTTCAGCCGTTCGCAGTAGCTGTGTGGCAAAGCCACATTAGCTGATGTTACAAGGCCAGCTCAGTCAATCATTCAGACTGTTGCCCCTGTAACTATTGAAAAGGCTACTGCCCCTCTTCAGGAACCACACGTTTGTCTGGCCTCTCCACAGATACCCCTCCGCTGTGGTTGCACCTACGGTACGGCTATCTGCATTGTTGAGGCACGCAAGCCACCCCACTTCGGCAATGTCTGTGGTTGATGGGGATGGATCACAGGATGAATGTTACCTAAACCCGTAATGGTTATTAAAAAAGCTCCTCGCTATCAAGGAAACTTATTGTTAAAAGTTTACAGCATAACAATATGATAACCGGTTTCATTGCGTACAATACTGAATAAGTTACATTGTTATTAACGTGGTATATCACTGTAAGTTACGATTGCGTACATTGAGCTCAACAACAAAATACCCACAATTTTTACGCGGGAGAAGAAACTCCTAGCAGTTAAACGGCGCGCCGTCAGATGAGGTAAAGCGTTATTGTCGACTGAATCCACCCAGAACGCGACCGGACTTCATCAGTAAATTCAAAAAAGATAATTTCGGCCAAGCCGAAGATTCGGCTAATTTCTGGCCGAAACCGAAACTGCGGCCGAAACTAATATTTAGTCCGAAACTGGCCGTAACCGAAACCGAATATTCGGTCGGTCCTTATTTTGAACGCTCTGCTGCAACTGTCGTAGATATTGCCAAAATTAAACTTGATTGTAGTGAGTTATTCAGTGTATTCGGCTATTTGTTGCAAGTTGTCGTCGTTGATAGTGCTGGCGTGTAACAAAATTCTATCTAAGGAAGCGAGAGCCATTATTTGCGGGATATAAGTTTTCTTCAGTCAACATTGTCAAACGCTTTCTCCAAATCTACAAAAGCTTTGACAATGTTGACTGGAATACACTCTTTCAAATTCTGAAGTCAGCAGGGGTAAAATACAGGGAAAGGAGAGTTATTTATAACTTGTACAAAAGCCAGACCGCAGTTATTAGACTCGAAGAGCATGAAAGGAAAGCATCAGTTGGGAAGGGAGTAAGACAGGGTTGTAGCCTTTCTCCGATGTTATTCAATTTGTACATCGAGCAGGCGGTGAAGGAAAGCAAGGAAAAATTTGGAATAGGGATTAAAGTTCAGAGGGAAGAAATAAAAACATTGCGTTTTGCTTTTGACATTGTAATTCTGTCAGAGACAGCAAAGGACCTGGAAGAGCAGTTGAATGGAATAGACAGAGTGTTGAAGAGAGCGTATAAAATGAACATTAACAAGATTAAAACGAAAATAATGGAATGCGGTCTTAGAAAATCAGGCGATGCTGAAGGAATTAGATTAGGTAACGAAACAATGAAGGTGGTAGATGAGTTTTGTTACTTGGGTAGTAAAATAACATGCGATGGTCGCAGTACAGAGGATAAAAAATGCAGAATGGCAATGGGAAGAAAAACATTTTTGAAAAAGAGAAATTTGCTAACATCGAATATTAATTTAAGTGTAAGGAAGTCTTTTCTGAAGGCATTTGTGTTGAGTGTTGCCTTGTCGGAGTGAAACATGGACGATAAGCAATACGGACAGGAAGAGAATAGAGGCTTTTGAAATATGGTGCTACAGAAGAATGCTGAAGATTAGGTGGGTAGATAGCATAACTAATGAAGAGATACTGAACAGAATTGGTGAGAAAAGGATTTTTTGGCATACCTTGACTAAAAGAAGGGATAGCTTGATAGGACACATTCTAAGACATCGGGGAATCGTAAATTTAGCATTGGAGGGAAGTGTATGGGGTAAAAATCGCAGAAGGAGACCAAGAGACGCGTATAGTAAGCAGATTCAAGTGGATGTGGGTTGCCGTTCTTATGAGGAGATGAAAAGGCTTGCTCAGGATAGAGTAGGGTGGAGAGCTGCATCAAATCATTCTCCGGACTGAAGACCATAACAACAACAACAACAAGTTTTCTTCAAGCGCAAAGTACATGTATAGGCGTACTTCAACTGTCGCTTGAAACAGTCAAAGATTCTGTTGTTTAGATATGCGCGACCCACCATCGTTCATGGGTCCAAGTATAACATGTACGAACATGACAAATTGCACACATATATGTCTGATTCTCTGCTGATTTACACCTTACGTCTCCAGTGAGGATGTGAAATCTAACTATGCTATTTTACCGTGTGGATCGATGGCGAATTTCGCCCTGAAGTATAGTTTTGATGCAGCTCAATTCTAAAAACCTCTAATCCTCTAAACTATCTGCTAAAAGAGAGAATGTGAGTCACACATCCGAAAAATTGCTGCTCGTGTTAGACTAACAAAGAGAGGGTCTGACATATGGCTCACCGATTTAGATCGAATTTCGAAAGGACGTTCTATATTGAATGTAAAGAAAGACATGTTTCTGCTTTTTGTTACACAGCGATTTTCCAACATCAACTTTGACCTTGATTTTTTTTTTAAATGATTGTCTAGCATAAAGTCTGTTGTGACCTCGTCGCCTTTTGTTTAGTACTCTTCCCGGTCTGGTTGTCTATAAAGGTATCGGTACAGGATCCTTTGACATCTAAAACGTTGGTATAGTTAGTACTACAAGATATTTATTGACAAAGTTACAGTACTCAT
Organism: Locusta migratoria; assembly: GCA_026315105.1. Classification (NCBI taxonomy): domain Eukaryota; kingdom Metazoa; phylum Arthropoda; class Insecta; order Orthoptera; family Acrididae; genus Locusta; species Locusta migratoria. The sequence goes on along the minus strand of CM048749.1, from coordinate 141,418,639 downwards.
CTTTATAAAATAAGTCTGTTTCTTCTCTCTTCTCGTTTCTTGCATCGTCGTCTGTTTGATGCTAGCTTTGCTGTGACCTAGTTACTGCTAAGTTCGTAGCCGCGTTCTGGCTTAGTACTGTCCTAGTTCTGTCTTCGTAGCTGCCTAGTAACTGTCCGAGTTCTGAATAGTAACTGACGAGATCTCACTAGTAACTGTCGTATTTCCGAATAGTAACTGACAGCCGTCCAAACGTACGTAGGCCTAGATATAGCCGCTTGTAGAGGGCGCGCATCTTCGTTTTTATGCTAATCGAGGTGGGAAAGGAGCTTTATAAACAGATTCTTTACATGCCCCTTAATACAGTATACATGCTCGAAACCGCCAACTTCGACGAGTACTCCAACATATGACCACTTAGAACAACTATTAACAGTAAATGCTATTATCTTAAAAACTCAAGTTATAGGTAGATTTAGCCACACAACTACGTTTAATGGCATGCGTGAATCGTGCTTGCACATTTGCAATAGCCTTTTCTTTTTTCATTTGCAACTGGTATTCCTCCTTTAAAGCAGTTGTCATCGCAGTATATTCAAGTTTTCTCTTCTTTGATTCGTTATCCTCCATTTCCAGTTTATTTATTTATTTTTATTTTTATTTTTTTAATTTTTATTTTATTTTATTTTATTTATTATTATTATTTTTTTTTTTTTTTTTTTGCACTTAGGACGTTAACTGGACTTAGAGGTGTAATTTCTTTAATGGGAAATGTTTTGAGCCTGTGCGGTACATTTACTCTTTTTTCGCTGCACTTGTGGAATGACATTGCTTCTAGGTACCTAACCTAGTTCGGCGATATCTGCATCTAGAGGCATTATGGAGAGTGATGTTCTGGATTGGAAGAAATATGTTTCTCCTGCTTTAATGTAGCTCTTCTGTATAATACTTATATCGTCCTTGTGGCATCAGTATTACGAATTCCCAAGTAATTTACAGGTAGCCAGTTGAAACTAAAATCTGATAGAACATAATGTATAAGCTTTTTTCGGTCTTTAGTGTCTGTGACCACCCCTTTGAACCACAGACATTGCCGAGGTGGGGTGGCTTGCGTGCCTCAACGATACAAATAGCCGAACCGTAGTTACAACCACAGCGGAGGGTATCTGTGGAGAGGCCAGACAAAAAAGTGGTTCCTGAAGAGGGTCAGCAGTCTTTTCAGTAGTTAAAGGGGCAACAGTCTGGATGATTGACTGAGCTGGCCATGTAACATCATCTAACGTGGCTTTGGCATGCAGTTACTGCGAACGCCTGAAAGCAAGGGGAAACTACAGCCGTTACTTTTACCGAGGACATGCAGCTCTACTGTATGACTATATGATGATGCGTCTTCTTGGGTAAAATATTCCGGAGGTAAAACAGTCCCCCATTCGGATCTCCGGGCGGGGACTACTCAGGAGAATGTCGTCATCAAGAAAAACAAAACAGGCATTCTACGGGTCCGAGCGTGGAATGTTCTAACCCGTAATCGCTTAGGCAAGATAAATGGATAGGTTAAAGTTAGATATGGTAGTGAAGTTCGGTGGCAGGATAAACAGGATTTCTAGTCAGGTCAGTACAGGGTTATAATATAAATACAAAATCAGTTGGTGGTAACGCAGGAGTAGGTCTGATAATGAATAAGAAAATAGGAATGCCGCGGTGGAGTAGCCGTGCGGTCTAAAGCACCTCGCTGCGGAGCGCGCGGTTGCTCGCCGTGGAGGTTCGAGTCCTCCCTGTGGCATGGGTGTGTGCTTTTGTCCGTAGGTTAGTTTACCTAGGTTTAAGTAGTTTGTAAGCTACGGACTGATGACCACGCAGTTTGGTCCGATAGATTTACAGACATTTGCACATTTTGAAAATAGGAATGAGGGTAAGTTACTATGAACAGCATAGTGAACGCATTATCGTAGCAAAGATAGACACGAAGCCAACACAGACCACAATGGTGTAAGTTTATATGCCAATTAGCATGGCCGATGATGAGGATACCGAAGAAATGTATGAGGAGATAAAGGAAATCATTCAGAAAATTAAGGGAGACGAAAATTTGATTGTGATGGGAGACTGGAACTCGGTAGTAGGAAAGGGAAGAGAAGGAAATGAAGTAGGTGAATATCGGTTGGGAAAAAGGAATGAAAGAGGAGATCACTTGGTGGAATTTTGCGCAGTGCACAATTTAATGATCACCAACACTTAGTTCAAATAATTAAGTCTAGATCGCAATTTGTTGCGTTTATTGCTGGCAACCGGTTTCGGTTCTATAGAACCATCTTCAGAAAAAAAAAAAAAAAAAAAAAAAAAAAAAAAAAAAAAAAAAAAAAAAAAAAAAGGCTTTCAAAAATTACTTGGTTCAAACTTCATGAAAGAAGGCTGTATACGTGGAAGAGACCAGGTGTCGCTGGAAGGTACCAGATTGACTTTATAATGGTAAGGATACCAGGTTTTAAAATGTAAGACATACCCAGGGGCAGATATACACTCTGACCATAACTTATTGGTAATGAACTGCACATTAAAACTTAAGAGACTGCAGAAAGGTAGAAAAGTTAGGAGATGGAACCTGGACAAACTTAAGGAACCAGAAGTGGTTGAGAGTTACAGAGGGAGCATTAGGCAAGGATTGGCTGAAAAAGACAAATGGGTAGCTCTGAGAGATAGGGTAGTGAAGGCAGCAGAGGATCATATAGGCAGAAGGGCAAGGCCTAATAGAAATCCCTGGATAACACAGGATATACTGAACTTAATTGATGAGAGGAGAAAATATAAAAATTCAGCAAGTGAAGCAGGAAAAAGGGAGTACAGGCATCTGAAAAATGAGATTGACAGGAAGTGCAGACTGGCTAAAAAGGAGGGCTTCAGAACAAATGCAAAACTGCAGAAGAATGCATAACTAGGGGAAAGATAGATACCGCCTACAGGAAGATAAGGGAGATATTTGCAGACAAGAAAAGCAGCTGTATGAATATCAAGAACTCAGACGGTAAACCAGTACTGAGCAACGAGGGGAAAGCTGAACTGTGGAAGGAATATATAGAGTACCTATACAAAGGAAATAAACTTGAAGGCAGTATTCTAGAAAGGGAAGACCAAGTGGAAGAAGATGAGATAGGAGATATGACCCTGCGAGAAGAATTTGACAGAGCGCTGAAGGACTTTAGTTGAAACAAGGCCCCTGGCATAGATGATATTCCGTCTGAACTGCTGATTTCGTTAGGAGAGCCATCCATGAAAAAACTCTTCAACCTGTTATGCAAGATGTATGAATCAGGGGAAATACCACCAGACTTCAAGAAGAATATAGTAATTCCAATTTCAAAGAAAGCAAGTACAGACAAGTGTGAAAATTACAGAACTATCAGTTTAATAAGTAATGGTTGCAAAATACTAACACGAATTATTTCTAGACGAATGTAAAAACTTGTGGAATCTGACCTCGGGGAAGATCTATTTGCGTTTAGGAGAAATGTAGGAACACGGGAGGCAATACTCACATTACGAATTACCTTAGAAGATAGGCTAAGGAAGGGCAAACCTACGTTTTTAGCGTTTGTAGATTTAGAGAAAGCTTTTGACAATGTCGACTGGAATATACTCTTCCAAATACTGAAGGTAGCAGGGGTAAAATATAGGGAGCGAAAATTTATATTCAACCTATACAAAAACCAGACAGCGGTTATTAGAGTCGAAGAGCAAGAAAGAGACGCAGAGGTTGGGAAGGGAGTACAATCTGTACATTGAGCAAGCAGTGGAGAAATGGAAGGAGAAATTTGGAGAGGGAATTAAAGTTCAGATAGAAGAAATAAAAAGTTTGTGATTTTGCTGATGACATAGTAATTTTGTCAGAGAATGCAAAGGATTTAAGATGAACATTAACAAGAGTAAAACGAAGATAATGGATTGAATGTCAGAAAATCAGGCGATGCTGAAAGTTTTAGAATAGGTAATGAGACAATAAAAGTAGTAGATGAATTTTGTTATTTGGGTAGCAAGATAACTTCTGATGGCCGAAGTAAAGAAGACATAAAATGCAGAATAGCTATGGGAAGAAAAGCGTTTCTGAAGAAGCAAAATTTGCTGACATCCAATATTAATTTAAATGTTATGAAGTCCTTTCTGAAAGCATTTGTCTTGAGTGTAGCATTGTATGGGAGTGAAACAAGGACGATAAGGAGTTCAGATAAAAAGATGAAAAAAGCTTTTGAAATGTGGTGCTACAGACGAATGATGAAGATTAGATGGGTAGATCACGTGACTAATGAGGAGGTGCTTAACCGAATCGGGGAGAAAAGGAGTTTCTGGCATATCCTGACCAAGGGAAGGGATAGATTGGTTGGGCAAATTCTGAGACATTAAGGAATTGTCAACTTAGCATTAGAAGGAAGTGTGTGGGGTACAAACCGTAGAGGGAGACCGAGGGACGAGTACAGTAAGCAGATTCAAAAGGATGTAGGTTGCCGAACATATTATCAGATGAAGAAGTTTGCACACGACAGGGTAGCGTGGAGAGCTGCAACAAAGCAGTCTGCGGGCCGAAGAACACAACAACAACAACAACAACAACAACAACAGTGTCTGGGCGATTACTTGTGCACCAGTCAGTTTTCGGGTATTCTTATTATCCCAGTAAACTAATTGCAGAACACTTTTAAACATCACACAACATCTATTCTGTAAGGAATTCGTTAAATGCGTCCACGTGGAGGAGATCGGCACACTATACAGGGGTGCACCTTGGAGATATTCTTTGTTCTCGTTTAAAACACTTAAACAGTCTTGCACAGGGTCGAGAACAGTATCCATCTATTGTATCCTCTAGCCTGTTAATTCCATGTTCTTGGCCCAAGAAAGAAGTAAAAGTCTCTCGAAGTCGTCGGTCTAAACACTTTATAAAATCGATCATGTGATTACCGATAACTTTATTGACACCAGGGCTTGTGATTTGACATACAAATTTATTATATAGTAGCTTAAACTCGCGGCTCCGCTCGCGTGTTGGTTGATTATGATAGATAAGCTATCTTTGAGTAGTGTGCTATGAGACTGGTTTTGAAGGATGAAAGGAAATACAATACCTTCTTTAGAAACAAACATTTTTAAACAACATACAAATAAAAAAACAGAAAATTATGTGAAGTTAGAAGAGTAGATCAAATCACGAAATTCAACAATAACGATTGTAATAATGTCACAGATCGATCACTTGATGTAATGCGCCAAACGTCAAATCGATTTTTTTAAAGAGATGTATAAATGAAATTTCTATTTTTACTGCTTTATTTATTTATTCTTATATTTCCTTATTCGTATGCTTATCCTTACAGAGAAAGAGCTGAAGACACTGTAGCATGCATAGACCAAAGATATGATCTGCGGCATCACGTTATAGACTCGCTATAGACTCGCAAATGTCATCGCTGGCCTTCAGTCCAATTTTTTTTTAATTTGACGACTTTCAACCACCATATCTTCCACCCCCTTATAGCTATCGGCATGGAACTGCTATGGTGTACAGCGGGAGACGTCGGACAACAATTACACTCAGACAATTCGTTTGCGTTTTGTAGTTTTCGCTGCAGAGCGAAATATTAACACACACACGTAGAATTTTATATACACCAATAACTTTCAATCCCAATATACTCAACCCTTTTTCATTATCAACCCTTAAGCAACAACGCAACCAATAAAGAGTAAATATAATTTTCAAAGAGTAATTATTGTTCCGCATTTCGCGTTAAATTATTCAAATTACTAAATATCTATAGATAAATAGCTATCTGATCGCCATAAAACCGTGCCTAAAGCCTTCCCCGGGTAGATACTAGTAACTGTACAAATTTTTAGCTCTTTATGTTTTGTGGTTCAGACGAGATAAGCGTACACCGAACAGACATTCACGTTTATAGATATAGATTTTTCCTCGACAATTTGATGTTATTCACGTTAAATAATCTATCCCAACTGTCTTATTGTTGTCCACAATCACATTGCGGTTTCCTGCGCAGTCTCCTTCCATACAAAAGTCGTGGTTGGAAACGAGATACTCGCACATCTCCACTTTGTTAAAAATCCCTGCAAAATCCTGTGTGATGTCCAAACCCAGTAGATAGAAGTCATCTGCACGAAGCTGTTGTAGTACAGCAGGGAGCTCGTCCATTAAAACAACCAATTGCACATTGGGTAATTCCACTTTATAAGGTATAGCCATTGGATTTGAATATTTCTTACAGATGTTTTCCAATGCTTCCTTGACGAGTTTATCCCGTATTCCTCTTGCGGCCACACCTTTGCCACCGTGTAGGAGAAATGGTAACTTGGCCTTAATACCATGTCTCACAGTGACGAACTTATCGAATTTACGACCCAGGTAAAAGTTAAAAGACCCGCGCATTTCCTTCTTTACCATTACAGACCGCCTCTTATCCGTATGCACCTGACAGTCCACTTGATCGCAGATTTTAACTACCATAATGTTACAGCAAAAAGGCTCTATAATGAGTGTAGGCACACTTAATTCTTCTTGCTGAGGAGCGCAGCAATTTCGGCGTAATTTATGTTACAATGTCAGTAACAGGATTGTCCAGGTTTTCCAGTAAGAGCTACAATCCAAAGCGCTCGTCCGTTGGAATTATCCTCCTTCCCAGCAGCTGAGGGATGCTTAGCACATTCGAGGACCACATGTTGACACTTCCAGCTACCACAGAAGACTGATCAGCGGAGGCTGTCGAACATCCAGATTAGGTAATGTGACCGTACAGAGTTGTAACCGTAGGAACTATTTTTCGTAGGGGTTAACGTGCAGTACAATATATACGGCGTCACGTTTGTGTTACAGCGCTTAACTCTACCGGTCGCGTATGGCGCTGTACTAGTCCAAGTGTACGTTGACATACTCGCGAGGGATACAATAATATCTGGTCCTCCTTCCTCCCTTTCCTGTACGGTCATGTGTGTTCTAGAAGAGCAGTTAGTGTGCACACAAGATGATGTGGAAAGCTTTAACAGTTGTGTTATGCAGGAAATAAAAGGTAAAATTAAACTACCCCAATGCGCTTGGCTAGATTTGCCAGAAGGTGTGGAACTGGTTATTAAAGCCATAAAAGAGGTGGAGTACAGGAACAGACAAAGATACATACTGGAGTTTGAAAACTTACCTTAGCTGTACCTGTCAAATTACTGACTGGAGAGGGAGGTAGAAGATTCTAATGTCGATTTAAGCTACAAATACAAACTTAAGCTGGATGTTATAAAAATCACTCCAAACAAACATAATTAAAGAATTATATTCTGTGTGTAAATTTATATATACAAGAAATTAATAAAAGCTCTTTGTAAACGAATATTTGTTTACTTATTTTTTAACCCATCAAAAACTCTAAAAATTCTTTATTTAGTGTGACATATGTACAAATAATTATATATTTTGGGTGTAATAGCCAGCTGTATGCATAAAATCTAGTCCTAAAATCCTAAACAGGAATTCCTTTGGAGTGTGGTCTAGACTTGCTATAATAGTCGTATTATGTAGCAAATAAAAGGTAAAAATTCAGGAGTGTTCTCCACTGGATAAACTGCAAGTAGTTTCTATTACAGCAGTAAAATGTATATTGGATTTTTCGTTGTACTTACCAATTTAATGGTTGTAGGTGGAAATACAAGAAATAGACTTAGATTTTAAGTAAAAGTTAAAAAACTAAACTGGATGTTATTAAAGATACACTAAACAGAAATAAAAAATAAAGGAAGAATGAATTAAAATAATACACTATTCTACATGCTTAAATTTCAGGGTGGATAATAGTGTGTTGGGTAATGTTGGAAGTAGCCAAAGTAGGAAGCAGAAAGGCACTGCAATCACTTTCCATATCTATATGAACTTGGCTTGAGGAGGTATTAATTCTCACATAATTCTCGCAGTTGCCTTTGTTACTGATAAAAACAATGGTTGTTACAAATAAATAGATATGCATATTTAATTAAATTAATTGGGGGTGGTGGTCGGGCAAGTGGGCGATGGTGGAGGGGTGGGGGATAATGGTACTCGGATGACGTCATTAACAGAATAACGGTACATCGGCGGTAGGGCAAGTGGCCGTGGGTGGAGGGGGTCCCTGGCGTCGATGACACTAACGTCGATGGGCGATTCTCAGTGGGTCCGGGGCGGCGTCATCCTTCTACTTACATATGGGTGATTTGCAGCAATCGGTCGTTATTATTAAAAAAAAATTAAAAAAAAAATAGAAATAAAAATAAAAATGCTTCATTGTGCAGATCTAGATTTCGGCAAGTGATATGCCATTCTCAATGCATATTTTTTTTATATCAATATGCTATGCATGTGCATTCTTTGACTCCCATAAACGCTATATAATACACTTATCACAATTTAGTTGAGATGCATCTCAAGTGTACTATATAGCGTTTGTGGGGGTTAAAGAATGCACATACAGAGAATACTGATATAAAAAAAGTATACATTTAGAATGGCAAGGTACTTGCCCAAATCCAGATCTGCACAGTAAAACAGTTTTAAAAAATGACTGGTTACTGCAAATCACCCATTTGGGCGCGGTGAATTAGCCGAGCGGTCTAAAGCGTCTCGCTGCGGAGCGCGCGGTTGCTCGCCATGGAGGTTCGAGTCCTTCCTGGGGCATGGGTGTGTGTGTGTTGTCCTTAGGTTAGTTTACCTAGGTTTAAGTAGTTTGTAAGCTACGGACTGATGACCACGCAGTTTGGTCCGATATAATTACAAACATTTGAATTTGAATCACCCATTTGGAAGAAGATGAGTCAGGCCACACCACACATTCTGACCCTGAGAATACCGACACATCATCCGAATGCCATTTCAGGTCAGATATGTGACCTCCCCGGCTCTGGCACAAAAGTATAACACATCAAATGTTCAAATTTTTGTAAATCTATCGGACTTAACTGCTGGGTTATTAGTCCATAGCTTACAAACTACTTAAACTGAGTTAAACTAATGTAGAAGGACAACACAAACACCCATGGCCGAGGTGGGACTGGAACCCCCCGATGATGAGCGGCCGTGCGCACTGTAGAACGGTGCTCCAGCGCGCACGGCTAATCCGCCACGGCTGTAACACATCGTACACTATCAGGGGGGACAGTTTATCAGCGTTTTTTTTATGGCCTGGGTTACATACATGTCATCCACTTCTCTGCCTACCTTTGAGTAGTGTGCAGAAACATGCTAGATGACAATTGTGAATAGGTCAACGCCACAGAGGTCAGAAACAGCTCCAGATAGTGTTTTCAGACGAATCCAGGTTCTGTTTGTTTGAAAATGATGGGCGCATTTTGGTTTCGTTTTTTGGTTTGGGGGAGAGGTATCACAGTGACTGCATGCACATAAGACAAACACAGCCAGCTCCAGTCCTTGTGGGATGCTATTGGGACAACCAAAAATCACAGTTGGTGTGTGTCCATTGCAGTGTGACCATATTGACCAACGTGAATGACATCCTGCGAACGGCAATTCTTCAGTAGGACAATGCATGACTATAGCTGGCGTCATGTAGGAAGGCGCTTCCGCGCATAGAGGCAGAGCGACAGGGAAAGTGTTGAGGGAAGGAGCTACGGCCGAGCGCCAATAGTGGAGCCTGCGAGGGAAACATTGCGTAACTCGCGGCTAACCATGTGCTTAGAGAATGAATATTATTAGCTGCCAGTGCGGTAATGGAGAGGGAATGCGCAGAACTGCTTAAAACTGGGTTGCCTTCCTACATGATGCAGACTATACATGTTGCTGCACGAATATGTGCCTTCTTGGTGGCACAGGATGTCTCCTTTTGCAGTGCCTCACCAGATTGCCAGTCACCAATCGAAAATATTTGCGTCATGGTGAAATGGATGCAGTGCCTTATACGTGTTGATCCCATCGTGCATAGAACAATTTAGTAGGGTGCATGGTGGACCCTGTGCGTACTACGCAACGTGACACACTCTGAACCGAGGTATCTGAAACACTAATAATTTATTCAGAACATCTTAATGAACATGTCCTCTCAGTATGAACTTGCTGTCTCAAGTCTTTCAAGGTGTTCTTCTGTTATTGTGCATGTGTATTAAGATTTATATTGATTATGATTTTATAAAATAATGTCACAGTTAAGTTCATGCTTTGGCTGTATTGACAGAGACAGCGGTGCGACTCTTCTGCGAATCTGCCCACGACGTGCTCTGTGCAAGTAGCAAGTGGACGCAGTGGTAGAGGCGGAGTCTTCCCTCCACAGTCCCTGAAGCTGTGTCAATCATGCAGTACCCTCTCACCAGCTGTTGTAGACTGTCTCTGAGGACGGGCGCTGTTATCATTGGCTACCTATCTATTGTAAGTACAACACTTTGTAGTCTCACAAAATTTCTTGTAACTAATTTCTAATCCTTTGAACCTGATGTTTTTTGCACACCTCGAGGGTGGTTTGATAAGTCTGGTAAATTTATATGAAAGAGCGGTAAATTTTCGGAACCTGCACTGTTCTTGGTAAGCCTGATATTTCCACGGATATTAACGCAATTTCGAACGGCAGCTGTTATTAGTTGATTGTTGGCTGCCAGCTGAAGTGGTAACTGTTTAGTTAGCTCCTTAGGATGGAGAAAACCGAATTTCATGCGATCATTAACCAGCTGCACAGATCAAACCGAGTTGAGTAAGGTCCATGTGGTTACTGCACCAACATTGAAGACCATTTTCTTTTGAATCAATGAGACCGGATGATGGAGCACGTTGAAGTCACCATACAGGAAACTATCGATATCGTGCATGATATAGTAATGGGAGATCGAAGATGAAAAGTTCGCGAGATAGCCAACATTGTAGGCATCTCAAATGAATGAGTGCATTACATCCTCCATCAAAAACTGGCCATGAAGAAGCTCTGTGCGCGATGAGTGTCGTGTCTGCTCACTTTGCACCAAAAACGGAAACGAAAGAACATTTCTGCTCAGAATCTCACACTGTTCAGGCGCAATCCACAGGCCTTTCTGCACAGATTCATAACTGCGGATCCACTCCACTCCAGAGACCAAACAGCAGTCCAAACAATGGACGAAGAGTGGGGAGAGTACAGAAAAGAAGACAAAAACTGTTTTGACAGCTGGAAAGGTGCTGGCCACTGTCTTTTGGGATTCCCAGGATATAATTATGACAGATTGTTTGGAAAAAGGCAGATCCGTAACAGGGCCCTGTTATGCTGCTCTGCTGGATCGTTTGAAACAGGAACTAATTGAAAAACGTGCAAGATTGGCACGGAAGAAAGTGCTGTTTCATCAGGATAATGCTCCAGCTTACACAGCAGCTATCGAAATGGCTAAAGTGCACGACGTGGGATTCAAATTGGTACCTCGTCCACTCTATTCACCAGACTTGGCTTCGAGTAACTTATTCCTCTTCCTAAACTTGAAAGTTTGGCTATGTGGAAGATATGTTCATCGAATGAGGAAGTGTCCGCCGCTGTGAGACTATTTTGCAGTGTTTGAAAAAAGCCCACTTTGCCGATGGGTTGAAAAAATTGGAAACTCGCTAGACCAAATGTATAGCCTTACAAGGAGACTATGTCGAGAATTAAAGTGAGTTTTCGCCTTTAAAACAAAATTTATTCTATTTTTACCAGACTTACCAAACCGCCTTCGTATGCTCACAGTAGCATTCGTTTGCTTATTTCTCTTAATTATTGTTTTTCTCTGCAAAATCTTCAATATCATCTGCTTCCTCTTCCCTTTTCCCTTTTCATAATGTTGACGTTACGTTTCTTCCTTTGTGCAGCCCTTCGTTGCATTCGTTATGCTTGTCGTCTTCTTTGTTTACTAGTGCTCTTCATATTCGTACAGCTACTTCACTTTTTAAGCCTCTTTAATTGGCCCCCTTTACGTCTGTAAACACTAAAAGAGGGCAGTTTGGGATGGTCATATGACAGCTCGAAATTTAATTGTAAATAATGCCTTAACCGTTAATCTCAGACGAAAACTTAACAAACGGATTTGTGGAGGAGTAAATTCTCTACTACTTTGCTCTCTTATGTTCCTTCCATATCTCGCACCGCATCAAGAATATTTACAAAAATAACGACAATTTGACACTGTCTGGAACGTGATCCCACTTTTTACGTCGCGCCGTACGACCAAGTGATAGGAATTTCTGCTGGCCGCCAGCGACAAGAACCCCCCTTAACCACATAATCCGATGCCGCCACAGTACTGTGACCTATCTCTGCATTTGTGCGTCAGATTGCAAAAAAAAAAAAAAAAACAAAAAAAAAAAAACCACCCACTTTAAAGCTGTCCAGAATTTAATATCGTAACTTCTGTTTTAAATTTTTTTCGATGTTTTGCTACGCACGTCTAGAAATATAATTTTTCACATTCTTTTGCTGTAAGTCATTTAATGGAGGTTCTAAGAATGGTTTGATATTGGTATTTCATTTGGGGGTGGGGGGATATATCGCAAGAAAATACTGTTTTTTTATTTTATTTTATAAAGAACTAACAAATTTTAAAAAGTCACTAATCATAATACTCGTAATGATGACTCATGAATAATGGGATTGGTTTAGCTTTTTCCGAACGACCCCACCCCCCTCACATAAGAAGTTCTGCCGTAATTGAATTTTGAAAAGTCTTCCTAAAATGCCGAAAAGTGAAAGAAATTATTGAAATAAAAATCGCAATGACGGGTTTTCGGCCCATTTTCGCAAATATTTGGGACAAAGGTAATAAAAATATTTAAATATTACGTAATTAAGTATATAAAACATAAAATATTATTATTTTCATAAATATTTAATTTTATATTATTTATATTTTTTTGTCCGAGACGTTTGCAAAAATCATTAAACTACAGAAAAAAATAAAGTGGGCCCTAAAACACAGCAGTGCGATATTTTTCCTATCTCAGCGCCTAACTTTCCCATTGCCAGGTACACTTTTACACCTCTGCGTTTCGCCATATTGTACTTTATGACAGGCTCATTTGTTAGGCTCAATGAAAGACCTCATTCAAAAGTAGGAACTTTGAGTAGACAACGATCCCATAGAATCATTAGAATCCTTGGGAGATCCAAACGTGTCAAAGTTATTTTACTTGGCACGCGAATGAACCAAAAAGGCGAAATATCTTCAGACCTTAGAAAGACTGTAACGGTATCAGTTACTAAAAACTCAGGCAGTGACAGGTGTGAGTATTTATTTTATTTAAAATGTAATTTACATATCTCCCGCTTAAGGGGGAGGCTGGACTCCCACTCTTCATCCAACAAAATTTTTAACAATTGTCAACATATTTGAGAAACACAATGAGTATGGAAAATTGTGGGTATAAAATCGATGAAAGTGACTGGAGGCACACACACACACACACACACACACATAAAAATAAATAAATAAATAAAATAAATAAATAAAAGGAAATAATATCTGATATGACTAAAAGAAGGGATAGATTGGTAGGACACATTCTTAGACATCAAGGAATTGTGAATTTAGCGTTGGAGGGAAGTGTGTGGGGTAAAAATCGCAGAGGGAGACCAAGAGACGCGTATAGTAAGCAGATTCAAGTGGATGTGGGTTGTCGTTCTTATGAGGAGATGAAAAGGCTTGCTCAGGATAGAGTAGGGTGGAGAGCTGCATCAAACCAGTCTCTGGACTGAAGACCACAACAACAACATTATGGGGTTTTGGTTAACTGTATGGTGGAGGGGGGGGGGCAATTCCGTGTTTGGGAAAGCGGATTTAGGAAGCCTAGGAGCGTTAATGGGAGGAGGGTCGCAGATGGGGAAGAGGAGTCGAAATACTAGGAGAAGGGCGGATGGAGCAGAGACAACGTTAAGGGAGTGAGTAGGAGTGAAGGTTTGGGCTGGATAACGGGGTATATTTTTGGGATGGGTTCACAGTCAAGGAGGGGAATGTGCTTAAAATTCCGTTGAGAAAGGATGTGGAGATTTTATTATTATTTTTTTATTTTTATTTATTTATTTATTTTTTGATATTATCTAACCATCCATTTAATAAGTAACTGCGCCATACAGCCGGCTGAGTTACAGCGCTGCTTCTAGAATAGAGTGAGTGTTGGCCAGATAGTGTCCAGCTCATGAATGAACAATGAGGGCTGGGAAGCCAACCAATTATTAATTTGGTAGAGGCTAATAACAGCTCGATGAACTACATTTTCGCAAGGTGATATGGAATTCTAATGCAGAATAGAGAATTTGACCTGAGGTCCACACATTCAACACGTGGTTAAACAGAGAGCAAAATAGATTACTCTGGGACCTTTCTATTGAATGGGGGCATAAAGTTAAACATTGAAAATATTTTCTTTGGAATGAGAAACAAATCGACGTTTAACTTGTGCAGATTTATGGTGCTTATTAAGGTCGTGGTTGTGGATTCAATTGTGGAAAACTAATTACAAAACTATTTGACTTGTTATATTAACTGCCCAGGTCGCTTATATTGAAACAATTTATATCAGTCATAACCAGTTTTTGCAGAATTACCTGCCATCCTTAGATGAGGTCATCTAAGTTTCGGCTGAAACTAGTTATGAATGAAATAAATTGTTTCAACGTAAGCGAACTTGGCAGTTATTACAATGAATCACACCAGATCGCCCCAACAAAATGTTTAAGTTATACATAATTAGGGCCTATTTGTGTCTTATCAGAACGAATGTCTGTTCAAATCAAATGTTCAAATGTTCGTATAGCTTACGGGACTTAACTACGGGGTCATCAGTCCCTAAACTTACAAACTACTTATGAACTAGCTAAGGACGGCACAAATATCCATGCCCGAGGGGGATTCGAACACCCGACCGTAGTGGCCGTGCAGACCGTGACTGGCGCGCCGCAGTACCCTCGACCACCGCGGCCGGCGAATGTCTGTTCAAATGTTTTGACTTCCAACAGAAACATGTATGTGACCATGTGGCAAGATTTTCTCAGTCACTGTAAGGGCTGTGATAACTGTGTCCCGCATGTAGTCAGTCATACTCTAATTTTGGTACTTTATTTTGTTTGCCGGTTATAATAAAGCGTTGTTTTTCCACAGATGAAGGGAATTCTTCTTATTGCATATGGAATATGGCTGATTCGAAGTTTCGATAAGCTTCGATGGCAGATGAACCAAGGTATGCCAAAGAAAAGTAAGCTATGTTGAAAACAATGCAATATGTTTTACTTTTGTCCTTAGTTGCATTTTGAAACTTCTATCTGACGAAAGTCAGGCAATTCATTTCTTGCAGACCCCCGGGATGTGGAGCTGCATGACCGCCCCTGCTGCGATGAGTGGATTTTAGGTGAGTAATTCTCTCTCTCTCTCTCCCTCTCTTCTTTGCTACATTAAGAAGCATCTAAGACAAAACTGAGAACTTGGCACTGTGTAATGATAAAATGTTTTATGAAAGAGTTTTGGGAGTCACTATTCGATTGATTATAAATGAGGAACAAGTAAGAAATTAACAATAATAATAATAATAATTTGGCGTTTATCAAGTCTCACTTCATCTTTCATCACTCTATTATTAATAGCTAGACTAAAGTTCGTTTTCCCTCGCTAATAAGTCAAATATAAATAAATCCTAAGCAGCCTCTACTGAAATAGTTAAATGCTATTGGAAGCATTCAGACATTACTTTTATACAGCAGTAATATTGTGAAATAGTGAGAAATTATTTGTTATTCTGATTTAGAGCAGAAGTTTGGACGTGAATGAGTTGTTATCGTGAATGAATTGTTATAGACTTACTTCTATGCCTAAAAGTATAACTAACCACCGTAAATGCACATTTGTTATTCGTAATATCATTTTCTTACTTCTGAGCATACCTTGCAAATGAGAGATTTCCGAATTACATTTTTGATAGTTGCTGCAATTTATAGCGTCACAAACGCTCCTAAATACGAAAGTATTTTGAATATGCTGTTTCACTCCAAATACACATTCATTACTCAATCGTTTCCCGGTACGTTTTTACGACAAGGCCGCTTGGCAGCGCTGCAGTCGCGTAGTTGCAAAACATTCACTAGGAGTTTTGTGACTCTTACGTTAGATTCTGGTTTCATCACAGTCTCATTTTAGGAAGTTTACGTAATCGACAGAATTATTAATAACTTATATTTGCGGTTAAAAACTATCATAGAATATATTTTGATATACGAATTAACAGGTTCCGTTTTGTGTAGTAAAAATTGAATAAGGTAACATTCCAATCTTATTATTATTATTATTATTATATATGGCGTATTTCGCCCTTTAAAGGCATTCGTAAATTATATAAGAGATGTGGTCTACCACCATCAGCCAATGCTGCCAAGAAACGTCATGTAAGAGTAAAATATTATGAAATTTATCATATATAATAAAAGAAAAGAATTTGAATCCGTGACTCCCTTCCTTGTATATAAAACAGAGTGTCCGCATGTTTGTGTGTTTGTTTGTATGTACATGTCGTACACAGATCTACAGTTTTCTTCCAATATTTGTGAAATTGTCCACACGTAAGATTCACTCCATGAGGACAGTCGCCGGAAGCGTTGGGTTCACGTACAACGCATTGTTCACGAGATATGACGTCATAAACAATGAGATGCGCCAGAATCTGCTGAATTAAACGACAGTATTGCACACTTCCTCCTAAACAACTAGACCGACTTCAACCAAATTTGGTGCTTATATTCCTTACCGTGCGGTAACAATGTAATCAGTGTAAGAACCACATGCGACACACGGTTCACGAAACAATATAGTTGCAAGAAACTGTCACAGAATGCGACGAGAATTTATTCACACACAGTACATAGGGACTTGCAACCAACTTTAAACCTAATTTCAAACTTTATTGAACTTTTTCTCGCTGACAACCATAGCAAAATTATGAACAGAAAACAGTTTCTCACTTACTACTTCTCCGCTGTTCATGGACTAAAACTACTCCATTTGGTATGACGTTACAATTTATATTTTCTACACTACAAATTGTAGCCGCAGGAAATTTTACAGACAGTGCACAGACATATAGTTGAGTGTACTTTCTAAATTGTATCACAGTATGACTCGTAGTTCATGAGATATGAGCACATAAACAACAACATTAATAGAGAACTACCCTATCTATTACTTCTTTGCTACTAATTTTACTCACAACAGATTTTACAGACACTTATGCAAATAAATATATAGCTGAAAAATTATACAATTGTACAACATATAACTCAATAAATATGATACCGTGCGAATTTTATATGCCATTTGTATTTTGCTGTCTTTCTTTGTTTGGCTACTGCACGTATAATTTTGTACATTAGGGCTATGCAAGACAGCCTTATTTGTTACAAACTCTCCGATAAATATATTTTCAGAAAATAGGATATGGACAGAGAGAGAAGGGATAGAAGAAGTACTAACTCAAGGCAGGTATAAATAAATAAATACCCGGGCAAGGCTGGGTTCTTAGCTGTTATTCAAAACCGATCACTACACCAGGCGCCAGCGTGGAATGAGCACTGCAAGTGCGAAACATTTAATTCCCTTCGGAATTTACGTTTCATTCGTGCACAAGTCAGTTGTTTGGGACTGCTGAATCTGTTGCTCTTAGTGGATTATTTCGTATGGCAGCCTTCTTGGTTCTAGACAAAATGTGTTTAAGGAGAACTAAGGGCATGCAGCCGGATGATGACATCGACAGCCTCCAATTTTTTGACAGGAGAACACCCGGACATGTGCAAGGCAAAGCCGCAGAAAAGAAATTTTGTGCAGGGAAATTTAATGTCACTGGTTGCAAATGAAAACAGGAAAGATAACACACACAACGACAAGTAAACAACAACGTTGTTACGCAAACAAAGATGACAGACGACAGAAATATCGGTGGTGAATATCAGTAGCAATAGGACGGGGAAGCATTAATTCTATTTTTTATTATTTATTTATTTATTTTTAAGACGAGAGAGCAGGATTCCATGCATAATTTGAGTAAAAAACCTTCATCTCTGAGCTTATTCGCTAGTTTGATTTCAACTGCTTTCTAAACAATGTTAACAGTTGGAAGTGTATAACACAATCTCCGTGTTGTTGTATTCTGGGGGGGGGGGGGGGGGGTGACCGTGTCTAGGCAATGTTCTACAATAGCAGTTTTGTGAGACTGTTATTTACGTGTGAGACGTTTAGGATGAGTACACCAGTCCTCCAAAGTTGTCATAGTCTGACCACTATCTGATATGCCACCATCGCATGGAATTTGATAGTTACCCGCATTACGCAAACCAGGATAATCGTTTACAGATCCTAACAGCGTAATAATCTTAGATGATGGAAAACACATTTCACTACATATTTCCACAACATACGAAGAATCCTGTTGGAGGCAGTTCCTGCGTTAGAGAAAAAAGGTGTCACGTCGTTGCTATCATCACTCAGCCGTTGTACAGTTGCTCGATAGCGCAATGTTCGTTTGATCTGTCACTATAACCATTCTGACGCAAGTCTTTGTATGTTCAGCTTGACCAAAGGCGTTAAGACAACGGCTGTAATATTAATTTTGTAAATAAAATACCTTGTTAACTTTATGAAACCATTTATTGGCAAGCTTCGGTAATCCAATACTACCATATTCGGACCTCTGCTCAGCACATAAATTTTGATGTGTAGAATTGTGTAATGTAAACAGGCTCTTTACTGGTGAACTAGTATGTAGGTCCATCCTTGTGAGACCTGTCTAAAGATGTTATACTTTCAGACTGCAGGCATCAGCAGTTGTTCGCTGATGTTCAAAAGATTCAAATGTTTGTAAATATCTGGGACTTTGGTTATTAGTCCCTAGGCTTACAAACTACTTAAACTATGTTAAACTAACCTAAGGACAACACACACACCCATGCCTGACGAAGGACTCGAATTTTCGATGGCGAGCACCGCGCGCTCCAGAGCCAGACGCCTTAGAACGCTCGGCCACTCCGCCGTGGTCTCGCTGATGCCACAAAGTATAAAATCGTTAGGCAGGTCGCACAAGATGGACCTGCATACTAGTTCAGCAATCTAGACTCTGTTTACGTATCACAATTCAACACATCTAAATTTTTGTGCTGAGCAGAGGCCTGAATATGGTAATATTGGATCACCTAAACTAGTCTTTAACGACTGTAGGTGCTTTGTTTATAAAATTCTGACAAAAGGTTACTCCCAGATGGAATAACTCAGCTGATAAACTTTGAATTACCGGACATCACCAGTTGGGATTTTTTGTGTCCTCTCAAAGGCTTTTGATTGTGTAAATCATGGGATTCTTCTACATAAGCTTAAGTATTGTGGTATGAGTGGGACAGTGCACAAATGGTTTAAATCATACTTAATTGGAAGAGTTCAGAAAGTTGAAATTAACAGTTCACATGATATAGATAAAACAATTAATTCCTCTAACTGGGGAGTTATAAAAAATGGGGTCCTACAAGGTTCGGTCTTGGTCCTTTGCTGTTCTTAATATATATTAATGACTTTACATTCCACATTCACAAAGATGCTAAGCTAGTAGTTTTTGCTGATGATACAATTATAGCTATCCCACCTGACAAAGAGGAATTAACTGATGAAATTATAAATGATATTTTTCAGAAAGTTATTAAGTGGTTCTCTACAAATGGATTCTCATTAAACTTTGATAACACCCATTATATACAGTTTCAAACAGTAAATGGCATAACATCATTAATAAATTTAGACTTTGAACATAAATCTGTAGCTAAGGTAGAATATTCAAAATTTTTAGGTGTTAGCATTGACGAGGGACTGAATTGGAAGAAACAAATTGAAGATCTCCTGAAACGTTTGAGTTCAGCTACTTATGCTATCAGAGTCATTGCAAAATTTGGTGATATACATCTCAGTAAATTAGCTTACTACACCTATTTCCATTCATTGTTTTCATATGGGATCATATTCTGGGGCAATTCAACATTGAGTAAAAATGTATTCATTGCACAAAAGCGTGTAATCATAATAGTTGCTGGAGCCCACCCAACAGCATCCAGCGGACATTTATTTAGGGATCAAGGGATATTCACTGTAGCTTCAGAATATATATATTCACTCATGAAATTTGTTATTAACAATCCAACCAAATTCAAAAGTAATAGCAGTGTGCATAGCTACAACACTAGAAGAAAGGATGATATTCACTATTCAAGGTTAAATCTAACTTTGGCTCAGAAAGGGGTGAATTATATTTCCACAAAAGTCTTTGGTCACTTACTAAGTAGCATCAATAGTCTGACAGATAGCCAACTAGTATTTAAAAAGAAATTAAAGGAATTTCTGAATGGCAACTCCTTCTACAATGTAGATGAAGTTTTAGATAAAACTTTTAAAAATGTAATAAAAACCCTTAAGATATTGATTGTCATAGTAGACCACAGTTACTAAACTGACACGTTCCACATCATACGAAATGTCGTATATGTGATCTATGGAACAAGTATTAATCTAATCTAGTAACGTGAGCCCTGTGTATCGAGGTACAAAGTGCCCCTTCACGTTGCACGTCCGTGCCCAGTGATTTCTCTCAGGCGTTTTCCCTTGAAAATGGCAACTTCCTTTCTGCCTAAAATATCGGCGGTCGTCGATGTTGTGCCTCTGTTGCATACCCATAAGTTGTTCGAACGTTCATCATGCCTAGGGAAGCCCAGGACTCACAAAGTGTGTTTTGAGTCATAGAATGATTGGTATCAGAATGTGAGCAGTGTTGTTGCTAGAATTCTGTTTGCAGCTGAGATCGTTTCCACGAGACGCTTTCTGGGTTGCAGACGTGGCGGGGTGCGTGGCCATCAGCCTGGGCGCCCTCGTCATCATCACCAGCAGCGTGCTGCTCCTCGGCATCAAGAAGGTATGCCTCTCATTCACACCTATCTTTATACGGGGGGGCACATTTTTCATTTCGACAGAAACAACCAGAGTAACCGGTCTCGTACATATATTCAAGTTTAAGCTCACTCTTATTTTTGGTGAGTTCTGCCTTGAGAAAACAATTTTTTCCCTCTTCCTAAGCCAGATGTGTTCTGACATGCCACAGAATCAGTATTGTTTCATTACATTTTTTTATTAAATACCACGCATTGGTATGGCTTGTTGCAGATTGAATGGAAAAGAATGGAAAGAGAAAGTACACATTTCCCATATGTGTAAGTCAGTGGCGTATCCTGGGGGACGGTGGGGTGGGGGGGCTGTCGGACAGCCCCCCCAGACCTTGCTGCAGCCTCCCCTAGAGAGAGAGAGAGAGGGGGGGGGGAAGAAAAAAAAGAAAGGGATCAATCATCAATCCTCCCAATTTGAGTAAAGGCGCAGTCCCCCCTTTCAAAAAGTCAGTATAAATTTATTAAATCACGGAATAATGTAGATAGAGAGGTAAAAAATGACAAACATGCTTGGAATGACATGGTGTTTTATTAGAGAAAAAAAAAGTTCAGAAAATGTCCTGCAGATGGCGCTTTATCTGGTCAGAAAAGCAATAATTAGCATAACAAATTAAGACAAAGCAAAAATGATGTTCTTTACAGGAAATGCTCGATATGTTCACCATCATTCCTCAGCAATAGCTGTAGTCGAGGAATAATGTTGTGAATAGCACTGTAAAGCATGTCCGGAGATATGGTGAGGCATTGGCGTCGGATGTTGTCTTTCAGCATCCCTAGAAATTTCGGTCGATCACGATACACTTGCGATTTGAGATAATCGAAAAGCCAATAACCGCACGGACTGAGGTCTGGGGACCTGGGAGGCCAAACATGACGAATATGGCGGCTGAACACACGATCATCACCAAACGACGCGCACAAGAGATGTTTCACGCATCTAACAATACTTTGTTTTTTATTTTGGTTCTAATAGAACCCCATGTCATTCCAAGCATGTGTGTCAATTTTTACTTCTCTATCTACATTATTCCGTAATTTATTAAGTCTTCAAATTTATTCGGACTTTTTGATCACTCGGTATATATATTAGAAATCACATCAGCTCGGTGGTTGACCTCAGCCGCCACCAGACCACGCCACTGGTGTAAGTTCATAATTACTTGTGAATTGGAATTGGTTATACATCCTGCACTTCCTGCTACACTAATCTTTATTACTCTCTGTCTCTCTGTCCCTCTAATCATTTATCGCTCACTTTCTCCATATACTCGTCCCTCCTTACTCTCTCTGTGCATCTCCTCTTCCCCTTCCCACTTCATCCTTCCCACTTCATCCTTCCCTCTTTGTCCATCTGATCCTAAGTCTCCCTCTTTCTGTGAATCTTCACTTCCTTCTATCTCCTAGTAACGCTTTTGTTGTTCATCTCCTCCACTAACCTTTGGACGGCAATTTTCTCTTCCTCCTCTTCACAACTACTTCTAATCCAGAGCCTTGTTTACTTTTAAGCTGAAAGTCTTGATATACCTAAGTAAGCTCTTGATCGAGAGTTTTGACGCTTTCACACAACATTCCATTGTTATACTCGCGTATTTCTACGAACCAAATTAAAAAAAAAAAAAAAAAAAAAAAAAAAAAAAAAAAAAAAAAAAAAAAAAAATACATGTCAGATATACATTTATAAAAATTTTATAGTGGGCAAATGTTGTAAACATCTCATATATACAGTGTAAACATAACATATTAAAGAAATCGGTCCATAAAACCCTCCTCTATTAGAATGTAAAGTAATCGTTCGAGAACTAGCCTATCAAAGACTAACGATTTTGATCACTTCCTTTAAGATGGAGATACCCCTAATCGCAGTTTCTTGGCGGCTTGCTTTGAAATCTTGACACAACGTTGCAATGGAATACGGACGTTTTTGTGCCATATTATTATTTAGTATATGTGCGTAAATTTTATGATGGGGAAACGTAAAAGTTACGTATCTGCAGGCTATATATCTTGTACTTTTAACCTCCTCTATTATAATGGAATGTTATGTCATGATCTGAAAGCGATAGGTTTAAGAAATTTTGTACATACATTATGAACAAACGGACATTCACATTTTATAACACTCCCCACTTATTGCATATATATTACACATATAACAGAAGGCATTTCGGAGGACGCAAAGTGTGAAGAGCTTTAAGAAATTTGAGATTTAGAACAAACGAACCTTTACATTTGTACTTTGTATGAGATACAGATGTTCCTAACTGCAAATCTCCGAAAGTTCTTGTCGAATGCTTGAAAAAATTGCTACCACGCTACCAAGGAATAAGCACTTGTTTTTATAGGGCCAATTCATTATGTGTGCATATATATATAATGTGAGGCATTGTTACAAAAATCGCAAAAGGTTTAATACATACAGGTTATAAATCATATATTAAAGAAATAGATATATAGAAATTCTCCTGTATTAGAGTGCAGCGTTGTGTCAAAATTTCCAAGCAAAGAATAAAGAACTTTTGGAGATTAATAGTTTTCAACAAAAATACATTTACACCTTTATTCTTCAAGATTCTTTTGACATGGACCTGCAGCATGTATTAAGTCAGAAACTAAAATTTTAAATATTTATTCATTTTTATTACTGCACTAAAATTTTTATTAGGTGTTATTTAAATTATGATTAACAGAATCACAAAATTAGCACTTGACTCTGATTCAAAAAGAAAAGAAATAGAAACATTACGATATATAGCACAAAATAATTCTTTTACCCCAGCAATAGTAGTAAAACTATACAATCAAAGAATGCGATCAAACACACAAATCAAAAAGCAGAAATAACTTTGATAAGGGAAGAGAAATCCAGAAAGAACATACATGGCACACCATACATTGGCCAAATTACACACTAAGACTTAATAAAATATTTCAAAAGATCAAAATAATAATGGCTTCCGGCACCAGCAACATTACACAAACAAAAGTAGAATCTGGTAAAAAGTAAGTCCCAAATTTATCAAACTCTGGAATTTCAAAATTTTCATGTGACGACTGGAATCAATTTTACATTGGCCAAGCACGTCGAACCTCACAGTTAGATTTAACGAACGTATACGAAATTGCGAAAGTATATCCAATGCAGAACGAGCAGAAAAAACAAGGAAAATTCTACGTTATGTAACCAAGGGAACTGTAATGAATATGTTGGAAGAACTCGAAATGTACACCCACACAGACGCATTTACAGACAATATTCATAACGAGAAAACAGTCCTAAACAACAAACGATATTTAGAATACTTTATTGTTTCCGAAAAGAAATGATTTTCGACACTTCAAGCTGAAAACAACAAGCATTTTAAGATAGGTTATATCACTACCTAATAAAATTTAAGCATATATTATTACGATCTTTGAATATAGCTAATATCACTAAAATTCCACAAATACGAAATGTATATTCACTGTAAACAAATATGCCACTGGAGTAAATTGTGCTGTAAAAATAACAGGCCAGCCGCGGTGGCTGAGCGTTCTGCGGCATGCCAGTCACGGTCTGCACGGCCGCTGCGGCCGGTGGTTCGAATCCCTCCTCGGGCATGGATGTTTGTGCCGTCTTTAGTATAAGCTAGTTCATAAGTAGTTTGTAGGTTTAGGGACTAATGGCCCCGTAGTTATACCCCATAAGCTCTACAAACATTTGAACATTTTTTGAAAAATAACATAACTGCAAATAGTAACATGCACGAGAATTATGAAAAAGAATAATCAGCACTAAGATTGTAAGAAAAAACACCCCATGACGTTATATTGTATCAGAAATACGTAAATATATAGACCTAGAATCATAAATTAAACATTAAAATATTTTTATAATTATGTATATTTAATCCAACAAACTAAAAGGAACTATGAACTTTTAGAAATCGAAAAAGACTTTGAAAAGAACAATACTAAAAACTTTTATAATACATCCAAAATGAAACTTACCGGTTACAAGTCTCAGAGTTTTTGCTTAAAAAATGAAAATGGCAGTTTGGTTTTTAACAACCAGGAAACTTGAAACTTGCTAATTATTTTGAAAAAACTATTTATCTTTCTAGAACCTGCGAATATATTTCAACTACAATAAACTAATAACACCAACACTAACTCTAAGACACCTGACGAAATCGAAATAACTCACTAACAGATTTAAAAATAGTAAATCATCCGGCGATGGTGGTATAAGCAGAACCTGCTAAAATCAACTACCCCTAACACTATAGCAGATATCACACTACCAATATGACATATCGGGCAAAATGAGAAAATTGGTCACAGGGAAATTAGAAAACGGACTGGAACAATGTGGTCTGATGGAAGAAAGACTTCATTCTGAAAGGATGAAACATATTTGGGCACAAAAGTAGGCCAACCATGTGAAGCAACATGGCTAATTGTACTTCATTTGATACTATTGGGTCCATACGTGAAAAATAATAATAATATGTTTATAATTATTTTATATATTGCAGGTGATCTGAAAATGCCAAAACGAGATCGCCATCAATAAATAACACCTAATAAAAACAATTGTGCAGCAATACATATGAATATATATTTAAAATCTTTATTTATATTAATTATAATTACCTGACATCTTATTCAGGTTGTTTTCTAGGAGGCGATCTTTTAGTGTAATAATTATGAATCCCTTTATAAGATCTGTATTGGCATAGATCGCTGAATGATTTCATATGATGACTAGTTTCGACTCATTAAAGAGTCATTATCAAATCTTACTTGTCCAAGCATGATAAGAAATGTACAGCAGATGAACCAACATTATAGTGGGTCTTGAACAACGTGAACCAAAGGGATAAATGAGCCTGAACAGTCCAAATTTCTAGGTATTCAAATAAACAGTAAGCTGTCGTGGAAAGACCATGTTCAGGATCTTGTTCCAAAACTAAATTCTGCTATATTTACCATTTGGACAATATCTGAAATAAGTGATTTTCAAACACGAAAAGTAGTCTATTACGCTTACTTTCACTCACTTATGACGTACGGCATCATTTTTGAGGTAATTCGCCTGATGCAAAAAGTATATTTCTGGCTCAAAAACGTGCGGTTCGAGCAAAATGTGTAAGTTCACGAACGTCATGTCGACCTCTTTTCAGTAGTCTAGGAATTTTGACACTGGCGTCACAATACGTTTTTTCTTTAATGTCGTTTGTTGTTAATAATATCAGCTTATTCCCGCGAGTTAGTAGCTTTCACTCAGAGAATATTAGACAGAAGTCGA
Source organism: Locusta migratoria (assembly GCA_026315105.1). Lineage (NCBI taxonomy): Eukaryota > Metazoa > Arthropoda > Insecta > Orthoptera > Acrididae > Locusta > Locusta migratoria. Next base: position 141,392,407 of record CM048749.1, on the reverse strand, counting down.
ATCTACATTTGCATCAGACCACCTTGACACTTATGCAGAAAGGTGTACAGTATTCTGCAGCATCCATTTTCAATAAGCTGCCACAAAAACTAAAGAATCTTTCCACTAACCCACACGCTTGCAAATCTAAATTGAAGAGTTACCTCGTGGCTCACTCCTTTTATTCTGTCGAGGAACACCTAGAAAAGCTAAATAATTAAGCTAATTCATTTTTATTCTTTATTGATTGTTTACACTGTGTCCTAAGATTGTCGTGAGCATAGGACTACTTAAAAATTTTCTATTACCATTCTTGTGTAAAAATTCATGTATTGACTTGTTCCATGACCGTGGAGTCTCACGCCTCAATTGGGTTCTATGGAACAGAAAACCATATTATTATTATTATTATTATTATTATTATTATTATTCATTTTGTGATGTGCATACCATTTATAACTTTCCACTATGATGTTGGTTCATCTGATGTATATTTCTTACCATGCCTGGACAAGCAAGATTTGATAATGACTCTTTAATGAGTCGAAACTAGTCATCATATGAAATCATTAAGCGACCTATGGCAATAATGATCTTATAAAGGGATTCATAACTATTATATTCATTAACATTTTTAGTTCCTTTTGTCCTGTTTTTCCCACAGTTGCTATATTATATTATTATAGTGTAGGTACTTGGGTTACCTGTCTATGCAACTGATTTAATAAAATATTTTGTTGCCATATGCATTTCGCCTTTATTTGGAAGGCATCATCAGTGACCTGTAATATACACATCAGTATGTTTTACAATATTTGATATTTACATTTCTCAGTATTTTTAGGTTATGAACAGTTCTGATACGTTATTTAAGTATAGTACTGATACATGGATGATAACCATGAAATATTGTAAGTACACTGGATGATATCCATGAAATATTGTAAGTACAACATCCAGAACTGTTCATAGCCTAAAAATACTGAGAAATGTAAATATCAAATATTGTAAATCATAAACATGTATATATTACAGGTCATTGATGATGCCTTCCAAATAAAGGCGAAATGCATATGGCAATAAAATATCTTATTAAATCAGTTGTATAGACAGATAACCGAAATACCTACACTATAATAATATTATATTCATTAGTTTGGTTCACAAGTCTGTAGAGTGGTTTATTTGTTTGTTGATATTCCAGTTACTGTGGGTTAATTCATCGATTGTCATGTTTCGTGAGTAGTTTTTGAGTTTGCCTTTAGTCATTTGGAGATGGTGAGTGTAGCTGTGAGTTGCTCCCTCAGCGGCAGCCTGCGCTGGTGGCGCAGTGGCCCGCTGCCACGTCCCTCCTCCTGCTGTGCGGCCTGGGGCTGACCGTGGCCGCCATCGCAGCCTCTGCCTCCGGTCAGCGCCACATGCTGCTCCTGCTGCCTGGACTCTCCACCGTCATCGCTGCAGGTAACCACACCACTAACGACAATTCACCATGCTAGTCCCACAGGCTTCTATTTTGGCTCTCTTGCTATTCCTTACACAAAGTGAATCATCTAAAGCTTGTATCCCTAATATTGTGGAAATGAAAAGTGACATTGACATGTACTTTATACAGGATGGATTGCTAGTGAGGGGGCTCGTATTCATAACCAATAAAAAGATGTCAATAATACACAGAAAGTGTATCTTTTGAAACTTCCTGGCAGATTAAAATTGTGTGCCGCAACCGGGACTGCCAGGAAGTTTCATATCAGCGCACACTCCGCTTCAGAGTGAAAAGTTTCATTCTGGAAACATCCCTTAGGCTGTGGCTAAGCCATGTCTCCACCATATCCTTTCTTCCAGGGGTGCTAGTCTTCATGTTTCGCAGGAGAGCTTCTGTGAAGTTTGGAAAGTAGGAGGCGAGGTACTGGCAGAAGTTTTGAGGTGGCGTCGTGAGTCGTTGGGATAGCTCAGTCGGTAGAGCGCTTTCCCGGGAAAGGCAAGGTCCCAAGTACTAAACCCGGTACCGGCACACAATTTTAATCTTCCAGGAAGTTTCATATCAGCGCACACTCCGCCGCAGAGTGAAAAGTTTCAGTATATCTTTTGTGCAAACACACATTTGTTAAATGGAACAACGCCTACTGACACTTACAGACTAAAAGTAGGGTAAATTAGAGTGCCAGTGGAGTTTGTTGCACAACTCAAGAGCCATTCGTTTACGAAATATGGTACTGTGAAAAGTTTCCAATTCGACATTTGTTTTGCTTCTTGCAACCTACCAGATTGCTAGCAACGATGTCGTTACGTTTGTTTACAATATGACTTTTGTGTTCCTGTAGTGCATTGGGTCTTGCTAGTCAGTTAATCTGTGACAGTCCAAGCAGTGGGTTGTGAGTGGACGCTGGGATTTACCAAAGCAGAAAAGGCTGACATGCTCACGGTGTTTGGAGAGAGTAAGAAGAATGCAGTTTCTGTTTGTGTGGAATATGTGAACATATATCCCAACAGATGTCACACATCTCGGCAATTATTCATCAATTTCTTCACGCAGTTACGTGAGTATGATAGTATAACACAGAAAACGTATCAGACGGGAACAAGTGACGACAGAAGTGGAGGAAATTGATGTTTTGGCTGCATCCGCACGAGGCAATGGCATGATCCAGACAAGAGACTTACTGAGTCTCCATAGATAGTGATTCCATCCGTATCACATATGTCTTCATCAAGAGCTCAATGGAAATGATTATGAGACACTTGGTGTCTTCTGTAAATGGACATTACACCAGGATACTCCAGGTCCATCATGTATCTTTCTTCGTGATGACACCACATTCAAAATCATAGCCGACCTGCCAAAACATGCATCAAATGATTGTAGAGCTTATGGGGCTTAACTACGGGGTCATCAGTCTCTAAACTTACAAACTACTTATGAACTAGCTAATACTAAGGACGGCACAAATATCCATGTCCGAGGGGGGATTCGAACCCCCGACCGTAGTGGCCGTGCAGACTGTGACTGGCGCGCCGCAGAAAGCTCGGCCACTGCGGATGGCAAAACATGCATCATAGGTCTGTTGACAATCCCTGTTGTCTTCGTCATGTGGACCCTCAGCGTCCATGGAGTGTAAATGTGTGGTCTGCGATTGTTATCAATTAGTTCCTAGGCTAATCTGGCATAAGTTCTAGAAGCCCTCCACAGTCTAGAAAGAACCTATAGTGCCAACTTTATGGTTCTGCAACCAATAGTGCACGAATTACTACAAGACGTCTTCACGAATTGTTTATAAATAGCTGAATTGGACGCAAAGGACCTGTATCTTGGCTGGCCCGTTCCCCGTATTTGACTCCTGTAGACTTTATTTCCGTTGGGAAAGCTGAAGGACGTAGTCTACAAAGACATAACAGCTCATCCGATGATATGCAACGACGTTACTACAGCCTGTTTTGACATGTCAGTTGAAATGCTAGTACGTGTACAGACTGAAGGTTGTATTATCGCTGCCGGTGATAATTATGAAAATTCAAATGTTCAAATGTTTGTAAATCTATCGCACCAAACTGCGTGGTCATCAGTCCGTAGCTTACAAAATTCTTAAACCTAGGTAAACTAACCTAAGGACAAACAAACACACCCATGCCCCAGGGAGGACTCGAACCTCCACGGCGAGCAACCACGCGCTCCGCAGCGAGACGCTTTAGACCGCTCGGCTACTACACCGCGGCGATAATTATGAACACAATCTCTGATGGTCAGTAGTCTCTCTATTGACCAGAATCCACATAACGTATGTTTATAGACATGTTGTTCTTCAGTGTGTACAACCACAGATAACGAACAAGTATGTTTGGAAACTTTTATAACATTTTATATTTCTTGAACAAGTTGTACGGGAGTCGTACAACAAACTCCACTGACATCCTAATTTACCCTACCCTTAGTTTGTTACTGTCAATAGGCATAGTTCCTTTTAAAAAGTGTATATGTGCACAAAAATACACTTTCTATGAATTATTAAAATCCGTTTATTGACCAATAATACGAGTCCCTGACCACTAATCCATATTGTGAAAACTTTCCGTTTCCGCAATATCTACGGTGCAAGTTATAGGTGATGCACCCCGTATACAGAGTGTGTCATATTACGTATTTCTTCATGTAACTTACAAAACACATGAAACAATATATACGAAGGTTGTCATAAATGTTTTGAAATACCAATGAAACCAGAACTGATGTAGAAGTATTAGTAAATATATCTTTTCTTAATTTTTCTGTGTAGTCTCGAAACAGAGTCTGGCACTTGTGGTATCTGTTCACTGTGTTTGAAATACCCTCAATATAAAACACTGCCGCTTGTTAACGTTGCCAACCTGTCACGGCATTGTAAAGCTCTCCGTCGTTGACAAACAGCTGAGATTCAAGCAGAAATTTCCGTAATTGTAAACCAGCGTTTTCATTAACTTTCGTCAACGATCCTGTCTTCACCGTGAATGTTTGTTCTTCCATTTTCAAACATTCATACCCAATGACGGACAAACACCTTGAGTCATAATTTTTGGACAATGCATGATGTATTTCTGCTGCTTATTAATGTTTCTCAAAAAAAAAAAAAAAAAAAAAAAAAAAAAAAAAAAAAAAAAAAAAAAAAAAAAAAACCCACCTTTAACGCCTCCCACATACTGAGGCTCTGCAAACACTGATGTCGAAATGGCGAGCGTTACTCCCATTTTCCTGCTATCCGAAATTCGGCTCGGAGGTTACTTTCTCGTCAGCCGTCGTATATATACTTATTATATGGCTACGAACCGAACGCGTTTCATACCCTCACTCCTTAGCCAGCTCCCTTGGTCTTCGTTACTGGCCATTTTCTCATGGGCTCCCACTCCCCAAGTCCTTGACTTCATCCATTCATCTCAGTCTTCCAAGAGGTCTCGTACCTTGTTGTTGTATCATTTTACCGTCCATTTTTCTCTTATCATTACATGTTTTAGACATTCTATCCTTATTCTTTCTCCCTGTTACAGTCATTACACCTAGTTGATGAAACAGTGAGTGGATTTCTGCGTTTTTAATTCTCTGACGAAAGACTTTTCTCAACACCTTGTTTTCGAAGGCGATAATTTTTCTTTTCTTCTTGCCCAATGCCTGTTTCAGCCCTGAAAATTAATACTGACCGCACTATGGTCTTGTACATGCAGAGATTCATTTTTCTTGTTAGCAGTTTGCTTCTGAAAAGTTTATTGACTGAAAATAGGCATCTTCCTGCAATTTTTTTTTTTGTTCATTATTTTCTCCTACATATTATTATTTGCACTGACCACTTTCTAGTATTTGAATGACCTATGCCTTCTGTAATACCACTGCCAGTAATCCGTGTTTCCTCATCACTGTTCTGCTACAATCATACACTCTTTTTTTTATGCTAACTGATCCCTCTCTATTGCTCTATTGGCAGTTAACTGTTCTTAGCCGCACGGACACGGCAGTGCTGTTCTAGGCGCCATATCAGGGACTACACGGCCACTCCCGCCGGAGGTCTTCCCTCGGGCATAGGTTTAATTTAGTTTAAGGGATTTGTAAGTCTAGGGACCAGTGACCACAGTAATTTAAGTTCTTCTCAGTTCAATTTCCTCCGCCACTAAAAAAATGTCATTGGCAAACGCTAGTACTTTCACTTCACCAACGACGGTTACACTTCCAGCTGATGATGCTCTATTTAGAACGTTTTCCGATACCTAGGTAAATAGGCTATGAGATATGAAGCCTTCCTGTTTGATACCCATCTCCCTACCTTCAGCTCTTACTTTACAACTAGTTTTCTCCATACATATTTTGGTCATTGTGATTAATTGCAAAGGTATTCCTGATTATTCCATGCTCTTCAGTAAACTTTATTTGTTGATTCTGGCATACGCCTTTTAGGAATCTATAAATAGGCAATGCACCCTCTTGTCACGTTCCCACATGTTTCCAATTGATTGTCTGAGAATAAATATTTGGTCTACTTTTGACGTACTTTTCTGGAATCCGGATGTTCTTCCAGGCCACAGTACAACTGACGCGTGGCCTGAACGCGTGCAGCAGGAAACACCATCCCCTGGGTGCTAGTTGTTGATTGGCTGTTGCCTTCCAATCAGACATAAGATTTTGCCTACCAATGACTCACAAACGTAAGAACCTGCTGATACGCTACTGCCAGCCAATCACCATCTTAGAAGCATGGCGTCGGTTTTAGATAATCCAAAAACTCACAGTATATAAGGGTGTACTTTCAGCAACATCCAACAGTTGAAATGAAATGTTGAAATGTTTGTAGAACTTATGGGACTTAACTACGGGGTCATCAGTCCCTAAGCTTACAAACTATTTATGAACTAGCTAAGACTAAGGACAGCACAAATAACCTTGCCCAAGGGGGGATTCGAACCCCCGACCGTAGTGGCCGTGCAGACCGTGATTGGAGCGTCTCAGTCCACTCGGCCACCACGGCCGGCCATCCAACAATTAACCGCCCAGAAGAGGACCACTGCAGAGTGGTCGAAACGTCGGCAATTCATTTACTAAGTGTTAAAAATGACGCGGTCTAATACCCAGATTTGTTTTATCCAAAATGACACCGGCCGTTGAAGCCCACGAAATTGTAAAGTATTATCAGTTTTACCGCATTATCGTGGGACTCTATGTAGGGTGTGGAGACCACTTACTATCCACGGCCGCCAGAGGTTGAGCGAGGATTTGGGAGGCGGGGGGGGGGGGGGAGGAAAAAAAACTCAGCTATACTGTTAGTCGGTATGTCTGATGATGCCCAAGATTTCGTTCGCCGAAATTTTGATCCAGTTTAACTTCCGTCGTTCACCTGTGGTGAAGTAATTCGTCGCCATTATCATAACACTCTGAAGATCCAAAGAAACTGGTGGTACACCTATGTAATATAGTTTAGGACCCCCGTGATCACGCAGAAGTGCCGCAACTCGAGGTGGCATGGACTCAACTAATGTCTGCAGCAGTGCTGGCATCCCAGATAATGTTCATTTGTGGAGAGTATGGTACCCAGCGGAGGTGTTTTTAAACTATTCTGAAGCAACTTTGTAGCGGTTCTGTAGCAATTCTGGACGAATGGGGTGTCGCATTGTTATGCTGGAATTCTCCAAATCCGTCGGATTGCACAATGGTCATGAGTGTATGCAGGATACGTAAGTACGAGTCACCTCCAGAGTCATATCTAAACGTTTCAGAGGTCATATGACACTCCAACTGCACACGCCCCACAACATCACAGAGCCTCCAGAGCTTGAATAATCCTGTGCCGACTCCATGGATTCTTGAAGCTGTCTTCATATGCCCTTCCTTAGTCACTCCTATAGCACCATGCGATCTTAATAATTGTTAAAAATTCTCGTTCAAACAGTCCAATGTGGGTGGTGATGGGCCCAGTCGAGGCGTAAAGCTTTGTGTCGTCCTCTGAGTGTTTATACATCTCCGTGTATACGCGCACACGCCTATACCAGTTTCTTTGGCTCTTCAGAAATAGCATCTCGCATCTATAATGATTACGGGAAAAATTCCGAATTTAATTCAGGAAAGTTTTCGTACCCTCACATGGGTCATATTACCAGTAAAGCAGTCCTCACACGGGACGTGTTGTCCCAACGTGGCGCAGGCCAGACGTGCTGTCTACCTAGCCACAGCACGCTCTGAAACGACCCGCTACATCCCACGGAACACAGCGTGCTGCTAATCGTGATTTGCTTTGCGACCGCAGCGCTCTCCAGCGCCCGTTGCGGGCTGGTGCATTGATCATTGTGTTTACAAAGATGGATGTGCGTAAAATTACACGGTATCTCTCTTAGCCATCGTGGGAAAAAACGAAATGCTTTCTTATGCCTGCATGTGGCATGCAATACTCTTACAGGAATTGTATTTTTTCTTCAAGAAGCACAAAGACGGTACATGTATCTAAAATCGGTTGAGATAATAACGAAATTTACGACAAAATCAATTTTGGCAAAAATTCTTTAAAAAAATATCAATGGTGACATACATAATTTGCACCAGCTCCAGTTGTCTTGCTCTTATATTCCCATTTTCCACGTTGTACATATTCTGTATATTCGGAGATAATATATTTTACTTGTTATACACGCGGAACAACGCCCCAGCTCGACAATGCGCTAGCCATCTTCACTTTGCATTGTGAAACTGAACTATTCCAACAGTGTACTGAACTGCAACTTAATTCAAACACTGTGGGGAAAACTGAGTGACGTACGGTACTGCCTTGAATTTTATTTGTTCCTGTGGCGTAGAACGAAAAACTCAACAAATTCTGTCGTTAACAAAGTTCGTCCTTATTTCTAACAATTAACGTCGAATTCCGAATATTATAATTGTATTAAATCAACAAATAAGTTGATTAACCATAATTAAACGAAATGGTTAAAAACATCTGGGAGAGTATAGATGCAAACCTCTTATTTACATTTTTCCTCCTTAGCTCGTAACGCTAACCACCACGCTAATACGTCGTCTTAAAAAGAAACAACAACGAATATCGGATATTACACTTAAATTAATAAGGAAGAACCAAAAACATTAAGGAAACAAAAAGGAAAAAAAAAAGAAAAATACATTTTAGAAGTATGGTGTCGCGAACCCAAGTGTCTCTCAACTTCTGCTCTGCAGTTCAACGCGTTACCAACTACGCTATTTCTCCTGGGGATAGCGTTATTCGTATTTGTGATATACTATGCACCTAAAATATGTTGCAATACCTTATTTGTCTATGACAAAGTATCATAAAGACGCTCCTTTCATAGAATGGCGTTAAACCGTAGCATAGGAACGATATTCTCTGACGGTATACAAATTACAACACTGAGTAACGTTAAATACGATACCCTTTAAAGCTATGAATATATAGTTTCCGGTAATTTATTGTAACAAATCATACGTTTTCAAAAGTTCTTGAATTTTGTGGCACTTTAAAAAGATTATATTTATACATCGTAAGCTAAAACGAAACATGGCACGAAATACGGAGTTCCGTTTGCAATATGGCAGATCAAAATTTCTGCTTGTCACGTGAAAACCAGGTCGTTTTTCATTGGCCCGGCACCACGTACTCCTCCACGTGCGTTTCCACTTCCCGGGAGCGGACGGCATAAGAAGTAGTTCCCCTGCGTTCTACAGCGACCGGCGTGCTTTTTAATTTTTTTTTTTTTTTTTTTTTTTTTTTTTTTTTTTTTTTTTTAATGGAGTTATTACTGTTTCGTCTGGTGCACATAGTACAACTTACAATATGTTCAGTGGCTTGATTTTTACTAATGATAACTCTATCACAGAAACTGATGGTCAGTAAGTTTTTATTCAGGCGGCAATATTGTCACTATGATCACGATGTTCTCAAATCTCCTGACACGTCTTTCGGTTCACTCGGCAACGAGTTGGAGATGGAAAAGACTGGTACGTTATAGTCGCTGTGTGAAGCGTTGTGTGTTTCAGGGCTGAGTCACGGTCTGTACGGCCACTACGGTCGGGGGTTCGAATCCCCGCTCGGGCATGGATATTTGTGCCGTCCTAGTTTGTAAGTAGTTCATAAGTAGTTTGTAAGTTTAGGGACTGATGACCCCGTAGTTAAGTCCCATAAGCTTAACAAACATTTGAACATTTTTTGTTTCAGGGCTGGACGTGTACGGGATGCTGGTGGTGCACAGCTTCTACCGGCAGCTGCTGGAAGAGAAGAAGCCGTCGCCCCCCGCGCCCTTCGTGGGTTAGACCGGCCTGCCTGCTCGCAGCAGTAGGGCGTCACTGCAGGGGACACGCTGCTCGCATTACTGGCCTTCAGCGGATCAGCAGGCCTGTCTGGGTACCAACAGACCGGTCTCAACAAGCTGGCCACAGCAGGAGCTGCGATTCAGGCGCAGAAGGGCTGGGCCGGACATCGTACGAGAGAGGGCGCCTTATTAGCTGATGCCTCAATTAACTGCTTTACTTCATGCTTGTTCTGCCAACTACATACCTCGAAGCTAATGGCAGTGTCTTGTTACTAATTCTATGGATGTATTTTCTCCTATATTATTAAATGTCATTATAACTGACTGTTGTGCCTTTTACTTTACACCTTCTTCTAATATATAGTAGAGTGTCCGTATGTGTGTACGTGTTACATACAAATGTACAATTTTGTTCCAATCTTTATGAAACTTTGTACACGTTAGCTTCAATCCATGAGGACGATCGCCGTAAGTGTAATCACGTACGATACATGATTTACGAGGTATTACGTCATAAACAATGAGATGCGTGAAAAACTGCTGCATTTAGAGACAGTGCTGCTCATTTTCTCCTAAACCAATGGACCGATTTCAACCAAATTTGGTACACGCATTCCTTTCCGTAAGGTAACATTTGCTGCAGGATTAAGAACCACATTCGACACAAGGTTCAGAAGATACGACGTCATAAACAATAAGAATCGCAACAACAACAAAATGCCATATAATGCGGCAAGACTTTAGAAACACGTTACATGCGAATGAGAGTACTTAGCGAGTTGCAGCAAACTTTAAACATAATTTCAAACCTGTATTAAACTTTTTCTCGCTGGCAACCATAGTAAAATGATGAAAGGAAAAAAAGTTTCTCGCTTACTACCTTCCCGCTGTTTATGGAGTAAAACTACGGCTCTCGGTATGACGTTACAATTTATAATTTGAACACTACAAATTGTAGCGACAGGAAATTTTACAGACAGTATCCACACGTATAGTTGCATGTACCTTCTAAATTGTATCACAGTACGACACATAATTCGTGAGATGTGAGCATACAAACAGTAACGTTCCGCTGTTCATGGACGAAAACTACGGCATTCAGTATGACGTTACAATTTTTAATTTCTACACTACAAATTGTAGCCGCTGTAAAGTAAGTATACACACATATACGTGAGTGTACCTTCTAAATTTTATCACAGTACGATACATAGCTCATGAGATATGACCACATAAACAGTAACGTTCATGGAAAACCGCCCCATCACGCACCAAGTTTTAATCTATTACTTCTTTACTACTAATTGTTTTCCCAAGAGATTTTAGACATACAGCGCCGGTCGTGGTGGCCGAGGGGACTAAGGCGCTCCAGTCAAGTTCTGCACGGCCATTACGCTCGGGGGTTCGAATCCCCCCTCGGGCATGGATATTTGTGCCGTCCTAGTTCGTATGTAGTTCATAAGTAGTTTGTAAGTTTAGGGAGTGATGACCCCGTAGTTAAGTCCCATAGACTATACAAACATTTTGAACATTTAGACATACAGCCATTATACAAATGAATATACACCTGAAAAATGGCAGGGATAAATAAATAAATACCCGGGTTACGCCGGGCTTTCTGCTAGTATTATATAAAATGTTTGTATAGTCTATGGGACTTAACTACGGGGTCATCAGTCCCTGAACTTACAAACTACTTATGAACTATTTACGAACTAGGACGGAACAAATATCCATGCCCGAGGAGGGATTCGAACCCCCGACCATAGTGGCCGTGCAGACCGTGACTGGAGCGCCTTAGTCCCCTCGGCCACCGCGGCCGGCTGTTATATAAAATTACAGCGTAATGCCATAATAGTTACCTGTGGTCTCTGAGCATCTATTGATGCTATGAGGAAGGTCAATTGCAATGATTCCTTTAGTGCTCTGTCATATTCTTCTCGTAATATACTATCTCTTATTTCCTCATCTACTTCCTCTTCCCTAGGATACTGCCTTCATTTCCCTTTATATAGCTCTCTATATATTCCTTCCAGTCATCCTTCCTCGCTTAGCACTGGTCTTGATATTCCTACAATTGCTTTTCTCCAAACGTCTCTTTTTCTTATATGCATTATCAATCTCTCTCCTTGTTATGAAGCTTCTAGAAGTTACATTTCTCCTCTTGCCACTCTTGCTTTGTCACTCTTCATTTTATGCCAATCTCATTGTTAGTAGTCTGTACTCCATTTTACCTGCTTCATTTGCTGTATTTTTATGTTTCCTCCTTTTATCAATTAAATACAGTATCTCCTCTGCTATACAAGGATTCCTAGTAAGTCTTGTCTTTTTTATTTGGCCCTCTGCAGAATTCACATTTTCACATCTCAATGTTATCCATTCCTGTTTTACCACTGAGTTAAGAAATATGATTTGTCTCAAATATGCTGTAATGCTATATGTCCAGTGGGCAATCTAAAAGAGATGTCTTCAGAACGACGCAGGAATAAGCAAAGTATCCATAATAGTAACGCATGTGAAACTTCTCTTGCTGCACCAAAAGTATTAAACCTATCTCATGGTACGTGTTCACAACAATCTGTAATACCAAAAAAGATCCTGAGGTAAATCGATTACACGGTGAAGATAATAATGGAGAGAAGTGGATATTATTGAGTACAGTTTTCTTTCTGCAGATGATTCCAGTGCTGAGATGTAGAAAGTCTACATGTGAAATTATTCACGATTTTTTAAATATTTTAGTATATATTACATATTGTTAATACACTTTTCTTTCCGGTTCCAAAGATACAAAAAATCATTATTCATTGCTAGTGTTATTGTCAGTAGCAAAAAATGATAAATCTTCACTTATGATTGATGTTGAAGGCTCCGTGATTTGGTGCAGGATGTTGAGTAATAGCATGATAGTACAATGAAAAGAAATAACTTGGGCTCCATTTACCAGCTCAGCTGCATTGTAGAGTTGGATGAACACGGAGTAGCCGCTGAATGAAATGGAAATCCACTTACAGATATTAAGGATTTGATGAAAATTCGCCCGAAATGGAAACTGCCTTGAATCGGTGACCTGATGAAATGAAACTGATCCAGAGGCATGTATAAGATACTATTGCGACCGAGACAAGAGATTTGATGATTATGATCATTTCCCACTCGATGTCCCAGAAGTCCTACGGAAGTCTTTCGGTGAGCCATCCATGACAAAACGATTCTACCAGATGTTCATGATATATGTGACAGCTGAAATGCCCTTGGACTTCAAGACGAATGTAACAATTCCAAAGAAAGCAGGAACAGATATCTGTGTAGATTACAGAAATCTAGTTTTACTCATCTATTGAAAGGTTATGGTTTGAAAAGGATAAACTCGAAACTAGTCACCACATTATAAATTCTAATTCATTTTGCGGACTAGGCCATTTTACAATAATTATTTTAAAGTTTTACCAAGTTATGTAATATGGCCGCCTTCTCCTCTTCCGACAATGTCAGAATACATTACTATGTAAGAATTCCGCTGGTGACATTCCGGCACGCAGCAAGGAATAGTAGGATGACAAGGTTTCTAGGGCCTGGTCCCGTGTGTATGATGAACGCAGTTTCTTTCAGCTGTGCCCTGAATGTACGTACGTACTAAGGGTTCGGCATCAACGTTCGACGGTGGATGAAATCGAGCCGTCGTGGTATGCTGTGTGCTATTCTCCTGACAAAATTGTCGACAGTCGTCGAATATATTCAAAACAATGATCTCGAGTAAACCGTCAATAAAAATTTGAGGTAAGATCCGATACAGTACTGGTAGTAGTGATGGACTGCATGAAGGCGATGGAGGGAAATTTGCTATACACATTCAGTAGCAGGAATCAATCGATGTTCCGAAAGGATGCTGCAAAATCCACTAGTAATCATTGCCTGATTGATGGGACCATCCAAAGAACCGTTACGGGGAAGAGGTGTTCTGAACAGGCTGGGGAGTGGGAGGTCATCTGTTCAGTTTGTGCATCCATGTTCCATCACACCACCACGTGCAATGGAGCCTATTCTACTGTTAGGTGCAAAAGCTTCAAAACACGGCTGGAGAGATTGTGGAACCACGACATCGTCATTCCCCATATGCAAAGGAAGAACCCCTAATGCTCCAAAAGCGCGTGTCGCTGCGCAAAATAATGATATGCCGATGGGTGACTTCTTTTGAGCTACGGAGCAACCCATTCTGGGCAAGACTTCACGAAGATCTGGATTTGAAGTGATTTCTTGTACAATATGGGGATGGTGTTCAGGGAATCTCTGAAGGATGTCAAGAATCTGTGAGTCAATCTGAAAGCACGAATCCTTTGAGGAATCAAATTCGGAATGGGCACCCACTAGTAACACTGAGAACAAGTCCGCGTTTGAATGCTGTGCTTAGGCCCATACAACAAGCCATATTGGTAGTCTGACAGCAACAGAGCCCAACGTTGCAGGTTTGGTGTTGTCCTTGGCAGAACAGGTTTCAGGAAGGGAAGGGGGGGGGAGGGCTGAACAGATCCGTTAGAAAGCTATGGTCTGTGATCATATAGATAAGTCACCCATTCTGCCGCGGTGGAGTAGCCGAGCGCGTGGTTGCTCGCCGTCGGAGGTTCGAGTCCTCCCTGGGGCATGGGTATGTGTGTGTTGTCCTTAGGTTAGTTTACCTTAGTTTAAGTAGTTTGTAAGCTACGGACTGATGACCACGCAGTTTGGTCCGATATATTTACGAACATTTGAAGTCGCCCATTCAAAAATTTGCAGGGTTTTGTAACTCCATAAATTATTGCGATTGCGTCTTTTTCCAACTGACTGGTAATTACACTAAGCCTTCTTTAAAGTTTTGGAAGTGAGGGTAAAGGGTTTGTACGGGAAGCCTATGTGGTTAGTGAGTACCATTCCATTTCCATAGGTTGATTCATCAACTGTTTGGAGTATTGCTTTGTTAGAGTCAAAGACGACAAGAAGACGATCACCGACGAGACTATCGTTAAAGTGCCTAAATGCTCCTTGAAATCCTTTCGACCAAACGAATGGCACACTTAATCGTCATAGCCGGTACAATGTACCAGCAATTTCTGCTTTACGAGGGATAAACTTTATGCAGTAAATTTGCCCAATACAGCCTTCAGTTTTTGACGTTACAGAGAGCTTGCAAATCCTTATTGATGATAAATGTGATTGCGCCGGGTGTACGCTCTGTGCTTTAAGTATATGACTCGGGTATTCGATTTCTGTTAGAAAAAATTAGCACATCCTTTTATTACACTCAAGACCTACTTCTGCAGGAACTTGGAACGAACACTAACTTATCTACATGTTCTGCCGTTGTGAGACCCGAGAGTAAGAGACATCTAAATAGCACACGCTGGGACCTCTGCCGGTATCTGCTCGATAAAACGTTGGCAAATGGCGGGCTGCCAAAAGGAAGAAGCCGAAACTCGAACAGTACAAGCCCAACTGGGTATTGATTACAAGGAACTGCTTTGATTGCTCATCCACGAGTAGCTCCAAGTATGCAAGTCGATTTTGGAAGACAAGCAATCTTTTCCCAGTTTGTCCATCAACTTCTCAGGCCAAGGCAGGAAAAAAAGGATCCACCACAGTTTGTAGGTTCACAGGAGACTTAAAATCTACACATAACCGTAATCCACCTGATGACCTCTTGATACATGCTATGGATGAAGCCTATTGGTGGGTACAATAACACCACTGTCCTGTCATCGTTTCAGTTTTTGAAGACTTGATCACGAATAGAATAGGGGGAAGGTCATGTGCAAAGGAAATGTGGTTGTGCGTTTTCTTTTAAGTTATGTCGGTCTTCAAATCCTAAACGTTACCCAGACCTTCTTGAAGCAACTCACTGTGTCTGGCACATAAAACGTAGTCTTTTGGAACAGTAGCAGTAATCTGAAGCACATTGTCTTTAATATCTAGATCAAACAAGTCGA
Organism: Locusta migratoria; assembly: GCA_026315105.1. Taxonomy (NCBI): domain Eukaryota; kingdom Metazoa; phylum Arthropoda; class Insecta; order Orthoptera; family Acrididae; genus Locusta; species Locusta migratoria. The sequence continues at coordinate 141,376,706 of CM048749.1, read as the reverse complement.
AGGACGCGAGGACGAAAATGCTCGGACTTTGCGGCAAACACAAAACATGGAACACCACAGCTCTGGTAATATAAAAATTTGCTGGCAGGCCCGACACACCCTTGAATGTTGTGTGCGTTGTGTGTTGATAAGCTGACAAGAGGCTGCTGCAGTTGTGGACTACCTACAATTTGTTTATGATACTATTCAGCAGTGTTACCTATGTTTCACTGTAATTTCATGTACTTTTTCTCCACAAGCAAATGAACATAGACCGTGCATTACGTCACCTGAGCAAAAATGTATATTATTAAAAACTGCAAAACAAATTACAAAATTAATAACGACAGATAACTGTGATTTATGTAAATTTTAATTAAGGTAAAGCAATCAATGATCCGAAGATTGGTTTGACTACCACAGTGCTTTCCTAGGCACGGTCCTGTTTGGAGGTGGTATGCCCTTGCTTTCCTCAGACCTTCGAACTGACTTACCCAGCCATTTATTGAGGGACCAACAGTTTAACGTGGGTTCCGAACCACGGTGCTACTCGGTATTTTTCACATCAACAACACTGCCAGAGGTGAAAGAAGTGGAATGTGACAGATAAAAATCCTAGGACCTCGCGGGGATCGAACCCGTGACATTTGAATTATAGTCTGGCACTCTACCACTGCGCTACCGAGCAGTGAACATACAGAGAAGACGTAAGATAGTATCAGGGACTCTTAAGTTCTTTTCCCCATCATCATCATTAGAGACTGATGATGCCTTTCAGCGTTCAATCTGGAGCATAATCTCCCTAAACAAATTCCTCTATGATCCCCTTTTCAGTGCTACGACTTGAACCATTTTGCAGCAATTCCCGTGACACTATAGAATTCTAATTCACTTGAAAGGATGTTATGGTTCACACAATCAAATGCCTTTGATAAATCACAGAAAATACCTGCTGCTTGTAATTTATTATCTAATGAATTAAGTACATTCTCACTGTAGGTGTAAATAGCCTTCTCGATAACATAACATTTGAGAAATCCGAACTATGTTCTAGATAATATGTCATTTGAGGTTAGGTGGTTGAGAAGCTGCTTGTACATTACCTTTTCTAGAATTTTTGAAAATGCTGGTAAAAGTGAAATCGCTCTGCAGTTTGATGGATCTCTTTAACCCCTTTCTTGAATAAGGTGACCCATTTCTGCCATGCTACACAATATGCTGACATGGGCTAAAACTACCTCAATGAAATTAATACACATGAAACACACAACATACTGAATAAAAAAATCAGTATTATTTTCATACATCTATCTAAAAGAAATTACACAAATACGCACCTTACGATCAATATTAACAACAGCACAAACAAGATGTGAGGAAAGTCTGAAATTACCGTATTTTTCAGTATACAGTAAGATTTTATATTTAAGGAGAAAAGAACCCCTAGTCCATGATACTATCCACCATACGTCTTCCATGATAAAGTTCATTACATACTTTTCACAAATCACAGTTATCTACCGTTATTTCTTTTGTAATTTGTTGTGCAGTTTTTATTAATATTCAAATCAGGGCGTTGCATTCGGAAGAAGCGTTGAACGGCTATGGAGCGGAAACATTAGTCATCACCTGTCCGAAAGAAGATCAGAAGCACTCCGTCCGCAGGTAAAGTGCTACTCACCGTTTTCTGGGACCCCCAAGGAGTTTTGTTGTGTGACTTTTGGAGGATGCAACCATCAATGCTGCGCGGTACTGTGCCACTCTTATATATTGATAGAGGTGATTCGTAAACAAGCGGCGCCGGCCGCGGTGGCCGAGGGGACTGAGGCGCTCCAGTCACGGTCTGCACAGCCACTACGGTCGCGGGTTCGAATCCCCCCTCGGGCATGGATATTTGTGCCGTCCTTAGTGTTAGCTAGTTCATAAGTACTTTGTAAGTTTAGGGACTGATGACCCCGTAGTTAAGTCCCATAAGCTATACAAACATTTGAACATTTGAAACAAGCGGCCTGGCCTTCTCAGATACGTGCCTTTATTCGTAGAACCGTTTTCCACTGGTACAGTGGCTCTCGCCTCAGGTATGGCATGTAATAAGGCCTAATATCAGATATTTGTAGAAAAGGGCGAAGTACTTTTGACAAGCTAGACTGTAGATGTCATCGCTGCTTGTTCACTCGCAACAATATAAACTGTAGAATGAAACTTTCACTCTGCAGCGGAGTGCCCGCTGATATGAAACTTCCTGGTAGATTATAATCGTGTACCGGAACCGGGACTCGAACCTGGGACCTTCGCCTTTCGCTGGCAAGCGCTCACCGACTGAGCTAACCCGACACGACTCGCGATGCCGCCTCACAACTTTAATTCCGCCAGTACCTCGCCTCCTACTTTCCAAACTTCACAGAAGCTTTCCTGCGAACCTTGCAAGACTAGCACTCCTGGAAGAAAGGATATGGTGGAGACATGGCTTAGCCACAACCTAAGGGATGTTTCCAGAATGAAAATTTCACTCTGCAGTGGAGTGTGCGCTGATATGAAACTTCCTGGCGGAAGTAAAGTTGTGAGGCGGCATCGTGAGTCGTGTAGGGATAGCACAGTCGGTAGTGCGCTTGCCCGCGAAAGGCAAAGGTTCCAGGTTCGAGTCCCGGTTCCGGCACACAATTTTAATCTGCCAGGAAGTTTCATATCAGCGGGCACTCCGCTGCAGAGTGAAAGTTTCATTCTGGAAACATCGCTTAGGCTGTGGCTAAGCATGTCTCCGCCATATCCTTTCTTCCAGGAGTGCTACTCTTGCAAGGTTCGCAGGAGAGCTTGTGTGAAGTTTGGAAAGTAGGAAGCGAGGTACTGGCGGAAGTAAAGTTGTGAGGCGGCATCGTGAGTCGTGTCGGGATAGCTCAGTCGGTGAGCGCTTGTCCGCGAAAGGCAAAGGTCCCAGGTTCGAGTCCCGGATTTGGCACACAATTTTAACCTGCAAGGAAGTTTTAATATGAACTGTACTCTTATGTTCCTGCCTAACCACATCCTTTAACATCAAGACATATTCGTAAAAAAAAAAAAAAAAAAAAAAAAAAAAAAAAAAAAAAAAAAAAAAAAAAAGGGTGTAGCTTGTCAAAAGCACTTTGCCGTCTTCTAGGAATATCTGATATTAGGCTGTATTACACAATACACCTGATGCAAGAGCCGCAGTACCACGCGGAAACGATTCTACAAATAAAGGCTCTTTTCTCAGATCTGGCGTTCTGCTGTTGGATGACAATGCGAGGACACACTCGGCGACGGCAACGCAAAACCATATTGCAGCTCTTGGTTGGGAGAGCCTACACCATCCGCCACACAGACCTGATCTCGCACCAAGTGACTTCCATCTGTTTCTAGCTTTGAAGTAGACGCGGAAGGCGCTTTGGAAGCAATGCTGACGTCAAACAAGCCGTTCAACGCTTCTTCCGTATGCAGCAACCTGAGTTTTTCCTGAAAGGCTTTCTGAAGCTTATAAACCGGTATGACAAATGTCTCAATGTGCTTGGAAATTATGCAGAAAAATAAAGATATGTCCTAATGTCTCTATTTTTTTTTCCTTTCATAGGTAACTCTGACCACAGTCGACATGGGAAACATATTTTACGACTCCCCCTCGTACACGCCAGGAAGACCGGCAACAAACACAGCAAAATCTGCAATAACTAAACATATTAACTATTTACATGATTAAATATCCGAAAAGAAAGTGCTGCTAAAAGTAATTTTTTGTTATTTTTGTAATTATGTTACTTCTGCAGGTTTGTAGAATAAATAAAACCGCTGATGACGGCGGAATTTCTGCTGCAACAAGTTCGGGCATAAAAATAAACAGAGAGGTTCTGAATTATTGTGGGCCCACAATACCATATTTAATCGAGCGCGCGTTTGTTCACTAGTTGTTTTAGTGTTAGTTTCATCGATTCTTTGAGTGTCGCCTCTGCATCAACAGGAATTATCTAGTCAGAATAGCGAAACACGTCCTGTAAATTCTCTGGATCTGCAGTGATGGATATTTCTTTTCAGTCAATATCGTCGTTAGCACATTGAAAACGCTAAGACTTGTACCAGGAAAAGTCATTATCAAAAGCATGGCCAGAGATTGTTCGCGGAATGCTCAAACGGAAATCTCCTTGATTCAAGACTGCGTTGCAACAAGGACACCCAGTTATCTCTTTCTAGTGTCAATGAAGTCATAGGTCGAGGGACGTTAAACCCTAATCTTCCTCACATCCTTGAAGTCATAGATATCACAAATTACTCACTGTATCGTTTTCCGCTTATGGGGATATTTAAAAGCCAGAATGAGAGGTGCACTGTTTGTTGAAGTTTTGAAACGAGTGGACGCGCTTGCGTATATGTGAAATGGCTCTCTCAAATACTTTGCTTACTTTGCTGCTGTTAGTCACCGTTACCGCTACTGCAGTCATAGGTATTGTTACTTCAAGTTATTATAAATAACACACTTTTTTGCGAAACATATTATACTGAGATTATTATACAGAGAATACTAAGCAGAGACTATAAGCAAAATAAATAAATAAATATGTCGTTGCGTCGAACTTCTTGGTAAAATTAAACTCCTGTTCATCCTACGTGGAGAATTTTGAATGTATTTTATTTCTGGTCTTGCAATATTTAAAAAAGTATAGATACACAAGCAAACTAAAATCTTTCTTTGTACAAACAATTGTTTTATTTTCAATAATGCTGAAGAACAGATACATAAACTAATAAACTAAAACACTTCTTAGTGAATAACACTTCGCGTGGTTCTATTGGATCCATATGTGAAAATAATAATAATAATAATCGGCTCTTTAATTTTCGTGTTCATCTATTTACAGAACGATCCTGACTAAAAGTATGTTGCTGATAGACTTAGGAGTTAAATATTATAAAGTAAAACGTCATGACAGATGCTGAAGTTTGACCGTATGAATAGCGAAGATGCATTAATCGTGTGTTGGGGGGGGGGGGGGGGCGGGGGTGAAGGGCGGGATCAGCAATAAAAGTTTCGTAAAGGTTCAAAATTGTTTGGAACTAATGGATGAGCAAAACTGAAATATTTAAGTGCCATCAGCTTCAAATACAAGGTTCTAATTGTAATACTTGTCACAACGAATTACACTTAACATTATATTTTACCTCATAACGAATAGGTGGTAACGGCATCTTAAGTAGTTTAATTCTTTCAGTGATTGCGCGAGAAAATTTTGTTGGCTCTCTAAGCTGCCAGAAAGACCACAGACGACAAAAAGCCTTGTCTATATTGTAGAATAAATGTTGACTTATTTGTATGTGTGAATCATAACTTTTCCTTGTTGGCGTCGATTAACAGTATTATTTCTGTGAACATCGAGATGTCTTTGAACTTCTGCGAAGCCAACTGGAAACTTTATCTTGGGCTTTCAAAATATTCACCATTCAATATTTAGGCCGAGGTCTGCATCTACATAAATACACTGCAAACCACATTGAAGTGAATGGCAGAGGGTTCATCGAACGCCTTTATGATGTTTCTCTAAAGTTCCATTCTTTAATAGCTCGCCGGAAAAAGGAACACCTAAAACTTTCCGTTTTCGATCCGATTTCTCTTATTTTATTATCGTGATCATGTCCCCCTATGTAGGTGGGCGCTAAATAAATATGTTCGCAATCGGAAGAGGAAGTTCATGAAAGAAAATTCGCAAATAGATCTCGTCGCAACAAATAACGCCCTTTTTTTAACTCAACTCGTGCAACATTTCTGTGGCACTCTCTTCCCTATATCGCGACAGTACAAAACGAGCGGCCCTTCTCTAAATCGTCTGTCAGTCCCACTCGGTGGGGATCCCACAATGCGCAGCATTACTCCAAAATAGGACGCACAAATTTAGTGCCGGCCGCGGTGGCCGAGGGGACTGAGGCGCGCCAGTCACGGTCTGCACCGCCTCTACCCTTGGGGGTTCGAATCCCCCCTCGGGCATGGATATTTGTGCTGTCCTTAGTGTTAGGTAGTTCATAAGTAGTTTGTAAGTTTAGGGACTGCTGACCCCGTAGTTAGGTCCCCATAAACTATACAAACATTTTGAACAAATTAATGCAGGCAGTTTCTTTAGTAGAACTGTTTCTTCTAAGTGTTCTGCCAACGAAACGTAGTATTTGGCTCGCTTTCCCTACAATATTTTCTGTGTGTTCTTTGCAATTTACGTTGTTTGTAATTGTTACTCCTATGTATTTAGTTGTATTTACGGCCAGTAGTTTTGTCTGATTTATCGTATAAATGAAGTGTAACGGGCTTCTTTTAGTGATCATATGGATGATTTCACACTTATCATTATTAAGGGTTTATTGCCATTCTTCGCCCCATGCAGATATATAAATCAATTTGCAGTTGCTTTTCATCTTCTGGTGACTTTACTAACCGATAAGTGACAGAAACATCCACGAACAATCTAGGAGCCGGCCGCGGTGGCCGAGGGGACTGAGGCGCTTCAGTCACAGTCTGCACGGCCACTACGATCGGGGGTTCGAATCCCCCCTCGGGCATGGATATTTGTGCCGTCCTTAGTCTTAGTTAGTTCATAAGTAGTTTGTAAGTTTAGGGACTGATGACCTCGTAGTTAAGTCCCGTAGACTATACAAACATTTGAACATTTGAACAATCTAGGAGAGCTACTCAGGTTGTCTCCTAAATCGTTTATAAAATAACACTTCCCTGAGGAACGCCTGATGTGACTTCAGTTCTACTCGATGACTTTCCGTCAATTACAATGTACTCAGTCCTGTCCGACAGGAAATCACGAATCCAATCCCATAATTGTGACGGTATTCCATAAGCACGCTTGTGAGGTACAGTGTCGAACCCTTCCGGAAATCTAGAAATACGAAATCTATTTGACATCCCTTGTCTATAGCACTCATCACATCATGTGATGAAGAGCTAGCTGTATTTCACAAGAACTATACATTCTGAATCCGTATTGACTATGGCTCAAGGATATTAATTCCTAAAATGATATCAGCAAGCTATGTTACTTGCGTACAAATACATATTGTTGTTGTTGTGGTGTTCAGTCCGCAGACTGGTTTGGTACAGCTGTCCACGCTTCCCTTTTCTGTGCAAGTCTTTTCATCTGAGAATATGTCCGGAAACCTACATCCTTTTGAATCTGCTAACTGTATTCGTCGCCTCGGTCTCCCTCTATGATTTTTACCCCACACACTTCCTTCTAATGCTAAGTTGACAATTACGTGATGTCTCAGAATGTGTCCCATCAATCTATCCTTCTCTTAGGCAGGATATGCCAGAAACTCCTTTTTTCTCCAATTCAGTTAAGCACCTTCTCGTTAGTTATGTGATCTACCCATCTAATTTTCATCATTTGTCTGTAGCATCACATTTCAAATGCTTCTATCATCTTTTTGTCTGAACTCCTTATCGTCCACGTTTAACACCCATACAATGCTACACTCCATAGAAATGCTTTCAGAAAGAACTTCTTAACATTTACGTTAATATTGGATATTTACAAGTTTCGCTGCTTTAGAAACGCTTTTCTTCCTATAGCCATTCTGCATTTTATATCTTCTTTACTTCGGCTATCAGAAGTTATCTTGCTACCCAAATAACAAAACTCATCTACTACTTTTATTGCCTCATTACCTAATCTGTTTCCTTCAGCATCGCCTGATTTTCTGACATTCCATTCCATTACTCTCGTTTTACTCCTGTTAATGTTCATCTTATATCTTCCTTTCAAGACACTGTCCATTCCATTCAACTGCTCTTCCATAGTCTTTGCAGTCTCTGACAAAATTACTATGTCATCGGCAAACCGCAAAGTTTTTATTTCTTCTCCCTGAACTTTAATTCCCTCTCCAAATTTCGCCTTGCATTCCTTCACTGCTTGTTCAATGTAAAGATTGAACAACATGGAGGGAAAGGCTACAACCCTATCCTACTCCCTTCCGAACCTCTGCGTCCCTTTCTTGTCCTTCGACTCTAATAACTGCTGTCTGGTTTTTGTATACGTTGAATATAACTCTTCGCTCCTTATATTTCAGCCCTGCTAAGTTCAGAGTTTGTATTCCAGTCGACATTGTCAGAAGCTTTCTCCAACTCTACAAACGCTAAAAACTTATGTTTGTCTTTTCTTAGCTTATCTTCTAAGATACGCCGTAATGTAAGTATTGCCTCCCGTGTTCCTACATTTTTCCTAAATCCAAACCGATCTTCCCCGAGGTTGGACTACACAAGTTTTTCATTCGTCTGTAAATAATTCGTGTTAGTATTTTGCAACCATGAGTTATTAAACTGATATTTCTGTAATTTTCACATTTGTTTGCACTTGCTTTCTTTGGAATTGGAATTACAATATTCTTCTTGAAGTCGGGGATATTTCCTCAGTCTCATACATCTTGCATACCAGATGGAGCAATTTTTTTTATGTCTGGCTCTCCTAACGATATCAGCAGTTCAGACGGAATATCATCTACTCCAGGGGCCTTGTTTCGTCTCAAATCCTTCAGCGCTCTGTCAAATGCTTCTCTCAGTATCATATCACATATCTCATCTTCCTCCACTTCGTTTTCCATTTCTAGAATACTGCATTCTAGTTTATTTCCTTTGTATAGGCCTTCTATATAGTCCTTCCACCTTTCATCTTTGCCATCTTTGCTGAGTACTGGTTTTCCGTCTGAGTTCTTGATATTCATACAGCTGCTTTTCTTGCCTCCAAATATGACTTTATTGTCCTGTAGGCGGTATCTATCTTTCCCCTAGTTATGTATTATTCTACGGTTCTGCAATTTTCCTATAGCCACTCCTGCTGAGACAGTCTGCACTTCCTGTCAATCTCATTTTTTAGACGTTTGTAGTTCCTTTTGCCTGCTTCACTTGCTGAAATTTTATATTTTCTCCTCTCATCAATTAAGTTCAGTATATCCTGTGTTATCCAGGGATTTCTATTAGGCCTTGCCCTTCTGTCTATATGATGCTCTGCGGCCTTACCTACCCTATCTGACAGAGCTACCCATTCTTCTTCTATTGTATTACTTTCCCCCGTTTCAACCCACCCTTGCCTAATGCTCCCTCTGAAACTCAACCAACTCTGGTTCCTTCAATTTGTCCAGTTTCCATCTCCTAACGTTTTTACCTTTCTGCAGTCTCTTAAGTTTTAATATGCAGTTCATAACCAATAAGTTATGCTCAGAGTCTATATCTGCCCCTGGATATGTCTTAAAATTTAGCATCTGATTTCTAAACCTTTGCCTTACCATTATAAAGTCAATCTAGTACCTTCCAGTGTCTCCTGGTCTCTTCCGCGTTCACAGCCTTCTTTCATGATGCTTAAATCAAGTATTGGTGATCATTAAATTGTGCTCTGCGCAAAATTCTACCGAGCGATGTCCTTTTTCCCAGTCCATATTCACCTACTACATTCCCTTCTCTTCCCTTTCCTACTACCGAGTTCCAGTCCCCCATAACAATCAAGTTTTCGTCTCCCTTTTCTGAATGATTTCTTTTATTTCATCATACATTTCTTCGATATCCTTATCATCGGTCTTGCTAGATGTCATATAAACTTGCAGTGCTGTGGTCGGTGTTGGTTTTGTGTCTGTAATTGCTATGATAATGCGTTCACTATGCTGTTCATAATAATTTACCCGCATTCCTATTTTCTTATTCATTATCAGACCTACTCCTCCGTTACCACCAACTGATTTTGTATTCATAACCCAGTACTCACCTGACCAGAAATCCTGTTCTTCCTGCCACAGAACTTCACAAATCCGTACCATATCTAACTTTAATCTATCCATTTCTCTTTTAAAATTTCCTAACTTCGCTACGCGATTAAGGGTTAGAACATTTGACGCTCCGACCCGTCGAATGTTTTTTTTTTTTTTTTTTTTTTTTTTTTTTTATTTAATTTTTTTTAATGACGACATCAAATGTTTAAATGTTTGTAGAGCTTATTGGACTTAAGTACGGGGTCATCAGTCCCTAAACTTACAAACTACTTACGAACTAGCTAATACTAAGGACGGCGCAAATATCCATGCCCGAGGGGGGATTCGAACCCCCGACCGTAGTGGCCGTGCAGAACGTGACTGGCGCAGACCTCTCGGCCACCGCGGCCGGCGATGACGACATCTTCCTGAGTAATCTCCGCCGGGAGATTCGAATGGGGGACTATTTTACCTCCGGAATAATTTACCCAAGAAGACGTCATCATCATATATTCATACAGTAGAGTTACAGTTTCCTCTTGATTTCAGCCGTTCGCAGTAAATGCATAGCAAAGCCATGCTAGCTGATGTTACAAGGCCAGCTCAGTCAATCATCCAGACTGTTGCTCCTGTAACTACTGAAAAGGCTGCTGCCCCTCTTCAGGAACCACACGTTTGTCTGGCCTCTCCACAGATACTCCTCCGCTGTGGTTGCACCTACGGTACGGCTATCTGCATCGCTGAGACACACAGGCCAACCCACCTCGGCAATGTCCGCGGTTCATGAGGGGGGGGGGGGGGGGGGGACAAATACATATCGCGTAAAAAAATATTATGTGACAATTATATACTTTTCCTTCCGCACCTCTCCAGAAACCAAGCAATTTCTTGTCGAAACTCAAGCGCTCGAAGCCTTCCTATGTGGAAAAAGAATAAATTGAATTTGGTTCCTATCTCAGCACATCTCTTTGAGTACTCTTATATTTGTTGCACTAACTAGGGTGTGGTTTATAATCTTCACTACTTTACTGATTACATACAACAAAGGAGGTAGAAGCTTTTTAACTGCCAAGCAAAGGTAATGGTGTGACTGAACATTGCATTTAGAGCTGCTTCTTACACCAGTGTATCGTATCCAAAGCTAATGCTCAACAAAAAAGGCAACACTTGCCAACTTCGACCAGTGTATTAATTTTTCCTCAACAAAATTCTTCACTGATTGGAACCATCTTGGATCCGTTTAGTAGCGTCCACTGAATCCCCCTAAAAGTAGTTTCCTTGTTGAACACAGACACAAGCAGCTGCGAAATAGACGCAACGTTGTTGCCTGACTGAAGTGCAAATCAATGACTTGATATTATTTAATTGAGTGTTTGTTGTTGTGGCTCCAGTCCAGAGACTGGTTTGATGCAGTTTTCCACCCCACTCTGTCCTGAGCAAGCTTCTTCATCTTCTCTTAAGAGCGGCAACCCCACATCCATTTGAATCTGCTTACTGTATTCATCTCTTGGTCTCCCTCTGCAAATTTTTATCCCACACGCTTCCCTCCAATGCTAAATTCACGAATCCTTGATGTCTAAAGATATATCCTACCAATCGAACCCATATTTTCTTCAAAGTATGCAAGAAATTCCTTTTCTCCCCAATTCTGCTCAGTATCTCCTCATTAGTTACGCGACCTACCCACATAATCTTCAGCATTCTTCTATAGCACCACATATCAAAAGCCTCTATCTTCTTTCTGTCTGACTATTTATTGTTCATGTTTCACTTCCGTACAACGCAACACTCCACACAAATGCCTACAGAAAAGTCTTCCTTATATTTAAATTAATATTCGATGTTAGCAAATTTCTCTTTTTCAACAAAGCGTTTCCTCCCGTTCTCATTCTGCATTTTATATTCTCTATACTGCGTCCATCATACGTTGATGCCTAAATAACAAAGCTCATCCTACCACCTTTACTGTTTCATTAACTAATCTAATTCCTTCAGCATCGCCTAGTTTTCTTAGACTGTATTCCATTACTCTTGTTTTGTTCTTGTTAATGTTAATGTGATACGCTACTTTCAACAAACAGCTCCTTCCGTTTAACTGCTTTTCCGGATCCTTTGCTGCTTCTAGAAGAATTACAATGTCATCAGCAAAAAGCAATGTTTTTATTTCTTTACCCTGAACTTTATTGCCTTCTCCAAATTTCTCCTTGCTTTCCTTCACAGCTTGTTACATGTACAAATTGAATAATATTGGAGAAAGGTCGCAACCATGTCACATTTCCAATCAATGTTTCCCTTTCATGCCCTTGGAATAAAAAAAACAGCTGCCCGGTTTTTGTGTAAGTTGTAAATAACCTTCCGTTCCCTGTATTTTACCCCTGCTGACTTCAGAATGTGAATGAGTGTATTCCAATCAACGGCTTTTTCTAAATCTACAAAAGCTAAAAATGTAGGTTTGACTTTCCTTAATCTGTCATCTACGATACGTTGCAATGTATTGAATGTATTGCCTGCCGTGTTACTGCATTTGTCCTAAATCCAAACGGACCTTCTTTGAGGTCAGCTTCTACCAGATTTTTCATTCTTCCATAAAAAATTCGTATTAAAATTTTGCAACCATGACTTATTAAACGGTGGTTTCGTAATTTTCATACCTGTCTGACCTGATTTCTGTGTAATTGGAATTATTAATTTTTTCTTGAAGTGTGAGAGTATTTTACCTGTCTCATACATCTTGCACACCAGGTGAAATAGTTTTGTCATGGCTTGCTCTCCCAGTAGCTCTGAAGGAATGTTATCTACTCTAGGGGCCTTGTTTCGACGTTTGTCTTTCAGTTAAATTCTTCTCTAAGTATATAATCCTCTATTTCAACTTTATCTACTTTCTCTTCCCTTGGTATTATATTGTCTCTAAGTTAATTTCTTTTGCAGAGACCATTTATAAATTCTTTCGACCTTTCAGCTTTCCCTCTTTGCTCAAAATTGGTTTTCCATCTGAGTTCTTCATCTCTCTCTCTCTCTCTCTCTCTCTCTCTCTCTATTCGTTTAGTCGATTCCGATTCTTCGTGACCCCATGATCCAAAGCACGCCCCTTCCCTCTGTCCTGCACTTTCTCCCGTAGACCTTCCAGGTTGGAACACGTTGCTTCTGTGATGCCATCGATCCACCTCATCCTTTGCCATCCTCTTGTTCTAGTGCCTTCGATCTTCCCCAGCATTAATGTTTTTTTCATTGAGGCATGTCTTCGCATTATGTGTCCAAAGTAGGTCAGCTTCTGTTTTAATATTAGACCTTCCAGAGAGCAAGCTGGTTTCACTTGCTCTAATATAGATCTGTTGGTTGTTTTTGCCGTCCAAGGAATCCTATGAATTTTCCTCCAGCACCACAATTCAAAGGAGTCAATTCTTCGCCGTTCAGCCTTTCTAATGGTCCAGGCCTCGCATACAGCTGCTCTTATTGTTTCCAAATGTCTCTCTTATTTTTTGTAGACGTTATCTATTTTCCCCTAGTTATACATTCTTCTATAGTATTAGCTTTCTAGCCACTCCTGCTTAGTCATTTTGTACTTCCTGTCAATATCATTTCTTCGTCGTCTGTACTCCATTTTGTCTGATTCAATTACTATATTTTATTTAGTCTTCTTTCATCAGTTATATTCAGTATTTCCTGCAATATTCAAGAATTTTTGTAGGTCTTGCCTTTCTGCCTATTTTGTCCTCTGCTGCAATCATTATTTCCTCTCTCAAAGCTAGCTATTCATCTTCTACTGTGTTATTTCCCCCGTTTCTTTCAAATGATGCCTAAAGCTCCCTCTGAAACTTTCAAGAACTTCTTCAGGTGCCCTCAATTTATCCATTTCCCATTTCCTTATTTTTTTTATCTTTCTGTAGTTTTTTCAGTTTCAACCTACAGTTCATGACCAATAAGTTAAGGTCAGAGTCTATATCTGCCCCTGGATATGTCTTACAGTTTACAACTCGGTTCCGAAATCGGTATCTTACCATTATAAAATCTATATAGTACCTTCCGATGTCTACTGGCCTCTTTCATATATACAATCGTCTTTCATGATTCTGAAACCAAGTGTCTGTTCTGATTAAATAATATTTCGTGCAGACGGCTTCCTCTTTCGTTCCTTTTCTCCAGTCCATATTCACTTACTATTTTTCGTTCCCTTTCTTTTCCTACTACCGAATTACAGTCCCACATCACAATTAAGTTTTCCTCTCTCTTTATTGTCCGAATAATTTCCTTCTTCTCCTCATATATTTCTTCATCTCCTCAACATCGGCAGAGCTTGGTGGCATATAAATTTGTACTACTGTGGTCGGTGATGGCTCCGTATCTATCTTGACTAAAATAACGCGATCATGTGCTGCTCTTAGTAGTTTACCCGCGTTCTTATTTTCGTATTCATTATTAGACCTACTCCTGTAATATACCGAACTGATTTTGTTTTTATACATAACTAGCAAACCCGGCAACGCTTCGCAGTAGTTAATGTGTATGGGATATATAACATAATCTCTTCTCTTCTTCTCCCTCTGTCTACCCCTTCCTCCCCCCTTCCTTTGTCCATCTCCTCCCTCTATCTTCGCGCCACTCCCTCTTATCACGCAACATATCCATTTTCTCCCTCCCTCCTCTCTGCGTCTGTATCATCCCCTCTTCTTAAATCCATTTCATTCACCCATTCTCTTTCTCCTACTCTCCCTCTCTCTCTGATCTTATTTATTATTATTGCAATTGGTCTCTTGATTGGGAACAGAAGTCAAAATGAATGAGTAAACCAATTGGAAACGGGTTATTAGAGAGACTTTTCGAGCTGCTCTATCTGTGAGGTTAGTAGCGTTAATAGCCGCACTTTTAATGGTTGTATTGTACGAACAGGTATGATTATAAATTTAGGCATAAAAACAACTTTCCTGTTTTCTATTAAAAGTAAACCACACATTTTTACAGCGCAGCTTAGCATGTTTTTTTTTTCGCAGCGAGCAGAATAGAAACGTTTTTTATAACATGTTTAAATCATCTTCACAGTTTTTGAAGCAAATGTAGCGAGATCATACTTTAATGATAGAAATTTCATATGAAACAAAACAATTAATCGAAATAAAATAAGTGCAATGGAAATACAACGTTTCGAAAGTCTTTGTGTAGCGTTCATTTTTTGTCTTATTAGGAATCTAACTGAAACACGATTAACAATATTGCTACATACCGGTGAAATTTTACAATCCGCGACGCATGCGTGGTGTAGCTATGTTGGCAACAGCTGTTGGATCGTGGGAATGAAGCTGATCAATCGTGGCAAAGCTTGAGATAGCCAATGAAATTTTATATGGCGACAGTTTGTTCCGAAGGCAACTGATGCATCCGCTACGTAATCGACTGCTGGATCGTATCTGAACGCCAAACGTTCAGTTCTAATCGTCACACGTGGCCATCGGTTTCGTCGACGATCCAAATTTGTTTGTAACACTCAAAATACCACGAACTGACAACAATTCTATCTTTCCAACGCTCCAAAAATATGATCACCACCTATAACACCATGAAGGGAAGAATAATACCGAGAGGCTTGTAAATAAACAATTTTTCATGTTAAATCTGTGTGGCTGTTTGAAACTTGTGTGCGTAACGCCATCTCCCTTTATTCTATCCTCTTTGGCGTATTTGTTCGCTCTATTACAGCGTATTTGATAGCTAGGCGAGTAGCGAATGAATAAGCTGATTGTTGGAGAATCTAGAAAATAATCCCAGATGGAAGCGTACTTTCAGTTTTTGTCCCTTCTGATATTTTCTGGTAGATTTTCAACAAATTTTCTTTCATACAAACGTTGTCCTGAGAATTACGAACAGAAAAAAGAAAACATGACTCAAATCGGCGAAGCCATTCTCAAGTGATGCGCTTTCATACATGTGGCAATGTATTTTATATATATATATATATATATATATATATATATATATATATATATATATATATATATATACCAGCTTATATGTCCGTGTTTCGCAACTGTTGTTAAAGAGGGACCTGTGTATATCATGGTTTTTTAGGGTTCCGGACCTAGGTCAGCGAAAACAGAATCCTTGTTTGATCGCTCTGTCAATAAACTCAGTTCTTCTGGCCAAGATGTCAAATTTAAGTAGAAGTCATTGTCGTAACGATGAATGTTCATAAAGTTTTTCGTACAAAAAGTGAAATTAGTATAAGTCCGTACTCCGGAACGATGTTAGGTTGTGTTCGTAAACTTAAGACTGCGGTGTGTAATAGTCTGTTTGGCGTAAACTTCTGAAAACACTTCTATCTTTGAGATAAGAAATAGTAATAATAATAACAACGCCGTGCTGTAGTACTAAATTATTTATCCCTCATCGTAAGTGTATGCTGAAGTATCAGTATGTTTCAGTGTTGCATTGGCGACAACCTAGTTATTCTGTATCCAGTGCTCCCTATTACCGAAAACTCGGCGAATGCTGAAAGTCTGGTAATTCAATCAACAGAGCAGTTCATGTCTGTTTAAATAAGACGTCATGGTGGTGTCAGTGTGCTAAGAAGTAAGTCTGGGTAATAGTTGAAGGAATGGCGTCAGATGATCTTCTGAATAGAAATTTCCATTAAATATAGTATTTCCAGTGAATTGTATTGACCGTGTTAGCAATATAGTGTTGTATCATCCTCACTGCTATTTGTTGAGTACTCGTGCCGGTCTAGTCGTCAGGATAGGTACTGGTGCAGGATCGTGGTCGGCTAAAACGGTTTTATACAGATTAGTATTACATGTTTTATTGACTGAAGAATACACTGGATACTCAACTTATATTAAGTTCATTTCTTCTCTCTTCTCGCGGCATCGTCTTCTGTACTAGTTCGTAGCAGAGTTCTGACCGAGATCTGACGGGCGTCCAGACGCATGTCGGCTTAGATATAGTAGATTGTAGAGGGTGCGCGTCTACGGTTACTCCCTCCCAGACGCGCGGCGCCAACGTGCGATTGGCTTTTGATCGTCCGCTGCCTTTCTTACGATCGTTCTCTTGCATCTGGCTCGTGGCGCTGACTGTACGCCACAACATTCCTCCCCCCCAAAGTGCCGAACCGTTGTCGTGTAAGGATCTCGACAGTGGAGGAGGAGGCAGGCTCGTGGATGTACTGATGGACCGGATTCTGTAGCTTCAGAGGATGGAAGACCACCAACTGGGCCCCACCATCCGGCCTGAGCTCGCGAGGAAACGTCCTCTGGGGTAACCTCCGAAGAGCCCACGTCCACGACTTGTGGCCCAGGTGCTGACATAGACGGTGACGTCAGTGGCGACATCGGCATCGGATGCTGCGTGGCGTCGTGGTCCAGTTCCATCGGCACGGCGAGTTGAGGCTGAGGCAGCGAGGGCTCCGTCTCCATGGTGTCGGGCCGCAGTGCCGTGGAGATCTGCTGCGGGGACGGCTGCCGAGATCACGCGGACGGCGAAGGCCGCGCGGTCTGCCGAGAGAAACAGGGTACATGACAAGGGCGAATTTGGTTGCGGTCCCTACTGACAATGCCATCGGAACCCGAAATTTCAAACATGTGAGCACCGCAACACTGGATGATCTCGTCTCGCTCCCACCGTTTGCGTCCATCAAAAACTGAAAAAGACTGGGTTACGAGGAGCCTAGCGATACTTGCGTGTCGGCGGCTGCTGCTCCAGGTGGCACGGTGGGGGGAGCAAGTGGAGAAGGGTGCGGTGGCGGCGCCCGTGCAGAAGTTCGGCCGGCGATGATCCTTCTCGTGGGTGCGAGCGGTAGGAGGCGAGGAACAGTTGCGAAGCTGCCTCCTGTGAGTGCTCCAAACGCAGTTTGGACGTCTGCTGCTTAAATGTCCGGACGAATCGTTCCACAGTGGCGTTTGACTGCGGATGAAACGGTGCACTGGTGAGATGCTTTATTCCATTGCGTTCGCAAAAGGAGCGAAATTCTTGCGATGTGAACTGAGGGCTGTTGTCATAGACTATTAGTTCGGGGATACCTTCCAGACAAAAAACTGAAGACATCGCCCTTATCGTGCTACTAGAAGTCGTAGAATACATTGGCACTGCAAATGAGTAACGGTGAATCTGCTATTGGCCATGCAAAAAAATTTCTGAGGTGGGGCGGACTGGTTGGTAGCGCACACTGAACACTGTCACGTCATCCGTTCTATTTGGGCGTCCATACCCTGCCAAGTACAGTGTTGTCATGCCAACTGCTTAGAGCGAACCATTCTCCAATGTTCTTGGTGAAGTAAAAAAGTTCAATACTTCGTTCTGCAAACGTCGCGGGATCAACACATGCGATTGTCCACTGTCATTTGATAGTAGAATGACACCTCTAGTACTGGAATTTCATTTCTTCTAGCAAAATAGCGACGCAACAGAGAATTTTCAATGTCACGTTGTGAACGAGGCCATTTTGAGCGAATGTAGCGCAGCATAATTCGTAAATAAGGATCTGTTTCTGTGGCCCAAGCAATTTTCCTATAGTCCAAGGGGAAGGATTGCAACAAACTATCTGCCTGTGCATCTATCTGACAACATGACGTCTCAGAAGCATTAAAGTCTTTGTCAGGACCAATCAGAAGACGGGTAAGTGCGTCGGCATTTCCATGGCGAGTTGTGGGTCTGTACACAATCTTGTACTGATACTGAGATAAGAACAATGCCCAGCGTTGTAATTTGTGTGCCGTGCGCTTAGGAATCGGCTTGGCTGGATGATGCAATGACTCCAACGGTTTGTGGTCAGTTATTAAATAAAATTTTCTCCCATACAAGTAGTGATTTCATTACATCAAACACAATTGCTAAAGCTTCCTTCTCAATTTGAGAATAACGGCACTGTGTGTATGTCAAAAGTTTTGATGTCTATGTGACAGCACTGCACCTAGACCATACGATGACGAATCAACTTGCAAAAGAACTGGTTTTTCTGGATCGAAGTGCACTAAACATCGATCACTGAGCAATGCATCTTTTAACTGTTGAAATGCGCGTTGGCATTCTTATGTCCAAAGAAAACGAATATTTTTACGGCGTAGCCGATGAAAAGGGGCTGCAATGTGTGCTACGTTGAGAATAAACCTAATGTAGTAAGTTAACTTTCCCAAGACTGACTGTAATTCTTTCACATCTTTTGGTGCTGGCAGGTCGCGAATGGCAAGCAAATGTGATTGCGTGGGGTGCACATCTTGATTGTTTATCATGTGTCCCACATACTGCAATTTTGGTTTGAAGAAGTCACACTTATCTAAGCGACACTTAAGACCTGCATCTGACAAAACGTGAAATAATTTTCTCAAATTTGCAATGTGTTCTTCTGGGGTACAGCCTGACAAGTAGTTTGAACAATAAGGCACCCGAGCTCTAAGCTGTTCGAAATATCTTTGAAAAATTGCGGGCGCGGATGCACTGCCAAACGGTAGAGGCAAATATTTAAACAAGCCCAGATTATTATTGACAACACAAATTTTCTGTGATTCTTTGTCAAGTGACAGCTGAAGGTAGGCATTGCTTAAATCGATTTTTGAGAAATATTTTTCTGTACCTAATCTGTCCATTAAATCTTCTGGTGTCGGCAAAGGATAACTGTGTAAAACTGTTTGTGGATTCACTGTGGCCTTGAAATCAACACAAATGCGAATGCTACCTGACGACTTCAGCAAAATTACAAGCGGACTCGCCCACTGGCCGACTTGTATTGCACCATTTTCTTGCAATGTGCGAAGTTCTTGTTCAATTTCTTACTTAAAGCAAACGGTGCATTACGAGCTTTGCAAATTTTTGGTTTGGCATTTTCCTTGAAAGTAATGTGTGCAGCAAAATCTTTAGCTGTTCCTAGTCGTGCAGAAAATAAATCTGGAAAGTCTTTCAGCAACTTGTCTACACTGTCTTTAGCATCGAAATTGTTCACAACTAAGACATTGTCTTGCACAGTTAAACGAAAAAGATGAAAAGTATCTAAACCAAAAATAGTCTCTCCTTCATAAGACTGAAGCACTTGAAATGTTACTGTACGCATTTGCGAACGGTATACTGCAGGTAGTGAACACTGTCCTAGTACAGGAATTTAATTGCCATTGAATACTGTTAACTTTGTTCTAGCGCGAGAAAGACGCGGCGATCCTAAATTTTCATAAGTTTTACGATTGAGCAATGTCACTGATGCACCTGTGTCTAGTTGAAATTTCACTGTAATGTCATTCACACGCAAATTGACAAACATTTCTCTGGCCTGGCTATTTCTCTGGCCAGGCGTACAACTTGTGCTACGTCCGTATCCTTGATGGTATGAGGGGCAGCCAGGGGCTTTGAAAAATACTGCATTTATTGAATAACTATTGTCTTGTCGCTGTTTGGGCCGGGAGGGCAATTTCTGTTCCTTTTGCTTTAAGCAGACTGTTTGTATATGACCTTTCTTGCCACATGCATAGCAATTTGCTGACCGGAACGGACTGTTCTGCCTTTTGTACTGCGAGAAACATTTTGGGCAAGACTTCACTTACGTATTAGCCAAGGCTCTGTGTTTATCAACATGTTTACGCTTTGAGCGGGCAGGTGGAAGTACACAACAGCCGACTCGCGCTCACCGGCGCCTGACATAGCTAGAGTACACAGTGGAATTGAATCAAAGTTTTCCACTGCCACGATACCTGAATCTTACTGTTCCAAAATCTGTTCTACTTGATGGAAAGACGGATCTGACATTTTTAGAATATGCTCACTAAGGCGTCCAGACGCATTCGGCCTAGATATAGTAGATTGTAGAGGGCGCGCGTCTACGGTTACTTCCTCCAAGAGGCACGGCACCAGTGTGCGATTGGCCTTCGGTCGACTGCTGCCTTCGTTACGATCGTTCTCTTGCATCTGGCGTGTGGTGCTGACTGCACGCCACAACATATAGTATACACATAAAACTTCAAATTACGATATCTTTCCTTCCTCTTATCCGATTTTGATGAAATGAAGCCTATGTTACTCTCCAAACTATTCTCAATTTACCTGTGGAAACCCATGAAATGTGTGAAAACCCCATGAAAATTCGTCAAGTAGTTTTGGATATAAACGTGTTCAAAGAGACAGGCAGACATGATGGTCGTAGATAAAAAATTTCAAATGACGATATTTATTTCCGTGATCCGATTTTTATAAAATGAAGTCTATATGTTGTCTAGCGTTACGCTCAAGTTACCTGTGAAAACCCCATGCAAATTCGTGAAGTAGTTTTGGAGATAAGAGATTTTTAATAGTTGAACAAACAGGCACGACATTTACTGAAAACACTTAAAATTACGATATCTTTTCTTTCCGTGATCCGATTGTAATAAAATTACGCATATATGTTACCGAAATTTTTCTCATGCTTCCTGTGAAAACCACATAATTACCAAAGGTATTCAGAACTATTACGCCTTCCATTCAATATACATTTCAAGCCGTCATATATTTTTTTCCAGATCAGCAACACTTTGTTGAGGGCATTGAATTTTTTTCATTGACATCCCCCACTGGGTTTACTGCATGGCAATAAAGACGCAAAAAGGAGCAAGTCTTGAACTGTAACATTGAGTGAAGGTAGCCTGCACATTTATAACTTCCCTCTAGTTTGTCCTCTGCAGAAAATACTTCAAAAAACTCTAGAAGTTCTTAAAATTTCTTCAATATTCTGAAGAAACTAGAAGCTCATGTAGTCCATCGAGTCGGGCAAAGGAGTTGTATACCACAATCCTAGATAAGCACGGGATATGTTTCTGAAAAGTCCCATCCTTCTGTTCGATTTCTTTACGTTGTTAACTAAGTCCTTGTCTAAAGCTATAGTATCCCTCACATACGTCAAGTTTAAAATGTGAGCAGTACAGTGCACATAACGCATAACGTGTTTTTGGTTGTATGAGGCACTGGTTCTATGAGGCACGTCCAGAAAGTAAGTTCCGTTTCAATTTATCTCCGCTGCACCGTTGCGATTGCAGTTCCGCACATGTACTGTAGACGATGTGTATCAAGGAGAAGAACGTGCGCCATTTGGAGATCGCTGTCAGTTACGTATGCTTTATTGTGCTTGTTTGAAATGTCGGCGTTGATTGAAAATCACGCCGCCTGTGAAATCAGGTCGGTGATTCGGTTTCTGAATGCGAGGAAAGTGAAACCAAGTGAAATTTATCGGCGAATTTACGATGTTTACGGACCAAATGCGATGAATGAGCCCCACAGTTCAATGGCGGGCGTAGTGATGTGCACGATGAAGAACGAAGTGGGCGTCCACCTTTGGTTACAGAAGAACTGGTTCACGCGATTGATGACAAGATCCAGGAAAACCGTAGGTTTACAATTAGTGCTCTCGCTATGGACTTCCCCCAAATTTCACGATCACTGATGTATGAAATTGTTACCAAACAACTGAAAGTCCGTAAACTTTGCTCACGTTGGGTACCAAAGATTCTCACTGAGCAACACAAAACACAACGGATGGGTAGTGCACTTGAGTTTTTGACCCGTTATGTTGAAAGCGGCGAAGAATTTCTGAAACGAATAGTCGCAGGAGATGAGACGTGGGTTTCTTACGACACCCCTGAGAGTAAGCGGCAATCAATGGAACGGAGGCACCCCACCAAAGGTAAAGCCGAAGCAAATCATAAACCTCGGAAAATGATGTGCACAGTGTTCTGGGACTGGAAACGTGTCCTACTCATTGACTTCTTACCGCGTGCTCAAACAATCAAAGTAGATGCTTATTGCGAGACACTTCGGAAATTGCGCCGTGCAATTCAGAATAAACGCCGAGGACTGCTGTCAAAAGGTGTTGTTTTGCTTCACGACAACGCACGACCACACACTGCAAATGTGAGGAAAAACCTCCTACAGGGATTTAGCTGGGACGTGTATGACCATCCTCCGTACAGCCCTGACCTCGCTCCTAGCGTCTTTCATCTGTTCTTACATATCCTTTCCTTGGCGGTATTCACTTCACCAATGACGACGAGCTGAAAGAAACTGTTTACAACTGGTTGAAGACACAGGCGGCAGATTTCTATGAAGAAGGTATACAAAACCTGGTGCCACGCTATGACAAATGCCTGCAAAATTTCGGCTGTTATGTGGAAAAGTAGTTTAAGAGTTGTAGAATTTTGTGCAATAAAATTTCTTCTGTATCTGTGTACAATTTCATTTTATTACCAAACGGAACTTACTTTCTGAACGCGCCTCGTATATCCACAACTAACTTTTTTAATCCTTTATAATAATAATAATGTCGTGTGGCTCATTGGCCTGGTGCAAGTCTTTCAATTGGACGCCACTTCGGCGACTTGCGTGTCCATAACCTACCCCAGTTATCCAACCGGGGAAAGGGGACCTACAGCTTAACGTGGAATCTGAACCACGTGTCGTTTCTGGCGACTCCTCACATCGTTGAGAAGTGAAAGATGGTTTAAAGAGCAGACTGAAAAAATCCGAGGCGCGGCCGGGTTTTGAACCCGCGACCCTTCGATTCCCAGGGGAGCACTTTACCCCAAGACCACCGGGCCAGACTTTAATCCTTTGAACTTAGCTCTCACATTCGAGACACCATCATATCACTGTCCTCTTAAGTTCTCCATTGACAAATCAAGACGAGCAAAAGCGCCTTTTAAAATACTAAACAGAGTTTTTGATTCAGTGTTGGGGGTCTCGTATAACCCAATAAAGTCTTCGTTGACAATTAACCCTCAAGCGGGCGCGCCGTATTGCCAAGTGTCGAATAGGCGCGCGGGGTATCTTATATCCCAGAGCATAAATTTCGTAATACGATATAAAACTTTGGAAAAGTGGCGTGTACTTTGTGAATGAATACACATATTGACCATAATCATTGTAAACCTTAGTTTTTATTTGATGTTTTTAGCGTAAATTTTACATATTTCACGAAACGACAACAAAATGTGTTTCAGTAGAAGTTTACATACTTTATTTTTCAATTTATTACGTCTTCTCTACATTTTAGGACTCGCCAAATACGCCAAAATTGAACAAAGACTTACTGGTTACAATTGTTGCACGTCATTGTAACATGTTTCTTACAAACAAACATTTTGCTTGTATTACACATATTGGTAGTTGATACATCTTTTGCTAGGTCTCACGTTACTCACCTACCACGTTTCTTTGTTGCTGACCTTTGAGAAGTAGGCGGTGATACGTTGTCCTTTTCTAGAGGCTCTCGGTATTTACGCAAGAAAGCTGAAATATCACCAGACAGAGACATTATTTTGGATCTTTCGATTAGACAGGGTTTCATCAGTGCCCTTGCTAAATTCTTCTTGCATAACGTGGGTTATTTGGATTAGAGGAATACAAAATTTGTGCATTGATTCCCGCTACATTCATGAACGAGTAAAACACGCGCATTGGCCATCGTCTTGTTATGCGCGAGACATTGTAGGCATTGCATAGTTTGTCCATGGTTTCAACACTCCCTTTCATCACGTTGTAGTCCATTATTATTTCAGACTTGTTTGTTTTATCATCCAGTTTTGGTTGGTCATGCATCGCTGACAGCAGTATCATGAATTTGGTTTTCTTTGGTACGTGTGACGCAAGAGTGACGTCTTTTTGGAATCCAAAAAGTGAAGAACCAACTATTCGATTTTTGTACGCCTGAAATTCAACAGGTATTTCTCTTTTGTCCTTTCTCAGTGCTCCGACACAAGTGAGTTGTTTCTTTAGGAGAGCTGTTGCCAAAGGGTAACTGGTGTATCAATTATCAAATGTGATGTTCCTAATGCTGCCTTCAATGTCAGGAATTTGGCGCAACACTATGTCGCTTGGCATGTTTGAAGTCTGATATGGACCACCTCTTGTTTACCACAATATTCCTCCAAATTACTTGTAATAAATGTTTTTGAATCGCACATAGCGAATATCTTTATTCCGTATTTTGCAGGTTTATTGGGAATATATTGAATGAAACTGCAGCGCCCACGGAAAGCTTCCAGTTTCTCATCAATAGTCACGTAGGGTCCCAGGTTGTATAAATTTCTGCAGTTGAGAACAAACGGTTGCAAGAAAGGACGAATGGCTGCTAGTTTGTCAATTTTTCTTCTTTCAGCTCGTGAGTACTTGTCATCAAATCGTAAAGATTGGAGTAAAAACTAAAATCTTAGTTGTAGTTATGTTCCGTCTGCGTTAGTGTGGTGCCCTTTCTTTACTCAAATTAGATATCGATATCCCAGTACAGCCAGTATTTCACTCCGCGATGTCTCCTTTGCATCTCAATCACGAGAATATTGTATTGATTCACTTTTCTTCTGAATATACAAATTTGTATGGGTGACAATATTATCTACCATACTTCCGTCTATCATTTTATGAAATGCAGAAAGTTAGCTAATGAGGTCATCGGCACTGCTTCTAGGACCAGGAACGACATTCACTATATTGTTACTTCTCTCTTTACACCTCTTGACGTATTGAGTTTTTCTCCACTTTGTGATGTTATCTCTGCCTATAAAAACGCTACATTAACATTAGAATAACTGTCACCTTCAGTGCCAGACAGGGCGTCTTGTTCCGAATCACTGCTATGCTCACTTTCCTGAATTACTTCCTGTTCCTGAGCACTGTCACTGCTGCACAATTCGTGATCTGATTCGTCTGACAGATCTGACAACTCCTGCAGACTTCTGGCTATTTCATCATACATTATTTCCATGAATAAGTAAAAAGCTAATCATTTTTCAACTACTGTTCTGATATGAATAACGATGTGCATTTGTGTGTATGTAAGAAATATGTATTTACCTACAGCAACAGGCACACGAGGTACGTTATACACCAGCAGCGTTCTGACAACACCACAGGCACACATAAGGATCCACAGTAAAACTAATTGCAATGGTAGGTAGTTGCGACAACAGGAGAGTAATACCACAGACAAATATATACAGACGGGAAACCTTAGTAAGGGCCCGGTCCCACGCTCAGGGGTGTGGGACGGGGAGTGCTGAAGGAGTTCCATAAGATGTCCCATGATGGCACTGTGGTCAGAAGCAGCCCTTTAAACTGGACAGAGCAGGCGGCAGGTAGCGGCTGTCCCCACCAGCACCTCCCCTCAAATGCCAGCAAGCCGGACACAGCCATGGCCTCGTGGCAGGCGGCACCAGCTCTTCCCTCAGCCTCCCCTCCACACTACCCTCTGTCGTGCGAGAGGCAGCATCAGAAGTGCCTCTAGTGTGGTCTACCAGTACCACAGAATAACATATACAGAGGAGAAGCCCCCCCTGAACCACTGTCTTACGCTCCCCTCGTAGTTCCGTAAGATGCTAGCAGGTGTCAGGCGGTTCCCTGGCAAAATGTGCCTCTCGCACGTCAGAGGGTAGCGTGGAGGGGAGGCTGAGGGGAGATCTCGCGCAGCCTGCCATGAGGCCATGTCTGTGTCCGGCTTGCTGCCATTTGAGGGGAGATGGTGGTGGGGACAGCCGCTACCTGCCACCTGCTCTGGCCAGTTTAAAGGGCTGCTTATGACCGCAGCGCCATTGTGGGACATCTTACGGAACTGATGGAAACCCTCCCTCCCCGCACCCCTGAGCATAGGACCGGGACCTTATGGAGGTTTCCCGACTGTATATATTTGTCTGTGCCGGTACTAAGCCAGGGAACCGCCTGACACCTGCTAGCATCTTACAGAACTACAAGGGGAGCGTAGGACAGTGGTTTAGGAGGGGCTGCTTCTCTGTATATGTTACTCTGTGGTAATACTTAGCATGCACATAATCGCTGACGAAAGGCCGCATCGTCACTAGCGGTAAACAAGACGTGGGGTACTCTGTACCCCAGTGCGCCCGCTCGATAGTTAAGGAATCATCGACAGTACGAATACAAAAGAATCAATGAAACACTTGTTTCATCAGCCAAAATAGAAAAATGTGCAGTCTCCTTGATTGAAGGATTTCTCAACACAGACTTTCCTAGACGAACAATGATTTTGTTTTGAATATCGTGTGTCGTCCACTTATACCCCGCACGCTCTAACCAATCTTTAAACTCAGGTATGTCATTCTTTCTGAGTTTCAACAATTGAAAAAAAAATTGAGATTGCGTCCTCGCGTCCTCTACTTGCTTGTACTTGTCGGCATAGAAATTGCATGGTAGTAAAAATTGTCTCATTGAGCTAAATGGCCTTTTTTCACAACACTATCTACATCTACATAGATATTCTGCAAATCACATTTAAGTGCCTGGCAGAGGGTTCATTAACCACTTTCATAACTTTTCTCTACCGTTCCATTCTCTAATAGCGCGAGGGAAGAAATAACACCCACATTGTTCCGTTTTCGATCTGATTTCTCTTATTTTATTGGGATGGTCATGTCTCCCTAAGTAGGTGGGTGCTAGCAAAATATTTTTACATTCAGAAGTAAAAGTCGATGATTGAAACTTCGCAAACAGATCACGCCGCAATGAATAACGTCTTTCTTTTAATGATTTCCACCCCAATTCGTGCAATATTTCCGTGACGCTTTCCTCCCGTAACGTGATAAAACAAAACGAGCTGCCCTTCTCTGAACTTTCTCAATGTCTTCCGTCAGTCCCACCTGGTGAGGATCCCACAAGGGGCAACAGTACTCCAGGAGAAGACGCACAAGTGTGATGTAGGTAGTCTCTTTGGTGGAGCTGGTGCATCTTCAAAGCGTTCTGCCAATGAAACGTAACCTTTGGTTCGCCTTCCCCACAATATTTTCTATGTGTTCTCTCCAGTCAAAGTTGTTCGTAATTGTAACTCCTAGGCATTTGGTAGAATTTACGACCTTAAGGTTTGACTGATTTATCGCGTAATTGAAGTTCAGCGGATTTCTTTTAGTGGTGATGTGTATTACTTCACACTTTTCTTTGTTTAGTGACAATTGCCAATTTTCTCACCACGTAGAAATTTTGACTAAATAGCTTTGCAGTTGCTTTTGATCATCTGTTGTATTCACTAACCGATGAACGATAGCATCATCCGCGAACAGTGTAAGGGAGCTATGCAGATTGTCTCCTAAATCGTTTATAAACACAAGGAAGAGTAGGGGACCTATAACGCTTCCCTGTGGAACGCCAGATATCACTTCTGTTTTACTCGATGACGTACCGTCAGTTACAACGAACTGTGTCCTTTCTGATAGGAAATCGTGAATCCAATCGCACAATTGGTGAGATATTCCATAAGTACGCAATTTCATTAGAAATTACCGTGTCAAAAGCCTTCCGGAAATCCAGAAATATAGAATCGATTTGAGATCCATTGTCGATGGCACTTAATACTTCATGTGAATAAAGGGCAAGATGTGTTTCGCAAGAGCGATACTTTCTGAATCCGTGTTGACTGTTGGTTAATAGGTCGTTCTCTTCGAGGTAGTTCATAATATTCGAACAAAGTATATGTTCCAAAATCCTACTACAAATGGACGTCAGTGCGATTGGCCTGTAATTTTGGGGATCACTCCTATTGCCTTTCTTGAATATTGGAGTATCTAACTGTTCATTCAATTAGGAGGCCACACTTCGGTTACTATTAGAACTTAGTTTCAGAACACCTTCTTTAAGTGAAAACATATTTTCATGAAGACGGAATTTTTCAAAAGCCTTTTTGCAGCTAGAAAATCCTACGGGAGTAAATGCATATTTTTTTATGAAGAAAATTGTCATAGATTTTTAGCATCTGCCTCCTTGCAGGGTTTGCAAAAACCTTTTCCCTTTGATCCTTCATACCCCAGCCATGTTTATTTGATCAACCAAGACTTCTGAAATGAGCTTTTCTTACCGTATTTTCCGGGTTTCGGCTGTGAACGGTTCACACCTGAAGACAATGAAGCAATTGACAACACAATAATTATTGATACGGTGTCCAGTCTTTTCGGATATGTCCGAAAGAACAGACACCGTTAGCTGACAGTAAGGGCCGTAAATTTAAGAAATCGAAATATTGAATAACCAATTAGGCTATCAAGGCACGCTTCCCTTCCAATCCAAATTCTCAACTACATTCCAAGATATTGCGAAGGAATGGCTAGAGCACACCCTGAGAGTGAGAGAACCCCATGCTACTCAGATGTGCGCTAGCCGCGCTTTTCAAGTATTTTGAGCGCCCTTTTTGCTTCGCAATATCTCGGGATGCAACTGGCGTATTGCGATGCAATCAATGCCATTGTTTAAGTGATTTGTCATGCTATAGATTTCTGATGAAATAATTTAGGTTGTACATTTAAAAATACCTAAATTTGTGTTTTCTACATCTATATTGGATACTCTGCAATCACATTTATGTGCCTGGCAGAGGGTTCAGCGAACCACCTTTACACTATTTACCTCCCATTCCATTTTCGAATAGCGCGCGGGAAGAAAGAACACCCGAGTCTCTCCGTTCGAGCTCTGATTTCTCGTATTTTATTCTCATGATCATTTCTACCTATGTAAGTGGGAGTCAATAATATTTTTCGCATTCGGAGGAGAATGTTGGCGATTGGAGTTTCGTAAGTATCCCACGCCGATTCGTTTTAGAATGTTTCAAAATATTAACATTCATGAACCCCCGCCTTACATCGATACCGGTGAAAGTCGTTCTAAATTTAGCACGAAAACAATTTCAAATTATATGACAGAATTCATTATTGACGTTCCAGTCTGACCATCCATTGTTAGAATTCATTCTTACATATTGGTCTACTTGTAAGTTTTTAGATACATATAATAATTGGTCCTTAGTAGTAGTAGTAGTAGTAGAAGACGGTCATGTCATAGAATTTCATGACATGGCTACATTGGGCTACAAAAGCATGTCAAATGGCGACTTCACATAACAGTAGTATTGACACACTGGTGTAGTTGTACTCGGCCGTAGCTACTCCCTCCACGCTTTCCCTATCGCTCTCCTTCTGCCCGCAGAAGCGCCTTTATACACATAATAGAGATGGTTTACTTACCAGGAGGAAAAGCACAGGTACGTTGATAGACACACAAATGCTGAGGTTTCGCGACACTAGGTTGCTTCTTCAGAAAAAGAGAGGGAAAGGAGAGAGAAAAGGAAAGGATGCGGGTTTTAAGTGAGTGGGTGAGGATCTATTCCAATCCTGGAAAAGACTTACCTCTGGGGAAAAAGGACAGCTAAACAAACACACCCGCACACATATAAACGCACACACACCAATATGTAAAAAGCAAAGAATTTGGGCAGAGATGCCAGTCGAGGCAGAGTCTCTGTCCAGAGATCAGAGGCAAATATGTTGTTGAATAGTGGGCGGGAATTTGAAATTAACGGAGGTTGAGACCAGATGGGCAATGAGAAGAGAGAATATGCTGAAGGGCAAGTTCCCATCTCCGGAGTTCTGAAAGGTTGGTGTCAGTGGAAAGTATCCAGATAACCTGGAGGGTGTAACACTGTGTCAAGATGTGCTGGCCGTGCACCAAGGCATGTTTAGCCACAGAGTGATCCTCATTACCAACAAACTGTCTGCCTGTGTATGTTCATGTGAATGGATAGTTTGCTTTTGGTCATTCCCACATAGAAGGCATCACAGTGCAACATTTCAGTTGGTAAATCACGTGGTTGTTATCGCAAGTGGCTCTGCCCTTAATTGGGTTATGGGACTGGTGTAAGTGATGGTAGGAGGGTGTATAGGACAGGTTTTACACTGGGCGCGATTTCATTGGTAGGAGCTGGAGGGTAGGGAAGGTGGTTTGGGGATTTCATAGCGACGAACTAGGAGGTTACGAATTAGGTGGGCGGCGGGAAGACACTCTTGGTGGAGTTGGAAGGATGTCATGAAGGATGGATCTCATTTTGGGGCAGGATTTAAGAAAGTTGTATTCCTGCTGGGGAGCCACATTCAGAGTCTTATACAGTTCCAGAAAGTATCTGGTGACAAGAGGGGCACTCTTGGGGTTCTTCTGTGGATGGTTCTGGGTTTGGGGGGATGAGAAAGAGGCCCTGGCAATTTGCTTCTGTACCATATCAGGAAGGTAGCTGTGGGATGTGAAAGCTGTTATCAGGTTATTGGTGTACTAGTTCAAGAATTCAGGATTGCAGCAGACCTGTTTGCTATGAAGACGTAAGCTGTAGAGAAGGGACCGTTTGATGGGGAATGGATGGCAGTTTTCATAATGGAGGTACTGTTATTTGTTAGTGGGTTTGATGTGGACAGATGTATGAAGCTGGCCATTTAATAGATGGAGTTCGACATCAAGGTAAGTGGCATGAGATCTTAATAGGACCAGGTGAATCTGATGGAACCAAAGGATTTGAGGTTGCAGAGGAAATTCTGGAGTTCTTCTTCACTGTGAGACCAAATCATGAAGATGTCATCAATAAATCTATACCAATTTTGGGTTGACAGGTTTGGGTATCCAAGAAGGCTTCCTCTAAGCATCCCATAAATAAGTAAGCGTATGAGGGGTCCATCCTGGTTCCAATGGCTGTTCCCTTTAGTTGCTGACATGTCTGGCTCTCAAAAGTGAAGAAGTTGTGGGTTAGGGTGAAGCTGGCTAGGGTAATGAGGAAAGGGGTTTTAGGTAGAGTTGGAGAAGGTTGGCATAAAGGAAATTGCAGCGAGGCCCTGGGCATGCGGGATGTTTGTGTATAGGAAAGTGGCACCAATGGTTAAAATGATGGTTTCCAGAGTTAACAGATTGGGTAAGGATTTCAGACGATTGAGAAAGTGTTTCATGTCTTTGATGAAGGATGGGAGACTGCACATAATGGGTTGAAGGTGTTGGCCTACATAGGCAGAGCTTCGTTCTGTGGGGGGTTGGTAACCAGCCACAATAGGGTGGCCTGGATGATTAGGTTTGTGAATTTTAGGAAGTAGGTAGAAGATTGGGGTGCGTGGCGTCAGTGGAGTCATGAGATTGATGGAGTTGGGTGAAATGTTTTGTAGGGGGCCTAAGGCTTCGAGGATTCCTTCAAGGTCAGCGTGGACATCAGGAATGGGACTGCCTTGACAAACTTTGTTATATTATCTGAAAGCTGATGCAGTCCCTCAGCCACATACTCCCACCGATCAAGTACCACGGTTGTGGATTCCTTGTCGGCCAGGATAATGATGATAGAATGGTCAGCCTTCAGATCATGGATAGCCCGGGCTTCAGCTGTGGTGATGTTTTTCAGGAAAGATTGATAGCAAAGGTAAAAAGTGAGAAATACCTGGAAGGTTTAAAGAGGGTGATTTTGAGGAAGAGGAGGTGGGTTTCACTGTGATGGATGACGGAACTGTTCCAGGCACGGTTCAATCTGAATGGTTTCTTGGGGAGATGGATCATTAGGAGTAGGATTATTTTTCTTAATGACAAAGCAATATCTCCAGGAAAGACAACGAGTATAGGACAGTAAATCTTTATTTATTCTTGTTTCTGTCTCTGGTTCATCATTCAACATTTGTTTGATAAAAAAAGAAAAGGTCAAACCTACGATGACCTACGAAACCGAGATAGAGGCCAACAAGTAATAAGTCAATAAGTGTCCACAAAGGCCTCAATAATTGTGTACCCAAGTCTAACAGACATCGTTTGTGACATGTATACAACATAGGTTTCTCTGTTCAGTAAATCATCCAATAACTAATGTTGCTAGGTTTGAGACCACTTTGTGGAATATCTTGGCACAAATATTTTTATTCTCCATTATTATGTGAAACAGAAATTTTACCCATGTAATTAATCTGTGGACATTAGTTTACGTAGCACCACAGATACGAGTCTTAACACATTAAATTTGGGAAGGTGGTAATCATAATCCTTCAGATATGATTCAATCACCAAAAGCTTTGCTGAAGAAAGGAGATGCTATGTTATATCTACATTATGCGAGTAACCTTCCTTCTACATCTGTTTGATGCTCAAGAAGCACAACAAACTATGTAATTTTGGCATACATCACAGAACTCTGCAACTTGAAAGAAGATTTGATCTATTATTCGACAATGAGACATTTTATGCCACACTCCAATGCTGACAGAACAAACTGTTTTCATGAGACTTGTCAATTTTTGTTCTACTAAATTCTTGAGTTTAGACTATTAAACTATCCACGAACATGAAAGAGTGACACATCAGTCTGAAAACTGATACACTTCTACTCTTTCCTGAATGTCAACAACAATTGTATTGACACGTTCCACATCTAAGCGAATCACTCGCACTCCATGGAACACGAATGACAAATAAAATAAAATAAAACAAATAACCGAAATCATGTATCTCATATGCTGAAGTGGTGTGTAAGTAATTGGAACTACATGTAATGGACATGTGGATTATGATGCTCCACTATAGTAGGACCTATATTACGTGGTAAATGTCTTCAGTATAGTAGTTCCATGTGAGTAAACATACTGTAATTAACATACTTCTTTGTCTTACAGCACTGTGTGAACCATGTCAGGATACCAGTGATTCTCCTGTAATAACATCTACGAATCTTACAGAAATTGTAACAAATCCTGGTGAAAATTATACTATAACATGTGAGGGCCATTCGCCGATCATCTGGAAGTACCCAGACACTGTGGTAAGTTCAAACAAATATTACATTTTTTCGCACATTTTTGAATGTCACTAACAAATTGTACAGCTAATGCTTTTAAATATTCACAAACACATTTCTTGCATTTCTGACAGCTGCAGTCACTGCAGTCAGACCTACACACATGTCAGAAGGACCTTGTTTGGTTAAATCATAAAACATGGACACTAAACATTGCACTTATTTATTTGGTTTTTCACACAAGAGTGGCTGTAACATTGAAATAGCATTTGAAACAAATCTATTAACTCTGATAAGTCATTTCTCCCTATTTTATATAATTTAGTAGTAAATCCGGCAATGCTTCACAGTTGCTAAATATGGGTAAGAATTGGCTGTACGTAAACTTGTGGAATCCGACCTCGGGGAAGACCAATTTGGATTTTGGAGAAATGTAGGAACACGGGAGGCAATACTCACATTACGACTTATCTTAGAAGATAGGCCACGGAAAGGGAAACCTACGTTTTTAGCGTTGGTCGATTTGGAGAAAGCTTTTCACAATGTCGACTGGAATACACTCTTCCAAATTCTGAAGGAGCAGGGGTGAAATATAGCGAGCGAAGAGTTATATTCAACCTATACAAAAATCAGACAGCGGTTATTAGAGTCGAAGGGCAAGAAAGGGACGCAGAGGTTGGGAAGGGAGCAAGACAGGGTTGTAGCCTTTCCTCAATGTTGTTCAATCTGTACATTGAA
Organism: Locusta migratoria; assembly: GCA_026315105.1. NCBI lineage: Eukaryota > Metazoa > Arthropoda > Insecta > Orthoptera > Acrididae > Locusta > Locusta migratoria. Next base: position 141,342,760 of record CM048749.1, on the reverse strand, counting down.
CAGGCAGTGAATGAATGAGAGGAGAAATTTGGAGAGGGCATTAAAGTGGAGGGAAAAGAAATAAAAACATTGCGGTTTGCTGATGACATAGTAATATTGTGCCGGCCGCGGTGGCCGAAGGGGCTGAGGCGCTCCAGTCACGGTTTGCACGGCCACTACGGTCGGGGGTTCGAATCCCCCCTCGAGCATGGATATTTGTGCCGTCCTTAGGATTAGATAGTTCATAAGTAGTTTGTAAGTTTAGGGAGTGATGTCCCCGCAGTTAAGGTTAACAAACATTTGAACATTTTTGAGTAAGAAACTTCCTGGCAGATTAAAATTGTGTGCCGGAACCGGGACTCGAACCTGGGACCTTTGCCTTTCGCGGGCAAGCGCTCTACCGACTGAGCTACCCCGACACGACTCACGGTGCCGCCTCACAACTTTACTTCCGCCAGTACCTCGCCTCCTACTTTCCAAACTTCACAGAAGCTCTCTTGCAAACACGCAAGACTAGCACTCCTGGAAGAAAGGATATGGTGGAGACATGGCTTAGCCACAGCCTAAGGGATGTTTCCAGAATGAAACTTTCACTCTGCAGAGTGCAGAGTGAAAGTTTCATTCTGGAAACATCCCTTAGGCTGTGGCTAAGCCATGTCTCCACCATATCCTTTCTTCCAGGAGTGCTAGTCTTGCGTGTTTGCAAGAGAGCTTCTGTGAAGTTTGGAAAGTAGGAGGCGAGGTACTGGCGGAAGTAAAGTTGTGAGGCGGCATCGTGAGTCGTGTCGGGGTAGCTCAGTCGGTAGAGCGCTTGCCCGCGAAAGGCAAAGGTCCCAGGTTCGAATCCCGGTTCCGGCACACAATTTTAATCTGCCAGGAAGTTTCATATCAGCGCACACTCCGCTGCAGAGTGAAAGTTTCATTCTGGAAACATCATTTTTGAGTAGTTTGGTCAGAGACTGCAAAAGATATGGAAGAGCAATTGAATGGAATGGATAGTGTCTTGAAAGGAAGATATAAGATGAACATTAACAAGAGTAAAACGAAGGTAATGGAATGCAATGTCAGAAAATCAGGCGATGCTGAAGGAATTAAATTAGGTAATGAGACGATAAAAGTAGTAGATGGATTTTGTTATTTGGGTAGCAAGATAACTTCTGATGGCCGAAGTAAAGAAGATATAAAATGCAGAATGGCTATGGGGAAAAAGCATTTCAAAAGAAGCGAAGCTTGTTAACATCCAATATTAATTTAAATGTCCTTTCTGATAGAATTTGTCTGGAGTGTAGCATTGTATGGGGGTGAAACGTGGACGATAAGGAGTTCAAATAAAAAGATGATCGAAGCTTTCGAAATGTGGTGCTACAGACGAATGATAAAAATTAGATCGGTAGATCACGTAACTAATGAGGAGGTGCTTAACCGAATCGGGGAGAAAAGGAGTTTCTGGCATATCCTGACTAAGAGAAGAGATAGTTTGGTTGGACACATTTTGAGACATCAAGTAATTGTCAACTTAGCATTAGATGGAAGCGTGTGGGGTAAAAATCGTAGAGAGAGACGGAGGCACGAATATAGTAGGCAGATTCAAAAGGGTGTAGGTTGCCGAACGTATTCTCAGATGAAGAGTCTTGCATAGGACAGGGTAGCGTGGAGAGCTGCATCAAACCAGTCTGCGGACTGAAGACCACAACGACAACAACTACACTACATTCCCTAATTTCTCGCGCCATCACCTTCCCTATCACTATGCTTATTATTACCATCCTCTTTATCCTCTGGGCTTGGTATTAACTAGTTGAAAACATGGAGTTGCAAGGTACTCATTTACCGCAATATTCTGTTAATTCACGTACTTCTCACTTCTCTCTGTCCATTTTCTCCTCCATCCTCTCTCCCTCACACACCATTCCCTCTCCCCCTCTAACAATCTCTGCTGGAACGGTAATTGTAAGTTCAGAGTTCGAAGTTTTTGTAACTGATGGATAAAACTGCTCATGTCATCGGCCCTTAAACTTACACACCATGTAATCTAACTTAAGCTAAGGACACCACTACACACCTATGTCCAAAGGAGGGCTCGAACTTCAAGCGGAAACGACTGTGCAATCCATGACATGGTGTCCAGACCGCATGGTATTCCGCGTGTAGCGCGCCAGTTCATTTTTATATTTATAGACAATTGATATATTAAAATGCCAAGATCGCAAATATTGATTTATTTTACTTGACGACCGGTTTCGATACACTTAGACATGACACAATGGAGAATGTGTTTTAAGTATTTTAACCGTTTTACGCGTGACGTACCATTGGTTAATGTTAAATGTTTTATGAGAGACGTACCATTATAATGGCATGCGCCTTCAAAAAACGAAAACATAGGACACAAGAGACCAGATGATGATATCCTAAGCGTATCGAAACCGGTCGTCAAGAAAAATAAATCATTATTTGCGATCTTGGCTTTTTAATATTTCAATGTAAAGAGATCGACGTCCTACCATGGAAAAATTAAATGGTAGACAATTCACAGCAAATTTAGAATAAAATGAAATGCAAGAAAAAATTAAAAAGCACAGTTACTCCTTGAGTAAATTTGGCAACAAAAAAAAATGTGTAATGTGAAATAAATTGTAGCATCAAGCAAAAGTCCTAAACCAAATATAACGATAATAATTTCGTGTGGCTCAGTGACCTGGTGCAAATTTTCAATTCAACGCCACTTCGGCGCCCAACATGTCACTGACCTACTCCAGTTGTCCAACCGGGAAAAGAGGGCCATCAGTTTAGCATGGCATCCGATCCATGTGTTGTTTCTGATGATTCCTCACATTGTTGAGAGGTGAAGACTAGTCAAAACTAAAAGTGAAAATCTCCATGATGTCAGCGAGTTTCGAATCCAAGATCTTTCGCTCTCCAACCAAGTACTTTGCTGCTAGCTCATACTGCAAGCTGAAGAATAGCGCCACTGTATGAATAGTTAGCCAACCAATATTACAACATTTAATATGCAATAAAAATAATTTTTCAATTATTAATTGACATAAAAATATGCTGTCTTTTAAGAATTACCAAATCACACACAGTGTTAAGAAATTATGCCGTCACCTGCTTTAATTGATATTTGACCAGCTATATAGTGCCATAAGGTGATACTTGTAGACTGAGCCGAAACTTTACACGCATTATTTTGGGATATAACTCACATAGGAGAATATTCTTGGTGTGAGGCTATGGGACCAATTTGATATTCATTATGATCTGAAAAAGAAGACTGTGGTGCAGAAGGGGGTTCTGTACAGTGGCACCGAGATTTTTAATGCCCCCCCCCCCCAATTACAAATTAAAGAAATTGTGGGTAACACTCCAAAGTTTAAAGAAAAGCTAAGGCAGTCCCTCCTAGATTGATTTTTTATACCATAGATGAATTTTTAACAAAAATACCTAAATCTTTCAAGTATGCTCAAATCTATCTTGTTGCCCTTATGGTGGATTCAAAAATAAATTTTTTATGTAAGAGAAATATAAACTCAAATTTATTTATTTCCGTATCTTGTAAGTGTATTTAAATTTATTTTTGTGGCCTGTATTCGTCGAGTGTTCCCAAATGTTTTCAAGAGATTTCAGGCCGCTATTTCCATAAATATTAAAAAATCCGATACCCATATTGTCACCTTTTCGGTATTCTGTAAGATTAGTACCGTCGCAGACCTGAAAGAATCGTGAACGAAAGGTAGGAACAGATGCAAAAGGTTAAGATTCCAACATCCATGACACAGACATGTATTGCCATCTATGAGCAAGATGTTGAAGTAAGAATCGTGACAATGCAGACTAAAAAATCGTAAACGAATCGTAGGAATCGATTCACAATGTGTGATTGAATCGTAAGAATTGATTACTAAAAAAGAATCGTGTTGCCCAACTCTAACTACACGTGCAGGCTGCTAATGGGGTTTGCCTGGTGTCAGCTGGCGTAGCACCAGCAGCCGCTCTCGCCCTGTGGTGTCCCACCCTGGCTTTTAAGCACCGGCCATCCGCCACGACGTGACTGCTTCTAAAAATCTCTGGAGATACTGGAGCGCCATGCCCTCCGTGTCGCCTTCCGTATCCCCCTTTATCCCCCCTCCCCCACGCGGATCCTCTATGATATCAATCCCTTCCCCCGACTCGTTCTCTTTATTGAACATCTCCGCCTCCGTTACATATCCCGGAAATCAGATCCGCCTAATCCTCTAGTCCATCCCCTACTCTCTGCACTTGGTCCGTTGCCGCACCTCCACCACTGTATTCTCCCTGCTCTCAACTTGTCCACTCTCCAGATCCTTTCCCGTGGCAACTTCCGCACCCTCCCCCTCCCGGATGCTGCTCTCCGACCTGACATCTACCCTTCATACCAGCTGTGATCCGCCCCCTTACTCCTTCTCCCCCTCCTCTCCTTGAGGGCCCTCACTATCCCTCCCTTCCCGTCCCTTCTCCCCTCCTCATTCCTCCAGCTGTCCCTCCGGATCCTCCTCTTACCGCCCTCTCCTATCCTTCCTCCCCGTGGCTTCCTGGGACATCATCCCCCCCGTCCCTTCCCCACCGGCCCTGTGGCTCCTCCCCACCCTCTCCCTCTCCCTCTTCTCTGATCCCTTATCCCCCACACCACATCTTCGATGCTGTAAGTGCTCCACCATCTATGGAACCTTCTTTGTGGTTCCATGTGAGTGCTTCAACAAGTGTGGTGTGTTTTAGTTACATTGTTTTATTTTACAACATTGGACAGCCAACTCGCAGCCAACACCATCAGTTTTAACTTGTGTATTTCTCCGAGTGTGTGTTGTGTTTTTTTGTTTCAACTCCAAATAGCGGACGGTCTCACCATAGCCGCCGCCCTAAGCTCATTTTAATTGTGTGTGTGCCGCTGACCTTCGAGCAGCTGTTTTTATTCACTACTATCGCCGTTCCATCTCTTTTATGTCGCCACCGTTTCCCTCCATTTTATGTACTTTGTTTTATCTCCATTTTACATCTCCGTTTTATGTCTATGTTATCTCTAACATTTTATCTCCTTTATGTTTGTATGTTTCTCTTGTGTCAAATTTTATTTCTGCAGGCTGAAGAGCGCCAGTGAGCGCTGCAGGCCCGTCCCTTTTTATGGGAATTGAAATCACAATTAAAAAAAATAAAAAAATTAAAAAAAAACCACAGTCTGAGCCGTACCTTACCGGCAGGCCACAGCCTGCCTGTACGAGTCTCAAGTAAAACTTTCGTAGGTCTGCATCACGAGCTACTGATGACGAACCGAGTCGAAGCGTAGATGGAGTTATCCGAAAATGCAGCCCGTGTTTAGTGCAGGGTGAGCGCCTGGCCCTCTCCCACCAAATTCTTCCGCGAGCAGGATTGAAACCAAGCACTGGCCGGATCCGACCCGCGGGCTGCCGGTTGCCCACGCGTGCTCTACAGTAGCTCAGCAATTGCAAGCAGCATGATGTGACTCTCTTGTCTTCATCTTTGGGTAGCTGTTTAATGAATATTTGCCTGTTTTGCAAGTAAATTCATGTAAATGTTCGTAGTGATCAGGCAAGCTCATGAAGGCTGGCTTGTTTATCTATTTATTCCTTACTACTACATATACATCTACATAGATACTCTGCAAATCACATTTAAGTGCCTGGCAGAGGGTTTATTAACCAATTTCATAACTTTTCTCGACCGTTCCATTCTCTAATAGCGCGCGGGAAGAAAGAACACCTAAATCGTTCCGTTATCGATCTGATTTCTCTCATTTTATTGGAATGGTCATGTCTCCCTAAGTAGGTGGGTGCTAGCAAAAATTTTCACATTCAGAAGTAAAAGTCGGTGATTGAAACTTCACAAACAGATCACTAACGTCTTTCTTTTACTGATTTCCATCCCAGTTCGTGCAACATTTCCGTGACGCTTTCCTCCCCGTAACGTGATAAACCAAACGAGCTGCCCTTCTCTGAACCTTCTCAATATCTTCCGTCTGTCCCACCTGGTGAGGATCCCACAAGGGGCAACAGTACTCCAGGAGAGGATGCACAAGTGTGATGTAGGCAGTCTCTTTGGTGGAGCTGGTGCATCTTCGAAGCGTTCTGCCAATGAAACGTAATCTTTGGTTCGCCTTCCCCGTAATATTTTCTGTGTTCTCTCCAGTAAAAGTTGTTCGTAATTGTAACTCCTAGGTATTTGGTAGAATCTACGACCTTAATATTTGACTGATTTATGGTGTAATTAAAGTTCAGCGGATTTCTTTTAGTGGTCATGTGTATTACTTCTCACTTTTCTTTATTTAGTGTCATTTGCCAATTTTCGCACCATGTAGAAATTTTGTCTAAATCGCTTTGCAGTTGCTTTTGATCCTCTGTAGACTTCACTAACCGATAAACGACAGCATCATCCGCAAACAGTCTAAGGGAGCTATTCAGATTGTCTCCTAAATCGTTTATAAACACAAGGAAGTGTAGGGGACCTATAACGCTTCCCTGGGGAACTCAAATATCACTTCTGTGATAATCGATGACTTACCATCAATTACAACGTACTGTGTCCTTTCTGACAGGAAATCGTGAATCCAATCGCACAATTGGGGAGATATTCCATAAGCACGCAATTGCATTAGAAGCAGCTTGTGGGGTATTGTCAAAAGCCTTCTGGAAATCCAGAAATATGGCATCGATTTGAGATCCCTTGTCGATGGCACTTATCACTTCATGTGATTATTTATACTGCTGATAAATAGTTCCAAGGTGACAATGTTTATAACTTTTCTATTAATATTGTCAAAATGTAACGTTACTGTGCAAGTATACAAAGTGAAGCCAAAACAGATCTTTCACGTTAAGATGTCTGCTGTTTCAGTAGAAGATGGTGATCTGCCAATAAAAGAGTGGCTAGGACAGGAAACTACTGTGGTCAAATAAAATACTTGGACTGTTGTGAGGAGAGTTCCTTGGGCCAACAAGAATTTCTTGGAGGAAGTGTAGTGTAACAAAGTTTTATCTGTTCAGTGTCTCATATTTTCTAATTCTGATCACTTTTACTCAGAGTGCAACTTCAATAAATATTGTGTAGTAGAATACTGCATCATCTACTCCCGAGGTCTTATTTTAACTCAATTTTTCAATACTGTGTCAAATTCTTCTTGCAGTATCATATCTCCTATCTTGTCTTTATCTACTTTCTCTTACATTTCGAGTTCATTTACCTTGTATAACCCCTCTATATATTCCTTCCACTTCTCAGCTTCCCCTCCTTTACTTAGTGCTGGTTTTCCATCAGAGCTCTTGGAATTCATGCAGCTGCTTTTCTTGTCCTCAAACGTCTATTACTTTTTCTGTATGCGGTACCAGTATCTGTCTTACCCCAAGTTACAGATTCTTCTACGCACTTGCATTTGTGCTCTATCCACTCCTGCTTAGCCAAACTGCGTTTCCTGTCAACCTCATTTTTTAGCCTTCTGTACTCCCTCTGCCTGTTTCATTTTTGCATTTTTATGTTTACTTCTTTATTAATTAAGTTCAGTATCTCCTCTGTTACCCAAGGATTTTTAATAGGCCTTGTACTTCATCCTATATGATGTTCTGTGGCCATCACTACTTTATCTGTCAAACCTACCAATTCTTCCTCTATTGCATTTCTTTCCCTCATTCCAGTCAGTCCTTGCCTAATGTTCCCTCTGTAACTCTCTATAAACTCTGGTTGCTTCAGTTCATCCACTATCCATCTCCTCGATGTTTTACCTTGCTGTTTCATTTCAATCTACATTTCATAACCAATAAGAGATGGTCAAAGTCTACATCTGCCCCTGGATGTCTTGTAGTTTAAAACCTAATCTTGAAATGTATGTCTTACTATAATAAATCTCAAATCCTCCAGTGTCTCCTGGTCTCTTATATGTATACAACCTTCTTTCGTGAATTAAATTGTGTTGTGTGATAAATTCTACCAGGCTACTTTCTCTTTCATTTCTTTTACCCAGTCCACGTTCACCTACTGTTTTCCTTCTCTTCCCTATCCTACTATCAAGGTCCTATCGTCCATCACAATGAAATTTCCTAGCCCTTAACAGTCTCAATTGCATCCTTCACCTCATTGTACATTTTCAAACTTCTCATCATTGGTAGAGCTAGTTGGCATATAAACTGGTACTTCTGTGGTTGGTTTTGACTTTGTGTCTTGGCTATGATGATACATTCACGATGCTGTTCATAGTAATTTATCCACGTTCCTATTTTCTTATTTATTACTATATCTGCTCCTGCATTATCCCCAACTGATTTTGTATTTATAACTATGTACTCACCTAACCTGAAATCCTGTCCATCGTACCACGAAACTTCACTAATCCTCTCCATATCAAATTTTATAACTTACCTACATAATTAAGAGACAGATCGTTCCACGCTCCAATCTGTCGACTGCCTATTTTGTTTTTCCTAATGACATCCTCCAGAGTAGTCCCCACCTGGAGATCCAAATGGGGGCACTATTAACTCCGAAATATTTTACCCAAGAGAACACCATCATCATAATTATATTCAAAAAGTAGAAACGCTGCTGGAGGAAAAGTAACAAATGTCATTTCTCTTGTTTCAGTAATTTGCAGTAACTGTTTGGTAAGGCCTTGTGAACTGATATTGCAATGCCAGTTCGTTCCATCATCCAGACTACATGAAAAGGCTGCTTCCCCTCTTTAGGAATGGCATGTTTGTCTGGCCTCTTCTCAGATACCCCTGCATTGTAATCTACGGTCTGACTAGCTGTATCATTGAGTGACGCAACTCACCCCACCTTGGCAATGTCTTTGGTTCATGGGGGTTTACTTACTATCTGGAAAGATATACCCAGGATATCGTGTGGTGTTGGGGGGGGGGGGTTGTGGCATTTTGTAATGCAGATGACATAGGAAGCAGGGACAATTAGTTTAAGTAACATAACTTCATGGTATCAGCATTAATCCCAATGGATATTCGGGCATTCTTTGCCAACCATTGGGCCATTTTTGATTCATTGCTACTAACTGCCTCAGCAGAATAACCATGCGCACTAAGGCGCCTTGCTACGGTGCGCGGCAGTTCGCCGTCGGAGGTCCGAGTCCCCCTTGGGTGTGGGTGTGTGTTGGTTGGTCTTAGTTTAAGTTCCTTTAAGTAGTTCGTAAGTTTAGGGACCGATGACCACTGCAGATAGGTCCCATAACTTTACAAACTTTTGGACATTTTGCTACTACAGAATGGGCTACAGGATATGCCGCGAATGTCAGGATGATAAAGTCATGATTTAAGTGATTTATTTAGAAAAAAGGAATACAGCAGCTTACATAGGGGGAGGAAGTGCATCTCTTCAAGACCAATATGACGTGTTAACATTGCTCGACAAGGCTGCGCCACAAAATCCTCGCTGACTTCGCAACATCAGCACTGATGGTACGGCACGTGGGCCCCTGTCTCACTGCTCTGAAGAATAAATATTCATCATACAACTCTGCACAGATAAATATGTCTTTATCTTGGGCTTTGAAAGGAAAGTCCTCCCAGAGAATGTAAAAGTCATTGTGTACAGGGGTGATGTTAAGCTGCATATCCCACCCCCATGACGTACTTCAGATACTTATTCTTTCGGCGAAAGTCGTGTCAGTGCGTGACAGACCCAAAATGCAGCAGCTGGGATGTTCACTCCACAAAGTTAGTCCTTGTGAACAACCTCCTGTATGTGCCAACTGCACTCAACACTGCTCTTTTCAGTCATCAATTTAGCCAGTTTTGAGGCTCGGAAAGATTACACGGGAATGCAAATATATTACTTCAGACTTAAAATGGAAAGCACACGTAGATAATGTCGTGGGAAAGGCAAACCAGAGACTGCATTTTATTGACAGAACCCTTAAAACATGCAACAGAACTACAAAAGAAACTGCATACACTACGCTTGTCCGTCCATTTTTGGAGTATTGCTGCCCAGTGTGGGATCCTTACTAGGTGGGTTTGACGGAGGACATCGAAAGAGTCCAGAGAAGGACAGCTCGTTTCGTATTGTCACGATACAGGGGAGTCAGCGTTACGGAAATGATACAGGATCTGGGATGGGAATCATTACAACAACGGCGCTTATCGCTGCGGCGTGGGCTACTTACGAAACTCCAATCGCCAACATTCCTCCGAATGCAAAAATATATTGTTGACTCCCACTTACATAGGTAGAAATGACCATCAAAATAAAATACGAGAAATCAGAGCTCGAACGGAGAGATTCTGGTGTTCTTTCTTCCCGCGCGGTATTCGCGAATGGAATGGGAGATAATTAGTATAATGGTGGTTCGATGAACCCTCTGCCAGGCTCTTAAATGTGATTTGCAGAGTATCCCATGTAGATGTATACAGAGGCTTATAAGCTGGACGAATGCTTCTGAACTGTGTATAAGACTTACAAATCACCATTGCCTTAACCCTAATGAAAAGATACCTTCCACCATTTTTTCCTTCCATTGCCGAGCTACTTCCCACATCAAGCTGGAGAATCATCCTCCTTCTTCAGTGTCTACCGATGACAGAGCTTTCTCTCGGAATCACCATTCCAAAAACACACAATCAAAGGTTCTATACCAACCAAAATTCCTGAATAGCTATTGCAATATCTTTGGTGCACAACAGCAATGAACAGTGGCGAAGAAGGGCTGTGGAAAGGAGAGTGACAGCGTTGTGGGTGATAGCATCTGAGATGCATGATCTCATCAATGCAATCTGACACAGAGGCGGTGAATTTAACAGAGGTATACACAGGCCAACTGGATCTTTGAACAGTCCAACATGGTAGTTAATCTGGTGGTAGCAAATAAAGGACAGAATCACTATTGTCCATTTCGTAAAGATTGAACCCTGAATTTGAACTCATATTCTGGTCACATCGCACGACCAACATCGATGTTGTATACCTCGCCGAAATCGTTAAAATGTCTACTTTTATTTGGTTTATGAATATTACATTTTATTTGGAAAGGGGACGAGATACACGGTAATATTTAAGAGAAAGCTTGCTTTTTCTGGTCTTTTTCTGTGAATGTCAAACTTAAGGATGCACAGAAATCAGACCGTAATTAGGAGAATGTTTTCCTTTGCACATGTTAAAGATCCAACCTTGTTCTATTTACAGACGGAGTTTCGTTATTTTCTGATTAGTCGTTTCGTCGCTATAATATAAAACGCAAGAAGTTGCGATTAAGTTTACCATTACAGCTGTTGAGATGGAGAGGGCATTAATGTTAAGCTTGAACTTATGTTGGTGACATCAGATGTCATTACTAATATCTCCGTGTTAGTTAAGAGTGTGTAAAGCAAATGGGTTAGTGGCTGCAGTATATGCGACGCTAAGTCGGAGCGTAGCTGTCACACCAGCGCGCCGCCACTGTTGCAGTGCGCCAGACGTTTGTTTGTAGAGCTTAAGTGACTTAACTACGGGGTCATCAGTCCCTAAACTTACAAACTACTTATGAACTAGGTTATACTAAAGACGGCACAAACATCGATGCCCGAGGGGGGAGGGATTCGAACCCCCGTCGGGGAACGGGCTCGCGCATCGTAGCATAGCGCCTCAATGCTCTCGGCCGCTCCGCCGCGGCGCGCGAGAAGTGCCTATTAAACTATGAAGAACGGCAACACAGCACAAGCGAGCACGTAGCGCATAGGAACGAAAAAGCAAATAATGATATGATATTAGCTCTTGGTCTAGATTTATGAGCATTAAAAATATAACAGCTGTGAAAGGCAAAGCCAGAGCTTGCATTTCCACTTTTCGTCTTGTTAATACGTATCATCATTAGGCGCTGCGGCGGTTTAGCCGCGCGTGCTGGAGCGCCGTGTTGCGGTGTGCGCGGAAGTCCGTCGTCGAAGGTTTGAATCCCCCCTCGGGCATGATTGTCTGTGTCGTCTTTAGTATAGGATAGTTCATAAGTAGTTTGTAAGTTTAGGGACTGATGACCTCGCAGTTAAGTTCCTTAAGCCTTACAAACATTTGAACATCAGTAGGCGAACTGCAGAAGTCTACGCCTACCATTATTAGGACAAAACGACTAATCAGAAAATTTTTGTATCTCTTTGCCGCCGGTTGTCTTATGTGTCGTTGGCCGAGTAGAGAGAGACCGACACAGGAAAGTAGGATGCACGCGTGTGCGGGTACAGAGTCTGAGGTGACCAGCCAGTGGAACAGCAGAAACTAGAAACACTAAGCTAGATTAGAAGAAGATATATATATTTCGTAGAAACATGGTAATACTCAACTTTTACAAAGTTCATGACTGCAGTCTAAGTGTAATGCTGAGACTTAGGTTAACTAGGTAGAGACCTGCCTACTGAGGAGAGTCTGTTCTAGCGCCTGTCCTATTGCCAAGTGGCCGATACAGTTCAGTGGTGGGCATGAGCGGGGTTGCAGCAGAGGGCGCTCGTGGCTGACGTCGTGAGAACGCTGCGCCGTGCTTGCATGGCGGCGCGCGGCGAAAGTACGTGGCGCGCACTTCAGACTTGTGCGACACCACAAAAATAGTGAGAGTTCGTCTGTAAATAAAAGAAGGTTGGATCTTTAAACTGTGCAAAGGAAAACTTTCTCCTAGTTACGATCTGATTTCTGTGCATCCTTAAAGTTGACATTCGTCGAAAAAGCCACAAAAACCACGCTTTTTCTTAAATATTACCGCATATTTTGTCCCCTTTTAAAATTATATGTAACTAGGTTAAACCCGCGGCTCCGCTCGCGTGTTGGTTGATTATGATAGATAATGCACGAAACGTCAAATCGATTTTTTTAAAGAGATGAATTAAAAGAAATTTCTTATTTACTGCTTTATTTATTCTTATATTTCCTTATTCGTATTTTTTTATAATTTGGCGATTTTCAACCACCATATCTTCCACCCCTTATAGCTATCGGTATGGAACTGCTATGGTGTACAACGGGAGACTTCGGACAAGAGCGAAACATTAACACACACACGTAGAATTTTATATACACCGATAACTTTCCATCCCAATATACTCCACCCTTTTATCATTATCAACCCTCAAGCAACAATGCAACCAATAAAATCATTTTCAAAGAGTAAATATAATTTTCAAAGAGTAATTATTGTTCCGCATTTCAAGTTATATTCTTCAAATTACTAAATATCTATCAGATCGCTATAAAACCGTGCTTAAAACCTTCCTCAGGTATAAATCAGTAACTGTACAAATATTTAAGTCTCTGGATCTTGTCGTTCGGACCCGATAAGCGTACACCGAACAGACATTCACACTAATATATATATATATATATATATATATATATATATATATATATATATATATATATATATATATTAATAGCTATCCGATCGCCTAAAGCCTTCCTCGGGTAGACATTAGTAACTATACAATTTTTTTCTTTTTATGTCTTGTGGTTCAGACGTGATAAACGTACACCGAACAGACATTCACATTTATAGATATAGAAGAAAATATTCGCACACCAAATAAAAGTAGACATTTCAATGACTCCGGCGAGGTACAGAACATCGATGTTTGTCGTGCGATGTGACCAGAATGTGAGTTCAAAGTCAGGGGTCAATCATTATGAAATGAAAGTGGTCACTGTCACAAGTTACCATGTGGCGACTAATGCAGTAGTCACAAGATTGGGGGTAGAGATCATTAGAATAACCGTCATTGAGAAGCGACACTGAGGCCCTGGTGTCAACCCACAGTTGCAGTGGGTTACCGTAGCCGCCGCGGTGGAGTAGCCGAGCGGTCTAATGCGTCTCGCTGCGGAGCGCGCGGTTGCTCGCCGTGGAGTTTCGAGTCCTCCCTGGGCATGGGTGTGCGTGTTTGTCCTTAGGTTAGTTTACCTAGGTTTAAGTAGTTTGTAAGCTACGGACTGATGACCACGCTGTTTGGTCCGATAGATTTACAAACATTTTCACATTTGGTGATTGTAGCTCATTACGTCAATGAAGAGTTTGGACGGCTGTAGAGACATCACCAAATTGACGTCCATAAGACGAGCGTCCGGCGATTGTAGGGGACGGTCTAATAAACGTAACACTGAGCAAACAGGACCACAGGCAGCGAAGGTGGACCAAAGATCCGGGCAGTCCTCCCTGTCGTGTTTTGTAGCATGCCAGACAAGACGGAAGCGGCATTGGCGCGGAACCGTGGAAGACCGGGGCTGAGCAGCAGGAGAAGCTGAGGCGGGGTCAGCTGTTTCGACCGACGCCGCGACTTTTGTCCGAGCCGGTGACGTGAGACGTCGCGGAGTGCAGCCACTTTTTCCTCGGCCACACTGTGGACACCGGCCGCATAGGCGAAGACGGGACTGCAACGACATCAGCTCACGGTTCGAGGCGCCAGTTGACCTCGAACTTGAATGCAAGGTCGAGCACTTGTTCCAGTGTCGGGTCTTCAATTCGAAGGGTCTCTTGGCGGAAGGCGGCGTCTGGGGCCACCTGGATGAGGTCGTCACGGACCTTGTCGTCAGCGTACAAGTGCGTGGAAGCTCTCGTAACTGGCACCGGCGACTGAGGCCATGGTGCTCTCTGCTGCCCACTGTTGATACGTTTGCCCGGGCTTCTTTCGACATCGATAGAATTCCACCATCGCAGTTAGCACTGTGCTGTTACCAGGGATGGAGTGTTGGGGTATCATTTAATTTCATTTTTTATTATTAAAAAAAAGAAAAATTAATAATAATAGACAATTATTAATTAATGTTGTGAAGGAAATAATCATGTGTGGAACTAAAAGAAAAAAGTGGAAGAGCAGTATCTTTGCTTGTTAATTAGCAGTCAGTCTTGTCTTATCGAGCAGTTGGAAGTGATGAGCTGTCTCGTTTTTTTTTTTTTTTTTTTTTTTTGGTTTTTTTTTTTTTGTTTTTTTTTTTTTTTTTTTTTTTTTTTTTGTGTAAACTTTCAGTTGTGATGTAAATGTTTTTAGAAAAAATACAAATCTTTCTCAAGAGTGAAAAGTTTCGTCTTAGTTCATTACTTAGGCCTTAAAGTGAACCACATAATGACCATGAGATGTGATGAAGCAATCAACAATAAGATGACTTTCAGAAAACTGTTGGTATTTTCTTTGTACATGAGTTTATTCTAAAGGTTCTCTGAAGTTTATTAATATTGACTGCAGTTCTTCTTTGCTAATTTTCGTTAACAATTTTTAATATATATATATATATATATATATATATATATATATATATATATATATATATATATATATATATATATATACTGATGTTTCACAGCACGTAGAAATAGCTACGGTAATAGGCAGCGAGTGAGGCACAGATCTGCGAGAATATCAACTCACCAGCTTTGCGGTTGATCTTGGAGAGGAGAACAAATACTGTGGAACTGTTCAACGAGAGGAAATACGAGCGCTGATTCCGGTCATTCGTGATGTGACGGACGTGAAAATGTTGTCGGGGAAGCCACTTCATATGTCTGCCTTTCCTCGATGTCTTCATTAAACGCCAGGAATGATGACGGCGCTGTAATCGACGAGGACGAGGGTCGACAAAGCGCGACATCTGTGATAAGCCGTTCGAAGAATAGGTGGATCTGCTGTGTTAGCTGCTGCTGACGATGGTGTGCTAACTGTTGTTGCTGAGCAGCCAGTTGGGTGAACAGTCCTTGTAATATCTGTGCCATACATTGGATGTCTGTGACATCGGGCATCGTGCAGTATGGTTCGTGGCTGCTGTTGACGATAGTGTGCTTACTGTTGCAGCCGTTGTTGCTGAGCAGCCAGTTGGGTGAACAATCCTAGTAATATCTGTGCCATACATTGGACGTCTGTGACATCGGGCATCGTGCAGTATGGTTCGTGGCTGCTGTTGATGATAGTGTGCTTACTGTTTAAACCGTTGTTGCTGAGCGGCCAGTTGGGTGAACAATCCTTGTAAAATCTGTGCCATACATTGGATGTCTGTGACATCGGGCATCGTGCAGTATGGTTCGTGGCTGCTGTTGATGATAGTGTGCTTACTGTTTAAACCGTTGTTGCTGAGTGGCCAGTTGGGTGAACAATCCTTGTAATATCTGTGCCATACATTGGATGTCTGTGACATCGGGCATCGTGCAGTATGGTTCGTGGCTGCTGTTGACGATAGTGTGCTTACTGTTGCAGCCGTTGCTGATGAGCAGCCAGTTGGGTGAACAATCCTTGTAATATCTGTACTATACCTTGGATGTCTGTGACATCGGACATCGTGCAGTGTGGTTTGTAGCTGCTGTTGACAATGGTGTGCTTACTGTTGCAACTGTTGTTGCTGAGCAGCCAGTTGGGTGAACAATCCTTGTAATATCTGTGCCATACATTGGATGTCTGTGACATCGAGCATCGTGCAGTATGGTTCGTGGCTGCTGTTGACGATAGTGTGCTTAGTGTTGCAGCCGTTGTTGCTGAGCAGCCAGTTGGGTGAACAATCCTTGTAATATCTGTGCCATACATTGGATATCTGTGACATCGGGCATTGTGCAGTATGGTTTGTAGCTGCTGTTGACGATGGTGTGCTTACTGTTTCAACTGTTGTTGCTGATCAGCTAGTTGGGTGAACAATCCTTGTAATATCTGTGCCATACATTGGATATCTGTGACATCGGGCATTGTGCAGTATGGTTTGTAGCTGCTGTTGACGATGGTGTGCTTACTGTTTCAACTGTTGTTGCTGATCAGCTAGTTGGGTGAACAATCCTTGTAATATCTGTGCTATACCTTGGATGTCTGTGACATCGGACATTGTGCAGTATGGTTCGTGGCTGTTGTTGACGATGGTGTGCTTACTGTTGCAACGATTGTTGCTGAGCAGCCAGTTGGTTAAATAGTCCTTGTAATATCTGTGCCATACATTTGATGTCTGTGACATCGGGTATTGTGCAGTGTTGTTCGTAGCTCCAGCGTCGTCACTTGTGTTGTGACCAAAGAAACGCTTCTTGTAACGAAATAGTTTATTTTCTTCTTACAACATAAAGACATAACGGAATCTGACTAACCTCGGTACAGTATAAGGGTCAAAAGTTCCAGTTATTCACAATAGAAAATAACAACTTCTACAGTTCTAACAAAGTCCAAAACAGTACAATCACTACAACGAATAACAGAGTTCCAGTAGCGTCTTCTCGGGTTCTAGACATGCCGAGCCGTCGTCGAAGAGCGGTCCAGGGTACTGTAGTCTTCGTTCGATGTCGGCGGAGTGAACTGGGGAGGAAGGCTGCCTGGCCTTAAGCATAGTATTGCAGCCAATCCACGAACGGCGTAGGGATTGCCCTGTGACAGAGGCGTCGCCGCAGCGTTCCTGCCGAGGCGGCGCTATTTGCAGGAAGTAATCCCGCTTGCTGCCATCAATATTTTGATGACAACGTTGTTTGTGTGATGCCGGCTGGCCAGCTTCTGTTATAGTTGATATGCCGCCACACGGCGAGGTATGGAGGGCGGTCTACTCTGCAGGGGCATCGTCTCCGACAGAGCACTTCCAGAATGAATACAAGTTTAAGAGCAAAAAGGATCAAGTCAACTACCTGATTAAATCTGCCTAACCATCAACTAGAATGGCGTATGACGTGACAGATCTAATTAACAAAATATTAAATGACAACTGCAAAATATTACGCTTCTCATCAAAATAGCCAAACTATTTCCAGTTCAACTGAATAAAATTCTATAACTAACGCCGCGGTGGAGTATCCGAGCGGTCTAAGGCGCCTCGCTGCGGAGCGTGCGCTTGCTCGCCGTCGGAGGTTCGAGTCCTCCCTAGGCATGGGTGTGTGTGTTGTCCTCAGGTTAGTTTACATTAGTGTAAGTTGTTTGTAAGGTACGGACTCATGACCACGCAGTTTGGTCCGATACATTTACAAACATTTAAACATTTAGAAACTAACCCATGAAAGTAAACATTAGTGAACGAATAAGTTCAAAACAGTTACGTAATCGTGTTATATGACAAATACCAATACTAATTCAAAATTAAGAAAATGCTAAGTGGTATTGTAAAATTACACTTAGTGACAGTAGAAAATAAAGTTTTTCACTAACTTTTGCACTCCATATGAGTACAATCTACAGATATTAGACCAAGGCACATGATCAGCTAGATTTGAGTAATTCTATAATTCACTCGTGTAACAACAGTATTTAGTCCCAATGATGGCGTAAAAAGGAGTAGCAGATCGACCTATTGTGACTTATTGCTGTTTTTGTCCCATCGCCCAATCCAAGCATTAAGTTTTACTATCTGCAAGAACTGATACAATTTACTGGAACAGGCGTTAAGTAAGGAATGAATAACAAAATGGTTCGATAGCGCATTCAGACTTTCTTTAATCTGTGTGATAAACTGAAGTCCAGTTATCAGAATAGAAGTCAGCTATTACGCAGCTTTATTATGTGCGTAAAGTGAAATTGAGATTAGAAAACACAAGTAAAACCAGAATGGGTTATGGTATTACGTATAAGTAAGTTATGTGGGAGGGACAAAGGTTGTGTTAAATTCAAATGTTTGTAAATCTATGGGACTCAACTGCTTGGTTAATAGTCCCTAGCTTACAAACAACTTAAACTAAACTAACCTAAGGACAACACAAACACACATGCCCCAGGGAGGATTCGAACTCCCGACGGCCAACGGCCACGCGCACCGCAGCACGGTGCCTCAGTGCGCACGGCTAATCCGTCACGGCAAAGGTTGTGTTAAATCTGCTATCAAGCGGCAGTTAGTTGAATTTTATATGTTTGGAGAAAAAGTCTTCAGTGCGTTTTGAGGAGTACCAAAGTCCATACACGACGCTGAATAGTCCATGTTTACTCGGAGGCAAGGAGCGTGGCGCGATGCCAGGTTGCGCTCATTCAGGCGGTTGAGCAGTATGTGGTTCGATTCAGTGGAGATTGACAACTTATTTCTGCAGATTTGGTGAAAACTCTGCGTCAGTCTTCTCAAGCTTACGTCTGTGCTTCTGCAAACCAAGCTATCAAATTTCATAATCTTTGAACGTAGCTTCTACATACAAAACTACTACGAAAACTGCATAGCGACAATTTTTCAGTATAATGAAATAATGCAAACCTATGACAAAACCATTGAACAATAATTAATAAAATGTAAGTAAATGAGCAGACTGAGACTGAAAGGACACTATCGGTAACTTTTTGCGACAGATATTAGTGTGTAAAAGTACGACGCACTAGTAGCACTTGGGTTTACTATTCAGAGAAACGGACCCCAACTGAATTTCTAGCTAATCAAGGCTTTGAGGAAGCGAAAACACGAAGCATTTCATCACTAATGTCTAAACAACTTATTGGCACATAGACAGTAACACTTTTTCCACAAGTTAGAATAAGATTTGTTCTCAATCCCTGCAACGTAAATTGTATGGAGGCTCAGAACGTAAACTTTTTTGAGGTTTAACACTGCACTGTCTTCTGACCAGACAAAAGGAGTTCCTTTCTTGAGTAATTTTGTGAAGTTTTGCGGTAGCTGCATAGTTCTCCAAGAAGTGACGATAACAATTTGTTAGTCCACGATAAGACTGCAATTTGTTAATATTCTTTGGCACTGGAAAGTCGTTCCCTGCGTCTGTTAATCGCGGATCTGGTCTTACACATTCTGCTGAAATTATGTGGCCTAGATACTGCACTTGTGGTTGCGTGAAACCGCATTTTTCTAATTTCAGATTTAGATTTGCTTCACTAATAAGAGATGCTTCGTTTCTTAGGCGTTCTGCATATTATCTCATTGTACTTGAAAGGAACCTCGTAAAAATAAAAAAAAATAAAAAAATGTTCAAATGTTTGTAGAGCTTATTGGACTTAACTACGAGGTCATCAGTCCCTAAACTTACAAACTACTTATGAACTAGTTATACTAAAGACGGCACAAACATCAATGCCCGAGGGCAGATTCGAATCCCCGACCACAGCGGCGGTGCAGACCGTGACTGGCACGAATCACAACCATATTTTTAACACAGGAAAATACCCTATTACAGGGCGGGATAGAACTGTCTGTGGAAATCCGAGAAGTGGGAAAGCGGTCACAGCAGTGCTTTGCGGCTTTGCATCCGATAAAGCTTCATTAAGGCGTTTTTGCAAATCTTCAATTTCCACTCGGAGCTGCTCCCTCCTAGCTTGTACTTCTGTATCCACTGACACTGCGACCTGGTTACAGGCATTCCTTTAAACTAGAGACATTAAAATACACATTTAAAGTAGAATTTTCATTGGCAGCTCTCCAGGATGTCTCTGCAGCTTCGGAATCCGGCGACATTTTCTCTTCTACATCTGAATGGGATACTCTGCAAATCACATTTAAGTGCCTGGCAGAGGGTTCATCGAACCACCATTATAATAATTATCTCCCATTCCATTCTCGAATAGCGCGCGGGAAGAAAGAACACTTGAATCTCTCTGTTCGGGCTCTGATTTCTCGTATTTTATTCTGATGATCATTTCTACCTATGTAAGAGGGAGTCAACAATATATTTTCGCATTCGGAGGAGAATGTTGGCGATTGGAGTTTCGCAAGTAGCCCACGCCGCAGCGATAAGCGCCGTTGTTGTAATGATTCCCATCCCAGATCCTGTATCATTTCCGTAACGCTGTCTCCCCTGTATCGTGACAATACGAAACGAGCTGCCCTTCTTTGGACTCTTTCGATGTCCCCCGTTAAACCCACTTGATAAGGATCCCACACTGGGCTGCAATACTCCAAAAATGGACGGACAAGCGTAGTGTATGCAATTTCTTTTGTAGTTCAATTGCTTCTTATAAAGGGTTCTGCCAATAAAACGCAGTCTCTGGTTCGCCTTTCCCACGACATTATCTACGTGTTCTTTCCTGTTTATGTCTGAAGTAATAAGAATACCTAGATATTTTGTGGAGTTTACAGCCTTCACGTTTGATTGATTTATCTTGTAAACAAAGTTTAACGGATTTCTTTTCGTACTCATGTGGACGACTTCACGCTTCTCATTATTTAGCATCAACTGCTAATTTTTACACCATAGTGATATCTTATTTAGAGCGTTCTGCAGTTGGTTTTGATCTTCAGATGATTTTTCTAGACGGTAAATGACGGCGTCATCTGCAAACAACCTAAGAGAGCTACTTAGATTTTCCCCTAAATCGTTTATGAAAATAAGGAACAGCAGAGGACCAATAACACTACCCTGAGAAACGCCCGATATCACCTCTGTTTTAGTCGATGTTTTACCATAGATTACTACGAACTGTGTCCTCGCTGACAAGAAATCCCCTATCCAATCGCAAATTTGGGGCGATATACCATAACCACGCAATTAGATTAAAAGCCGTTTGTGAGGTACAGTGTCAAAAGCCTTCTGGAAATCAAGAAATACAGAATCGATTTGCGAACCCTTGTCGATAGCACCATCACTTCGTGTGAATAAAGTGTTAGTTGTGTTTCACATGAACGACATTTTCTAAATCCATGTTGACCTTGGGTCAATAGATCGTTCTGTTCGAGATAATTCATAAGATTTGAATGCAGGATATGTTCCAAAACCCTGCTGCAAATTGACGTCAATGAAATAGGCCTGTAGTTTAGTGGGTTACTCCTACTGCTTGTCTTGAATATAGGTGTGACCTGTGCAACTTTCCAATCTTTTGGTACAGATCCTTCTTTGAGAGAGCGGTTGTATTCGGCTGTTAAGTAAGGGGCTATCGCGTCAGCATAATCAGATAGAAATCTAATGGGTATACAATCCGGAAGCTCGCGACTTACATTATTAATGACAAACAGTGTGCCACCATCAGGCAGCAGCGCGGCGGCGGTGCCCGACATTGGTAAGGCACTATGGGTGATGTACCAGCAGCGCGACCTTGAACGAAGGTGGCAGCGGCGACAGATGAGGTCAGTCGGCCTCGCCCAGCTGACACCTGCTGCTTCAGCGGTGCACTGGGGCAGGCGGCCCAATTTGACTGCGCTAAGCAGAAGCACAGACAAATATATACAGACGGGAAACCAACAGACGGATTGTGCCACACTGCAGACTGCTAACGAAGATACGAGCTTATGGAATAGGTTCACAGATTTGTGACTGGCTGGAAGACTTCCTAAGTAGTAGAACGCAGTACGTTGTTCTCCATGGCGAGTGTTCATCAGAGACGAGTATATCGTCAGGCGTGCCCCAGAGGAGTGCGATAGGACCGCTATTATTTTCTATCTATATAAATGATCTGATGGACAGAGTAAGTTGTAATTTGCGGCTGTTTGCTGATGATGCTATGGTGTATGGGAAGGTGTCGTCTTTAACTGACTGTAATAGCATACAGGATGACTTAGAGAAAATTTCTAGTTGGTGTGAAGAATGGCAGCTACCTCTCAATGTAGAAAAATGTAAGGTGATGCGCATGAGTATAAAAAACAATCCTATAATGTTCGAATACAGCATTAGTCGTGAGCTTCTTGATTCTGTCGCGTCGTTCAAATATCTAGGCGTAACATTGCAGAGCGATATGAAATGGAACGAGCATGTAAGGACAGTTGTGAGTAAGGCGGACAGCCGACTTCGGTTTTTTGGGAGAATTTTGGGAAGATGTACTTCACCTGTAAAGGAGACCGCGAATAAAACGCTTGTACGACCACGTCTTGAGTATTGCTCAAGTATTTGGGATCCGCAGCAGATCGGTTTGAAGGAAGACTTAGAGGCGGTTCAGAGGCGAGCAGCTAGATTTGTTACCGGTAGGTTCGACCAATGCGCGAGTGTCACGGAAATGCTCCGGCAACTCAATTGGGGATCGCTGGAAGAAAGACGACGTTCTTTTCGTGAAAATCTGTTGAGGAAATTTAGAGGGCCGGAATTTGAAGCTGAGTGTAGTACGATCTTGCTGCCGCCTAGTTATATTTCGCGTAAAGATCACAAAGACAAGATAAGAGAAATTAGGGCTCGTACGGAGGCATATAGGCATTCTTTTTTTCCTCATTCAATTTGGGAGTGGAATAGGAAAGGAAATGCCTAGTAGTGGTACAGTGTACCCTCCGCCACGCACCTTACGGTGAATTGCAGAGTATGTATGTAGATGTAGAAGGACCCGGTCCTACGCTCAGGGGTGCTGGGAGGGAGGGTTTCCAGCAGTTCCGTTAGATGTCCCATGATGGCGCTGCGGTCAGAAGCAGCTCTTTAATCTGGCCAGAGCAGGTGGCAGGTAGCGGCTGCCCCCACCACCAACTCCCTTCAAACGCCAGCAAGCTGGACACAGCCATGGCCTCGTGGCAGGCGGCACGAGCTCTCCCCTCAGCCTCCCCTCCACGCTACCCTCTGACGTGCGAGAGGCACCCTAAGCCAGCGATCCGCCTGACACCTGCTAGCATCTTACGGAACTATGAGGGGAGCGTAGGCCAGTGGTTTAGAGGGAGCTGCTCCTCTGTATATGTTACTCTGACTTTGTTACTCTGTGGCAGAAGTCAGCTGAGCCTCAGGAGAGAGCCAAGTGGCTCCCCACAACGGTTTCTCACATCCACTCACGGCTTAGGAATTTGTATACGGCACCTCAAAGACGAAAACAGATGGTGCGGCATCTCAGTTCTTGACACCAGATTGTACGCCCCACTTAAGGTGTAGTCAGGAATCGAAAGCGGTGTGGGCTTGAAATTAAAGGATGGCGTCAGATTTTGAACACGAAACCATATAGGTATAATTCCTTATGGGGAATACATAGTAAGGATTGCCAGGTGGCTGAGAGAAGGTAGCTCAAGTGACCCGCAGACCCATCTCGAAAGAGAAGGGAAAAAATGGATAGATGACCTATTCTGGTAGTCGTCTCGGCACCATGGCCCCCACAAGAGTGGGGCTAGGTGGATCCATGTGTCCAGGGCCCGGTGCTGAAGGGGACCCGAGCCCAGCCCTAAATGATTCAATTTTTTGGTTACTGACATTAAAAACAAACTTGAAAAAAATATTTAATATTTATCATCCAACGAAATTTTAGAAGATTGTACAGGCATTATAGTAGATATTTATGATAAACCGCGTATCTGGAACGATTACTTCGATTGATGATCTTAGTTGTTGCCTTTGGTTGTTATTGTATTTGTGTGTTAACTAAGGTGACGAAAGTATTGTGCACCCTCTTTCAGAGTGTTTACTTCAAATAGATTTCAAATATTAAGATTATTACCTAGAAGGGTCGCAGGGCCAATTCGGGCCCTCATAGTGTTTCTCTGCATTTTCGGTATGTTTCCTTGTAATACTGTGTATGAAATAAAACCAACTGTTATCTCCCTGTTGTTTTAATATTCGACAACAATGCCATACATTCCAGCACTGATTGCGGTAGGGCAGCTGGGGATGGCGGTTATGTATGGATGAGTTATGCCTGAGTGATTGAGTGTGAACTTTTCTGACGAAGGTCATGGCCGAAAATTTACGAATTGTATGAATGTGAACAAGAGTTTGTTGGCAGCTCAGCGATCATCTTTATGGTGAGTTGCTAGCCATCCTCATATTTTTAATATTCCAATCAGTATCTTACGAGTACATTGTTAAAAATCAATAAAAATACATATGATGGTTACACTGAATTATCTTTCACAATCTGGCCGTGTAAGCAATAAAACTGTTTGGAGCCAATTTGGTCCCAAAGGTTCTTATACGTAGAAGCTTCCATGCGATCCTTCTAGTATTAAATGCCAAGTAGACTAGATAGCAGCTGTAAAAAAATATAATTACTTCCTTTGCCCATTTACTCTGGTGGATTCATTCTCAACTCATTCCGTTGGCGCAGCAGTTTGACGTTACTTCTGGCGTAGCTTGAAAATGAGTTGATAGATCAGCTTTCGGTGTAATGTAGTGATAGATTTTTTTTCCTTTTGCCAATTTCCTGCAAAGATGAGATTTTCATGTGTGTACAGCAATTCCGCCTTACCTGGCACAGTGTCCGCCAAAAGTACGAACAAGTGTTCTGTTAAGCTAAACTAGGACTTAATGTGGCCCAGGGCCGTAGCCACGGGAAGAGGGGATGAAGGAGATCAATCACAAACACCCCCGACAAGTCTCACTATTCATCTAATTACTGATACAGTAATTCATAAGTATGCTGAAGTTGCTCCTTCGACATTTGTATCGAATAAATTGTAATATTATCTCAATTGAAATACATCTGCGCCTTTAGTTCAACTTATGTTGTAAAGCTTCTCAAGTTAGAATATACATAATTGCCTGATTCCCCCCTCCCCTGTCCCCGAAACCAAATTCTGATTACGGGCCTGCTGTGGCCATTGTAAGTGAAGTCTCAATTTTAAGTAAAGTAATTTTATAAATGTGAGACTTTAACTTTTCCCGGCGTAATGAGTGTTCAAACAACTTACGGGTATGCTGCCGGGTGACGTCGTCGACAACCGCCGATATTTCGGCAGGAGAACACCCTGCCATTCTCAAGGCACAACTGCACTTAAGGAAGCAATGTGCAAGCATATTTAATACCTCGGTTTGCAAAGTGGAAACAAGGAAGATAACACACACAGTACAAGTCACAGCAGAGTCAACACAACCAAAGGTGACCAAACATAAAAAAATATCGATAGTGACTTAATCAACAGGTGAGGCAGCATTAATTTTGTCCCTCTGTTTTTTGACGAGAGACAGTGCTGGATTCCAAGCAGAATTTAAACAAAAACCAACATCTCTGTTTATGAGGTCGCTTGCTAGTTTAATTTCAACAGCTTCCTTAATAACACTATCCCAATAGGTGGAGGTGCATGCCAGGATCTCCGTGTTGTTGTATTCCATAGGATGACCGGTGTCAAGACAGTGTTCTGCAACAGCGGATTTGTTGGGCTGTTGTAAGCGCGTGTAACGTTTATGTTCAATACACCGGTCTTCCACAGTCCTGATTGTCTGACCAATATATGACATGCCACAACTGCAAGGAATACGATATACACCTGCCTTACGCAAACCAAGATCATCCTTTATGGACCCCAACAGGGGTATTAAATACGCTTGCACATTGCTTCCTTAAGTGCAGTTGTGCCTTGAGAATGGCAGGGTGTTCTCCTGCCGAAATATCGGCGGTTGTCGACGACGTCACCCGGCAGCATACCCGTAAGTTGTTTGAACAATTTTATAAATGAATAACCTTACCGTATCAAATTTTACCTTGTTATACAAAGTTAAAGTACATTCTAAATTGAGCATGATTAAGATATTAACTTCCAATTACCAACTAATGCACGCAACAGTAAAAAATGACAAGGGGGAGGGCCGGTCTCTAATTCTGGGTCCAGGGCCCGCAATCGAATGTTGGGGCCATGCTCGGCACAGAAGAGAGTAATGCGTTTCAGCTGCGGCACCAACAGCCTGAATTCGCGCACGTCAGGTAATACAGCGGCCTGATCTGATTGGCAGGGCAGCTTTGCTGATGACAATGCAGCCTATTCTGGCGAGTACCGGTCGACTGCTGGCGCATCAGCGGGACGCCAACAGACAAAACAGCAGTCTCCTTGTAATATTTGTAAAATAATAAAATTATCGGGTCTGTGATGACTTATGCTTGTATATACATGTGGCGTCTGTTCCGAGAGAACAGACGTCACTTCTGATCCTGCAGTTGTTATTATCGAACGTTCATAGAATATATGACATCAACTGCGATTGGGCAAAGCTGAAAATGTGTACCCAGCCGGGTTTCGAACCCGGGTCTCCTGCTTTCTAGGCAGTTGCGCTGACCCCTACACCACTTTTTTTTTTTTTTTTTTTTTTTTTTTTTTTTTTTTTTTTTTTTTTTTTTTTTTTTTGTTCTATGGGTAGTTGTCTTCGTTGCGGACGCTGATCGTTTTTGTTCGTTGTTGTTCGGTGTGTTGTTGGCTCAGCTTTTTTATTACAGAGGGCGTTCAGCCCTCTGACCGGGCGCGCTGAGCCACGGCGCCCGGCTCACCACTGGGGACACAGTGATCACCGCACCTGCAAGGACTACCTAAGCACGCCTCCCGTCAGATACGAATTCCCAGCTACGCCCTGCCCAACTGCAGGATCAGAAGTGACGTCTGTTCTCTCGGAACAGACGCCACATGTATATATATATATATATATATATATATATAATATGCCGGTGACGGGCAATGATCCTATCGTTAGTGGGGAGGGGTGGGCAAAGTTTGAAGCCCTTACTCTTACGGGAATTAGTTCATAACTACGAGTCTGAGTACTGTGGGCAGGGCGAAGCTGGGAATTCGTATCTGACGGGAGGCGTGCTTAGGTAGTCCTTGCAGGTGCGGTGATCACTGTGTCCCCAGTGGTGTAGGGGTCAGCGCAACTGCCTAGAAAGCTGGAGACCCGGGTTCGAATCCCGGCTGGGTACACTTAAGGTGTAGTCAGGAATCGAAAGCGGTGTGGGCTTGAAATTAAAGGATGGCGTCAGATTTTGAACACGAAACCATATAGGTATAATTCCTTATGGGGAATACATAGTAAGGATTGCCAGGTGGCTGAGAGAAGGTAGCTGAAGTGACCCGCAGACCCATCTCGAAAGAGAAGGGAAAAAATGGATAGATGACCTATTCTGGTAGTCGTCTCGGCACCATGGCCCCCACAAGAGTGGGGCTAGGTGGATCCATGTGTCCAGGGCCCGGTGCTGAAGGGGACCCGAGCCCAGCCCTAAATGATTCAATTTTTTGGTTACTGACATTAAAAACAAACTTGAAAAAAATATTTAATATTTATCATCCAACGAAATTTTAGAAGATTGTACAGGCATTATAGTAGATATTTATGATAAACCGCGTATCTGGAACGATTACTTCGATTGATGATCTTAGTTGTTGCCTTTGGTTGTTATTGTATTTGTGTGTTAACTAAGGTGACGAAAGTATTGTGCACCCTCTTTCAGAGTGTTTACTTCAAATAGATTTCAAATATTAAGATTATTACCTAGAAGGGTCGCAGGGCCAATTCGGGCCCTCATAGTGTTTCTCTGCATTTTCGGTATGTTTCCTTGTAATACTGTGTATGAAATAAAACCAACTGTTATCTCCCTGTTGTTTTAATATTCGACAACAATGCCATACATTCCAGCACTGATTGCGGTAGGGCAGCTGGGGATGGCGGTTATGTATGGATGAGTTATGCCTGAGTGATTGAGTGTGAACTTTTCTGACGAAGGTCATGGCCGAAAATTTACGAATTGTATGAATGTGAACAAGAGTTTGTTGGCAGCTCAGCGATCATCTTTATGGTGAGTTGCTAGCCATCCTCATATTTTTAATATTCCAATCAGTATCTTACGAGTACATTGTTAAAAATCAATAAAAATACATATGATGGTTACACTGAATTATCTTTCACAATCTGGCCGTGTAAGCAATAAAACTGTTTGGAGCCAATTTGGTCCCAAAGGTTCTTATACGTAGAAGCTTCCATGCGATCCTTCTAGTATTAAATGCCAAGTAGACAAGATAGCAGCTGTAAAAAAATATAATTACTTCCTTTGCCCATTTACTCTGGTGGATTCATTCTCAACTCATTCCGTTGGCGCAGCAGTTTGACGTTACTTCTGGCGTAGCTTGAAAATGAGTTGATAGATCAGCTTTCGGTGTAATGTAGTGATAGATTTTTTTTCCTTTTGCCAATTTCCTGCAAAGATGAGATTTTCATGTGTGTACAGCAATTCCGCCTTACCTGGCACAGTGTCCGCCAAAAGTACGAACAAGTGTTCTGTTAAGCTAAACTAGGACTTAATGTGGCCCAGGGCCGTAGCCACGGGAAGAGGGGATGAAGGAGATCAATCACAAACACCCCCGACAAGTCTCACTATTCATCTAATTACTGATACAGTAATTCATAAGTATGCTGAAGTTGCTCCTTCGACATTTGTATCGAATAAATTGTAATATTATCTCAATTGAAATACATCTGCGCCTTTAGTTCAACTTATGTTGTAAAGCTTCTCAAGTTAGAATATACATAATTGCCTGATTCCCCCCTCCCCTGTCCCCGAAACCAAATTCTGATTACGGGCCTGCTGTGGCCATTGTAAGTGAAGTCTCAATTTTAAGTAAAGTAATTTTATAAATGTGAGACTTTAACTTTTCCCGGCGTAATGAGTGTTCAAACAACTTACGGGTATGCTGCCGGGTGACGTCGTCGACAACCGCCGATATTTCGGCAGGAGAACACCCTGCCATTCTCAAGGCACAACTGCACTTAAGGAAGCAATGTGCAAGCGTATTTAATACCTCGGTTTGCAAAGTGGAAACAAGGAAGATAACACACACAGTACAAGTCACAGCAGAGTCAACACAACCAAAGGTGACCAAACATAAAAAATATCGATAGTGACTTAATCAACAGGTGAGGCAGCATTAATTTTGTCCCTCTGTTTTTTGACGAGAGACAGTGCTGGATTCCAAGCAGAATTTAAACAAAAACCACCATCTCTGTTTATGAGGTCGCTTGCTAGTTTAATTTCAACAGCTTCCTTAATAACACTATCCCAATAGGTGGAGGTGCATGCCAGGATCTCCGTGTTGTTGTATTCCATAGGATGACCGGTGTCAAGACAGTGTTCTGCAACAGCGGATTTGTTGGGCTGTTGTAAGCGCGTGTAACGTTTATGTTCAATACACCGGTCTTCCACAGTCCTGATTGTCTGACCAATATATGACATGCCACAACTGCAAGGAATACGATATACACCTGCCTTACGCAAACCAAGATCATCCTTTATGGACCCCAACAGGGGTATTAAATACGCTTGCACATTGCTTCCTTAAGTGCAGTTGTGCCTTGAGAATGGCAGGGTGTTCTCCTGCCGAAATATCGGCGGTTGTCGACGACGTCACCCGGCAGCATACCCGTAAGTTGTTTGAACAATTTTATAAATGAATAACCTTACCGTATCAAATTTTACCTTGTTATACAAAGTTAAAGTACATTCTAAATTGAGCATGATTAAGATATTAACTTCCAATTACCAACAAATGCACGCAACAGTAAAAAATGACAAGGGGGAGGGCCGGTCTCTAATTCTGGGTCCAGGGCCCGCAATCGAATGTTGGGGCCATGCTCGGCACAGAAGAGAGTAATGCGTTTCAGCTGCGGCACCAACAGCCTGAATTCGCGCACGTCAGGTAATACAGCGGCCTGATCTGATTGGCAGGGCAGCTTTGCTGATGACAATGCAGCCTATTCTGGCGAGTACCGGTCGACTGTTGGCGCATCAGCGGGACGCCAACAGACAAAACAGCAGTCTCCTTGTAATATTTGTAAAATAATAAAATTATCGGGTCTGTGATGTCTTATGCTTGTATATACATGTGGCGTCTGTTCCGAGAGAACAGACGTCACTTCTGATCCTGCAGTTGTTATTATCGAACGTTCATAGAATATATGACATCAACTGCGATTGGGCAAAGCTGAAAATGTGTACCCAGCCGGGTTTCGAACCCGGGTCTCCTGCTTTCTAGGCAGTTGCGCTGACCCCTACACCACTTTTTTTTTTTTTTTTTTTTTTTTTTTTTTTTTTTGTTCTATGGGTAGTTGTCTTCGTTGCGGACGCTGATCGTTTTTGTTCGTTGTTGTTCGGTGTGTTGTTGGCTCAGCTTTTTTATTACAGAGGGCGTTCAGCCCTCTGACCGGGCGCGCTGAGCCACGGCGCCCGGCTCACCACTGGGGACACAGTGATCACCGCACCTGCAAGGACTACCTAAGCACGCCTCCCGTCAGATACGAATTCCCAGCTACGCCCTGCCCAACTGCAGGATCAGAAGTGACGTCTGTTCTCTCGGAACAGACGCCACATGTATATATATATATATATATATATATATATATATATATATATATATATATATATAATATGCCGGTGACGGGCAATGATCCTATCGTTAGTGGGGAGGGGTGGGCAAAGTTTGAAGCCCTTACTCTTACGGGAATTAGTTCATAACTACGAGTCTGAGTACTGTGGGCAGGGCGAAGCTGGGAATTCGTATCTGACGGGAGGCGTGCTTAGGTAGTCCTTGCAGGTGCGGTGATCACTGTGTCCCCAGTGGTGTAGGGGTCAGCGCAACTGCCTAGAAAGCTGGAGACCCGGGTTCGAATCCCGGCTGGGTACACATTTTCAGCTTTGTCCAATCGCAGTTGATGTCATATATTCTATGAATGTCTTATGCTAGTGTATGTGTTCACAAAGTTATATACTGTTTTAATGGAATTTTGTCATATTTATACAATGTGTAATATAAATCCTGTGCTAGCATTGACCTTCTTATACTGCTACTACTTCTTCTTCTTCTAGGACAATCACCCAAGAATATGTGGGACACAGAAGAATATAAAATATCTATCATCCATTCAGTTAATAAATATTTCATATATAAATGTTGGATATTATTATTGCTTGTTAGATAATAACAGTGGGAAAAATTCGTCTTTATACTTATATGTCAATGGTAAGTAACAATGAACAGTCTTACTATTTTCTTATGAAAATCCTTTAATTTCACTGAGTTGATATTATTTCATGTGTGGCTCAGTAGCTCACTGGGTAAGTGCCTGGCAGTCCAAATTCTAAGTTTCAGTCCTAAGACAGTCCCAGAATTTTTTTATATCACTTCTTTCAACTATGGTAATTATTTTTAATGTGAAAAGGGTCAGTTTGGTTTATGGTTTGAAGTTCACATTAAACCACAGATTACACTATAACTGCCTGTAAAAGTTCAAAGGACATACCATTTCCAACTGTACCACGCCTAGTGAAGCACTTCTTGGAGGACGCAAGTTCTCCTGCTTTGTGAATTGTTTATATACCTTTTTAGCTGGGAACTAAATAATTTTTTTTAGCGATTATAATATTTCAATCAAGTAAAATATAATCATTTTAGGTGTATTTCATATAATGACATTATTTAAAATTATATGAAAAAATCCGAGGAACAGGCATTGAAAACAGCAAACAAAAACCTGCTATTTGGTTTCGCTATGTAGACGATACGTTTGTTGTGTGGAGGCATGGTAGAGAGGAACTAGATCGTTTTCTTCAACACCTCAACGGGATTAATTCTAGAACCCAGTTTACCATGGAGAAGGAGGCAGACGGGAAACTGAATTTTCTTGACGTGTCAGTTTTCAAAATGTTGGAATGTCAGATTGGGCCATACAGTTTATCGGAAGCCCACACACACAGACCGTTATCTGCACCGGGATTCAAACCACCACCCACAGCAAAAGCGGGGCATTATAAAGACGTTGGCGGACAGAGCAAGGAACATCCACGAACCGGAATTACTCGACGCTGAATTGAAACATCTGAGTAATGCTTTACTTAAGAATGGATATTCGTCTACAGAGATAAGGAGAGCTTTGAGACCGAGACGTAGAGTTGAAAACGATGAAAGGGTTCCTGTGAAATCCAAAGTCTTCCTACCTTTTATTAAGGACGTCACCGACCGCATCGGTAAAATTTTGACGAAAGGGAATGTTGCCATTATTTACAAACCTACTCGGAAGATACGGGCTTCCATGGGATTCCATGTAGCTGTAGAGACGTATACGTGGGTGCCACAAAAAGAACAGTCAAAAAACGACTAGATGAGCACAAGGGGAACTGTAGAAGGGGAGAGATTGACAGATCAGCTGTTGCTGAACATGTTTTTCAACAAGGGGACCACCTTATGCAATTTGATAAGACCCAGGTTTTAGCAGCCCCAAATGGATATCACGCAAGACTGTACAGAGAGGCTATAGAAATTGTAAAACAACCCAATAATTTCAATAGGATGGAGGAGGGCGTGAAACTAAATGAAATCTGGATTCCGGTTTTGAAGACGAAATGTAACAGTCTTCCACCATGGGACGATATTAACGGACGGAGGCAACCGGCAACGACGAATTGCGCGCGCATGTCAAAAACATCTGACGTCATAGCACTGCGCACGAGTCCTCGTAAACGGAGTTTGGCTTCAGTCAGTAGCGAACCAGAATGTGCATCGGACATTAAAAAGTGCCACTATCCCCCTTGAAAACGTCCTCCGCAGTCGGGGACGAAACGTTGGGTTTCCATAATAAATCCACTAGACCGCGACATAATAGCCCGGAAATTTTTAGTAATGTTGGCCATTCCGGCCCTGAAAGTTTACATTTTACTATGACATTATTTGTTTGAATAAAATATAAAACTAATTTTCTGTGAAATCTCAAGAAACTCATTTCCAATGCCTTTTGTATGAGTGAGTTTTGTTTAGCTCTAGAACAAGTTCAGCTGTACTTTTGATGGCACTGAATGAGTGATGATTATTAAAATCAGGTGGTATAGGAAATTTCCATAGAGGCACTAAAAGCTAACTAAACTCCATCCGAGAGGTCTCACGAGGCCCACTGCGTACTGACCGGTCGTTGTGTCATCCTCAGCCCGAGGGCTTCGACTGATGCAGTATGGCGGGGGACGCGGTCAATGGTCCACTCTCCCAGCCGTTAAGTCAATCTTCGTGACTGGAGCCGTTACTTCTCAATCAAGTAGCTCCTCAGTTGGCCTCACAAGGACTGAGTGCTACCCGCTTGCCAACAGCGCTCGGCAGACCTGGAGGGTTATCCATCCAAGTACTAGCCAAACCCAAGAGTGCTTAGCTTCGGTGATCTAACGGGAACCGGTGTAGCCACTGCGGCACGGCCATTGACATGGACACACTACTGATTTGAAATTATCAATGTACTTTCCCTAACCTATAAATTGACAATGGAAACATATATTAAAATAAAACCATGAAGTTTCAGTATTGCAGCTAGATCACTTTGGATTCTTGTAAAATGTAAACTTTCACGGTCGGAATGGTCAAATTGTGCCGTGGTCTAGTGTATTTATTGTCGAAACTCAACGTTTCGTCCCCGACTGCGGAGGACATTCACAAGGAGGATCGTGGCACTTTGAATGTCCGATACACACCCTGGTTCGCTACTGACTGAAGCCAAACTCCGTTTACAAGGGCTCGCGCGCAGGATGTTTGACTTGCGCGCGCAGTCGTCGCCGATTGCCACCGTCCGTTAATATTGTCCCATGGTGGAAGACTGTTACATTTCTTCTTCAAAACCGGAATCCAGATTTCATTTAATTTCACGCCCTCCTCCATCCCACTGAAATTATTGGGGTGTTTTAAAATTTCTGTAGCCTCTCTGTACAGTCTTTCGTGGTATCCATTTGTGCCGCGTTGGAGTAGCAGAGCGGTCTAATGCGTCTCGCTGCGGAGCGCGCGGTTGCTCGCCGTGGAGGTTCGAGTCCTCCCTGGGGAATGGGTGTGTGTGTTTGTCCTTAGGTTAGTTTACCTAGGTTTAAGTAGTTTGTAAGCTACGGACTGATGACCACGCAGTTTGGTCCGATAGAATTACAAACATTTGAACATTTAATTTTTTTTTATTTTTATTTTTTTTTTTTTTTTTTTTTTTTTTTTTTTTTTTTTTTTTTTTTTTTTTGTATCCATTTGTGGCTACTAATACCGGAGTCTTATCAAATTGAACAAGGTGGTCTCCTGGTTGAAAAACATGTTCAGCAACAGCTGATCTGTCAATCTCTCCCTTGTGCTCATCTAGTCGTTTTTTGACTGTTCTTTTTGTGGTACCCACGTATACGTCTCCACACATACACGGAATCCTATAAATTCCTGCTTCTTCCAGCGGGTTGAGAGCATCCTTTGCCGATTTCAGGTGATCCTGTATCTTCCGAGTAGGTTTGTAAATAATGGCAACATTCCCTTTCGTCAAAATTTTACCGATGCGGTCGGTGACGTCCTTAATAAAAGGTAGGGAGACTTTAGATTTCACAGGAACCCTTTCATCGTTTTCAACTCTACGTGTCGGTCTCAAAGCTCTCATTATCTCTGTAGACGAATAGCCATTCTTAAGTAAAGTACTACTCCACGTCGAGTAATTCCGGTTCGCAGATGTTCCTTGCTCTGTCCGCCAACGTCTTTATAATGCCCCGCTTTTGCTGTGGGTGGTGGTTTGAATCCCGGTGCAAATAATGGTCTGTGTGTGTGGGATTTCGATAAGCTGTATGCCCCGATCTGCCATTCCACTTTTTGAAAACTGACACGTCAAGAATATTCAGTTTTCCGTCTGCCTCCTTCTCCATGGTAAACTGGATTCTAGAATTAATCCAGTTGAGGTGTTGAAGAAAACGATCTAGTTCCTCTCTACCATGCCTCCACACAACAAACGTATCCTCTAGATAGCGAAACCAAATAGCACGTTTTTTGTTGCTGTTTTCAATGCCTGTTCCTGGAATTTTTCCATATAGAAATTTGCTATGACCGGGCTTAAAGGGCTCCCCCTGTCCTCCGCAATCGGGGACGAAACGTTAGGGTTTCGACATTAAATCCACTAGACCACGGCATAATAGCCCGGAAATTTTTAGTAATTTTGACTTTGGATTCTTCCATGATGTTTTAGCTGACAACGATTGAGCCATTTTCAGGTGAGCAATATACACTGGAGGCATAGGCGGATCCAAGGAGGGGGGGGGGGGGTAAGGTTTGTTCGCCCCCCCCCCAGCAGTTTTTTTTTCCTTAGAATATTGAGTCTTCAAAACGGGCGTGTGGTTAAAAGAGGTGCCCGGTACTAGAGTCCTTATACTGAGCCAGGGTTTAGCTGACGATGACGATGAGAATTCTTTCACCGTCTCCACCCCCCCCCCCCCTCCTTCAGCAGGCCATCCTGGATCCGCCCCCTGGAGAAAGGGTTCAATCACCAATTTGTACCAAAATTTGGCATAAGGATGCATGCGTAAAATGGCAGCTGCTACACGAGCACCTTCTGTCATATTTAGTTTAAATGTTTGTAAAGTTATGGGACCTGGTCATATTTAGTGCCCTCTGTGACTGCTGAGAGGGTTGAGAGCTTCAGAGGAAGCATTAGACAATGATATGGGGAAAAGTAATACGGTAGAAGAATAATGGTTAGCTCGGATAGAGTAGTGAAGGCTGCAGAGGATCATATAGGCAGAAGGACAAGGCCCAATAGAAATCCTTGGACAACACAGCAGATACTTAATTGATGAAAGGAGAAAATATAAAAATTCAGCAAGTGAAGCAGGAAAAAGAGAGTGCAAACATCTCAAAAATGAGGTTGACAGGAAGTGTAGACTGGTTAAGCAGGAGTGACTAGAGGAGAAATGCAAGACTATAGAAGACCGTATAACTAGGGGAACGATAGATACCACCTACAGGAAAATAAGAGACATTTGGAGACAAGAAAAGAAGCAGTATGAATATCAAGAACACAGATGGAAAATCAATATTAAGCAAAGAAGGGAAAGGTGAAAGGTCGAAGAAATATATAAATGGCCTATACAATGGAAATAAACTAGGAAGCAATATTCTAGAAATGGAAGATGAAGTAGATAGGAGATATGATTCTGCAAGAAGAACGTAATGGAGCACTAAGAGATATGGGTAGAAACTAGGCCCCTGGAGTAGATGATATTCCGTCTGAAATGCTGATACCTTTAGGAGAGCGAGTCATGAAGAAATTGTTCTACCTGGTATGCAAGATGTATAAGACAGGGGAAATACATTCCAACTTCAAGAAGTTACAAATTTTGTGTAAAGTAGAAGACTCATAAGGAAACACAGGTCACTTTCAAAGGTGGCATCTGGGGTTGGGAAGATCTGGAATCTACAAAATACAAGGACAAATCAGAAAGTCTTTGTCTATATTTTTCATTAGTCAAAATAAGGTACAGGGGTCAAAATTATTAGCAAATTAGTTTAGATATCTAGGTTCTGAAGCATGGACATTAACAGAATGAACTAAAATGGCTCTAGAACATCTGTCAGTTCTTCGGAGTGGAAGCAACATTATGACAACCGAGATAGTGGTAATAACAGAAAATTGCTGCAGAGGGGGATGGTGTTGAGTTGTTTCCTGTGCCAAATAAATTAAACAATACTTCAAAAGAGATAGATTGGTTGGCCAGTACTTGGTTTTGTGCTGTACCGCCGATAGTCACACAATGAAATAAAAAAAATTACGAAAAAAGAGAAGTACTAGCTTCCGGAACAATGTCTTTTTGTCAGGTAGGAGAGAAGGAAGAAAAAAGGAAGAGGAACAGAAGGGGAAGGTAATTCACGAACTCCCATTCTGTTCCCATTCCAGCTTTCTTCCCTTCTCTCCTACCTGACAAAGGAACATTTTTCTAAAGCTTGTTCTTCTCTTTTTTCAAATTTTCTTTCTTTCTTTGTGTGACTATTGGCAGTACAGCACAAAGTTAAGTACTGGCCAGCCAATCTATCTCTTTTGAAGTATAATTTATCATCTCTGTGG
The DNA here is from genome assembly GCA_026315105.1 of Locusta migratoria. Taxonomy (NCBI): domain Eukaryota; kingdom Metazoa; phylum Arthropoda; class Insecta; order Orthoptera; family Acrididae; genus Locusta; species Locusta migratoria. Next base: position 141,305,487 of record CM048749.1, on the reverse strand, counting down.
AGAATTTCCATCATTAAACAAATTAAACAAGCAGTTGGGTTCAGATATTGTAGAGAGCAGTGCAACAACGTCACTTACCTGCAGCTGTGGTGTGTAGAGCCATAGAAGGTTGGAAGTTGTTATCCACAGAGGGAGGTGGCTGCAGCTATTGGAGTGTCCTAAAGTGTAATTGCAGGACCTGGACATGATTTCAGGCAACAGGAAATGTTACAGGAAGTCAAGACCATGGTCGTCATCGGGTAACATCAGCAAGAGATTACCATTATCTCCAGTTAACAACCCCTCGAGACAGGGGGCTGAATGCATCTTAACTGCAGTGCATTCTCCTGGCAGCAGCAGGATACACAATATCAACACAAATAGTCCATAATTGCCTTTGGGAATGTGGCTTCTATGAATGGAGGCCTATGGTTTATGACCCATTAAAACCATGGCACCATTTAGCCCACAGAAACTGGGTGGAGGAACATCAAGACTGGAGTCATAACTAGTGGCACAAGGTTCTGTTCATAGATAAGTCAAGATTTTCTGTTCAGCCGGACAATCGTCTTTCCCTTATCTGGAGAGAATGTGGAACTTGGAATAACATTACTTATGTGCAGGAAACATCACCATATCATGGTGATGGACAAATGGTGTGGGAAGGACTCAGTATCGGCAGAGGTATGGACCACTGTATCATTCAGAATGGTGCTTTGACTGCTCCGAGGTATAAAGACGAGATCCTTTGACCTTTTTTTGTGCCCTACGCTGGTGCCATTGGAGACATATTTTCTCTGGTGGACGTTTCTAAATGTGCTTTCCCAAAGTTGTTTCACAGAGGCAGATTGAAATGTAGTTTCTTCTCTTAACCATCACATGAATGAAAAAAAATGAATATATTGAAATAAAATGTCAGAGGGATAGAAAAGCAACTGACATCACTCAAAAGAAGAATGGCTGCTTGACCTGATGAGATACCAATTTGATTTCACATAGAGTAGACAAAGGGACTTGCTCTCTATCCTTCTAACTGCAATGAACTGAAGGTTTTTAGAGGAGTGAAGCATTTCTAAGGATTGGAAAATAGTGTAGGTCATTTCCTTTTTCAAGGCAGCTCATCGATCAGATGAGCAAAACTAAAGACCTTTATCTCTGGCATCAAGACATTCATGGAGATCGGAAACCCAGCTCACTTTATTCATCCTCGAGATCCAGAGGGCAGTGGATGAAGGCTCCCCAGTAGATGCCATTTTTCTTGACTTCCGTCAGGCATTTGATATTGTTTCACATTGTCGCCTGATGGACGAAGTGCGAGCATATGGAATATCAGCCCAACTGGTGGCTACTACAGGTATTTCTAACTAACAGTATGTCGTTCTCAATGGAGAGAAGTCTTCAGATGTAAAAGTGATTTCAGGCATGTCCAAGAGGAGTGCTGTTTTTCACAATATATGTAAATGAACTTCTAGATAACATTGGAAACTCAGTGAGGCTGTTTGCTGATGCTGTAGTTTATCGAGAAGTCACAACACTGGAAATGGGTACGGAAGTTAAATACAGTATGATGTGCAGCGAATCGATGTATAGTGAAAGGCATGGCAGTTGATCCTCAATCTAAACTAGTATAAGTGCTGTGTTTACATAGAAAGAAACATCCTTTATCGTGTAACTACACAATACCAAGGCAAGCATTAGAAGCAGTTACTTACATAAAATATTTGGGAATAGACATAATGTGCAATTTGAAATGGAACAACAATATAAATAAATCGCGGGTAAGGCAGATGCCAGACTGAGATTCATAGGAAGAATCCTCAGGAATTGTAGCCCATCAATAGAAGAAATAGGCTACAAAAATCTTGTTCCACCAGTGCTTGACTATTGCTCATCACTGCGGGATCTGTACCAGGTAGGTTGATAGAGGACATAGAGAAGATCCAACAGAGAGCAGCACACTTAATTTCGCACTCATGTAGTAAGCGCAAAAGCGTCCCCAAGATGATTATCAAACTCCAGTGGCAGACACTGCAAGAAAGAAGTTTGGATCACGGTAGGGGCTTCTGACAAAGTTAAGAGAGAATGTTTTTCATTAAGAGTCAACCAATACCTTTTTTCATTGTACATGAATCTCCTAATGACCATAAAGATAATATCAGATAAATTAAGGCCCAATCGTTTTTCGTGCGAATCTTATGTAATTTGAATAGGAGGAGGAAGTGCACTAAGTCCCTTCCACCATACACCTTGAGGTAGCATGCGGAGTGTGGACGTAGATGTAGAGCATGACGCATTAAAATTAGCAATGTAGATGAGTCTGGAACATAAATCAAAGGTGTTAGTCATGACTGAAACAGTTTCCTCTGGCCCAGTACTGACAATGGCCACACTCTCTTTCATATTGTGTAGGGCAACCACTCCAAAAAACATTTCAGTTTCACCTTCATTCTCTGCTTCTGTTATTTTTGTTAGAATAAATATATGTCTGTAATGGATCGTAAACATTCACTTTCAAACTTTAAAAAAAAGTTAAGAATTGTAATATGCACCTAGTATATTGGTATGTAGTAATAAGTCTTATGTCCTATAAATTGCAAATATTCTTAAGATAATTGTTCTTCCTGACCAATTCCACATCCACAAGGGCTAGTATAGCTATTATATTTGGGATCTGTGGGAGGTTCATTAACACATATGCTCTCTTTTTGTAAGTATATATTGTGTATTTTGTTCTAACATGTTCTACATCCAAGAGGGTTTTTTTTTTTTTTTTTTTTTTTTTTTTTTTTTTTTTTTTTTTTTTTTTTTTTTGGTATAGATTCAGAGAACCTGCTTACATATGATGATATGGCCTTTGCACCAGTACATGCGATGCAATACGATGAAATAATTATTCCGTGTAAGCCAACACATCCTGAAGTGAATATGACCCTTTGCAGAAATGGTGAGGAAAAAGTAAGTATTTCATGGGTAAATGTGTAGAATAAGTGTATTAATTTTTTTCAGCTACATATTCTGTAAAGTATTGTTCATCACAGCAGCCAATGGCTCTAACAGATCACAGCAGATAGATTCCATACACTTGCTTCGATAATTATTGTCATTGCAGTGAAAGACATCAGAGGAAATGATGGAGCTACCCTATACTAAGCAAAAGAAAGTGCATTCTCCTACATAAAGAACTAAAAGTATATCATCTAAACTTACATAAATACTCTGAAGTGCATGGCAGAGAGTTCATGAAACCGCTTTTATGATATTTATCTACAGTTTCATTCTCTAATAGCTCTCTCTAACAGAACAGCTACTTTCGATCTGATTTCGGTCATTCTATTATGATGGCCATGTCTCCCTATGTAGGTGGGTGCTAACAAGATATTTTTGCATTTGAAAGAGAAAGTTGAAAGAAATCTTGCAAATAGATCTCGTTGCAACGAATAACGCCTTACTTTTAATGATTTCCACCTCAACTCTTTCATCATTTCCATGACACTCTCTCGCCTATATCGCGATAATACAAAATGAGGAATCCTTCTCTGAACTTTCTCTAAAGCATCAGTTCCTCCTGGTGTGGATCCCACAATGCACAGCAACATTCCAAAATAGGATGTAAAGTGTCGTGCAAGTAGTTCCTTTAGTAGAACTGTTGCATCTTCTAAGTGTTCTGCCAATGAAACATAGACTTCGGTTCATCTTCCCTACAGTGTTTTCGATATGTTCTTTCCATTTCACGTTGTTTGTAACTGTTACTTCTACGTACTTTGTTGAATTAAAAGACTGTGGATTTGACTGATTTATCGTGTAAATGAAGTTTAATGGATTTCTCTTAGTTTCCATTGGATGACTTTACTCTTCTCATTATTAAGGCTCAATTGCCAATTTTTACACCATCTTATCTAAATCATTTTGCAGTTGCTTTTGATCTTCTGGTGACTTCACTAACTGGTAAATGTCAGCTTCATCCGCGAACACTCTAAGATAGCTACTCAGATTTTCTCCTAAACCATTAATAAAAAGAAGGAAACCGTCAGATATCACTACTGTTTTACTCGATGACTTTCCATCAATTACAGCATACTGTGTGCTTTATGACCGGAAACATAGCTGTTGCAATATTCCATAAGCACACAATTTGATTGGAAGACACTTGTGAGGTACAGTGTCAAAAGCCTTCCGCAGATAAAAAAAAGGAATCTATTTGACACCCCTTGTTGATACAAGTCATCACATCATGTGAGTAAAGAGCGAGTTGTGTTTCACAAGAACGATACTTTCTGAATCCATAGTGACTTTGGGTTAACAGGTCATTCTCTTCAAGGTGCTTCACAATATTTGAGGAAAGTATATATTCTAAAATGCTGATGCAAACCAATGTCAATGATATAGGCCTGTAATTTTGCGGATTACCCCTATTGCCTTTCTTGAATATTGGAGTAACCTGTACAACCTTCCGGTATTTGGGTATGGATCTTTCACTGAGAGAACGGTTGTATATGATAGGTATGGGGTTTTTGCATCAGCATACTCTAAAAGGAACCCAAATGGTATACAACTGGGGCCAGGAGGCTTACTTTTGTTAAGTGATTTAAGTTCCTTTAATACCCCACAGGTATATACTTCTAAATTACGCATGCTGGCAGCTGTTCTTGTCATGAATTGTGGAGTATTTGCTTCATCGTCTTTAGTGAAGGAATTTCAGAAAGATGTGTTAAGCATTTCTGCTTTAGCAGAACCATCATTAGTAGCATCCCCATTGATATCGCATAGTCAAAGTATTGATTGTGTTTTACCACTAACAGACTTTACAAAGGTTTATAATTTTTTCAGATTTTCTACCAAGTTATGTGTTGAGGGTTTTGTTGAGAAAACTATTATAAGCTTCTTTAGTTTCTTTCATTGAAGTTCAGACTAAAATTTGAGTTTCTGTAAAAGACTTCCAGCCTTGGGGATTTTAAATTTTGAATACTTTTTTCTTTGCTTTTGCTAGAGTGATTTAACCCGTTTTGTGTACTGCTCTTTTGTTAATTTGTTTGGTGTAAATCTAACAATGGTTTTCGATATTATTTCTTAGAATGTAAGCCACATCTGGTCAACACTCACATATATTTTTATTTTTGGTAGATTTCAGAAACCCAATATTCAGTCTCGCTTTCAGCAGAAGAAACAAGGCCATTCACAACCTCAAAACAGGTTCTGTCTTAATCATCGTAACTGCAGACAAAGATTTCACCACTTTAGTTATGAATCAGTATCTCTACTTGGCAGAAGGGCTCTGCCAACTCTCTGACTCTTCCACCTACAAGTTCTGGCTGAATGACCCCATCCCTAAAGTCCAATAAGATCTCCTATTCCTGCTGAAATCATTCAACCCCTTCCAGAAGCTCTCTCCTGAATCCATCTCCATCCTCACCACAACAACATGCTGCAAATTGCCACCTTCTACATGCTCCCAGTAATCCACAAACCAAATAGTCCTGAATGCCCAATTGTAGCTGGTTACTGCGCTCCTACCGAAAGAGTTTCAGCCTTCATTGACTAGCACCTTCAAACAATTGTCCAAAATTTCTCCTCCCATATCAAGGATATCAACCATTTCCTTCACTGACTCTTCACCATCCTCACCACTTTACCTCCTGGATCCTTGTCACAGTAAATACCACCTCCCTATACACCAACATCCCACATGGCCATGGGCTTGACGCTCTCAAACACTACCTCTCCCAATGCTCCACTGAATTTAAGCCATGTACATCATTCTTTTAACCCTATCAAACTTTGTCCTAATAAACAACCACTTTTCCTTTGAGGGGAAAGCTCACCATCAAATCCTTGGTACAGCCATGGGAATCCACATGACACCCTCCTATGCCAACCTGTTTATCATCTGCCTGGAGGAATCCTTCCTAACATCCCAAAACACCAAACCTTTGTCTGGTTCAGGTTGATTGATGATATTTTCATGAAGGGGCAGAACACCTTACCCTGCATCCTTCAAAACCTCTTCTCCCCATCTGCTTCACCTGGTGTTTCTCAATTCCCCATGCTTAGAATGGATGGTCACCAACAAACTGGGCCAAAAACGAAGACTGACCATCCTTCCCAACATCCCAAAACACCAAACCTTTGTCTGGTTCAGGTTTATTGATGATATTTTCATGAAGGGGCATGACACCTTTATCCTCCATCCTTCAAAACCTATTCTCCCCCATCTGCTTCACCTGGTGTTCGTCAATGCCACATTCCTGGATGTTAACCCCCAGCAGTAGGTTCATTTAAAAAAAAAAAAAAAAACGTAGCTGCTGATGTTACACTCACTTTGCCAGTGGTCCTTGTAGCATTTCACAGCTTCATCTGGCAGTCTCATCGTGGCTTGTCCATTTATACCTACTCGTCATTAGACTCTGTCTCTCGATTCACTGCATAAATTCGTGTGTCACCATTGAATCTGAAAGTTCCAAGTACTAATTAATCGAAGTAATAATCTACAGGTATCTCTTTATATTTAAGAGCTATCCAATACTCGCGTGTTAATTACGAGTTATTAAAGTCGTTAATGAAGTATATCTTTAAAGTATTGTCAGCTAAATAAATTCTGGTTATCTAAATATTGCTTTCCTAACAGACTTCATGTGCCTTTTACAAAACTAAATATTGTAACAATTTCATTAAATATTACAAAATTAACTCAATGTTTCCACACTTTTCAATTATTAAGATATTCCATGACTTTAACTAACATATGTGCTAATATAATTAATGAATATTTTACATAATATGACCATATTCTAAAGAAGGATAGTATTGATTTGAAACAACACAGTATAAGATAAGATGTAGCACCAGAAATCGAAATGTGAAGAATGCTTGACAGTCCTACTTATAATACAATATAAGGTAATAAAACTCAAAGTATTAATACATCAATTATGTTTCTTACACCTATATTTACAAGAAATTAAACAGAAATACATACATTTCCTTCATTTTCTAGTAACACTTTTGTTGTCATTGTCTATATAATTTCAACTCATTGACATTCCTCAGTCCAAATAACGTCCCAGACTTGGGGTATTCTAATTGGTAAACATTTTTGATGTGGGTTCTCTAGCACTTTGAAAGGTCCAATATATACGTCAAAAAACGTTTTCAACTCACTGTTAATGGCTTTAGATCTCTCATGTGATCTCACCAGTACTAGAGTTACTGGTGCAAACCTCACAGGTTTAAGTTTTCTATCATGTCTCCACTTTCTGATGTTGGCTTGTTCTTTCATAGTTTACCTTACTATTTCTTCTCTTTATTGTGGACTCATACTTTGACAGCCCGGAAATTCTATTAATTCATTGATGAGGTTTGGTTGCTTCTTCTGGTGAATGATTTCATATGGGAATTATCCGTTTGATGAATGCTGTAAGATGTTTAGTATATCTTCAAAATTCTTAAGGTGGTCAATCCAAGAGGTGTGATTGTGGTGGCACTATGTCCTACAGAGTCTCCCAATTACTCGCATGTATCTCTCTATGGGGTTGCTGGATTGGTGGTATACTGAGATGAGGATGTGTCTAATATTTTCATCTTCCACAAAGGACTTCCAAGATTTTGAATAAATCGGGTCCCATTATCTGACAAAATTCCCTTCAGTTTTCCAGTTTTGTTGAAATAGTCATTTCTAAATTTTGAAATAATGGTTCTACTAGTTGCCTTCTTCAATGGGTACAGCTTTACAAATTTAGAAAATAGTTCAACCACAACAAATACATAACAGTGTCCTCCCTTGGCTTTTGGCAGCGGACCACTTAACGGACATGTGGTTACAGTCTACATCATGCAGCTGAAACCTGCGTGGACACTTTCCCCTGCATGTGACACCCCACAGTGATGATGCAGACAACCCCCTAACAAGTGATCTTACAGTGCATGACGATCTTTCGTCCCTTTGCAGCTACCTCCCGGCGCAACGAATGTTGCGTTGCATATCACACTGGACAACTCACCAACATTCGTAGGTTTTTCTTCGACTCCGAACTTCAAGGCCTCTCAGCCCTGCACCACACTACAACAATGCATCTCGCTGATTCCATCCCTCCTGACACAGACACCTACGTCACATATGCCACGTCTCTATTATCCACAGGATGACATGACCATCCAGCTGTGGGACAAAACATTGTTTGTTCCGATGAACCTCCGCTCCTGTAAACATCACCTTAATCAAACATCTCGCCTTACCATCTTCCGCCAACTCTTCAAAGATCTTGGCATCTTTAAGTGCATCAGGTGTCCTACATCTGTCAATTCCTCTAATTCCGCCCCCTTCCCCATCCTCTGCTGTTCCGATCTCCTGCACTAGATGTCTCCTCCGTCACACACGCTGGTTGGAGGACTACATATTGTCTTCCCCACCACTCGCCTCTACATCACTGCTTCATCACATGTGCCAGAAGAGTGCAACCTCCCGACTCTGTGACCCCCACTGACAGCCTCCAACAAGTCAAGGATGCCAGGGCTACACTCCCCTTCATGACTGCGTCACATTGCAAGGCCTCACTACAACGGGCGTTCCATGCCTCTCGCCGGATTACGGACCAGCACTATGCAACAACACACTGACGGTGTCAATGCTGATGCCTTCCCTGTGCTCCAAACTCCCAGGGAAGGGGGAGGGGAGGGTCTGCAGCATCCCGTGAAGTGATATTATACGCGGGAGCCAAAAGTAACCTCTTTCATCAAGGTGTTCGATTGGTGCCTCAGTAGCAAGACAGTCAGTGCTTCTCTGTACTCTGTAGTCTAACGACTCTCTATGTTGTAGAACATTAATAAATGATTCTCTTCCAGCATTTATGTGTGTTATTATATGGTAGTGTTAGTAGAAACTACAAGATCATCAATGTAGTTGACATTTTCATATGCTACTTCATTTCTGCTATCAATGCCATGGAACATGATAGTAAATTCAGGTACACTCTTTTGCCCTCTTGTGTAATGACAGCTCAGTCCTAAATGCATCTGAATTTCTAAAACTGCCCCTGACAGTTGTAGAAAGTAAAATTTTCAGAATTTATTTCTGTTTCTATGGACGGTTACTGGTGGTAGAGGGTGGATTTGGGGTGTGTGGGAATGTGGTATGGGAGAAAGAAACTGTTGTTTCAATAGTGATTAAACAGCAAGTTGATTTTCTTCATTTAAAATTTGATTGCAATTTCAAAGCACATACTGTGGTACATACAGAGCTAATTAAGTTCCTTACCCGGTAGGCCTACAGTTGTATGCAACGATTTGGTGATGTTTTGTTACTTGTCCTGTTCACTAACTGCTATCTTTTAATGTTATGGCTCTGCTATGTCATTTCTATAGCTGGAACCAGTCTGTGCATCCATATTGCACATTCTTCAACAACCAATGAGCATTCATTATTATTCTTAATGCTCTTCTGTGACTATCATAGGAATAGTCAACTTGATTGTAATGAGTTATTAAGTAGATTTTATTTTATTTGTTAGAACCTGCTGTTGTTGATGGTGCTGACCTGCAACAAATTCTACCTAAACAACCGATAGTCATTATATGCAGACTATAAGGTTTCTCAAGCACAAAGCACATATTACGCTACTTCAACTGTTGCTTGAAACTAGCAAAGATGCTGTTGTCTAGACACACATGATCTACCATTATTCATGGCTCGATTTAGAGATGATAATGATTGCCAATAATATTACTTTTCCATTATGTAGATCTATTTTAATCTCTTGTAGTGTCAGTTACTATATCATAGCAGAAAACGCAAATACTTTTACCTTTTTTTCTGAAAAACCGTAATATTATTCTTGGATGTGCCACGAAATACAACCAACTAAGCTCTTTCTTTTAACATATTTATTACTTTTTTGTTTCACTACATTTTCGTATTAATCATCATACTTTTAAAAAGGAATTTATAGCATTATATTAATTTCACTGTGTTATTAGTAAAACTTACAGGTAACTGTTCATTATAAATTGTTTTATTTTTTCAAAATTTAAAATGTTGTTTTATCTCTCCAAATTGTTCATATTTAATCCAATTTTATGTAACATTCAAGCTACATATTGGTGACAATGATCACAATGGAGTCATCAGATATGACCCGAAGGTGGGCTTCATTCTGGAAAATGCCCGGTTGCAATACAATGGGTACTATTTCTGCTGCTCACTCCCTGGTGGCATCTGCAGTCAAGAATGTCCTCGTGTATATTCCGTTGATGTGCTAAGTAAGTAGACAACTGAGTGTTGATATTGTTTGAATGATTGCAATTCTAATGAAATACAGACATTAATGCTGGTGATTCCATATAATATTTCTTCGTTACATTACAATATAATGAGATAATTTACAATTCACCCCACAAGACATACGCTGAGCAGTAATACACACATATAAAAGACAATCATACACACAGACCTTCAGCTTGTGGCCATTATCCTTTGTCAAGTGTAAAGAGTCCCTTGTTTGCTGATCCCTATAATAGGTCCAGACGAACTGTGTCCATACTGTGAGACACAGTTTTATTAAGAAGACGCGGAGGATGGTGCAGTGCTCTGTGTTATAAAACAAAAAACTTACTTATCTTGTATTAGATGCTTGTCTCAGATGGCCGGTCTGCATTGTAGTTGAAGTCCGTCGAACCAGGGTTACATTGGTACATACATTCACTGACAATGAAAAGGTGCTTGAGGTTGAATGACAAACTCATGTATTTAAATAATGCAAATGTTTTATTTGCTTGTTACTCATTTTTCCATGTTTCACAACAACTTTTTGGACAAACAGACAGAAGTCGACTACTTGTGAGCACTGCCCAAACTAATCTAACACAAAATGTCCTCTCTCCAAACATTGAGAGGGTACTACGTAAACATGAAAAACAGTATTTTGTTAATTTTATACACATGTTAAACCAAGATCAAAAATAGGTTATAAATTTTGTATGAATCTGGTCTTCTCAAAAATACTACATTTTGGTAATGTTGTTGTACACAGTTATAGTAATTTTGTTTAAATTAGGCATATAAATCACAAGTATGAACATGACTTCATAAATTTACATATTAGGCCTACTCAAATTATGGGTTCTATTTATGATTTTTACATAGGTAAGTCAATAGTTTGTAAATAGCATTTTGGTGTTTTGTTATTTAGACTTGTAATTTTAATGTATTTTAATTTGTGGTTTAATTTTTTCATAATTACAGATTTATATAAAGTCATAGTAGTTTTTTTAATTTCGATGAGTTTCTTAGTACCAAATGGATTAATAAAATTAATGTTGGAATAATAATAAGTATTTGATTTATGGTTCAGTGCTATATAAAACATGGTCTGTCCTAATTTATTTAAACAAAAGGTAAATATGTAATAACATTGTGCAATAGTTATAAAATGTCATATTGTTGTTTTTGTAAGCTTATGGGAACAGCATATTCCATAACCATGTGTAATACATGTTTAGTGTTTGTAGTTACTATTTACGAAAGTATCAAAGTTGAATGTTACGTAAAGAGACAGCCAAAGTTAAGTTTAAATCAAGATACTAATTTTAAACGTGTTTCACTAATAGTGTTAATAGTATTTTAAACAGAGTGCGAAAATGTGATACGGTATTCTACTTTTGCGGTGGTAAACTTTTAATTACGTGTCTGAAGTTTTTACTTCTGTAATGTTGGCAATGCCAAACAACTTGCGATGTATGGGATATGCAACATAGTAGAAACGTTACACGAGAAACAGCAAAAAGATAGCATTCATAAAATCACACTGGCACATTTCACTGACACATAACTGTCATCTCTGCCTATTGCACTCCAAAATCACACATTGTGGCAAGAGGATTGGGTATAGGAGGGAAGGGGAGGTGGTACAGGGAGATTGAAGGCATTGGTGGGTATGGTTACAGCACGGCTCTATGGAGAATGTAATTACTAAATGGGTGGAAAGAGATGCAGCTTAGGCATGGAGTGGGGAAGTGAGGGAAGGGGGAAGGAAAAGCAAAACACACACACACACACACACACACACACACACACACACATACTCACACAGTACGTAGAATGGAAGAGGGGTAGGGTAAAGGGGGCAAAAACTGGTGTGTGGGGATAAAGATATTATCTTGTGTTTAAAAATGGATAATTTCAGGATTGGAGAAAGTATTGTAGGGATAACTCCAATCTGTTTAGTTCAGAAAAACTGGTATTGGTAATCGAGGATCCAAATGGCCTGGGTTGTGAAGCAGCCATTGAAATCAAGCAAAAACTCAGATGCATGTAATGCCACACAATAGTCTATCTTGTTTTTAATCACAGTTTGGACGTCAAAATTCTTCTCAATGGACAGTTGATTTGTGGTCATACCAATATAAAAAAGATGTGCAGTGATTGCATCATGGTTGATAAATTACATAAATTACATGGCTGCTTTGACAGAAGCCCCAGCCGTTTGTTGGGTGGGATAAACCTGAGAAGGGGCTGCAATAAGAGGTGCCAGATGGGTGGACTGAACACATCTTGCAGTAGGGTGTTCCACAGCGACATGATCCCTGCCTGTGGCAGAGGGCTGCTGTTGTGGGTGACATAGGAATTGTAGAGTTTTACTGCACATGCAAACACAGGTCAGTCTTTAAAAGATTGCAATAAGTCATAGCCAAAATCATAAGGATAGAACTGAGGCAGAGCAAGGCTCTGCGCAACACTTCATATAGAGTATGCTCTCATTGGTGCCTAACAGCAGCTGGGTGACTCAAGGGCAGCTCTAGATTTGAAGGCATGGCATACAGATATATCACACCTCCCCTCTTCACAAGGGGCAAACTCACAGCATGAATGTCCATAGATTCACTATCACTTCATTTGCTCATAGATGATGCAGTGGAGTCACAGTGTAGGGTTGTGGCTGACAACTGTGGCCGGGTGTTTGGCGTGTCAGATGGCAGTTTTAGATGAATGGTGAAGGTATGTCTGGCTGGTGTAGTTCTTGTACCGGCTCTGTCTCCACCACCAGCGAAGCCAAAGGCCGCAGTGACAAGGGCCACAGCAACGCTATGGGCGCTCAAGGAGGTGGCTAGTACTCAGAAACGGACCCCCAAAGACCAAGATGACCCATGTAGCCCTGTGGTCAGCACTGCCTTGGAGATCCCACAGGAGGGCCGTGGGGTTAACTCAAAGATGGAGTCCGTACCGTCGGGCACCACTGATCCAACCAGCACATCACTTCTCTCTCTCTCTCTCTCTCTCTCTCTCTCTCTGATGTGTATATAACGCAAATGCAGCAGACTTCGATCACATTACTTTGGACGTATGCTGACCACCCACACCCAAACTGTTGTGCCGGAAATGATGTAAGATGAAGCAATAAGGGGTCAAGGACAGTATCCAGATCACTGTCGGCCAAAACATACTGACCATTTACACATCTGGTTCTTGAATGTGCGTACCATTCTTTCAACTTCCCCATAGGATTGGGGTGGAAGGGAGGGGAGAGGACATGGTGAATGCCACGCGGAGTACAAAAGTCCTTGAATTCTTAGGATGTAAATTGAATGCCATTCCAGTAACAACAGTAAGTGGCAAGTCTTCCAGGGTGGATATTTTGGGCACTGCAGCAATCACTACAGCAGAAGAAAGCTGCATACAATGGGCTACGAATGTAAATCTGCATCAACTACTGAGAGCCAGTACAAATTGAGGAACGTTCCATACAAAATATATAAAATATAATTCTGAATACTCTAAAACTGCATTGTGAAAGAAATTATTAAAATGGATTATTGCAGCCTGTTATGAGCCAAGCACAAAACAGATAAATCATTATTGTATTGGTGTTGTGTATGTTCTTTCGGACATTCCTGCAGCACCCAAGTTGCCGAGCGTAGGTTGCAAGGTGCTATTCAGAAGGGGCAGACCTGGGCGCTTACCCATGGTTTTCAGTTTTCTGCCACCAATACCAGAGTGATGCATTTCTGTCGGCGTCGGACTGTTCACCCTCACCCTGAACTTTATCTTAACGATGAACTACTTACCATAGTAGAAACTCATTGGTTTTTAGGACTGGTTTTTACGCCTGGCTGACATGGCTCCCCCATATTCGTCAGCTGAAACGGGAGTGCTGGTGCCGTCTCAACCTTCTCTGACACCTAGGCCATATGACCTGGGGTGCTGACTGCTCCTCGCTGTTGCGGCTTTACTCAGCACTGGTGCTGTCCCATCTCTATTTTGGGTGCATTGCCTATGGGTCTGCATCTACTGGACCCCATTCACAACTGTGGGGTTCGCATTGCGACGGGTGCCTTCCGCACCAGCGCAGGGATCAGCTTACTGGTGTAGGCTGGGGTCCCACCTTTGGGTGTCCGCCGCCAAAACCTGCTCACGGCTTATGCAGCCAATGTGTATTGCTCCCCAGGCCACCCGAACCATCGTCTTCTATTTTCTGACGTTTTCGTCCACCCCCACCAGCGACGCCCCAGATCAGGTCAGACGATTGCCTTTAGAGTTCGGTCCCTCCTGCTGGATCTTGAATCTTTGGCCCTTCCATTTCCATATCGGGTCCATGCACGTACACCTCCATGGTGCTTGCCAAGGCCGTCTTCTTGGCTGGACTTGGCCCATGGGCCCAAGACTCAGTTCTACTGGAGGCGCTCCGCTGTCATTTCTCGGCTGTCATAGTGGAATTCACAGGTTATGACCTGACCTACACCGATGGTTCTCTGGTTGATAGCCGTGTAGGATTTGCTTATATTCATGGTGACCATGTGGAACAGCACTCTCTGCCGAATGGCTGCAGTGTTTACACTGCAGGGCTGGTGGCCATTCAGAGAGCTCTCGTGCATATCTGGTCCTGCTCAGGTGAGTCTTTTGTTATTTGCGGCTACTCCCTGACCAGCCTTAGAGCTCTGGACCAGTGTTACCCGCGGTCTCCCCTGGTGTTGGCCATACAGGAGACGCTTTGTGCCGTCCAGCCGATCTGTGGTGTTCATCTGGTCTCCGGGGCATTTGGGTATTCCAGGCAATGAATGTGTTGACAGACTTGCCAAACAGGCTGTCGGTGCATCCATTCTAGAAATCGGCCTCCCGGCTTCTGATCTCCGTTCACTGTTGCGCCAATGGGTACATCGGCTTTGGGATGCTGAGTGGCATAGTTTGAGCACGCCCAACAAACTCCAGGCAGTGAAGGACACCACGGCAGTATGGCGTTTCTCCATGCGGACCTCTCGCTGGGACTCAGTGGTGCTGTGTTGGCTCCGCATTGGGCATACGTGGGTCACCCATGGACATCTCCTTCGTGGTGAGGACCTGCATCAGTGTCAGTGTGGTTCCCGTCTGACAATAGTCCGCATCTTGTTGGACTGCCCTGATTTAGCCGCCTTGCAGTGGAATATTAACCTCCCTATCATTTTATCAGATGTTTTAGGTGACAGTGCTACAATGGCAGATTCCGTTTTACGTTTAATTCGAGCAGGTGGTTTTTATCATTTTCTCTAACTGGAGATTTCCCTGTGCTGCCGAGTGGTTGACTTTTCCTTTTTTATTCTTATGGTCGGTCAACCACAGACATCGGCTTCTTTGTTGTAAGGTATCTTTGTGTGATCGTCTCTTTTCGTTTTTGATGATGTTTTATAGGCTCAGTGTGACTACCCTCCCACTTTGCAACCTTAAACTCTGGGTGCATTTCTTTCATGTCCACGGTTTTACTTTTGACGCTTGGAGATGGAATGGGGGACTGATGACCATTGTAGTTTTGTCCTCCTTAAAAATCCAACCAACAACAACAAGACAATTTGGAAAGCAACTCTTCCTGCTGCAGAAAGGGGTAAGAATCTATGACTGACTGAATTTTTTTTTATTTTTATTTTTTTATTTATTTATTTTTCTATGGTGGCCTTCAAGTCACTGTGCAATCACAGTTTAACTTGTGGGATTTTTTACTGTGATTAGCAGCGTGGCCCATTCGCTGGATGTAACAGGGAAAATTATGCCAGCATCTGTTCTGTGGTCCAATTCAGCACTGATATAATCTCTGGGCTGCACAGCAATGGCACACACCTGTAAAAACCGGGAACAAGCATTAGGCCTCATGGTAATATAAGTTTCCAAAGTGGATGCACAACCTAATCTTGGTGAGAACAATGTAGCAAATTCTGACATAGATCATCTAACACTGGGTATGACACTTAAGGTTATTGCTGGTTAAGCTTGGATAATGTTGGGTTGAGAGAATGTACTGTAAGGATAAGTGTCATCAATATAGGTCAGAAAAACTGGTGGTGGATGGTAGGATCCACATGGCCCAGGTTGTGAAGCAGCAGTTGAAATCAAGCATATTCTCAGATGAATGTTGTGCCACAGGGTGGCCTACTTTGTGTTTGGTCACAGTTTTTGACAGCCATTCATTGTGTTAGACAGCTGGTTAGTGGTCATGCCAATAAGCTGTTCAACAGTTGGTAAATTAGATGGCTGCTTTCATAGGTGGTCCAGCCTCTGATTGGGCAGGATAAGCCAGTAATGGGACTGGAATAGCAAGGGCTGTGTGGGTGGATTGGACAGGTTTTGCAGTGGGGTCTTTCACAAGGATGTGATCTCTGTTGCAGGGTGCTGGGATTGGGGTAGCATATGGGTGGACTAGGTTGTTATGGAGATTGGATGGGTGATGGAACACCACTTTAGGAGAGGTGACGAGGATCTTGGGAAGGATGTCTCTCATTTCTGTGCATGATAAAAACCTTGGTGAAGGATGCAGTTTAGTTGTTCTAGTCTAAACTGAACAGATGGGAACTACCCTTACAGTAAATTCTCCAATCCTGAAATTATCCAGGCCTCAACCTACAATAAACGCCTTTTCTCCACCCTCAACAGTGCTTGTCCCCTCTATCCTACATCTCTCCCAATCTGTGTGTGTGTGTGTGTGTGTGTGTGTGCTTCCATCTCCCTTCCCCACCTCCCCACTCCTTTCCCAAACTACTTCCATCTCCCTTCCCCACTCCTTTTCTAAACTGCATCTCTTTCCATCCCTGTTATAATTACTTGCTCTGTAAGACCTGTGCTCTATCCATCCTTCCTGTTCCCCTCTCTCTCCATCTCTCTCCTCCTATCCCCTCACTGCAGAGCACAATTAGTAGTGCGGTGGCCGGAGATGACGGTTGGGTGTATGCGAAGTGTGCCTATGTGATTGTGTGAATGCTCTCTCCTGATGAAGGATGGTGGCTGATAGCTTAAAGTGTTGTATGTGAAAGTATCTTTTTTTATGTGCCTGTTTCGGCTCATCATACATCTTTGTAGTGAGTTGAAAACCATCCTCATTATATTGTTGAATTTAACCTGGACTTTTCATTGATTGATGCTGGTGGAGATGAAATTTTTGGGTTGAAATGTCATGAAATCTGACACTCAATCTCGTTAAACAGAAAGATCTTTCTACCATCTTTCGCATTTCCCTTTACATCCATAATCAGTATTTTTATCTAAAATTAAATTAGCACTAATGACTGTATTTCACTATTCTGATTTTGTCCTTGGACCTTTTCAAGTATGATGTCAAAGTCTTAAGTTAACATAAAAATTAGAGATTGAATTATATACATTAGTTGTTTCATAACCAGATGTGAGAATATACCCAGGGTGGGCAAAATATTTTGAACACCTAACACAGACACTATACATACTTATTTGTACGGAGTTGACCCACCATTGGCCTTGAGAGCAGCTGCAGTGTATTTATAGTTTCCAACAGAATTTTATCCATTCTTGTTTCAAAACATCTACTAATTACTTCAACAATGTAGGAGCTGTAAATTTGGTCCTAACTGTAAACTGCCCTATAGGCCTCAAGAGGCCCAAAAGGTACCAACTAACTGGCATGTCAACCTCCACCTGAAGGTGTCAATTGATATGGTATGAAGAGGGCAGTGGTCAGCACCCCACACTCCCAGCCATTGTGTCAGTTTTCATGACCAGTTTTCAATTGGCCTTACAAGTGATGTGTGTTCTCTGCTTGCCAACAGCACTTGGCAGACCCAGATGATGACCCATCAATTACTAGACAAGCCCAACAGTGCTTGAATTTGGTGATCTAGCAGGAACTGTTGTATCCACTGCAGCTTGGCCATTGACTTTGGTTTTCACCGTCTGCTCTAAGTATCCCCGTAACAATTAAATTATATTGAGACATGGCAATTGTACTGTCTAGGGGATAATTGAAAATTTTCTGATGCTGTAAAAAGCAGGCCAGAATCATTTTGGATGTACACCTGGGTGTATTTTCATTTTGGAATATGGCAGTGTTTGTTAGCAATAGGTTAGTCATAGTAAGTAGTTTATTGTCAAGGATGGTGAAATATTTTTTCACAGTTATCCAACCTATGAAGATAATTACAGAAATAGTTGAAAACCACTATATAGATTCCCAAATCATAACAGAATGTCTGCCATGCTTGGCTTTATGAGACAAGCATGCCCTATTGTAGTCTTTTCAGGTTTTCAATACATAAACCCACTCGTTCGCAGAAAGCAATGTAAATAATGATACAGTAGACCATACCACATACTTCCACTCATTAAGTGTCCAGGTTTTATAATACAATATAATAAGGAATGATTACAACTCACCACAAAAATGTAATGACGAAATGTTATGGGCGCATAAACACACGTACAACACTTAAGCTATCAGCCATGGTCTTATCCAAAACATAGAACATTCACGCAAGCACACAGGCACATAACACAATCACACATCTTTCATCTGCAGCTGCCGCACTCTGAATGATGCTCTGCGGTGTGGAAGGGGAGGACAGGATAGGAAGGTTGTGTCACAGTGGTGGGGAGGATACAGTGTGACAATATAGAGCTTGTGCATACTAGATGGGTAGAAAGAGATGCAGCTTAGATATGGAGTGAGGAGGTTGGTGAGGAGACGAAACCAAAACAAACTGCATGCGGGTACGTGTGCACGCGCGTGCACATACACACACACACACACATACAGGGCCGGCGCAAGGCACGTGCGAAACGTGCGGCCGCACGGGGCGGCACTTTTGGAGGGGCGGCAAATCTGCCGCCATATACTTTTTTCTCTTTTTTTTCTGGTTGGACCATCTCAACATTCATGCCCAAGAGGGAATTCGAAACCAAACCTCGGAGGGAGCGGCTTAGGAAACTGTGGCATGGCGCCTCGACTACCTGCCGGCCGGCCCTGTTGAACAAGGGGAGGGAGGAGGGCTAATTTCTTCCTCGCCACTGTGGCAGCGCCGTCGTGTTTACGCTGGAGGAACAGAGTGGGGAAGCAGTCTGGCTTACACGCTAGTATTCTTATCAGTGGAACACTGTCAGCCTCTTAGGTGCCGAGCATTTACTCACAACTATAATTTGGAAATTCGAATGCAGTATTCGATACTGTGGTTACATGTTAAGCCTGTAGCAATTTTGCAAAGCCCTTCAATGGCAGTTTCCGAGGGATTTATTCTTCCCGAATTAAAGAAAAAAAAATGGTTGAACATTACTATAGTCAAACATGTCCAACACCTACAATGGCTAGAAGTATTCTGAATGGGTAAATACGCTGCGAGTAATTGCAATGGATTAAGAAATTGGTAGTAAGCCAGGAACAAGTTGGGTTTGAACGTATTTTTGAAAATTTTTGCTATCCATTTCTGACCATCACTTTTGTTTGACAATACTACTCGCACACTATCACTTTGCCAACATTTATTTACTGTATAACGCGGGTGAATCTAAATAAACTACTAGTCGCTTTGATTCTGATGAAAACCTGAGAAAGTATGGTCTTTTACCAACAATGCCTTCTCGTCCGCACTACACCTAACGTTAATTTTGACACATTTTAAAGCGAAAATCCATAGACAGAACATTGCTTCTAAGGGTTTCCTTGCTAGCTTTCAAGCTCATTTCTGTTTGACAAAAATTATGCAGTTCTCGCAAAGTTCGTGTTTCTTTCTATTTTTCGTAACGCGAAAGAAATTGCTGCCTGATAATGCATTTATCTACATCATCGGTACATACTTATTGTGAATTTCTTGCTTCTTCTTCTTGGGCGCTAGTTTAACCGTAGACTCGCTATACCGCATCACGTGACCTAGTTCCTAGCACTGCCGCGTCACCACTTTGCCTTACCATGCAATAGGTATTCTTGCGTTCTCTACAACGAAAACTACAGAATCCGTTTCGGTAGTTGACCGAGTGAGTCAAGATTGGTCAGAAGCACTTTCATTGTGGTTCATAAGATCAGAAGAATTTGTGCGTCCGAATTCTTGCAACTTGTGATGGAATAATTACTCATAAGTTAGAATTTTTCTCTTTCAAGATTGCTGAATAGGAAAATTTATTTTTCTTATGATCTGTTAATTCAAAAACTCAGTGGCCGAAACATAGGTATATCTGAAAAGTACAAACAAATATTCCGATTGATTGCTGACATTTCCTACAGATTTGTTTAAATAAAATTCCACAAACGTTTTGTAAAACAATAAAAATACGTGGGGGCGGCAATTTAGCAGCTCGCACGGGGCGGCACTGGGGCTTGCGCCGGCCCTGCGCACGGGGCAGCACTTTCCGAGAGGCGGCAAATCTGACGCCCTCTCCCCCTTTTCTTTTAGGACAAAACATTCATACCGAAGAGGGGATTCGAAATCAAACCTCGGAGGGAGCGGCTTCGGGAACTATGGCATGGCGCCTCGACTACCTGCCGGCTGCCCGTGATGAACAAGGGAGGGAGGAGGACTAATTTCTTGCTCGCCACTGTGACAGCACCGCCGTGTTTATGCCGGAGGAACGGAGAGGGATGCAACGTTCGATACTGCGATTACATGTTAAGCCTGAAACAAGTTTGCTAAGCCCTTCAGTGGCAGTTTCCGAGTGTTTTATTCTTCTCGCATTATGGAGATAAATGGTTGAATGTTACTACAGTCAAATATGTGCAACATATACAATGGCTAGAAGTATTCCGAATGGGTAAATATGCTGCGTGTAATTACAAGGGATAAAGACATTGGTAGTAAGCCTGGCATAAGTTGGGTTTCGATGTATTTTTGAAATTTTTGCTATCCGTTTCAGAGTGACAGTCTGACGTTTTGGTTTTGGAGCCATGAAACACCTGTCTCCGCCTACATGAACAACAATTAAACTCTGACCGGTACTTTTTTTACTGTACTACTCGCACACTATCACTTTGCCAACATTTATTTACTGTATAATGCGTGTGAATCCATGTTTCATCTAAGTAAGCTACTGGTCACTTTGATTCTGATGAAAACCTGAGGAAGTGTGGTTTTTTTTTTTTTTTTTTTTTAGCAACAATGCCTTTTCGTCTGCACAAAACAAAACGTTAATTTTGTAAGTTCATTCTGCGCGGGATTAGCCGAGCGGTCTAAAGCGCTGCAGTCATGGACTGTGCGGCTGGTCTCGTTGGAGGTGCGAGTCCTCTCTCGGGCATGAGTGTGTGTGTGTGTGTTTGTCCTTAGGATAATCTAGTTAAGTAGTGTGTAAGCTTAGGGACTGATGACCTTAGCAGTTAAGTCCCATAAGATTTCACACACATTTGAACATTTTTGTAAATTCATGAGGCTTATTAAAATTACCTAGATTTCTTCAATCAGGTTTGACTATATTTTTGAGCTGGTGCCCAGCGACTGTTTTGTACAAATCTGTAGAAAATATCACCAATCACTTGCAATTTTTCTTTTTATTTTCCAGATATACATAGATTTCGGGCACAGTGTGGCTATTCACAATGCTTTGAGTTATGTTTACGTCTATACCGTCATGCTGAACGTAACTGTGAACATGACGATTTAGATATAAGCACATATTAAAAGCTTAGCTGGCCACTCAGTGGACGGAAACTAGGTAGATCTGAAAAGTAAAAACAAAAATTGTGTTTGACTGCTGACATTTCCTACAGATTTGTTTAAATAAAATACCATAAACTTTTTGTAAATAATAAAAAAATTACAGCGGGGAGGGGGGTGGCAATTTAGCAGCTCGCACGGGGCAGCACTTGGGCTTGCGCCGGCCCATCACACATACACACACACACACACACACACACACACACACACACACACACACACACATACTCTCTGTGATGTTCCTCTTCCTCAGCTGCCAGGTTTTCTCCCTGACAAATTGAAAAAGAGCCCAAAAACTAAAATAAATAAAAATAAACTTCATCAATTACACAGGTCGACATGGATTCTGGGGTTTGGAAAGTAAGTGGTGTTCTTTACTAAATTTGCACCCCTGAATATGAAAAAAATATCAGTTTTTTTCCATCACCCTTAGTTTTTTCTGCACAGCTACCCTCCCTCCAAACCTACCATTGGCTGCAAAATCTATGTTATGCAGTGTCCACAAATACAGAAATGTGGCAACGCTGCATTTTTTGTGTGAAGGTGAGGCAAATGGGGCTAATGAGCTTGGAGCTGACGTTCCATTATCGCCACAGAAATCAGTGAGTGAGTGCCACAGCTACAAGAAGGTGCTTTCGCGCTTTGTTGTGAGTGGTGGTATTTCACTGAAGGTGTGTTAAAAATGTCAGGAAGGCAGTGTGTGAATAGCCCAGATACATTTTGTTATATCTGTGGAAATTATGTGATACGTGCAAGACGTCGACAAATAACAAAATTTGTGCAGAAGTCATATTTTGCATATTTCGGCATGAAGCTCGGCGATCAGGACAAGTCATTTGCTACACACATTGTGTGCCATTCATGTGTGGAGCAGTTAAGGAAATGTAGTGAAGGTAAAATCAAGTGCTTGAACTTCGCAATTCCTATGGTATGGCGTGAACAGAAGACTCATGTTGATGACTGTTACTTCTGTATGACGAATGTAACGGGATACAACAGAAGAAACATGAAAGACATATTGTATCCAAACTTAGATTCGGCAATTAGACCTGTTCCTCATGGCCCAGGGCTACCAATCCCCTCTCCACCAACATAAGTGGATTCTCTTGAATTCTCTGAACCAGATGTAAGTCAAGAAAGCAGTGAATCCGACTATTCTGAGTGTGGTACCGATAGTAGCCCAAAACCTCTTACTCAAACAGAACTTGACGATTTGGTGAAAGACTTAGGACTCTCAAAAAATGCAGCACAACTACTAGGATCACGTCTCAGTGAAAAGAACTTACTTGCACACGGTACATCATATTCATTGTACAGAAATCGTGATAAAGATTTCAGGGAATTTTTTGTTGAAGATGGTTTAATGGTGTTGTTTATAGATTCTTCAAAGCGAAGTTAGAAGGCAGTGTTGTTACGTATTGGAAATGACCTAGGATCAATTCCAATTGTGTATTCACTACATTTAAAAGAGACATACAATACCATGAAAATATTTCTAGAAAATGTGAAGTACGAAGAACACCAGTAGCTTGTGTGTGGTGACTTCAAAGTGATTGGCATTCTTCTTGATCAGCAAGCAGCGTACACTAAGATGCCTTGCTATATGTGTGAATGGGACAGTAGAGATTATCATGAGTATTGGAGTAGTAGAGAGTGTCCTAAGAGGCAAAATCCGACAGTGGGATCAAAGAACATAGTACATGAACATTTGGTTAATCCAGATCATATTTTATTGCCTCCACTGCACATTAAATTAGGACTCATGAAGCAGTATGTTAAAGCACTGGACAAAACAGGAAACTGTTTCCAATGCTTGTGTAGGAAATTCCCAAATCTATCGGCTGCAAAGTTGAAAGGAGGAATATTTGTTCGATCAGATATAAGGAAGTTGATGTCTGATGAGCACTTTGACAGTTATATTACGGAAATAGAACTTCAAGCTTGGAGAAGTTTAAAAAATGTTGTGCATCGTTTCCTTGTACAGAATAAGCAGCCTGATTACAAGGAAATAGTGGAAGACATGCTACAGTCCTTTAAACAGCTAGGACGCAAGGTCTCTCTAAAACTACATTTTCTAATGTCACACTTAGAGAGCTTTCAAGAAAATTTGGCTGACACATCAGAGGAACATGGTAAACGATTTCATCAGGAACTTAAAACTATGGAACATCGTTATCAAGGTCGTTGGGGAATAAACATGATGGCTGACTACTGTTGGTGCATCACACATGAAGGAGAAGTGACACACAAGAGGAAGGATATCAAGCGTTCATTCACGGCCAAACGAAAACTGAAGTAATACCTCTACCTGTTAAGTGCCCACCATGCCCACCATAATATTTGCTTCTTATAATACATATGCCTTTCTTCCAATTGTTTTTTAACCACTTTACTGTTCCATTTCGTTTCCATTGTCCCGTAATTGCTTTTCAATTTCCAATTTCATTGGGAGCGGAGTTAGACAATGGTGAATATGATGATGATAGTGGTGGTGCAAAAACCTGACGTGCTACAGAGAAACGGGCTGCAGATTTGTGATCAGCAGGGTTAATTTAGTCAGAAATTCATATTTTCATGCAAACCCCAGACAAAAAGTCAAAATTTGTCGACCTGTGTTATCCATCTCTTTCTTTTATTAAAAAAATGTTGTTTAGACCACCGAAGTCTCAAAGTCTTGTGGTGTTATGCTAGTGCACTTTGGACTTTTCCAGGACATGTATTAATAATAACACTTCACTTTTCATCTCTCTTTTTTATGTAAGTCAGATACTTAGTTAACAGACACTTATAATTCAGTTCAATCTTCAAAAAAACCTTTCCACATATCCACTGTGCTCTACAGCATGGCACACAGTGACCAATATGACTATCTGTTGTCTTCCATCTCCTTCCACATCATAAATCAACTAAAATTTTACAAAACTTTTTCTTCGGTTTATTGAACATTAAATAATATGCACACATATCATTTCTATAATGGTGATAGGGGATTTTGGATGCTCGAGATCTAGGTCTTCAGTGACATTTCTATAAATTACCGTAACTATTTCAGTTTCTTATTCTACTCTGGTGTGTGTTGGGTTTTATAATTATAAATGAATTTTAAAATGTGTAGTAGACAAGAGATTTACTTTGACTCAGGTTAATGGTGTCATTTTGGTTACTCACTAGAGGTATAATATTTTGTTACTTTACATGACAGTACAGTATTGTTTGTTTGTGCTATTAGATGGTGTGTTATTTTGGCAAATGTATTTTATTTGTTTGTGATCGGATTTGAAAAGTACTGTTATATATATATTTATGTGGTATTTTATCATGTGTTATGCATTATTTACATTTGTGAGAGTGTGGTTTGTTGTCAGTGCATCCCAATGGTTCTAGTGAGATAATATGAATTAATTAATGTTTGTATAGCTTATGGGACTTAACTATGGGGTCATCAGTCACTAAACGTACAAAATACTTATGAACTAACTAATACTAAGGACGGCACAAATATCCATGCCCGAGGGGGGATTCGAACCCCCGACCGTAGTGGCCGTGCAGACTGTGACTGGAGCGCCTCAGTCCCCTCGGCCACCGCGGCTGGCGAGGTAATATGTTTCGCTGGCATCTTTTTAAATGTAACTTTTCCTGATTTGCGTATATATCAACATGAGTTGCATCGTGAACCATATATTTCCGCAGAGAAGACGATCTTCAAATAAGATGAGGTAAAAATTTTCAACAAAATTTTATAGTTTAAGCATATATCTGGCCTATAAGACGACCCCCAAGTTACAGTATTTACCCGAATGCATGCCGACTTTTTTTTCAGTTTTCGAGATCTAAAAATACGCCAGCAACGTAGATTTGTAGGCAAAGCTGAAAGAAAGTTCCGAAAAATGCCGTTAGAAGCCGCCATAAGTAGTTTTCGTGATTCCTACACATGGATTTCACCCTATGTTGCTGTGTTTGCGGTCTGCTTTTGAACTTTCGTGCATGTAGTGCTACGTTGTATCCGATCGTGAAGAAGTATTTTTTTTTCTCACCTCGAAGTTTAAAAAAAGTAATTTCTTTCGCCGAGACGACATTTAATCACGCCGATGCACATATTATACAGGTGAAAACACAAGAAATTGCCCGAGATCAGAAGATAAAGGATTTCTTAAGAAGCCACAGTTGTTCCGCATAGCTCCGAAATATTTTAATCCTTTCACTGCTCCATACGTAAATATTGTCTAATCGTTTTAGTGCGACTCTTGATATGTAGAGAAATTATTTTTGACAAGCGACATTGTAAAATCAACCTGCATAATTAATTCTATTGCTGCTTTATGGCATATATGTTATCATATGTACCTTTGTCCACCTGGCAAATAAATAAAGCACGAAAAGCGATTTTTTCTTTAAATAGCGCAAAACTATATATATAAAGAAGGAAATTTTCCTTGTGGGAATATATATTATAAAGGAAAAAATTCCTAGCAGGAAAAATATATATAAAAAGTAGATGTGGTTTACTTACCAGGCAAAAGAGCACAGGTACCCAGACAGAAACACAAATAAAAACACACAAACGTTGAGCTTTCGCAACCCTGGGATGCTTTTTCAGAAAAGGAGAGGGAAAAGGAAAGGATGTGGGTTTTAATGCAGTGGGTGGATTGGGTGAGGAGTCATTCAAAGAGGTTGAACAGACATGCCAGTTGTCACAGAGACTCTGACCAGAGACCACGGGCAAAGATGTAGTTGATTGGTGGGTGGGAATTTGAAATTACCGAAGGTTGAGATCAAGTGGGCACCGGAAAAAGAAAATATGCTGAAGGGCAAGTTCCCATATACAGAGTTCTGAAACATTGGTCTCAGTGGGAAGTATCCAGATAACCGGACATTGTAACACTGTGCCAAGATGTATTGGCCATGCACCAAGGCATGCTTAGCCTCAAAGTGATCCTCATTACCAACAAACACTGTCTGTGACCATTCATGTGAATGGACAGTTTGTTGCTGGTCATTCCCACATAGAACGTTCACAATGCAGGCATGTTAGATGGTAAATCATGTGGGTGCTATCGCAAATGGCTCTGTCCTTAATTGTGTACACCTTATAGGTTACAGGACTGGAGTAAGTGGTGGTTACCCTCCTCCAGAAAGGCAATATACTCTCCCTCAAAAACCCCTCCAACAAACCACAACCTCCCCTTATTGCACACAAATCAAGTTTCTCCCATCTACTCAATCTTCCACTCCCAGCTCCACTCCCCCCCCCCCCCCCACCCCAACCTCAAAATTCTACTCCACACAATCTGGAACCATAACATCCCAACTCTGCAGTCAACCTCTCTTCTAAACCTCTCTCCCAGTCTGAAACCTCTGACCTTTCAAAAGGCCTCACCTTTAGCCCTACTCCCAAATTAAACCAAACAGCCCTTGTTAAAGATTTACTGTCCTATACTCGTAGTCTTTGCTGGAGATATCACTTTACCACAAAGACAAATAAGCCTACTCCTAATGATCCAGCTCCCAAAGACACCATTCAAATTGAACTCTGCTTTAAGACAACACTACATATAAAATTTGCCAAGACAATCCCATTCCTGATGTCCAGGCAGAGCTTCAAGAAAACCTCAGAGCCTTAGGCCCCTACAAAACATTACACCTGAGTCCATCAACCTAATGACACCTCCGACATCCTGTACCCCTACCTTCTACCTACATCATAAAATTCACAAACCTAGTCATACAGGCTATCCCATTGTGGCCGGTTACCAAGTGCCCCACAGAACAAAGCTCTGCCTACATAGACCAACACCTTCAACCCATCATGTGCAGTCTCCCATCCTTCATCAAGGCCACCAACCACTTTCTCGGTCGCCTGAAATCCTTGCCCAATCTGCTACCTCCAGAAACCATACTTGTAACCACTGATGCCACCTACCTATACACAAAGATCCTGCATGCCCAGGGCCTCACTGCAATGGGGTATTTCCTTTCATGCTGACCACCTGGTATCCTACCTAAGACCTCTTTCCCACAAATTCTTCGCCTTTGAGGGCCAGACATATCAAAAACTAAAGGGAACAGCCTTGGGAACCAGGATGGCCTCCTTGTATACCAACTAATATATGGGACGCTTAGAGGAAGCCTTCTTGGATACCCAAGCCTGTCAACTCAAAGTTTGGTATAGATTCATTGATGACATCTTCATGAACTGGACTCACAGTGAAGAAGAACTCCAGAATTTTCTCTACAACCTCAACCCCTTTGGTCCAATCACATTCAGCTGGTCCTATTCCAAATCCCATGCCACTTTTCTCGACTTCGACCTCCATCTATCCAACAGCTAGCGTCACAAATCTGTCCACATCAAACCCACTAACAAACAACAGTACCTCCATTACGCATTAGACATCTGCCATCCATTCCCCATCAAACGTTCCCTTCTCTACAGCTTAGGTCTTTGTGGCAAACGAGTCTGCTCCAGTCCTGAATGCCTGAACCAATACACCAATAACTTGATAACAGCTTACACATCCCGCAGCTACCCCCCTGATCTGGTACAGTAGCAAACTGCCAGGGGCACTTCCTCATCCTCCAAAACCCAGAACCTTCCACAGAAGAACCCCAAAAGTGCCCCTCTTGTCACCGAATACTTTCTGGGACTGGATCAGATTCTGAATGTGCCCCGAAATGAGATCCATCCTTCATGACATTCTTCCCACTCCACCTAGAGTGTCTTTCCGCCACCCACCTAACCTCCGTAACGTCCTAGTTCACCCCTATGAAATCCCCAAATCATCTTCTCTACCCTCCTGCTCCTACCCATGTAACTGTCCCCAGTGTAAAACCTATCCTATGCACCCTCCCACCACCACTTACTCCAGTCCTGTAACCTGGAAGTTGTACA
Source organism: Locusta migratoria (assembly GCA_026315105.1). Classification (NCBI taxonomy): domain Eukaryota; kingdom Metazoa; phylum Arthropoda; class Insecta; order Orthoptera; family Acrididae; genus Locusta; species Locusta migratoria. The sequence goes on along the minus strand of CM048749.1, from coordinate 141,276,734 downwards.
CAATTAAAGGCTGAGCCACTTGCGATAGCACCCACGTGATTTACCAACCAAAATGCCTGCACATGCACATGCTGTTCGATGTGTGAATGATCAGCAATAAACTGTCCATTTGTATGAACAGACGCAGACAGACAGTGTTTATTGGTAATGAGGATCAACCTGTGGCTAAGCATACCTTGGTGCACGTCCAACACATCTTGGCACAGTGTTACAACGTCTGGTTATCTGGATACTTGCCATGACAGCAACCTTTCAGAACTCCGGAAATGGGAACTTGCCCTTTAGCATATTCTCTCTTTCCATTGCCCACCTAGTCTCAACCTTTGGTAATTTCAAATTCCTGCCCACCATTCAACAATATCTTTCCCCTTGATCTCTGGACAGAGTCTCTGCCTCGACTCGCATCTCGGCCCAACCTCTTTGCTTTTTACATGTGTCTGCCTTGGTGTTTGTGTGTGTTTACCGATCCTCCCCCCCCCCCCCCCCAAAGTAGGTCTTTCCTCTCCCAAGATTGGAATGATTCCTCACCTACTCCCTTAAAAACCCACGTTCTTTCCTTTTCCCTCTCCTTTTCTGAAGAAGCAACCCAGGGTTGCGAAAGCTCAACATTTTTTGTGTTTGTGTGTGTGTGTTTATATTTGTGTTTCTGTCTGCGTACATGTGCTCTTTTGCCTAGTAAGTAGATCACATCTACGAATATTATAGAGCAGAGTTCAGCAAGTAATCTTAGATGTGGTCTGGAACTTCTGAAAATTTTTATAATTGTCCACAAGGAAAATCTCATGTTCCTCGTTAATTTTTTATTTTAATTTTTATTCACAAAGTAATATGAAATACAACAAAGTTTACCATCAAATCTGTAGCACACCCATTGGCACCTTCCTATGCTAACCTGTTCATGGACCATAGAGGAATCCTTCTTAGCATCCATAAACCTAAAACTTCTGGTCTGGTTGAGATTTATTAATGACAATTTAATAATCTGGACTCAGGGCCAGGACACTTTATCCTCCTTCCTTCCAAACCTCAACTCTTTCACCCCCATGTACTTCACATGGTCTTCCTCAACCCACCATGCCATTCTCCTGGATGTCAACCTCCATATTACTGATGGCTCCATCCACCCTTCTGTCCATGTTAAACCTACCAACTACCAACAGTACCTACACTTTGATGGTTGTCGTCCCTTCCACATCAAAAAATCCCTCCCTTGCAGCCTGGCTACCTGTGGACAGTGAATCTGCACTGGCAAGACTCCCTTTCTCAATACGCTAAGGATCTCATGAAAGCCTTCACAGACAGAAACTACCGCACAGACCTAGTCCACAAACAGATTTTCCGTGCCATATTCCCACACTCCCCAAATCCTCCTCCTACCAGCAGTTACAATCCACAAAAAGCACTACCTTGGACTCAAACAACTAAATTGTATCCTTTGCCAAGGTTTTGATTTTCTGCCCTCATGCTCATAAATAAGATACGTCCTGCCCACCCCTCCTAAAGTAGTGTTGCATCACCCTCCCAACCACTGTAACGTACTAGTTCATCCCTATGCCATGCCAAAACCCAACCCACTGCCACGGGGATCATATTCCTGCGGAAGACCCCACTGCAAGACCTGTCCAATCCACCCACCCAGCACTTCCTATTCCAGTCCTGTTACAGGCTTATCCTACCCTATCATAGGCCGAGCCACCTGAGAAAGCAGCCATGTAATTTACCAACTGTGCTGCAATCACTATGCAGCTTTCTATATTGACATGACCACTAACCAGCTGTCCATTAGGATGACTGGCCACTGCCAAACTACGGCAAAAAACAAGGTAGACCACCCTGTGGCATAGCATGCAATGTAGAATTTGCTTTATTTCAATGGCTTCTTCACAACCCAGGCCATCTGGATCCTCCCATGCACCATCAGCTTTTCTGAGCTGTACCGATGGGAGTTATGCTTACAAGTACATTCCCCAATCTCAAAATTATCAAAGCCTCAACCTACAACAACTTCCTTTTTTCCACACCCAACAATTCATATCCCCTCTATCAAAATGTTCAAATGTTTGTTAAGCTTATGGGACTTAACTACGGGGTCATCAGTCCCTAAACTTACAAACTATTTATGAACTACTTACGAACTAGGACGGCACAAATATCCATGCCCGAGGGGGGATTCGAACCCCCGACCGTAGTGGCCGTGCAGACCGTGACTGGAGCGCCTCAGTCCCCTCGGCCACCGCGGCCGGCTCCCCTCTATCCTACACCTCACTTATTTCACATATAATATAGTAATAAGGGCAGTTTACAACTCAATGCAAAGACGTGGCAATGAGCTGTGATAGACACATACAAAAGACACATACATATAAAATGTGTGTGTGTGTGTGTGTGTGTGTGTGTGCCTATCGCAGCTTGGTGCCATGTCTTTGTGGTGAGTTGTAAACTGCTCTTATTACTATATTATTAATCCCAACCTGGACTTTCCATTATTTGGTGTGTGTGTGGGGGGGGGGGGGGGCAGAGGGTTGCAGGCGCATGCACACGTGTGCGTGTTCATGTGTGTGTGTGTGTGTGTGTGTGTGTGTATGCAAGCATGCATTCGATTTCCCCCCCCCCCCCCCTCACAGGCCTCTGTTGTATCCATCTTTACCACTCTGAAACCCCCCTTCCCCTCCCCTCCTCTCTTCTTTCCTATTTTCACATCGTAGAGTGTGATTTGGAGTACAGCAGCTGGAGATGACGGTTGTGTGGCTGTGTTGCTGTGTGATTGCTTGAATGTTCTATATTCTAAGGAACATCATGCTGATAGCTTAAGTGTTGTATGTGTGTATCTTTCTTATGTGCATGTCATAGCTTGTTGGTATGTCTTTGCAATGAGTTGTAAACTGTCTTTATTATTATGTTAATTCCAACCTGGAGTTTCCATTATTAGGGTTTATAATAATGGCACCACTTCTTCGGCAGCTATACACTGGCTTCCATTATTAAAGGTTTAGCAACTGCAGCCCTTGTATTAATGTTGAGCACTAACTGTCTTCTTCTTATCTCAAATGGTCATCATTTGTTGTCAGTTAACTTCCTGTTTTCCCCACTATTCCTCTTTGTCAAAGATGTTTTACCTTGTTTTGTGTACACTGTCAGTACCGAGAATGTAGCTTTTATACTTGTAACTTATCTAGTAACACTCTGGCATAGATTAAATGTTTAAATCAACAATGTAATGAGGAAAGCTTACATCTCACTACAGTGATGATCCTTGAGCCATGAAAGGCACATAGAAAAGACACTTGTACACACTGTAGTGTTACTGGGAGAATTGTGAACTATTTGGGAATGATTCTTGGTTTATGACTGTGAAGATCAATTCTAAGTCACTATTTTGGATTAAAATTTAGTCTTCTTCTTTTCTTCTTTCTTCCCTATATAGGATTATGCCATAAGAGGTCTAGCTAGTCTGTACCTCAAGCATTATTTTTAGTTTTTCACCTAATGAAGACATCAGAATTTCTTCTCTGAAGATTATTTCAGTGTGAGAAAATGAGAGAGACAAAATTATTATAAATAACTTGTCTTAAACCCGACTTTTAATCTTTAACAAGTCTTTTATTTATTTATTTATTTATTTATTTGGTTATTTAACCTGACCAGATTAGGGCCATAGGGCCCTCTCTTACATCTGATCAGGAACAACATAAACAAAGGATTTCATTACAAAAACAACACTGCAGTAATAATATTAAATAATAACAATATATGATAGTACTAATAATAATAATGATAATAATAACACAAAAATGAAAGTAATACTAATAATAACAGAGATATTCACATTTGAATTAAGTTTAAAATAAACAGAAGAGAGAAAATGGTAAGTGAAAAAGGAGCTAATGGATGTGAGGAAGTGGAGACATATATGAATGGAGATCTCTGCTGGCAAAAGGAAAGGGTAACATTTATGGAGGGATGAGGAATTGACAACAGTGGGCTACAGACTGGTAAGTGGAGAAAAAGATGGCTATTGTGACAGAAGGTGAACCCTTAGTTGTCTTTTAAAGTTTTGAATTGATTTTATTTCTCTTAACTTTTGAGGAAGATTGTTCCACAGACGTGTTCCCGATACAGAAAATGATTTGGAGAAGATTGCAGTGTTATGTGAAGGTAGAGAGAGAGTTTTATTTTGGTAAGAGCGTGTGTTTCTGCTGTGCTGTTCAGATAGTAATATAGTCGTTGAGGATAAGTATGAAGGTTTGCAAAGCGATGCAGCAAACATAGTGTACGATAGCTTCGACGCTTATCTGCACGTAGCCTAGATAACTGCTGATATGCGGGACTGACATGGTCGTAGAAACGTAAGTTGCAAATGTATCGGATACAAGAATTCATCGCCAGCTCCAGCCTACGTGAGTTTTCGTGTGATAGTCCTCGCAGAATAGCATCACCATAATCTAGATTGGGAAGTATTAATGTCTCAACGAGCTTCTTTTTCAGCTGTAAAGGAAATGCTTTTTTATATTTCTGCAGTGAATGAAGTGATGCATATACCTTCTTACAGACTCTCGTTGTGTGCTCTGTCCAGTCTAAGTGCTGATCAAATATTACTCCTAAGTTCTTTGCTGAATGAGAGAAGCGTATTTGTGTGTCACTCAGTATTAAAGGTGGAAGAGTTTCTCTGAACTGTGGAGTGATGAGTCTTTTATGGGCCACTAAGATTGCCTGTGTTTTTGATGGATTCAGTATCAATCCCATGCTATGTGCCCATCTTGATAGTGAAAGTAAGTCTGCGTTTACTTGCTGGATGGCTGTGCTTAGGTTTTTAGGACTTTCACTGAGATATAATTGTAAGTCATCAGCGTATAGATGGTATTTACAGTGGGACAGAACAGTGGACACATCATTAACATATAGTGAGAAGAGTAACGGCCCCAGTACAGATCCTTGTGGAACCCCTGATACAACATCCCTCCATTTTGACCTATTTTTTGCTGTTATCACACACTGTTTACGGGTGGTGAGATATGAGTGGAACCACTCAATAGCACTTGTAGAGAAATTTAGATTAGATAGTTTAGCGAGTAAAATGTCAAAATCGACATTGTCGAAAGCTTTGCTAAAATCTAAAAAACACATAATTGTCGCCTGTTGGTTATCCATAGCATGCTTGAGATCGTCTGTAACTTTTATAAGAGCAGTCGTCGTGCTGCGATTTTGGCGGAAACCCGATTGATATTCGTCTAGTAGGTCGTGTGATGTTAAATAGCTAGTTATCTGCTCATGGACTATATATTCCAAGGCCTTGGATAGTGATGGTAGGATGCAAATAGGTCTGTAGTCGGTAAGTTTTGTGGCAGATTCCTTTTTTGGTAATGGTTTAATAAGACCATGCTTCCATAATGTTGGGAAGATACTGGAAGTCAGAGAATTGTTAAAGATGTCAGTTATAATTTGTAGTAGCGGGTCGATGACACTACTAATCATGTGTACATTAATATTATCATGCCCAGCAGCTGCTGAACGAATTCGCAAAATCGATTTCCTGACTGTGTTTGGACTTACCGGCTGGAGAGAAAATTTTTGGTTTGTATCAGTCACCGACATTTTAAGGGAATTAATAGTTTGCGTCTTTGTGCGTTGGTCCATTACAAATGTCGGTGTGGTAAAATGCTCGTTAAGATCTTCTATAGGAACTACAGGTTCGGTAGCAGATTTTGATTTGCCAATTCCTAGACCTCGTAATTTTTTCCATAGGATGGCAGGTCTGTGAAGGTCTTTGGTTAACGAGTGAGCGTGCCTGAGTTTCGCATTTCTCACCGATTGACTAACACGGTTTCGTTGTTTCTTGTAGGCGAGTTGATTTTCAGCGGTCGGATGCCGTTTGTATTCCCTATGTGCTGCGTCTCTGACGTTCATCAGGTGTTTGATGTCGTCTGTAAGCCACGGTGCAGGCTTTCTCTTTACTTTTCTTGTTTTAAGGAGAGCATGTTTGTCATACAAGTTGGTTAATTTATTAGTGAAGTCACATACTTGCATATTAACGTTGCGATTGTTTCCTGTTGGTATCAGCCACGAAATATCATAGGCATCTGCTGCAAGCTCAGTCATATTCATATGCTTAAGATCTCTAAAAGTCGTCACTTGCGATGTATTCTTAGGGCACTTCAGTGAATAGGACATGAGTATAATATCATGGGAAGATAATCCAGGCGCAGAGATCTGATCTGAGCGGATTACTCTGTTTGGAGACTTGGTTGCAAGGATATCAATAAGTGTATGAGTGTCTGCTGTATGGTGGGTCGGCCCAAGTGGAACCAATGGAAGGTTTGAGGAGGAAAGTATGCGAGTGAATTTTGACGCAGAAGGACTCTTTTTTAAGAAATTTGTGTTTACATCTCCAGCTATAACTACGTGTTCATATGAGGGTGCAAAACTTGACAGTGCAGATTCAAAACTTGAGAGTTGCCCAACCTTTGGTGGATTGTATACTACACAGATCAGACATTTCCTATGGAAAGCCTTAATTTCTACGAACATGTATTCGGGCTGTTTTTCTTCGTTTTTGGACGAGTGGACAATTTTAGGATACAGGTTTGCCCGAATATATGCTGCCACTCCGCCACCTCGTTTGTTACATCTGTCATGTCTCAGAAAAATGTAATCGTCATGAAGAGCTACAGAGTTAGAAGGTATGCTCGGTTTTAGCCATGCCTCTGATAGAAGTATAACGTGAAAACCGAGGTCTTGGAATATGCAGCGGAATTCAGTCAGGTTCGCTGATAGAGACTGGACATTTGCATGAGCAATCTGTAGCGTTGAGAAGTCGCCTGCGGTTTTCGCTAACAGGTTGGACGTGGAAGGCACAGCTGTCGAGGAGGGAGGCGCCGTGGCGCGCCCGTTGGAATGCGGAAGGGAGGGTGAGGGGGAGGGGGAGGAGAAAGCGGCAGCGGCGGCGGCAGCGGCCAGGGTGGCCGGCAAAGAGGGAGGGAGGGTCAAGGTCGGACACACCTGCCGGCACAAACAGTGCAGGCTGCAGGTGCGGGGGTTCGCCAGAGAGCGCTAAAACACTGGGATGGAGTAGGCACTGTTAATTATTGGAGAAGCGATGGTAGAAAGAGTGATTCTACTGAAAATAACAATGTAATAGTAGTATGAGGAACAGATTGTACTTGCACGGTAATGAAATAATACTCTGATCAAATAATACTCTGATCAAATAATACTCTGATATAAATAATACTCTGATAAGATAAGAGAAACACAGATACAGTATAACTAAGTTATGACTATTGCTAAACAATAAGATAATACCATATTGGTACTAACTGTAAATCTAGTCAAATAAAATTAATATTAGTAAATAGTTTTCAAGAAATTCACAGTAGTTTATAAGGTTTCTTTGCAAGAAAGTTATTTTTGGCTCGCACAGCTTAAGCTTCTTAGTTCCTTGTCGTTGCACACTGAGTGTTTTCCTGTGGTTGTCTTTATCATTATCCGACCATCCCTGGTCCACACATTATGCAGTCCGAAATCAGAGACCGCACTGTTTAACACCTTCATTCTTTCCACTGTAAGATCTTCTCGTATGGTTATTTCCGATTTTGCTAGTTTCTTCTTTGCTCCAAAGATTTCAGAGCGTTTGCGGTATGACATTAATTTTATCAGGATTGGTCTCGGCTTTTTGGCATCTGGCAATTTTCGTCCTACTCTGTGGCTACTGTCTAAGTCTGATTCTGAAACATTAACGCCTAACTTTTCACGGGCGATTTTGAGGAACACTTCAGTTGTACTTTCTGCAGGCTCTTCTGGGACGCCAAAGACTCTGAGATTGTTACGTATTTGAACCTGATCAATTTCATCCGATCTGTCTATCAATTGATTTTCTAGGGACAGTATCTTCTCGTTAGCTGCAGCAAGGGACTTCTCGAGCTCACTAACCTTGTTCGCGTTGTGTTGTACGGTGGTCTGGATTTTCGCGAGCACCGCGGCTGACACAGAGTCGGTGATGGCTTGCACGACCAGGTCGAGCGTGTCGGCTCGGTGCAGCGCGGCCGTCACCTGGCTGCGGACGAGCTCGCCCAGGTCCTCCGGGATGCCGGCGGGCGCGGCCGCGGCTGCCGGGGCCGCCGCTGGCTGCGGCAGTGGCCGGGCTCCCGCGCTGCGGAGGGCGCTGCTCCTACACCTGCTGCGCGTTGCTCGCTTATTCACCATTATTTAGAGACTCACACGCAAGTAGCACAAAAACGAAATATAGAATGGTTCACAAACACTTAACGCGTGTTTTACAGTGCTACACGACACTACACCTACTAGAAAACACCTTCAAAACTGAAGTTACTGGCGAGCTGTACAAAGCGCTGCTCACTCACTCGGCGCCATCTTGCATCTCCTGTAACTACAAAGAGGCACTTTCATACTTTTTACAGAAGCAAATTACACCAATAGCGTTCATCTACTAATGAGACAATCTTCACATAATATCTAACAATAACAATGTCAATACACAGAACTTATATACTCCATCACGGAATAACAGTTTCTGTTCCGTCTTTCTCAGTCCATGGAACCTCCAATTCACTAAACCAAGTGGAAATCATCCACTATTTATCTGAAAAGCAGAAAAAAAGTACAGAAAGAAATATCTGATGACTAACATCTCCTAAATAAATATATCTGACATTCTTATGTCGGGTCATAGGTTTGCAGTGCAACTCATTACACTACATACCCCTCCCCTTAGACATAAGATGTCGAATGACTGTTCATCTTCTTACTTAATATTTAGTATACATTATTAATGTATAACATCAAGAAACTGAAAGACAAAGGCATTTGCGAAAAATTAGAGAATGCATTTAGCGAAATCATAATGCCAGGACAGGAAATGGAATGCATAGAAAGGAGATGGGATCATTATAGAAATGGGTTGAAAAAGGCAGCTAAGGAAACACTAGGAGTCAAGGAAAGGAAAAGGGTAAAGAAAGAATGGATTTCACCAGAAATGATAAGCAAGATGGACGACTGCAGGAACTGGAAAATAGTAAATACAAAATAGGAAACAGGAGGTTAAATAATGAACGAAGAAGGGAAACACGCAAAGCAAGGGTGAAATTGCTAATGGAAAAGTATGACAAGATAGAAAACCTGTAAAAAGAAGGAAAATATGATTTGATGTTCAAAGAAGCAATGGATTTGGTATTTAGGGAAAAGAACAGCAACAGTGTAATAAAGGAAATAGAGGCAGCAGATGCTAAAATGATGAATGAAACCCAAGAAGTAATGAGAATATGGGAAGAATATATAGAGTGGCTACATGATGGAGACACCTGACTATGTGAAGATAAGCTTGGACTAGAAGAAGAGAAGACAGCTGCAGATGATGACAAAGGGAATGTTATACTAACCAGTGAGGTAGAAGCATCAGTGAAAGAGATGAAAAATGGAAAGGCAGAGGGAATTGATGACATCCCGGTGGAGTTGTTGAAATCATTACAGAGAGAAGGGAAAAAAGGAGCTGATTGGACTGTATAATCAGATATACATGACAGGAAATTGGTCAAAGGATTCTGCAAAAGTATCCTAATACCCATAGAAAAGATAAAGAACAGCAAAAAGTGGGAGGAACATATGACTGTGAGTCTGATATAACATACAGCCAAAGTCTTGCTAAGGACACTCAACAGAAGACTACATGAAAAGTTGAATGTCGTAAAGGGTGAGGAACAGTTTGGTTTCAGATGAGGAGTAAGAACTAGAGATGCCATTGGACTACTGAGAGTGATAGGTGAGAGGTACATGCAGTGGCGTAGCTATCATAGGGCTAGGCGGGGCAGTGCCCCGGGGCCCCCGAGATCAAGGGGCCCCTCGGCCTCCGTGAGCTAAGTTCGGAAAAACAGTAGAGCGGCGTTTACTTTATTTTATTTTTATTTTATTTACGTTTTTCTTTTTACCTTCCCACCCTACCGTCCATCAATTCCCCCTCCCGTCAAACTAAGCTGCCCACAGTAGCCGCACTGGGCCACAGGGTGACGGAACTGCTTCTAGTGGGGCCTGCTGACAGGCCAAGCCGACAGTCGCTGAGTACGACAATCGGCACACTCCAGTCGGAAGAAGTACAGTAGCGGCAGCATCAGAGCTGCTCACAGCAACTGCTGCGTCTTCCAAGGATCGCGCGACTCCAAATACAGTATGAATACATTTACTGTACAGTACTTCTTATTGGCAAGTAGAAGCGTACAGTTTGATTATACGAATAATCGGTTTTCCGAACATCCATGTCCAATTACACTTCGGATAATCGACGTTCTACTGTATATAATATTTTAGCTAAATGAAGAATTTTCGACTTTTAACTTTTTGAACACTGCCAAAAAACTTCAAACGCAAGTGAAATCCAAAAATTACTCCCATCTCAGAATATAAACATAAAAAGGTATTGCTTGTCCGCGAAGACGTGCACCCTGCCACCTGCTGAATTACTAGCAGTGTGTGCCGATACTGTTCATGGTTTGATTCGCGACAGGGGGCAATATTTTCGTGGTTGAGTAAACCTTCATTGTTCATTTTCACTAGCTTCTGCCTGCGACTTCACCTAGTATGGAGCAACTTCGAAAACTTTTCCATAGTAGTTTTATCTGTATGTCCTACCCAGGTCCAACTCTATCCGTCTCCAAAATTTCACCCAAATCCACGCAGTAGTTTCAGCTTAAAGCATAATTAACTTTCACGGTTATAACTATTTTAGAGAGTACGATTAAATATTATCTGCTGCGTGACACACAGTAATTTACTTAAGAGTAGGTTTGCCTTATGTCTTCCATTAAGCTGTAAGGACCTTATTAAGTCGTATTACATCTGTATAGTTCATAGGCGCCGATTATGGATAAGCTCGGTCACTCAAGCATACTCCAAAATTTGAGTATGTATGCTCGGCATACCCCACTGAAAATTTTGGTATTTTTTTCTTTACGTTATATTTCTTGATTCTAATAAAATTCGACTCTCTCATTCCATTGATGGGTGGCTGGCTTTTGTAATACACCGCTGTAAAAAGATTATCTAAAACAAACAGGTAATTGAATTCGTAGGCATCCAAATTCATGTTGACATATGGGTGAAGTGATAATTTTCTAAATAGTGTATATTACTAATTTAACATTTATGTATTCTCTGAGAAGTCAATTGCCTTCAAGGAATCGTGTTAGTGTTAAGTCGTAGCATTTTACATCCTGTTTACTGAATTGGAGTGTGATGTAACAATGGGTTGTGAACCTATTGGTATCGACAGACATGGTATGACAACAGAAGTGGTTATGGACTATTTTCGTAATACTGTATAGAAAATCTGCAGAAGAAAGAATACAGGAAGACCGTTGTTAGTTTTTGCGATAATGAAGACAGTATTCACAATACATGCACATCATTATCTGACATGCATGTCTAAGAAAACGAAAACTCTAAAAATGATTTCTGTACTTAATACAACGGGAAAACAGGTTCAAATGGTCGCAAAAGCCGACCAGTAGTTCTGAAACGTGAAATCGAAATTAATGGCTGTTAATTTCTTTACTGTATGTTAATAAAAATATTTTCTCCTTTTCAGAGATTAAAATGGTACTAAATTAACACCCGATGAAGCAAAAAAGAAATACTACAAAAATAAAACAAAATTATTACTTTTACCTTTGTAACTGGAATTGGGAAAATATAAACATTTATTTCTTAAAAAAATCTGTCGGGGGTGGGGGAAGGGGTGCAGGCCGGCACCCCCCCCCCCCCCACCTACTGGAAACGCCACTGAGCATACCACAAGATTTTCAAAAGTCGGCGCCTGTGGTATAGTTTTAGTTTAGAGAGGGCCCCAACGTCATTTTTGCCCCGGGGCCCTTGGTGTAGTAGCTACGCCACTGGGTACATGGAGAAGAAGAGAAAGGTGTGTGCCGTATTCATTGGTCTGGAGAATGTATTTGACCGTGTGAGATGGGACAAATTGATGACAATTCTAAGGAAACATGGAGTTGATTGGAGGGATAGAAAACTAATTACGAATTTGTACTTGAACCAGACAGCAATATTAAGAATAGGAGGTGTGATAAGTGAAGAAATTGAACTGGGAAGAGGTGTAAGACAAGGATGCTGTCTGTCACCAACACTGTTCAATATCTATCTTGAAGACATAATCAAGGAAAGCTTTAATGGAAGCAGAGGAGTTTGTATTGGGGGATGGCAAGTAGAGTGTATTAGATTTGCAGACGACATGGTTGTCATGTCAGAAAGTGCAAAAGAAATGGAACAAATGTTAGATGACCTAAACACAAAATTAGAAGAATATGGAATGAAGATTAACAAGAAAAAAACATAAAGCATGGTAATTGGAGGAGGGAACACAAAATGTTGTTTAAAAATAAGGGGAGAAGAAATAGAGCAAGTGCATAACTTCAAATACTTGGGAAGTTTGATAATGGATGATATATACTGCACTGCAGAAATTAAGAAAAGAATTGCCATGGCAAAAGAAGGATTCAAAAGGAAACAGAGATTACTTTGTGGCCCATTAAAGAAAGATCTGAGGAAAAGACTTGACAAGTGTTATATCTGGAGTGTTGTGCTGTATGGTGCGGAGACCTGGACGTTGACAAAGGAAGATGAAAGAAGATTGGAACCACTAGAGGTGTGGATATGGAGGAGAATGGAACAAGTGAATTGGGAAGACCGGATAAGGAATGAGGAAGTATTAAGAAGAAAGAAAGATGCTGGAAGTCATTAGGAAACGAAAACGAAACTGGATTGGACATTGTTTGAGGAGGGACTGTTTACTGAAGGAAGGAATAGAAGGAATGGCGAAAGGAAAAAGAGGAAGAGGAAAGCCAAGATATCAAATGCTGGACGACATCCAAGGAAATAAACATGAAGAAATGAAAAGATTGGCTTTGGACAGAGAAAAGTGGAAGAGGATCAACCCATGACAAGAAGAGGATCAACCCATGACAAGACCTGCCGCAAGGCAGAATACAATTGATGATGATGATTAATGTTCTTTTGCAAACTTTTTGTTATTAATATTGGTATTTAACATTGATTTATTTGAGACATGTATATAAAGTCGTATTTTACTTTAATTTTTTTACAAATTCATTTGATATGAGTAATATTTAATTTCGTATGTACATATATGAACATTTATTAAACATAAGAGATTTCATAAGAGATTTCTTCTTAAGGTTACCATTTAGGTTTATATATATATATATAAATTTAATCAACTGACTTTGATTGTGATATCAAACTTTAGTTTCATTCAGTGGTAGTAAAATGTGACATTTTCACTAGTCATATCTATTGTTAGAGGGATTAGCACACACACACACACACACACACAAACGCTAGCTTTCGCAGCCTAGCTGCTTCGTCAGGCAGAAGGGAAGGAGAGGGAAAAGGAAATGATGAGGGTTTTAAGGAAGGGGGTAAGGAGCTATTCCAATCCCGGGACAGGAAAGACTTACCTTGGGGGAAGAAAAGGAAGGTGAACAAATACGCACACACCCATACATTTACACAGACGCAAACACACCTAGGCAGACATAATATATATATATATATATATATATATATATATATATATATATATATATATATATATATATTAAGACGAAAAATTCCTAGCAGGAAAAATAAAATATAAAAAATAGACGAAAGTTACTCACCACGTGAAGGAGCACAGGTGTGACAGCATCACAAATAAATAAATGAATACACACACAATCGCAAGCTTTCGCAACCCAGTTGCTTCTTCAGGCAGAAGGGAAGGAGAGGGAAAAGGAAATGATGAGGGTTTTAACGAAGGGGGTAAGGAGCCATTCCAATCCCGGGAGAGGAAAGACTTACCTTGGGGGAAAATTGGAGCGTAAACAAATGCACACATACCCACACATTCACACAGACACAAATACGCCTAGGCAGACATACTGTAGAAAGGTGTACTTGTGTCTGTGTGAATGTGTGGGTATGTGTGCATTTGTTTACCCTCCAATTTTCCCCCCAAGGTAAGTCTTTCCTCTCCCGGGATTGGAATGGCTCCTTACCCCCTTCCTTAAAACCCTCATCATTTCCTTTTCCCTCTCCTTCCCTTCTGCCTGAAGAAGCAACTGGGTTGCGAAAGCTTGCGATTGCGTGTGTGTGTGTGAATTCATTTATTTATTTGTGATGCTGTCACACCTGTGCTCCTTCGCCTGGTGAGTAACCTTCGTCTATTTTATATAGAGGAAAAATTCCTAACAGGAAAAATATACGTAAAAAATAGATGGGGTCCACTTACCAGGCGAAGGAGCACAGGCAGTGATAGCAACAAATAAACACACAGAAACACACACACACACTAACGCAAGCTTTCGCAGCCTAGCTGCTTCATCAGGCAGAAGGGAAGGAGAGGGAAAAGGAAATTATGAGGGTTTTAAGGGAGTGGGTAAGGAGTCATTCCAATCCCGGGACAGGAAAGACTTACCTTGGGGGGAAAAAGGAGGGTAAACAAATACACACACACCCACACATTTATACAGATATATATATATATGCCTAGGTGTGTTTGCGTCTGTGTAAATGATGGGTGTGTGTGCATTTGTTGGCTTTTTACAAATGTCTGTCTAGGTGTGTTTGCGTTTCGATATGTCTGAGTGTGTGTGTATTTGTTTACCTTCCTTTTTTCCCCTAAGGTAAGTCCTTCCACTCCTGGGATTGGAATGACTCCTTTTCCACTTCCTTAAAACCCATATCCTTCCCTTTCTCCTCCCCTTTTTTCCTCTTTTTCCTGAAAAAGCTGCCAGTGGTGGCGAAAGCTTGTATGTGTGTTTGTGTGTGATTGAAATTCCTAGCAGGAAAAAAATATATAAAAAAATAGATGAAGATTACTTACGAGGCGAAGGAGCACAGGAAGTGATAGTAGCACAAATAAATCAATAAATTCACACACACGCTCACACACACACACACACACACACACACACACACACACACACACACACACAAATGCTGGATTTCACAGCCTAGCTGTTTCGCCAGGCAGAAGGGAAGGAGAGGGAAAAGGAAATGATGAGGGTTTTAAGGGAGTAGGTAAGGAGTCATTCCATTCCCGGGACAGGAAAGACTTACCTTGGGGGAAAAAAGGAGGGTAAACAAAAACACACACACCCACACATCTACACAAACGCAAGCACACCTAGGCAGACATACTGTAGAAAGCCAGAGGATTCCTCCTCCCTTGCTCACTTAAAACCACCCAATTGTGAAACTCAGAGTAACCTTACAAATTCAGAGACAAGGCAAAGTTCCTTTTATTGGAATCCACTAGTAAAATAAAAAATTATATATGACAGAAAGACTCTACTTGACTGCTCCTTCTCTTCTACAAATGGGTTGGGTCCTCTGTATTGGTATCCCAAACCCAATTATACCCTTTCACTAGGTACCTAACCATGAGTAGTAGCCTCTCTTGTGGCCTACTTACTCACTCTCTACAATACCATTACCTACACCTTTACTAGAGACTCCTTAGGTATCACCCTCCTCATTCTTATTCAGGATCACTCTAGTCCCAGAATACTCTTTTTTAACTATCACCTTTTCCATTGGTGTCCATACATTACCATCCTAACTTGTCATGTTTCTATCCCTCGTGCCTAGTAAGTGTACTCTCAACTACAGCACTTTTCTATGCTAAACATAAATATTCACCTTCTTCTACCAAAACCACTTTTGAAACTATCTACTAAGTAGAATAACTCTAGTGTAATTCCATTCCCCACTATACCTAATACTAATCTGTATGTGTGTGTATTAAGTGTGCTGTTGTTATTAAGTGTAAATTTGTAAGGTGTAAATAAGAAATGTTTGTATATGTGTGAATGTGTGCATCTGTAGTGATCGCAATCTGAATCTCAGGCAAATCCTCTCAGGAGTATAGACTGAGGGTTGTAGTCAACAAGAAAAAAAACTTGACATGGAAAAGAAGGGTCTAATCAATAAAGACATATGAAAAGTGGAAAGGGGACTAAAAGGCAAGTGCTCTATAAAAGAGTAGTAAGAAAGGAAGGAAAAGACTAGGAATTGGAGCTGAAGAAAGAAAGAAGATAGCCCAAAAGACAGGAAACCCTTCCCTCCCCCCTCCCCAGGAACCCCTGGTTCTTTCCGTACATCACTATGGCATCTGGGGGCAAAAGATGGCAGGCTAGATGTGAGCCACCCCACTACAGAACGGACGCCATAACTTCACGTCCAGAACCCCCCAGAGAGAAACTCTAATCCCTAGTATTGTACTGCATGATGAGCCTTCAGTATTGCGTGTTTGTGTAGTGTGCGTGCGTGTAAAACATGTATGTGTAACTGTGTGTGTATGTAGAAGTGTACCTAATGATCGACCCATATCAAATGTATACAAACCCACCCCTTTGTTTTGTACTGTCCATAAAGTGTACAAAATTTCCCAAACCATATAAATACTATACGAACTTAATGGTACAACATACCATCATTACTACTCATAGGCTATAATGGAAGTAATTCAAAAATGTTCAAATGTTTGTAGAGCTTATGGGACTTAACTACGGGGTCATCAGTCCCTAAACTTACAAACTACTTATGAACTAGCTAATACTAAGGACGTCACAAATATCCATGCCCGAGGGGGGATTTGAACCCCCGACCATAGTAGCCGTGCAGACCGTGATTGGCGTGCCGCAGTCCCCTCGGCCACCGCGGCTGGCGGAAATAATTCATAGCCTATCATTTTATTAGACATATTTTTGTTTGTTATTCACCATTCACTCCAGTATGAATTATTTTCACTTACCGGTATAGGTATATAATCTCATTGATCACATAATGTCAAAATCAGTATTTGTCACCATCGGTGTAAATGTCAAGACAAACTATGGACTCTCATCTATGTTAAAGTCATATTTCTACACATAGTAAAATTGACTTATTATGGTTTCATACTATATGTTTGCAGTATAAAATATGTAGCATTCTTTTTATTTATTTTGGATTACTATTAATACACTCACAGACAGAACTATATCACTTATGTTCCACTATTTTTCTTGAGTAAAATTTTACTTGTGTGTCTATTTGTAACAGTTGGTATCACAAATAACTTTCTACACACAAATATTGTATTTTCACATCTAAGATGTTACAGACAGATTATTCCTTACGTATTTTCCCATCGTCAAATTTTACTTACTGTTCGGCATGTTACAGTTGGCAATACTACTGTTCTATGGTGCTCGATGTACTGAACTGTATTTTCCGCTTTTTGTTTGACTTCTTATTCGTAGTGACTAAGAAGGATAGTTAAAGGAATGTTAGACAGTTAAATAGGATAGTATGAGAATATAGATCTGTTCCTCGGAAAACGAAAATGGAAATAAAAGAACAGATAACTGGCTTACCTAGAGGTTGTAAATCTCTTAATTAAAAAAGAGTGATAATCAGCCCGAGGGGAAGGGATTCTTTTTTTCTCTTTTTAAAGTTAAATAATAACTGTTCCTTAAAATCTTCCCACTTACACTGTAAGGTTCTACATAATATCTTCAGAAAATGATTCAGGTATATTGCCCCTTCAAACTTAAATCTGGGAAACTGTTTAGTGATATTTATCCTAGGTGACATAATTACTTCATCCCCACTAGTTATTATTCTTACATTATTACTTTGATCGTGAATTTTCTTTCTTAGTTCTGATCTGGTCTTCTCTATCTCCTGCCACAATTTATTGAATTGACTATCTGACATTTCTACATCGGAATTTCTATCCTCAATATGTGTGACATGTGTGGAAACTTCTATCCATCTCTTAGCTTTTTATCTAAAAGTTCTTTTATCTTATTTTCCAAATTACTTGGTTCTTCAGTAAGCAAGGTAAAATTTTGATTATACTGATTATGTTCAAGATTATCAACTCTACATATTGTTTTAGTAATGTTTTCATTTACTGACTTTAATTGATTATTTGAATTAGTAGCTAAAGCCTCTAACTTTAAATTTGTGGTGGCTAATCCATCTTCCACAGATCTGACTTTGTCTAACACTATTTTGTCCCTTTCCTCTAACGTATTTCAAAAAGCTCTTAGTATAGATTGTTTGTTTATTATATTGTTTTGTTCAAATACTTGTTCTGAAAGTTCTTTAGTCCGTTCTTTTGTTACTAAATTTTGGGACCATGCATTAAATCTATCATCAAATAAATCAAATTGTCCCTACACTCCTTCACATGAGTCTCTAATTGAGAACTAAAATTTTCTAATTTTGTCTCTATTTGTTTCGATAAATTCTTTACATCTTTATATATTTCAATTAAACTGGTTTCGATTTTCTTTTCTATCTTACCTAACCGAGATTCAAGTCTTTTCATGAATAACTCTAGATTACAACTTTGTTCTGATTGTGTCATACTTCTTGTTTCCAGCATACTTCTGTTCCTACTCTCTACTTACAAAAACACAAAAAAGTTTCAATTGGATACGCTTACCCCGGGACTGTGCAGCAAGCTACGGCAAGATGCTGGCGTTGCAACATGTAGTACCCTGCGGCACTGGAACTGCAGATCTGGATCAGGAACGCTGTTCGAACAAGCCGATTGGAACCCCCCTAACGCTTGAACAGCTCTTCTCAACTTGCATAATTTTCAAAATGCAGCAACACAGATTTGTTTATGTTACTGCAATATTCATTTTCCTTTTTGGATCTGTAGGTCAATATTGACTTCCAGCCAAATCTGTAATGTGTCATATATCTTGTGTTCTCTCGTTTTTTAATCACTTTTTCCATTTCTCTCTCTCCTTTTTATTCGCGTCCTGTTTCTTTGGTCCCCATCTCCTCTTGTATACTGGGAGAATTGTGAACCATTTGGGAATGATTCTTGGTTGATGACCGTGAAGATCAATACTATGTCACTATTTTTGATTAAAATTAAGTCTTCTTCTTTTCTTCTTTCTTCCCTATATAGGATTATGCCATAAGAGGTCCAGCTAGTCTGTACTTCAAGCATATACCTTTAGTTTTTCACCTAATGAAGACATCAGAATTTCTTCTCTGAAGATTGTTTCAGCATGAGAAATAGAGAGAACCAAATTATTACAAATAGCTTGTCTTAAACTTGACTTTTTAATCTTTAACGAGTCTTTTATTCTCTCCTGTAACTACAAAGAGGCGCTTTCATACTTTTTACAGAAGCAAATTACACCAATTGTGTTCATCTACTAATGAGACAATCTTCACATAATATCTAACAATAACAATGTCAATACACAGAACTTATACACTCCATCAAGGAATAACAGTTTCTGTTCCATCTTTCTCAGTCCATGGAACTTCCAGTTCACTAAACCAAGTGGAAATCATCCACTATATACCTGAAAAGCAGAAAAAAAGATCGGAAAGAAATATCTGACGACTAACATCTCCTAAATAAATATATTTTACATTCTTATGTCGGGTCATAGGTTTGCAGTGCAACTCATTACACTACAACACACATCTTATTTTTCAGCCACAGCCTTCAACAGAAAAAAAAGACACACACTTCCATTCATACAATCACACAGGCACAACACACAGACACACAAATAAGACTCTATCTGAGTAATGCTAAGTGGTGAGTGCAGATTCTGTTGATCGGAAAGGAAGGAGAATAGGAAGGATGGAAGGTGATGTTGGGGATGCCTTATGGAGCATGTAGGAACTAGATGTGTCAAAAGAGATGCAGCCTAAGAATGCACTGGGGATGGGGTGGGGGAGTATAGGGAGGAAAGTAAAACAGGAAGGAGTAAAAGAGAGAGAATATATAATGTGTGTATTCATTGCTAATGAGACAAGAATTGGGGAAGATAGGGAGGTAGGACCTGTTGGGTTGGGGGTTATGTATAATTTTGGCACTGTAGAATGTACTGTCAGGATACTTTTCCTCTGTACAGTTAAGAAAAATTGGTAGTGTGCGGGAGGATTTAGATGGGCTGGATTGCGAAGCAGCCATTGAAATCAAGTATGATCAGCTGAGTGTTTTGTCATCGGGAGGTCTACCTCGTTTTTGGAAAAGTTTCACTGTAACTGTTCATTCTAATGGACAGCTGGTTAATGGCCAAACCAATAACAAAATATGCAGTAATTGCAGCACAATTGGTAAATCACATGGTTGCTTTCACAGGTGACCTGGCTTTCATTGCGGTAGGATAAGCCTGTGACAGGGCTGAAACAGGACCCTGTTGGTAGGATGGATCAGGCAGCTTCTGTGATATTGTCTTCCATGAGGATATGATCTCTGTGGAAGAAGGCTGTGATTGGGGCTACCCTAGTAGCTGATTTCAATATGTTGTTATTGCCTGACCTATTAAGGGGAATCTTACAAGTCTCCACCTGATTGGTCGTCACATGAATACCACAGTATCAGGCAGTTCATAGAGATATGTTGTGGTGTGACCGTGTATTTTAGTCTTTGCTAAACACCACATAATTGTTTTATTTTGTGTATCTTGAATTCTTCTGGCAGGTTCTGTAAAAGATTGTGTGATTATAACTCCTTTAAATGGATCCCGCTAAGTAGTGCCCATTAGGAATAATTAACTTGTCTTCTTATAAATTTGACTTTGAAGTTCTTGCTGTAATTGGAGGATAGCTTCATTTTTGCCTTCATATATTAATGGCAATAGCTACTGAATAAATAGGCATAGAAACTTAATTTAACTATGAAAGTGTTGTATTTCTCTTAAAATATAAAGACAGAGTCCAAATTGACTCTTCAACATTCAGACATAGAGTGAACATAACTTATTTAAAACACAAATGAACATTCAACTTTATGTATTCTTGTCCAAGATCTTCCTTGCTTCTATATGATTTCATATTCATGAGAGTAAAGTTAGTCTCTGGATCTTGTACTTTTCAAGTAGGCAGAACCTGTATAATCAGATTCCTTGGAACAGTAATTGTCTTCCTGTATTTCTAAACCCACAAATAAATAAAATTTGATGTCTTGTACTTAATCGGAAACATGTAGTATAACAATATTACACTACAATATGTGATGTGTGGTTGAGCATTGTCACATTGAAAAGCAACCCCACAAAGCTGTCACATGAGAGGTAACACTGTATGTAAAATTATTTTTCAAAAGAGATAGATTGGACGCTCAGTACTTACCTTTGTGCTGTACCGCCGATAGTGACACAAATGAAGAAAAAGAAAAAAGGGACAAAAAAGGACAAGCTTTCAGAACACAGTTCCTTCTTCAGATGACAGATGCAGATGTAGCAGGATTATGATGTGCTTGGTACACTAGACAGCAAGCCCCCTTTCTGGTGGTTTGACATAGTCTGTCAGAACCATGATGATGAGAACTCCTGCTCTCTCATTCCCATGCAGTTGAAAATTGTGCCACTGTCACATCTGAATTCCCCACAAATGATTCAACCAGCTAGTCAAATGGAGACCTCCAACAAAGCCCCTTTAAAAATGTGAGGTATTGATAACATTATCTCATATGAGAATGCAGCATCTCTGTGTACTTCATAGATATCACTCAACATCTGATGCTATTCCTGCTCCTTATATACTCTATGTAATAAAAATGACAAACATGAAAAGTACTACATTTTTAAGGTAAATATTCCTTAAAACCGTCTTGATTGCAAATTTATTTATTAGTTAATGAGGTGTTTTGCCCTTTAGCAGGGCACCTTCAGATTATCTGCGTGACAGAATTTACACAAAATTACAAGGCGCAATTACAAACGGTTATAATGGTACATGGGCTTATTTTGTGTTAAGAAGACAGTATAAATGGTAAACAAAGCTTACAATGCGCTCTCTGTGGTGTGACACCGTAAGTTGTTATTGCAGTGTTTCTCTTTTCTTGGGATGTTTTTTGGTTTTCCTTGTGGCCCTACAAATGTACGGGTAACAACGAATTACAATTGGAACATACTCGGTAAAGATGTGAGAAACATAAAACCAATTTTTAAGATTACCTTAATCGAAGCGGTGGTCTCTGATGACACAAGATAAGCCCATGCTTACAATTGCGCTCACGGGCGGTGGGCGGGCGTTGTGTGCTGCTCCGCCGACATTTACAGACTAAGGGAATGTGGGTAGGGAGCGACATAAGAAGCCGATGTATAAGAAGGGACGGGTGAAATCTAGCTATCTGAATACAAATTTAACGAAAGGGAGGTTATTAAGCAGGACAGAATTTTATAATTTATGTTGGTATTTGTAAATGAGAGGAATTTTATTTGAACAGAGACATCATAATATCTAGGAATGTTTTATCTTTGCATGCCAACTGATCGTTTAGGAGGTGTGGGTGTCCAAAGTAAGCACGCTTCGCTATCTCAAACTCTTCCAGTAAATTTAGCTTACGCCCCTTCTGCGCTATATGTAAGATTTGCATGTTGTCAATGGTAGGTTGTTGATGATTGGACGCTTTAGTGCGTTCCGCAAAAGGGGAATGTTTTTTGAGTCGGCCTTTTTTTGTAAGAAGGTGCTCAGTAAAACGTACTTTAAAGGTCCGGCCTGTCTGTCCTATATATTCAGCTGGGCATTCGGGACATTGTAGTTTGTAGACTACTGACGAAAGGTATCTGTCCTTATTGGTTTGTTCGTTGTGTGGGAGAATTTGCTGTATGCTCAAAGGGCTACTAAATACGACTTGTACATTTGTACATTTAGTAGATGTCATTTGGGCACCTCCTGGCCAATGAACCCACAGGTAGCTATGGGCATCCTATAAGAGAGAGGGGGGGAGGGGGAAGAGGGATTTCTGCCTTGAGGTAACCTTTCCTTTTCTGTTTGTACAGAATATGCAAATTCTATCGCAAGACCGGCCATTAATGATACTGACTTGCAGCATGTGAAAGTTGGTGAGAATGTGACGATGGAGTGTGTAGTGTCTTTACCCCCTTCTACAAAGTATATTCTGGAATGGATAATCCCAAATAAGGTGGGTAAAATGTTAAATATTTTCCATTTTCTCTCTTACTTTTTTGGATCAAATGACAGGCACTTAAAAGAAATTTTATTGAAGTCAAGTAATATATAATGAAAATCTTCTGTTAAAATACAATATTTTTATTTTTGTATCTATATTTATTTGACTCATTTATTTCCTCCCAAATAGAGTAACCGTGTTACAATAAAAAACATATCAGTGGAGCAACCAATGGAGAAAGGGTACCGATTTTCAACAGGAAGAAGAGAATTAAAAATAGTTAATGTACAACTGGAAGATATGGGCAATTACACTTGTAAAGTGACAGATTATGCAGGCAATACTAACAATGAAACCATATATTTGAAAATTTTTGGTAACTATATTTGTCAATATATTTTTATCTACTTTTTCAGTACATTATTAACCTCATATTTAAGTAAATTGTAGCCTAAATTGTGAGCTGTGGTTTATCTTATAAATACACTGATCAGCCAGAACATCAATACCACCTACCAATTATCAGTGTAAACTCAGCACGGAGATAGCAGTATCACACACATGCATGATGCATGTAGTATCAGTGAGCATGCTGTTCGTGTTCATAATGAGGACCTTCTCCCATGTTTTACTGATGCTTCACCTCTGATTCACTCAAAAAATACACAGTATGGATTGCATTTGAATACTAGTATTAGTAGGCTATTTGATTTCCTTATTACCAAAAGCATCCTTTCCGGCAAAGTAGGCCTACAAAGTACTTCGTCCCTATATACATGACCACTCCTACACTCCTAGAAGACCAACTGTAACTCCATTACAGACTGCTTCTTCATGCTCAGTCCTAGAATTTTCTCTCACATTCCCCTTTGATCTCACCTGTCCCTAATGTGTAAAGTCAAGAGGCTTCACATCATCTTACTGGTTATGGAAGTGTGTTAATTGTTTGATATATTTCAAAGGCTAAAGGAATAGAAAGCATTTCAGTATATGTCCTTCAACTACGTTCTTACCCTCCATTGGTTTCTTTACAATGCAGTCTTTCGCTGTTGCAGCTCCTACTCTCTATTTCAGTTCCTACCACTTTATTGTTAAGCCCCTTGCTTCATTAATTCTGTCAGATCACTAACATCTTTCCCTCCTAAGGCTTTTGCTTCATTTCTCTTGTCACCTTTTTCATCCTAGAATGCCTGAAGGATCTAGTGTCAGTAATTCTGTAAGATAACTTATCTTACAAGCTGACCTATGACCAAAATGACGTATGACCTATGGCCTCTGCTGCCATGGTGTTCAATTCTGAATTTATTTCAGTTAGCTGTGACTATTGTTTGCAGGACTTCTTTTCACTGTGGGCATGACAACATGTAGGATGTGCTGGGTGACACATTTCCTGAGAGGTGGATGGATTATGATCGGTCCTATCACATAGGTCCCATTGTCTCCTAATTAAATACTAATATACTTCTTTTGTAGTTTTATACAATGTTTGGATGTACACAACACCAGTCATTAACATCACTAAACTTTGTACTTGACATAATATAAAGGAGACTTTCCAGGTGGGAAAATAGGTATAAAATAAAGATTTTTGACTTACCTAAAGTACAGGCTCGTCGATAGAAACACCAAACACACACAAACAATCGAGCTTTCGCCACCAGTGGTGGCTTCTTCGGGAAAAGGAGGATGGAAGGAGAGGAGAAAGGGAAGGATACGGGTTTTAAGGAAGTGGAAAAGGAGCCATTCCAATCCCAGGAGTGGAAGGACTTACCTTAGGGGACAAAAAGGAAGGTAAACAAATACACACACACTCACACATATCCACATCCAAACACACCTAGGCAGACATATATTTAATTCAGAAGTACTGACACTGTAACATTGACCAGCATGTGAGCAGAATACCAATTTGGCCTTGATGTTCCATGATTGAAGAATGGGACAGACACTGAAATTCATTAAGAGCAACTAAAGATTTACTACAAACTACAATGTTCTACATCTAATAGTTTTCAAGTGCTGACTTTTTCAAATGGTGGTGGTACTTAATAGACACACTATATATTCCAATGGTATATTAAGATAGCTGAAGGGTGACATTGTTAAGAAACAGAAGACAAATTGATACTACATGAAATGAAAGCTTCAGATGGAAAGAAAGATTCACCTTTTAAGTCATAAGGCAAGCAATAGTAAAGAAGAGAAATAAAACTGATCATTGATTTGAGTGAATTCTGCGTTAATATCCCATTTCCACATAATGTGTAAAAAAATCCAGAATTAAGATACACTAGATCCTCTCATACTACAGGTACTTAAAAACACAGTTATTAGAATGATATACAGTGACTGGGAGCATTGCTTAATGTATTTCCATGCACTTGCAAAACATTCACAATGATCAGACTCATGCAGGAAATCAATACCCTTTATTCATTGGCAAAAAATCAGTTACTAAATAAAGTAAAATACTTTTATTAACATGGAAGAAATTCTACTACAGAAAGGTGAAATGGAAACAAAAAAAGAGGGAGGTTGGCCAGTACTTTCCTCAGCTCCGTACTGCTGATAGTAACACGAAAAATAAAAAATAAAAATAAAATAAAAAATAAAAAAGGATGAAAATACTTGTGTTAGCTTTTGGAATCAATCATTCTTTAGGTAGGAGAAAGAAAGGAGGAGAAAGGGAGAAGAGGGAATTACGGATTGATTTACTCAATCATGGCCTAGTTTATGAGTAAACCAATCCATCTTCCCTTCTTATCCATTTCTCCTCCTTCCTGCCTGAAGAAGGATTCATTCTGAAAATTAGCATGTGTATTTTTGTCTTTTTGTGTGTTACTTCAGACAGTAATAAGCTGAGGTAAGTACTGGGGCCAACCACTCTAAGTACCTGGGATTAGTCATTTGGTTGGCTGCTACAATAATCAATTGTAATTCATTCATCCACTTCTTGTCCATTAACAGGTACTGTGAGGGGCACTCTAGAGTGATTGTTTCTCCAAGAAGTATAGGTGCGACCAAGATTGGCCGCTCTTGCTTTTCTGACTGTCTCTGTGGCTACAGGTGCAGTGGTGACTGCACAAAAGTTAATTTTGGTCGACTCATTTGACCTCATTTAAATTGTGTAAAAACATACACGTGTGTGTGTGTGTGTGTGTGTGTGTGTGTGTGTGTGTGTGTGTGTGTGTGTTCAAGTGTATAGCAAAAGAGAGGAGGGCTGTGGATTGTCAGTGCATTAATTTATACACAATTTTAATTAATATTATTATATAGTAGCAAGCAGATCTGATAAAGGTTAATCTCTTGTTTATTGTTTGTACAGATCGTAGAGATAGTATTGCAAGACCAGTCATTGATGAGGCCCATTTGAAAAATGTGAAAGTTGGTGAGAATGTGACTGTAGAATGCAAAGTAACTGTGCCATCATCATTAAAATGTGAGGTGGAATGGGTTATTCCAAATGTGGTGAGCATTATTTTAATTCTTTTCCAGTTACTCTCAACTTTTTTTAGTCATGGAAAATATCATTATACAATTTATGTAATTAATGATTATAAATATAATTAATGTACCAGTAAATTTAAGAACTGTCAGATCATACATTGTTCTTTTATATTGTACCAGTAATTAATGCATTGACTTTTTCCAAACAGAGTGATCGTATCACTGTAGAATCTGCAGTGATAGATGCTCCAGTGAGCCCTGAGCATCATTTGACAACAGTAAGAAGAAAATTAAAAATACTTAACACAAAATTGGAAGACACAGGGAATTACACTTGTAAAGTGTTACACCATGCAAGAGTTATTACGAATTCAACAATATATTTGAATATTTTTAGGGAATAAGTTTTGTATTACTACTTTTCTTATCTATTTTTTCAGAATATTATTAGCAATTAATCAAGCAGTCAATTGACAAAATGTTAAAATTCAATGAAGCTCTTTTTTTACATTCTTACTGTAAATCATTATATTAATGACGAACAAAGACATGTTTTTCTCCCCAAAATGATTAAGTCATATCTCCACAGTATCCTTTTCTGCAGGAGTACTTGTTTGAAGTCTGGAAGGTAGTAGAGCAAGATATTGTCAAAATAAAAGCTGTGAGGACAGATCTCAAGGCATGTTTGGTTCACTGATTTGGTAGAGTGCTTGCCTGCAAAAGGTAAATGTCCTGGGTTCGAATCCCATTCTGGCACACAGTTTGTGATGGCAGAACATGTGGGGCAAATTAAAGGTGGGAACGATTTATTGAGTTACAGTCTTCCACAATTAATAACATTTATTGATAGCTCGGTTGCACAGTGGTAGAGTGCCAGACTACAAATCCAAAGGTCGCGGGTTCGATCCCCGCCAGGTCCTAGGATTTTATCTGACACTTTCCACTTCTTTCACCTCTGGCAGTATCGCTCATGTGAAAAATACCGAGTAGCACCGTGGTTCGGAACCCACGTTAAACTGTAGGTCCCCCTATAACTGGCTGGGTAAGTCAATTCGAAGGTCGGAGGAAGGCAACGGCATACCACCTCCAAATAGGACCATGCCTAGTAAAGCACTTTGGTGTTCAAACCAATCTTCGGATTGATGACTGCTTTACCTTAAGTTGAAAACAAATTGGAAATCTTCTCTGCAATGATGCTGTTCATGAAGTCATTTGAAGTTAACAAGTTACTTAACCACTTTCAATATTAATTTAAAAACCGACCATGTAACTAGGGTTGTGTCCGAGTAATTCGGCCGAATCCAGATTCGCCGAATCTAGCACACTGGGTTTGGATTCGAGATTCGATGCATAATGGCCGAATACTACCGAATCCCGAATCCAAAGTGTATATGGAAACCTTCAGTTACGAGTGTTGCAGTTAACTTTGCATAACAGTGCGCTTTCATTTGCGTTATTTACATTATTGTTTCATAGATCCGCTGAAAGACGTGACGTCATAAAACGGGGTTAAATCGAGTACAAAACAAACGAAGTTCTGAATGGCACTAGGAGCCGCCACAAGGTAGTTTTCCGTCTCGTCGAAGCAGTGCTACACACACCCCGTTTAGCCTACATGGGGTCCCAAAACCAGATTTCGTAAACATATTTCCCGATTCCGCTTTTGGTTGGTCATGTAAACACTCCAAAAGCGAAAAACGGTTTACGAAAATCGGTTTTCGTCTTCCTGAAGATATGTTACATGTAAACGTAGTGAATGGCTTGCTTCGTAGGCGCAAATGTAAATACTGGCGCTAAAACTTTTGCACTCGTAAAAATAAAAAGAAGGAAGTCGAGTCTAATTTCCACTTTATTTTCGACTATTGAATTTTAACACACCATTCAACGAAGGAAATAGAACTTTAGTATTGCTCAACTTCAAATGTAGCAGGTCACGTTGGTAACAGGTAATTTCCTAATTCCTAGGAACCGTATACATCGAATGAAACGGCAATACAATCGATATATATATCATACATTCAACTCTCGCTCCGCTAGCAGTAGCAAGGAACTTTATATTTTTCGCTTTAAAATAGATGTTTTGACATGTTTCAGTTCCCAGCACTTTACCACATTAAGTTAGCCCAAAACATACATTGTAAAGTTGATTTTGGCAATCAATAACATTTAGCGTTGTTGTTTCTTCAATTACAGTATTATAAAATGACTTTCTACATAACATGTCGCCACTCATAACCTCACTTTCAACATGGAGTACTAGAAAAAGCGAATTGACCTGACAGACAGTGTGAATCGGCATTAATTCGTTGTCAATGGACTTTTCAGTCAAAGCTATGGTCGTTAGACTATAGGTACCAGTATTCGAACAAGCGAATGTTATGATTTTTACGAATATGTCAAGTTTTTAAAGGATATGGCTTGGCAGGAACCTAAGAGTAGAACTTGTTCACTCACAAGTTACGTCTTCCTGACTAAACACATCCTTTAAAATCATGACATATTCATAAAAATCATAACATTAGCTTCTTCGATACCTATCGCATAGACCTAACGTTTCTATATGAAACACTATCACATATATATCGATCTTACTGCCGCTTCATTCGGTGTACACGGCTCCTTGGACATCACCTACGATTCTTGCATGAGTTGTCTCATTCTAATTTCGCGTATTCTTTCGTCGAATTTTGTGAAGTGCTTGGGTATGTGAACCTTAGAGAAGTACTAGGATTTCAAGAAGAAAGTTATATACTACCGTATGTGGAAAAAAAGTTCTAATCGTGCACCATTCAGGCGGGATAACGTCAATTCAACAAAAATCTGACGTCTGTTTCAATAAATCCGGTTAAATTGTATGACGCTTCTCGCCGAGCTGCAATGGTTATGGTGGCACCAGTGGTAATGACGACAACTCAGATGACCAATAAATGTTTCTTCGTGACAACCTCAATTAAAATAAAAATTATTTTTTTCTGAATGGACAAGGGTACATACAAGAACATGTCAACCATAGAGCAGGTAGAGTATTAATTTAAATACGAGTGAAACGAGCAGCAATAACACTCTGTACCTCGTGAAAAATATTAACGCAATTCTACACTTCATTCGGTAAAATTTTACGACGCTTCTCCCGGGCTCCAGTTCTTATGTTGGCAACAGATGAACAGTGAAGTGTAGAATTGCGTTAATATTTTTCACGAGATACAGAATAAGTGTTATTACTGCTCGTTTCACTTGCAGCTAAATTAATACTGTACCTGCTCTATGGTTGACAGGTTCTTGTATGTACCCTTGCCCGTTCAGAAAAAAATAATTTTTGTTTTAATTGAAGATGCCACGAAAAAACTTTTATTGGTCATCTGAGTTGCCATCATTACCATTGGTTCCAACATAACCACTGCAGCCCGACGAGGAGCGTCGTACAATTTAACCAACAAAATAAATTAGCTTTGGATGTACAATAAATTTTATAATGGCTTATATAAGTGACTATAAAATCATTAAACATTTACACATCCTATTTTTTAAGAACCTATTTTTCTAGCTTCCAAAATATCTAGTCATATTTTCAGGTTTTATTTTTGATTCTTCACCTTTGTGAGACTTCATTATGCAATTATTTTTTATTTCATCAAAATGAAATAGTTGGTAATAGAGTGAAGAAAGTTTCTTACTATCTTTTAGAACATCTAAACAACATATATCTCAAAATGTTTCATAAAAATTTCTTTTAAGAGGATAAGGGTGTATTAAAAAATTCTTAAAATTTAAAATAAAAACCCATATGAAATTTTTATTTTTTAAATTTTACTGTAATATTGTCATTTGAGATCCATCACAGAAGGCTTTATCTTCATTACTGGTTGTGATAGGGTAGTAATTCTTTTTAAATATATTGTTTCTACTGAGATCGAGGTTGAAAGTAACTGTGAAGTTATCTGGGTACGTATAACAGGTCTAAAAGAAGTAAAGTTAATAGTTGGGTGTTTTTACCGGCCCCCCAGTGCTGCTGTAGCAATTTTAGAATCATTCAAGGAAAGTCTGCACCAGGTAGTGCATAGGTATCCGGGCTATGTAATATTAGTCGGAGGTGACTTCAACCTTAAGAGTATAGATTGGGACCTCGCTAGTTACATTTCAGGCGGTACAGACAAGCAGTCTTGCGAGCTACTTTTGGACACATTCTCCGAAAACTGTCTTGAGCAGTTAAACCGGCAACCCACGCGCAATGGAAATATTCTAGACCTTATAGCCACAAACAGGCCTGACCTTATTAACGATGTCTGTGTAGAGGCAGGAATTAGTGATCATGATATCGTCATAGCGTCGATGGTGACCAAAGATCATAAACCAGTCAAGAAGGCTAGGAGCGTGTTTTTGTTGGGAAGAGCCGAAAAGCAAATGTTACGATCGCACTGAGGAAATGAATGGGCATCGTTTAATTCTGGGACTATGGATGTAGAGGAATTGTGGACTAAATTTAAGTGCATTGTTAATAAAGGGTTAGAGAAATATGTGCCAGTAAAGACGATTAAGGATGGAAAAGATCCACCGTGGTATAATAATAATGTTAGAAAGCTGCTGAGAAAGCAAACGCTGTTGCACTCTCGATTCAAAAAAGAACACGCAAATGATGACAGGCAAAAGTTAGTAGAGATTCGTGCGTCTATAAAAAGATCGATGCGTGAAGCATACAATAATTATCACAGCCATACCTTAGCAAAAGATCTTTCCGAGAACCCGAAAAAATTCTGGTCCTATGTAAAATCGATAAGCGGGTCAAAGCCCACTGTCCAGTCACTAGTTGATCATTCCGGGGCAGTAATAGAAGAAAGCAAACGGAACGCTGAAGTTCTAAATTGAACCTTTAAGAAATCTTTCACGCAGGAGGACCGGACAAATATACCATCATTTGATCAACGTACTAATTCCGAAATGGGGGACATAGCAATAGGTATTTCCGGTGTAGAGAAGCAGCTGAGAGAGCTAAATACTGCTGGTCCGGATGGAATACCAGTTCGGTTTTACAAAGACTATTCTGCGGCGTTGGCCCCCTACTTAACTTGCATTTATAGCGAATCTTTAATTCAGCGCAAAGTTCCTAGTGATTGGAAAAAAGCGCAGGTGACTCTCGTGTATAAGAAAGGAAAGAGAACTGACCCACACAATTACAGGCCAATATCGTTGACATCGGTTTCATGTAGAATTTTGGAGCATATTCTCAGTTCGAATATAGTAAATTTCCTTGAAACGGAAAAGCTTCTTTCTATGAATCAGCACTGGTTTAGGAAACATCGTTCATGTGAAACTCAGCTTTCCCTTTTCTCACATGACATATTGCGAGCCATGGACGAAGGGCAACAGGCGGATTGTGTTTTTCTCGACTTCAAAAAGGCGTTCGACGCGGTGCCACACTGCAGACTGCTAACGAAGATACGAGCTTATGGGATAGGTTCACAGATTTGTGATTGACTGAAGACTTCCTAAGTAATAGAACGCAGTACGTTGTTCTCGACGGCGAGTGTTCATCAGAGACGAGTTTATCGTCAGGCGTGCCCCAGGGGAGTGTGATAGGACCGCTATTATTTTCTATCTATATAAATGATCTGATGGACAGAGTAAGCTGTAATTTGCGGCTGTTTGCTGATGATGCTGTGGTGTATGGGAGGGTGTCGTCTGTAACTGACTGTAATAGCATACAGGTTGACTTAGACAAAATTTCTAGTTGGTGCGAAGAATGGCAGCTAGCTCTCAATGTAGAAAAATGTAAGGTGATGCGCATGAGTAGAAAAAATAATCCTATAATGTTCGAATACAGCATTAGTAGTGAGCTTCTTGATGCTGTCGCGTCGTTCAAATATCTAGGCGTAACATTGCAGAGCGATATGAAATGGAACGAGCATGTAAGGACAGTTGTGAGTAAGGCAGACAGCCGACTTCGGTTTATTGGGAGAATTTTGGGAAGATGTACTTCACCTGTAAAGGAGACCGCGTATAAAACGTTTGTACAACCACGTCTTGAGTATTGCTCAAGTATTTGGGACCCGCAGCAGATCGGTTTGAAGGAAGACATAGAGGCGGTTCAGAGGCGAGCAGCTAGGTTTGTTACCGGTAGGTTCGACCAATGCGCGAGTGTCACGGAAATGCTCCAGCAACTCAATTGGGGATCGCTGGAAGAAAGACGAAGTTCTTTTCGTGAATTTCTGTTAAGTAAATTTAGAGGGCCGGAATTTGAAACTGAGTGTAGTACGATCTTGCTGCCGCCTACTTACATTTCGCGTAAAGATCACAAAGGCAAGATAAGAGAAATTAGGGCTCGTACGGAGGCATATAGGCATTCTTTTTTTCCTCGTCCAATTTGGGAGTGGAATAGGAAAGGAAATGCCTAATAGTGGTACAGTGTACCCTCCGCCACGCACCTTACGGTGAATTGCGGAGTATGTATGTAGATGTAAATACATATACTTGAGTTGACAGATTATTTGGGTTCGAGATTCGATTCGGGTTTGGCGCATGTTATATTTAAGATTCGGTATTCGGATTCGATTCGGTAAAATGGGATTCGACCCATCCCTACTTATGTAACATTTGATAATTTACCAATACTTCAATAATGTGGTGTCATCTGCATCTGAACAAATTCCAAATCTAGTTTACACTACAGCAATAATACAAGAATATGAAAATTAAAACAATTATTAAATTCAAACAAATGTATGCTTCCCTCTCAGAATTTTATCCAGGTCAGAAAACAGGATTCGAGAAACGTATGCTTCCTTTATAGTCTTATCCAGCTCCTTGGTGACCTCATATCTCAATTCAGTAAATACATTGAGCTTCCTTCCATATACTGTAACAACATATTCCAAGATGACTTACCTGCAATAGACTAGTATTAACGGTTTGTCAATGTGCACCACAATACATCACTTCAGGTTCATCAGCTCACTGTTAATTAGCACACCCCACTGTTAATAGCGGTATTAAGTATAGCACACCAGCGAGGAACCATCCCCAAACAAAATCAATGAATGAAAACCAAATGTCAAGCAGTTCATATGGTTTAGCAGACATTAAAAGTCATAATGTGGCTCAGACATATAGAAATGCCCACTGCATATCACTTGATATTGTTCGGGCCGATTTCAAGCAGCGAACACAATCGCAGTAACTGCATTGCTGTATGCCATATCTTGGGGCACTTGCACTTGCCCCAAGTCAATACATCATTCGCCGACGTGACCTTAATGTACACGCTGACAACATACACTGTATGATTTGGCCAAACTTGTCTCCATGCAGTTCCTTCCCGGAAACGAAAGACAATACAGTCTTCCAACACAATTAACAAGCGTAACCTCCTGCACTTGCCCATACTGACTAGTGTCGGTCAGTGGCGTAGCTACTACACTAAGGGCCCCGGGGCAAAAATGACATTGGGGCCCTCTCTAAACTAAAACTATACCACATGCGCCCACTTTTGAAAATCTTGGGGTATGCTCAGTGGCGTTTCCAATAGGGGGCGAGGTAGTTGCCGGCCTGCAGCACCCCCTCCTCTCCCCCCCCCCCCCCCGGCAGGTATTTCTTAAAGAAATTAGCAGCCATTAATTTCAATTTCACGTTTCAGAACTATTGGGCGGCTTTTGCGACCATTTGAACCTGTTTTTCCCGTTGTGGTAACTACTGAAGTAATTTTAGAATTTTCGTTTTCTGAGACATGCATATCAGATAATGATGTGCCTGTATTGTGAATACTGTGTTCATTATCGCAAAAATTACCATCGAATGGTCTTCCTGCCTTCTTTCTTCTCCAGATTTATTTTCTATACAGTATTACGAAAATAGTCGATAACCACTCCTGCTGTCATACCTAGTCTGTCGATATCAATAGGTTCACAACCCATAGTTACATCACACACCAATTCAGTTAACAGGATGAAAAATAACACGACTGAACACTAACACGATTCCTTGAAGACAATTGACTTCCAAGAGAATACATAAACGTCAAATTAGTAGTATACACATTTTAATCGTATCGCACCAAACCATTTCTAGTTATTTAATACAAAAATTGAAGGTTACCGCCTTCAGTTTACGATATTGAACTTACAAGCAGCATTCCATTAACATTCGGGCTATTTAGAAAATGATCACTTCACCCACATGTCAACATGAATTTCAATGCCTACGAATTCAATTACCTGTTTGTTTTAGACAATCTTTTTACAGAGGTGTATTACAAAAGCCAGCCGCCCATCAATGGAATGAGAGAGTCGAATTTAAAAGAAATATAACGTAAAGAAAAAAATAATACCAAAATTTTCAGTGGGGTATTCCGAGTTTTTATGTCCCAGCCTCGTTGCCGCTTTTGTGTCTCGTTTCCGTCGTAGGTGTCGGTGGCCGAGTGGAATGAGACCGACACAGGAATAAAGATAGCACGCTGGTGCAGGTACGGAAGGGAGC
This sequence comes from Locusta migratoria, assembly GCA_026315105.1. Lineage (NCBI taxonomy): Eukaryota > Metazoa > Arthropoda > Insecta > Orthoptera > Acrididae > Locusta > Locusta migratoria. The sequence goes on along the minus strand of CM048749.1, from coordinate 141,241,858 downwards.
AGCCAGAAACTAGAAACACTAGAGTAAATTAGAACGAGATATATATTGCACAGAATGTATACAATACTTAACTTTTACATAGATCAGTACTGCAGAATGCTGATACATAGTTGAGGCCTGCCTAGTGCCTATCCGATAGCCAAGTCTTCACTGGTGCCTATCTGTTTCCGAAGTTAACTGGTTCCTATCTCAGTCCCAAGTGAACGATGTCGTTCAGTGGTGGCCACGAGCGGAGTTGTAGCAGAGGGCGCTCGTGGCTGACGTCGTAAGAACGCCGCGCCGTGCGTGCATGGCGGCGCGCGGCGAAAGTAGGTGGCGCGCACTTTGGACTTGTGCGACACCACACGAGCATACCCACTCAAATTTTGGGGTATGCTTGAGCGATCGAACATACCCGTAATCGGCGCCTATGAACTATACAGATGCAATACTACTTCATCAGGTCCTTACCGCTTACTGGAAGACATAATAAAGCAAACCTACTCTTAAGTAAACTACTGTGTGTCACGCAACAGATACCATTTAATCGTACTCTCTAATATAACTATAACTGTGAAAGTTAATTACGCTTTCAAGCAGAAACTACTGGGTGTATTTGGATGAAATTTTGGAGAGGGATAGAGATGGACCTGGGAAGGACATACAGATAAAACTACTGTGGAATAGTTTTCGAAGCTGCTCCGTACTAGGTGAATGAAGTCGCAGACAGAAGCTAGTAAAAGTGAACAATGAAGTTTTACTAAACCACGAAAATATGGCCCTCTGCCGCGAATCAAACCATGAACATTATTGTCACACACTGCTAGCAATTCAGCAAGTGGCAGGGTGCACGTCTTAGAGGACAAGCAATATCTTTTTTATTCTGAAATGTGAATAATTTTTGGATTTCACTTCGTGCGTTTGAAGTTTGTTGGCAGTGTTCAAAAAGTTAAAAGTCGAAAATCCTTCATTCAGCTAAGATATTATATACAGTAGAACGTCGATTATCCGAAGTGTAATTGGAGGACATGGATGTTCGGAAAACCGAGTATTCATATAATCGAACTGTACAATTCTACTTGCCAGTAAGAAGTACTGTACAGTAAACGTAACTGAACAGTGTTTGGAGTCGCGCGATCCTTCACATTGCGACGAGCGGCACGCCCCAACACTTGGAAGGCGCAGCTGTTGCTGTGATCAGCTTAGTCCTGTGAAGTTGGCACCCCTTTTTTGGAAAATGTAAATTTTTTTCAGAGTTCTAGACAGATATGCAATAGTTCTGGAGTTCTCTGTACAAACTTTAAATAGTTCTGCATAAATTCGCAAAAAAATTACAAAAAATTATAACAAATTTTAGTTTTTTTCCAAATAATTATTTGCCTACAAGCGTAAACATAGTTCTGATCACAACTCTAAATAGCTCTCAAAGAGTTCTGCAGAAAATCCTAATGATATTTTTTTGCCCAGATTATAGTTCATGAGCTAACTGCGTAAATGAGGGAATAAACTACACAAAATTGCGCCAGAGTCGTGTGAAGTTGCCACCCCTTTTTTCAAAAGTGTAAATTTTTTTCAGAGTTCTAGACAGATATGCAATAGTTCTAGAGTTCTCTGTAAAAAATTTAAATAGTTCTGCAGAATTTCGTGAAATATCGCAATTCTGAATAGTGGGAGAGCTGTGAAGTTGGCACCCCTTTTTTCAAAAATGTAAATTTTTGTCAGAGTTCTAGACAGATATGCAATAGTTCTGGAGTTCTCTGTACAAAATTTAAATAGTTCTGCAGAATTTCGCCGAAAAAATAGTAAAAATTACCACAAACTTGAGTTTTTTAGTTTTTTAAAATAATTATTTGCCTATTAGCACAAACATAGTTCTGATCACAGGTCTAAATAGCTCTCAGAGAGTTCTACAGGAATTCCTAATAGCATTTTTCTGTGCAGATTATACTTTATGAGATAATTACAATAATGGAGTATCCATTTACATGCAACTGTGGAATTTGCACCCGTTTTTTTTTTTTTTTTTTTTCAAAAAATTAAACTTTTTTCCAGATCTAGGGACATGTGCAATAGTTCTTGTTTACGATAAGCAGTAATCACTCAGACGTAAAAACAACAAATTGAATGTGCAGCGGAAGGCTGTCAAGGCCTAAGAAAAACGTATATTTCTCGAATAAGGGGCACAAATAAGACAGCTTAGCAGATACTCACAATTGTGAACATAATTTTTTTCGGGCAATTACATAGAAATATTCGCATGAACTCTACAACTATAGTATATGTACACAGAACCCCAAAAAACAATGTGTATTTCTCGAAAAAATGGTGCCAATTTACAGTAACGTGAAATTGAATTCCACATTACTGCATTTATCTGATAAAGTATAAACTGCACAGAAAAATGTTATTAGGATTTCCTGTAGAGCTCTTTGAGAGCTATTTAAAACTGTGATCAGAACTATGTTTGTGCTAATAGGCAAATATTTATTTAAAAAAACTAAAAAACTCAAGTTTGTGGTAATTTTTACTATTTTTTCGGCGAAATTCTGCAGAACTATTTAAATTTTGTACAGAGAACTCCAGAACTATTGCATATCTGTCTAGAACTCTGAAAAAAAATTACATTTTCCAAAAAAGCGGTGCCAACTTCACAGGACTGATCAGCTTTGGTCCATTAGGGTGGGAAGGTAAAAAAAAATTAAATAAATAAATAAAAATTTAAGAAAAGCAACGCGCTACTGTAACTTTTTCCGAACTTTGCACACGGAGACCGAGGGGCCCCTTGATCTCGGGGGCCCCGGGGCACTGCCCCGCCTAGCCCTATGATAGCTACGCCACTGGTGTCGGTACTCAGTGTAACAGCGAACAACGACAACCTTCTCCACGCTGTCGCCGGAAGGCACTTCCTTCTCTCTAAACCCATAACCGACTTCCACAGACCAATCCACCACCAAAGATTCCCATTTTCCTCCACCAGAGTTCGTATTTGAGGAAGAAAACCAACGCCAAAATCGATCACAGGGTAGCCAATCTACTCATATGCCATACACGGCACAAGTTTTAATCTTCCAGAAAGTTTCTGTTTCATGATGTTTTCACACCTTATCTATGCACTGATAAACTTTGATGTTACATCCTCCCCAAAGTCAATACCTAATTGTAATATAATGAAATTAGGTGTTTTAAGTGGTTGGTTCCCCCAGAATATAATAGCATATGACATCAATGACAGGAATTTTGTATCTTCAACTTTTTGTATTGGTTGATATCTACATTTTATATTAATTTCATCGAGATTACTTTGTGTTGTATTGAATGTCATATAATGAATTTTATCTGAATGGAGAGAGAGAGATCATTTGAGGAGAACCAATTTAAGATGTCATTAAAACTTTATTTGTAGTATGTTCAAGATTGAGATCTATCAGAGCTTCAATTAGAATTGTGGTTTCATCAGCGAATAGGGTAAATTTGCTGTTTGACTCTGAACAATGAGGAAGATCGTTAATGAAGATGAGAGGAATAGCAGGGGGCCCAAAACGGAGCCGTGACATAACCACATTTTAGTGTGCCCCACTCAGACAAGGCAGGTACTCCAGACAAGTCATTTAGCATTACAGTCTGCTTGCAGTCTTTTAGACATGATTGCAACTGCAAGTCAACAGTACCACCTAAACCATAGTATTCTGCCTTTTTCGAAAGAATTTGATGGTTTACATAGTCAGATGCTTTCATAAGGTCACAAAAAATACCCACAGGAGAATTTTTTTATTAATGGCTTCCAAAACCTCGTTGCCGAAAGAGAATACTGCCTGTTTGCTACAAAGACCAGCACTAAAACCAAACTGTCAGCATTGTAACATAACTGTTGGTGTATAATTTACATCACCTTTCACTGTAAGCCCTATGGCAAGAGCAAAGTTTGTAAAGGAGTTCTAAAGTGTAGCTCACTGTCATTTTTTGAGACAAATCCAGGAGTGTATCCGATACCATAGCCAAATTTTTACAAGAAGATATAAAATCTGAGATGAAAAACAGATACTCAGTTTAGTAAAAGAATTAAATCATTTCAGTTCAAAGAAATGTTTAGATATTAGTTTCTAACTAGTGATATACTTGTATTCCTCTAATTATTTCAACAAGATTGCAAATTTAAGAATGTGTGTCCTAAAATGGACATGTGTTTGTAATAGCTTTTAACTAATGATAGCTAAAAAGTATGTATGATGGAAGCCTAAATATATGATTATTGGTACTATCTTGTTTCCAACTGCAGTTGCAACTATAATTAGTAAAAATATCATTTGCAACAACATGGTATGGTAATATTTTGTAATGCGTAGCTACAAAATTTCTTGTTTTGACCATATTAAATTATTAATGAAGGTGTCATTGAGGATGTAACAGTGTGGGAGTTGGGCAAACAAACGAAACTCTTCTATTCTTTTGCTGGGTTCGCTCAAGAGATAGGAAAATAGCAGAGCAGGAGGGGGAGATTGAGCCCTTCAGGCTGATTTTGATAGAACGAAGGTGGAACTGATGAGGTTAAGGGGGGGGGGGGAGGAGGGAAACCAGAGGTGGGAAGTGATAGCTGGGAACAGGGGACAGAGAAAGAGAACAGTGTCTGACAGTTTTGCAATTGGCACAACCAATAGATTTTCCCTGCTATCACAGTTGAGTAGAAGCACGCACAAAATGAAAATATGTCACTTCTAGAAGAATCCGGTTAACTTACAGTGAAGAGCTTGTGGCGCTTTTTTTTTTTTTACTGGACATACATTAAAGCCACATTTTTCTATACATTACCAGTTGAAAATGTACAGTGGTCTTGAAGATCTCGTAGCTTGCCTGCCATAAACACATCACAAAATTATGTTATGACGTCGGGTTCATTTAAGAAACCATAAATGAGACACTTATCATTTTTAAGTATATTTATTTATCCATTCCTGATAAAGCACAAAAGTGATGCAACAGTAAGACTGGTTCACAACACACTTCCATACTAACTAAGATGTTACTCCTCTGAGACTGTCTTAAGTCTCCCTTCATTCTGTCTTAGTTTGCGCCAATTCGCGCATATTAATACATAATAGTATTTCTAGAACCTTCTACAACACCGAAGTACAATATTTAAATATAAAACAAATTGCTCAATAAACATTAATGAATCCTGATTTATGTAAAGATACACAAAATTATGACAGATGTAATAATAGCTTTCTCATATCAAAATAAAGTAATACAAAAGATCGTAAGTAAACAACAATTAGTGCAGTGTTAATATATGTTTATATTATTGTTCGACATTAAGCTTCAATAATTTAATTAAGTTTGTTAGAAGATCCTAGTAATGCAGATGATGATCAAAGTGACTTGACAGAAGCACTATAAAATGCTTATGTAATATAAATATGGAATATTAGGTTACAATACTACGACGAATTATGGTATTGAATACTTCAATATTACAAATAAATGGGATCCTCCTGGCTAAATACATCACAAGCTACTGCTGGGCAACATGTGTGTGCTCACCGCACTGAGCAATTGAAGTGTAGGATTACCAACCACAAGTTTGATCAAAACAAAACAATGACAGTGAGAGGCGGAATTACACAGTGGATAAATTCACAGAACTGATTAGTAAAATGCGAATCTAAATAAATATACACAGGAGCACACAAAAGTTTGATAAAGAGTGAGCTTTGACAAATATGTACTAAACACTAAACTGTTTGTTAAAAACGAAGCTGAAAAATATATACACGAGCTAATAATCAAAATATCAACACTGATCTGTCAATTAAATGTGATTCAGAATAAATAAAGATGCGAGCACATGAAAGTTTGTAAACTGTAAGAGAAAGCACAAACGAAATGAAAATAAGTCCCTTTGAGAAGAAGCAGGTTAACTTACATTGAAGAGCTACTGCTGGACAACACGCGTGTGCTCGCTGGCAGTCACTGAGCAACGTATTCAGTGAAATTGGCTTACCAATGATACTTTCATAATTAATGGTAATTCTACAGAAACTAATGAGGGCAAAAGTTTCCTAACATTACTTGTGAAACATAGTAATAACTTCCTTAATATTATGAGAAAAGAATTTACACAATTTTAATAGTAATATTAATTAGCAAGCTATCTGAACTTTAACAATATACTCCTGGCACAAATTAATTAATATTTGCTAATCAAACAAATTCGTATTGTGTCAAATAATAGAAAAGGACTTCAGCTAGTTACTTTACAACAAATAATAATGAAAGTTTTAGAAAAGAAAATGATAATAGACTAACTACATTCAAATCTATTATTATGGAACAGCAGTATCGGGATGTTCAGTAATGCAAGCAAATGGGAATAAATTCCAACATGCTTCATTACAGTCTGCCCTGCATTTGGTGTTGGAAAAGGACAATTTGTGGCACTCAAGTGATAACTATCGTGCCGTTAATGAGAGGACAGTGGCAGACAGATACCTGGTGCTGCATCTGCAGGATTTTAATTATTTCCTGGCTGGTACAATGGTATTCACCAAGGTGGACTGTGGAAAGGCATACACTCACATCCCTGTGGCACCAGAAAACTTCGGGAAAACTGCGATCACAACCCCATTTGGGCTCTTTTGAGAGCATGTTTATGACATTCAGGTTGTGGAATTTTGCCCAGCAGTTCTTCAGCATCCTGTAATGTTTGCCGCACAGCTTTGCCTACGTGGATGAATTCTCATGTTCTTTATGATGGCCAAACTCCACTGCAGCGCCGGCCGCGGTGGCCGAGGTGACTGAGGCGCTCCAGTCACGGTCAGCACGGCCACTACGGTCGGGGGTTCGAATCCCCCCTCGGGCATGGATATTTATGCCGTCCTAGTTCGTAAGTAGTTCATAAGTAGTTTGTAAGTTTAGGGACTGATGACCCCGTAGTAAAGTCCCATCAGCTTAACAAACATTTGAACATTTTTTCCACTGCAGCCATCTGACAACCATCTTCCAGTGCCTGAGCAAGTCAGTCATTGTCATCAACCTGCAGAAATGCATACGCAGGATAGGTGACTCTGAATTTCTGGGGCATTTAATCACCCCGAGTGGATCCACACCACTACCCAAAAAAGTACAAGACGTCCTCAATATGGTACGCCCATAGAGCACAAAGGGTTACGCCACACTATCTCAGGATTCTTAATTTTTATCAACATCATCTCCCACAGAATGCCGGAGTGTTAAAAGCGCTCATTGCACTGTTACACAGCTAAGAATCAAATTGTCGGAATCCTGTGATCTCGATTACCGCAATGGAGGACAGTTTTAATGAATCCAAATGATGCGTTGCCTCATGGTGGCTCTGCTTGCATTTGCAATTTGTGCATTTCTCAGCACTGTCGCTGTGCAACAGAGATCACTGAATTCACTGAAGTTCATATTTACTTCTGATACAGGTTTTAATTTAGGAACTGTTAATTTAGTCTTGAAGGTAAGTGTGTGGTGAAAATTGCAGAGGGAGACCAAGAGATGAATACAGTAATCAGATTCAAATTGATGTGGGTTTCTGTTCTTATGAGGAATTGAAAAGGCTTGCTAGAGACTAGAGTAGGGTGGACAGCTGCATCAAACCAGTCTCTGGCCTGAAGACTACAAAAGTTTTAATTTTCAGCTAAGTCCTTCCTGATACAGTCAGATTAGGAGGAAGTAGTACACAGTGAAACATGGTTCACAGTGAAACATTCCATCTCAGTTGTTTTTAGTATTTTTTTTCTACTTGTTGGTATCCCTGTATGTTTATTGTGATGAAATTCATGTTTGACTGTAATGGCGAACAGTTTTGTTGATTATTCTTGTTTCTATACATTATTACTGGTTTTCGGTGGTCAGAAGTTACAGTTAACGTCTCTTTGTAAGTTTAATATTTTCAATGCAACATACAGTTAAAAGAATAATTCTGTTTTGTGATAAGTTACACATATTTAGCTATGTATTCACCAGTTGTAGATTTGGTAGATAGGTAAGTTAAGAGTTGTGACTAACTTTTTAGTTTTTAAGGTGACTTTGGCACATAGTGAAACACTGTGGAACACTTGTGAAACAGCACCATTGGTCTCAGATCAATGTATGACACCTCCTAATACCAGAGAGAGCAGCTATTGAAGAAAAGACTTTGAGAAAAAGGGCAGAGCTGGAAAAAAGGAGAAAAGAAGTATGAAGAGAGACGACAATAAAAAAATAAGTAGTGTGTAAATAAAACAGCTTCAGGTGAAAGTGACAAAGATTAAGGCCATCCAGTGAAACAGAGATAAGTGTATCATTAGATCTTTTAAACTTGAAGTGGGACATTATAATTGGTGACTTCATTTTGGTGAAATTCCAAAACAATGTATATTTTGTAGCTAAAGTCTTGAAGTCAGTAGTTTGTGGTACTGAGTATGAAGTCTCATACCTTCTGAAAAGCTGTGTGTGTGTGTGTGTGTGTGTGTGTGTTTTGTATTCACAGTTGCAGAAGACAGCCTGTGTTTCACATAAGGACATTGCAATGATTTTGCCTCCTGTGTTGCCTATGGTTACTAAGAGACTCTCTGACCACCAGTATATTAGTTTTCCAATCAGTTTTGGTGGACTTATTCACTGAACCAAATTTAGTATATGTTAATGTTTGTACTTGTATTTAACAAAGATATTGATGTTATATAAGCCACTCGGCAAGTAATAAATAATTCTTTGCTGAGAACTGGCTTTCCATCTGCGTTCTTGATATTCGTAGAGCTGTTTTTCTTAACTCGAAATATCTCTTTTATTTTCCTGTAGGCAGTATCTCTTTTCCCCCTATTTATACATTCTTCTACATTCTTGCATTTGCCTTCTAGCCACTCCTGCTTACTCATTTTGCACTTCCTGTCAATCACATTTCTTAGTCGTCTGTACTCTATTTTGCCTGTTTCATTTACTGCATTTTTATATTTTCTCCTTTCATCAAACTAAATTTAGTATGTCCTGTGATATCCAAGGATTTTTTGTAGGTCTTGCCTTCCTACCTATTTTGTCCTCTGCTGCCTTCACTATTTCATCTCTCAATGCTATCCATTCCTCCTCTACTGTTTTATTTTCCCCCGTTGCCGTCTGTTGCCAAAGCTCCCTCGGAAATTCTCAAGAACTTCAGGTTCCTTCAGTTTATCCAGGTCCCATCTATTTTCCTACCTATCTGCAGTTGTTTCAGTTTCAGCCTACAATTCATGACCAATAAGTTATGGTCAGAGTTTACATCTGCCCCTGGGATGTCTTCAGTTTAAAACCTGGTACTGAAATCTATGTCTTACCATTATAAAATCTATCTGGTATCTCCCGGTGTCTCCTGGTCTCTTCCACATATACAACCTTCTTTTGTGATTCTTAAACCAGGTGTTTGTTGTAACTAAATTATGTCCCGTGCAAATTTCTACCAGGTGGCTTCCTCTTTCATTCCTTTTGCCCAGACCACATTCACCTACTATCTTCCCTTCCCTTCCCTTCCCTTCCTTGTCCTACTACCGAATTCCAGTCTCCCATAACAATTAAGTTTTCCTCTCCCTTAATTGTCTAAATAATTTCCTTTAGCTCCTCATATATTTCTTCGATCTCCTCATAATCGGCAGAGCTAGTTGACATATAAACCTGTACCACTGTGGTCGGTGTTGGCTTCGTATGTATCTTGACTACGATAATGTGATCACTGTGTTGTTCATAGTAGTTTACCCAAATTCCTATTTTCTTATTCATTATCAGACCTACTCCTGTAATACTCCCAACTGATTTTCTATTTATAATCCTGTACTCACATGACCAGAAATCCTGTTCTTCTTTCCACTGAACTTCACTAATCCCCACGATATCTAACTTCAACATATCCATTTCTCTTTTTAAATTTTCTAGCTTCCCTACCTGATTAAGGGATCTAACATTCCATGCTCCGGTCCATAGAATGCTAGTGCTGTCTTTCCTGATGATCACATCCTCCTGAGTAGTCTCCGCCCGGAGATCCGACTGGGGGACTATTTTACCTCCAGAATATTTTACCTGAGAGGATGCCATCATCATATGTTCATACAGTAGCACTGCATGTCCTCGGGAAAGGTAATGGTTGTATTTTCCCCCTTGCTTTCAGCCGTTCGCAGTACCTGAGTGGCAAAGCCACATTAGCTGATTTTACAAGGCCAACTCAATCATCCAGACTGTTGCCCCTGTAACTACTGAAATGGCTGCTGCCCCTCTTCAGGAACCACACGTTTGTCTGGCCTCTCCACTGATACCCCTCCGCTTTGGTTGCACCTACGGTACGGCTATCTATATCATTGAGGCACGCAAACCACCCCACCTTGTCAGTGTCTGTGGTTCATGTGAGTGGGATTTATGAATATCACTGTTGTAAATCATAGATATAGTACCTCCCGACATCGCTACATAGTGTCGTGATCGAAAGTTCGAACATTTCCTGAACCATGATGTAAATTGTTCGAACAGTTCGAATCATGTTCAAACCCAGCTCTAGCTGAGGAAACACTTCAATAAAGGCCTCCATACAGGAGCGATGGATCGCAGCGATCCATCGCATAACTGCCCAATCGCTTCCTAGATAACGCGTGTGTGGGGAAATTGCAGTGATCGATCGCTGATCTCATGGAAATCCCAAGCAATCTGGTGGATCGCATGCGATTCGTGCTTGTTAATATCGCTGCCTGCTGCATAGCAGAGATTGCAGCCATCCGTTTGTTTACATCCAACAATGCTATCATGTCAAATGGCAATGAGAATACTGACACTGAGTATTGAATATGAAAAAGTTTCATGTTAAATGATAATCCAACACGTTGTGGATAATTTATAGGTATTGTAAAGAGTAAAAGGCTTATTTAAGGCACCCTACAATTATGTCTGACAGAATGCCATCTTATTCTATAACTGATAATCGATGATACTTCGACATTGTAGTACTAATTACTTTAATTTGTTTTCCTGTATGGTTAAAGTGTCATCATGGCCGTTTGGAATAAAGATTTTACTTTACAGTTTATATAATTATTTCGTGAACAGGAACCATTGTGAAAGGTGAAATCGAAGGATTATCATGACAGATTAAAAAGAGATAAGTGTTTGGAGTTGTTGGTGAACAAAGTTAAGGATGTGGACCCAGAAGCTACAAAGGATCAAATTAAGAAAAAAATTCACAACTTGGGAAGTGTGTTTCAAAAGGAGCAAAGGAAGGTGCAAAATTCTTTAGTGTCAGGGAGTGGAACTGACGAAATATATACACAACTGTGGTATTTCAATCATCTGTTATTTCTGAGAGATGGTGCTGAGCCTTATTCCTTCACAGCCAGTTCAATGAGAAAACTACAAATTACTTTGAATTTTGTCATGGTTACTACATAGTGACAATAAAATTAGTTTAAATATACGAATGGGGTAGCAGTGATTTGAAGGCAATATTATTTTTTATCTTTAATGACAGCTTTGAAAGTATCTCAGTGCAAAATATAACAAATGAAATATGTCAAAACTAAACGAAGTTGTCTTGCCAAGGCACACTGCCAATATCATTGAAGTTAAAGTTATTATGTGCCATGTAATTAAATGCAAAATGCCTTGTCAACGTGTACAAAGTTATTGTGCTACACAGCGTCAGTGATGATGCATGTTTATTCTCTCTGGTCAAATAATTACTCTGTTCAAATAATTACTCTTTTGTTTATACCAGTATGTCTCTTATCTCTGTACTTGTGATACGTTAATTAAATGTTGCTGATTAAGTAAATACATCTTATCGCAACATTTTTGGTGACCCCGACGTGATTTGAACACGCAACCTTCTGATCTGGAGTCAGTATTCCACTAACATCTCTCGAACTTAGTGAGTGGGGGTATTGGACACAGTTCGAAATCTTTGTAGCCCCATCAAGTCGCAATGATTTCCTGTTTCGGTTACAGCTTTGTCATAATCTTCTTTGTCAAAGCATTCTGATGATGAGTATGTGTCTGGACATTTTATGTGCAAGAAATTGTGAAGTGTACAACATGCTATTACAACTGCAGATATGTTCTCCAGATTTAAATTTGTCTCTTAAGCACTCTAAATCTTGCAGTCATGATTCCAAATACATTATCAACTATTCAACTGGCACGTGATACTCGGTAATTATAAATTCTTTGTCGTCTGTTCAGTTGGTTTATGTTGAAAGGTTTCAAGAAGTTTTTACCTAACGAAAAAGCCTCATCACCAATAACTACGTATGGTAGCGTGCGTCCTTTCACCGCTGATGGTGGAAGTAGTTTCAAAGTGCCATTCACAAGTTTCTTGTAGAAATCTGTATTCTCCATAACACCACCGTCAGATACACGCCCATTCGTGCCATAATGAAAGTATATTAGTTCATAATTGGCATCGGCAATTGCAAAAAGTAGCTGACTATGAAACAGCTTGTAGTTGTAGAATTACGACCCTACATTAGGAGGTGGAGTTATGGCTATATGTTTACAATCAACTGCTCTCACACGGTTAGGAAAATTCCATTTGTTTTCAAATGACTCTGCAATTTTCTTCCAATGCTGTTCTGTTGATGGAAACTGCAACAAATAGAATACAGTTCTGTTAATAAGTGTTTCAGAAAATTCTAAGAGGTGACAGTGTTTCACAGAACCTGACGTCTCAGGCGAAAGATGAGGCGGCGGAGGAGGAGGTGGTGGTCATGGAGGAGAAGCAGGAGGGGGCGGTGATTGTAGACAACACACGGGCACAAGAAGACAAAAATAATCCTGAGGCTACTAAAAGACATCGTTTGAACAGGAAGAGAGTGGCTACAGATAGAGCTCTTGATGAAATAACTAAAACTCTCGGCAGAATTCAGAAAGAAGATGCAGCAGATATTTTTGGGAAAAATGTAGCATTTAAGCTACGAGTAATGTCTAGCATGCAAAGGCTGCATGCTGAAAAAATAATAAACGATATTTTATTTGCTGGACAAATTGGAAGCTTAAACTTCCATTCCACCCTTATCGGCACTATTTGACCGCGATAACTTGACAATTTTGCTGGTGCTGCCACAAGTGGCGAATATTGGCACTAGTTGAAAGTTATTCTTTTATTTACAAGTGCCGCCAACTTTACAATGGTCCTTGACATTGAATAGTTGTCCTTGACATGACATTGGTAGAGTAACGGTTCCAGCACTGCAGCAAGCTGCCTTACTCTTCACTCCCGTAATGGAGCTCCCAGCAGCCACCAAGCGAATCGTCAAGTTATTGTGGCTGAACAGTACTACTCCAAATACTGCCACTAATAACAGTACTATCGATGAAATCACAGAAAATTCGGAGATTAAAAGATTTGTGTATAATTTTAATGTTTCATTTTTAGTTTTACAAAATAAAAATAGAGTAAACTAAAAGTTTGTTATGTTTTATATTACCCTATAATATTCCTTCAGAGTTTTGTGAATGGCTCTACATGTTTCTGGAAGTATCTTCCCCCATGACTGTGGTGATATCACTGTTGAGAATTTAAGATCTTTGTAAGATCGCCCAGTTGCTAAGAATTGTGATGTTGCTGTGAGTCACTCGTGAGCCGATATTGATTGCCTCATATTTGTATCTTGTTTTTGTATTTCTGGTGAAACAATTTGTAGCAACTCCAGATAAGCGCTTTGACACATTCGCATATAATTATCCCAGTCTTTAGGGTGGAATCGTGATTCCTTCAATAAATTCTTATGGGATAACTTTTGTTTCTTCAAAAGCCATTTTTAGTCTATAATTTTTTTACTAGTGTTATTAAACTCGCACAGCGAAATTACCGCTGCAGCTAAACAAAGCAGTTCAGTTTCCATTTTGATATTGCACCACACCATGGCACTAGTAACACTGGTTGAAATTGCTTTACAGATCTCTCATCTGTGGCGATGTCGATCCGTGCGACTGATTGCAGTGATATCACATGCGACGGATCGCTGCAATCCGCCGCTCCTGTGTGGGGCCCTCAACATCAGCAGTTTGCAGGATGGTACAGCAGAGGAAATTGAAAGAAAGAAGAAATCATCAGTGAAACACAAAATTTAATTCGTTCTGCTAGAAATGTGTACAAAACGTCAAGAATTGTTGTTAGTGGTATTGTTTACGGGTATATTACAAGGAGCGTATTTGGTCGCTAGTCACTGGCGTATTTGGACGCAGCTGCTAAATTCGCTCTGTGAAAAAAAAGGACAGCGAACAAAGTCGCTGCTCTGAAACGCGAGCAACTAACGTTGAAGGGTGGGCAGGGGCGTCGTCTCCATGCATGCGGTGCATGCCTATCAGTTACAACCGTAGAAGAAAAATTACTTTCTTACAGTAAGCGCAGCAAGTGCTGTCCGCACTGACTATTCAGCATGCAGAGGAAGAGCCGCATCAAGTCGGCACTCTCGACCCCTACCCAACGTTGTGACACTCTGTCCCTCGGCCAGCGCGTCCGCTTGCTGCCGACAGGCCGCTACATCCAAGGCCAAACAACACCCCACCCGTGCCTGCCCCCGCCCTGGCACTGCGTATTGTCTGTGGTGGTGGCATGCTGCCGCTCCACCGCATCGCGTAAATTGAATCGTACCACAGTCTAATAAATATAGTCGCGACACTCACTGCTGTGAAAGCTGTTACCGCCGGACACTTGGGGCGACACTAGCGCTCCAAGCGGTCGTAAAGCCGGCTGTCCCTTAACGCCGTATACGACACATTAATAATGCCCGCTTGAAATTACATTTGTGTGATTTTCTAAATATTGTATATATTCTTGCATTTCAACCTTTAAGTATCTTGACACATGACTGAGTGTAAAAGAAACGTAAACCGAGCAAAAACTCGTTGTGATCGGACACAGACTGCAATTGTGCAATATGTTACGAAATAATTCTTTAGAAATTGCTTGCAGCTTACCTTGCTGGTAGTGATAGACAAACATAGTATTTTGTGCAGACAAGCCTATAATAGAACTTCTAACGGACAGTTAAATATAAAAAATGTAAATTTAGTAAAAACTTGTGAATAAACTGACGCTAACTGCAACATATTTATGACGAAATTCTTCAGACATTGCACCTTACTTTGCTGGTAAACATAGTATTTCGCACATGAGAAGCATGTAATTGGTCTTTCCGGTCTTAAAAGGTGCGAAATTTCTTTCCCTTGCTTTTTAGTTATGGCTATGAAACTTTCATTTAATATAATTTTGCTATGAGATTATTTCAGTTATATGTTATTTTAAGATAATATTACGTCGATTACACGACAGTCTAAATGTCATATATTAGCACAGTCTAATATATACAGTCGCGACACTACCCCTGATTTTTGTTATACTAGGCGACTGCAGCGCTCCTTGCGGACGTAAAGCCACGTTGCTCTATATCATATACGAGACGTGTGTTTGTTGTGTGTTTTAGTGTACGAAATGGTTTTTACGAAGGGAAGCGTGTGTAGTGTAATAAATTGCAGCAACAAAAACTAGAATACGTCATATTTATCATTCTTTAGGTTTTCTACAGAGCCTGAGGGGAATGTAACATAAAGTTTCACATATTGACGATTATTTCTTTTTAGGATCAAGAAATGGCTTATAAATAACAGGCGACAAGATCTTTTGAATAAAGCTGCCGCGTATTTACTTGATAATGTGAAGTTCTGCTCGCTACACTTCGATGCAAACCAGTTCATGAATGATGAACGGAAGAAGCTGGTGTGGAATGCTGTGCCTAGATTGTTTGATGTTCCAAACAAACCACCGAAACTGGGAATGAAGAGGAAACTACCGCAAAGATGTGATAATGTAAAGGCGGAAGAAATTAAACTGTGTCCTGAAACAAGTATTAAGACTGTGGTTGCTGCTACATCACAGCTAGAAACATTTTTGTCTGGGCATTCGAAAGTAATTCACTATAGAGGCAAATGTATAAGAAATGTATGGAAAAGAAGTGTTCATTATTACCGTTATTAATGTTTCAAAGGTTAAATGTTTCCCTTTTTATCTAATGGAAACCAAAGTCTAATATATAAACCTATTTATCGGAAACCACTGAGCCGTCTTATTTTACAAACGATTGTCGCCCCGCCCCCTCCCACTCCTCCCTCATCTACGAACCATATGATGACAGACTGTGATAATGACTGAGGATCATCCATATAATATGACGTTTAGACTGTCGTGTAATCGACGTAATATTATCTTAAAAGAACATATAATTGAAATAATCTCATAGCAAAATTATATTAAATGAAAGTTTCATAGCCATAACTAAAAAGCAGGGGAAAAAAATTTCGCACCTTTTAACACCGGAAAGACCAATTACATGCTTCTCATGTGCGAAATACTATGTTTATCAGCAAAGTAAGGTGCAATGTCTGAAGAATTTCGTCATAAATATGTTGCAGTTAGCGTCAGTTTATTCACAAGTTTTTACTAAATTTACATTTTTTTTTTATATTTAACTGTCCGTTAGAAGTTCTATTATAGGCTTGTCTGCACAAAATACTATGTTTGCGTATCACTACCAGCAAGGTAAGCTGCAAGCAATTTCTAAAGAATTATTTCGTAACATATTGCACAATTGCAGTCTGTGTCCGATCACAACGAGTTTTTGCTCGGTTTACGTTTCTTTTACACTCAGTCATGTGTCAAGATACTTAAAGGTTGAAATGCAAGAATATATACAATATTTAGAAAATCACACAAATGTAATTTCAAGCGGACATTATTAATGTGTCGTATACGGCGTTAAGGGACAGCCGGCTTTACGACCGCTTGGAGCGCTAGTGTCGCCCCAAGTGTCCGGCGGTAACAGCTTTCACAGCAGTGAGTGTCGCGACTGTATTTATTAGACTGTGATATTAGACTGTGATCGTACTACAGTTCTGCCACATCCCCTCCACAAGGGCAGAAGGAGGCGGGGCATGTTGTGCACGTGACTACACTGCAGTAGCGCTTCCTAGCGGCAGAAAGCAAAAACTTAACGCTGTCAGCTGTTGCTGTCTTATATTTTTGACGTTTGTAGCTCATGAATGTTCCTATTTTAGTGAAATTTCATAGTAGGTACTACCAAGGTTACGTTTCTCCACACTATCCCTACAATATGCTACATAAATTGCAAGTCTGAAGGAAACAAACAAAAATGATAGAATTGGAAAAGTGTAAACACTAACTCAGGCCTACCGGTACTATAAATTTTATCTCATATATTATATATGTTCGAATTACCATAGTCTCCACTACAGGAATAAACAAATTATGGTCTTTATCTGTCTCTGCTGACTGACTGCCACTGGTGTTTTTACTAATAAACAGTAAATTTAAATTCACACCTACTCTACTAGGAACGAGTTTAAAGAGAATAAAGGCATGTGACAACACACATTCTTTTACGCAAGTCGCCGAAGTGCCGTCCAATTTAAAGACTTGCACCTGGCCAATGAGCCACACGAAATTATTATTATAGGGAGATGACTGTAGCCCACGTCTTTGATACGTATAATTATAAATGTTTCATAAATTATGTATTTGAAATGCACTTACAGCAAATGAGACATTCTATATCAGATGGTGAGAAATACATATTTTTTATTTCAGAAACTTGGCATAAATTACACACGTCGGCTCTAATATTCGGATATCGGTATAAGAATGTTGTCAGCATCATTCTTTACATTTTCTTCGATGGAAAGAAGTGAGGCGCTTCCACACCAATTGACATTCATTACAAAACTAATGTTTTTTTTTTTTTTTTTTTTTTTTTTTTTTTTTTTTTTTTTTTTTTTCCACGGGTAGTTACATCACGAATAGAAGAATAAAGCATTGAAGCTTCCCGTTTCGTTTGAGGCTACTAAGGAAGACAGTAATTCACTCTTGTGTTCAGACTGCTGTACAATATTTTCATGTTACTTTGCCAAGTCTGCTCTGGGAATGAAATTCACATTTCACACAACCTAACCTACACGTAAAATCACGCAATAACGCACGTAAACTGTAAACAAAAATGACCGAAGCTTTTGCTGTCTGCGGCTTGGACGCGCTACTGAAGACCAGTCACGTGCTCAAGGGACTCCGCCTCCTTCTGCCCGCCTGGAGGGGGTTTGGCAGAACTGTAGTACGATGCAATTTACGCCCACCGCATCGCCTTTGCGACTTTTGCATTGTCAGGAGGATGCGCGCGCACCTGCCCCACACCCTCCTTTGCCCGGAACTGCCCACCGTCTAAGCAAGAGGTGCATGCGGCGAAGCCACAGCAAGACAGGAGGTTGGAACGGACCGACGCGCAAGTGTGCTTAAAGGCCAATTCACACTGTCCGTCACGTCAACGTAACGTCACAGCACCGTCACGTCAAGTTGTATTCACACTGTCCGTCAGTGTCTGTCACGTCAATTCGCCCATCTCAATACGCAAGGTTGAAAGTGAGGTTATGAGTGGCGATCTGTTATGAAGAAAATCGTAGTTTAATACTAGAATTGAGGGAACAGCAACACTAAATGTTACTGACAGCCAAAGAAAACTTTACAGTGTATGTTTTTCGCCAACTTACTAGGAAATGAAACAACATTTCAAAACATCGTGCCGGCCGCGGTGGTCGAGGGGACTGAGGCGCTTCAGTCACGGTCTGCACGGCCACTACGGTCGGGGGTTCGAATCCCCCCTTGGGCATGGATATTTGTGCCATCCTTAGTCTTAGGTAGTTCATAAGTAGTTTGTAAGCTTAGGGACTGATGACCCCATAGTTAAGTCCCATAAGTTCTACAAACATTTGAACATTGAACAAAACATCGACATCTATTTTCAAGCGAAAACATAAACATATGAAAACATCAAACAATACTTATAAGAGCATAAAAAACACCTGTTTACATTATCCATTGCGATTTGCCCACTGACTTTGTTAATACCGTCGTAAACAACTGAATTTTTGTCTTTCATTAGAACTGACTTCATTTAAAATGTTATTTAATGAAAAATGAGTAATCAAATTACAATCTTATTCAAATAAACAGTTTGCTTCAGTCTTTTCTGTTACAATGTTACGTAACATAAACCATTTTTTGGTTTCTGATTTTAGGGGGACACTGAATTGACAAAAATATTTAAGTCATCGTGAAACATTTGAGATTTACCTCTAAAATGACGTATAACAACAAAATAAAAATGAATAAGACACATTTTCATATAAACAGTGCAATCGTAGACTGCAAAATGTAATTCGCGTGACGAAAATAGGTTAACTTCCGATGTTAGCAGACGGCCGTTCCGTCAAAACATACTGCTAGGCCGGCCGCGGTGGCCGATGGGACTGAGGCTCTTCAGTCACGGTCTGCACGCGGTCGGGAGTTCGAATCCCCCCTCGGGCATGGATATTTGTGCCGTCCTAGTTCGTAAGTAGTTCATATGTAATTTGTAAGTTTGGGGACTGATGGCCCCGTAGTTAAGTCCCATAAACTTTACAAACATTTGAACATTCTGCTAGAGAAAGCTTGACGTGACGTTGACGTGACGTGACGGTCCGGTGACGGACAGTGTGAATGCCGCCATTAGAAATGGACGGTGACGTGACGGACAGTGTGAATTGGCCTTAATTCTGTGTTACGTCAGTGGTTACGATTGTGCTCCCAGACTTGGCGTTGCTTGTTAGTTATAGTATTCTCTTATTTTGTTTATTTTGATTTATTTTTTAACGGTCTTAATACTGAATGAAGCCTGTCGATAGGACTCGGTGAACTTACTTCCTTTTTCAGACTTCGAAATGACTGAAGATTCTGTAATACAGGAATTAATTAGAGAACCATTTAGGTGAAGATCATTTTTAGCAAAAAAGGAAATAGTTGTTAAAGGAAGACCTTGCCCTGCTTTGACTGGACTTTCTACTAGGCATAAAGATAAGAAGCAAGAATACATACGGCATTTTCAAACAGCAAAGTATAAGAAAACTAGTTGGTTAAGTGGTTGTGACATTAAGCAAAGGTTGTTCTGCTGGCCTTGTCTCTTGTATGGTGCTGATAGAACAAGCTTGTGGACTATAGAAGCGTTCAGTACTCTGAATGTGTTGTCAGTGTCAATTTCAAGACATGAAAAAACCCTTGGACACATTAGAGCAAGTCTAGAGCTTTTAACATTTGGTCGAACAAGAATAGATCATCAGTTGAATGAACAACTGAGAACTTCTGTGCTACTTCACAATGAGGCTGTAACAAACAACAGAGGAATTTTAAAGTGGCTTATAGACTGTGTATGTTTCTTAGCCAATCAAGAGCTGCCATTCAGAGGTCATAATGAATTGGCTGATTCTCTAAACAGAGGGAATTACGTTGAACTGGTAAATATCATTAGTAAATATGATATCAGACTTCCTAACCACATGAAAGAAAGTGGAATGTCCCCTACTTTTCAAAATGAACTTATAATATGTATTTCAAAATTTCTTCTTAATGCACTGAAAGAAGAAATAGCCAATTCTCAATTTGTTTCCAGTCTACTAGATGAAACGACAGATTCCATCAATAAGTTTGATATCTACATGCCTGAGATATGTAAATGATAGAGGAGAGGCCCAGGAAGTGTTCACAGGTTTTTCTGATGTAAGTGCAGATCGCTCTACTGAAGCTTTGTTCAGACATATTATCCAAACTGTAGAAGAATTTAATTTGGAATCAAAATTAGTTGGTCAGACTTACAACGGAGTGGAAGTTATTGCAGGCCAAATGACTGGGCTGCAGTAACACGTACAGGAAAAGTATCCATGGGCTACATGCACTCAATGCTATAGCCACGTATTAAATTTTTGTTTTACAGCAATCTGCTAGTGCTAATAAGGACTGCCGTGTGTTTTTTAAGACAATGTCTGGGTTGTCTGCCTTTTTTTCCACTTCTTAAAAAAAAAAAAAAAAAAAAAAACCCTCATGCATTGAAACAATTCGTGGAAAAGATGATTCCTAAAGTCGCACCTACACGGTGGAACTATGTTCAAGACTTGTAAACACAGATCAAGAAATGAGATAATTATGTTTTTCGAAGACAATAACGGAGAACTGTGATGGTTGGGATGCTGTGTGTGTGTAGCACAGGCTTATGGGTTCATTTCATTTGTCTGAGTACAAGAACTGCTTTCTTCTTGAGGTTTTCTCAAGGATATTTTGTCACACTGATATACTTTTTGATACACTACAAAAGAAGACACTAGATATAGCATATTCTAATAAAGAGATCGAAAAGCTTTAGCTTTTCCTTCTTTCCCAGAGAAATGATTTTGATGCACTATGAGAAAAAATGACATACGACACAGAAATAATTTGTCCACCAAGAGAACTTGTATTGACAAAAACGGAGTAAGACGATTGTAATTTAAGATTATAGACAACATATCCAATCAAATATCCGGCAGGTTTGGGTGTCTTATGAAGTTGCAGTTCATGACTCTTCTAAGCGAAGACAAATATTCGTCTCACTGCCGAAATTTTCCCGACAGTTTACTAGATAAACTTAACGACAGTCCGTATTCTGAACTTTTCGATTTTGTAAAGTTAAAAAATGAGTTGATCGAATTCTATTCATCAACAGAATTTGAAAACAAGCCTATGCATGAATTATTACCATATATGAACACCAAAAATATTCACAAAATTATGGGCGAAACCTACAAATTGGCCTCCTTAATAATGTCAATACCTGTTGCAACTGCAACAGTGAAACGTTCTTCTTCGGCGTTAAGAAGAATAGCGTGACAGTTACCACCCAATTCTGGCCAACAACTGCCGTGTTGTCAAGTGCCAGACGGAGTGAATACACTTGATGGGAATCGTATTAACACAAAACTGACTAAGCTTGCTTGCAAACAAACCTAACCAGTTGATAATTTAATGAAATTCTCTGTGTATTAAATGAACAGCATTTCCTTACTCCAGTAAGCACCAGCTACTCACACCATTGTCACCTCCGAATTCATCATCGACTATATTCCATGGTGATGGCTGTGCAATCTACTCTAGTACAGTTTAATTATTACTTATGTTTGAATAACTGAAAATGGCTAATATGATAATAATAATAATAATAATAATAATAATAATAATAATAAGATAGCAATTAAGGTTCATTGATGTTTAACTCAGTGAGTTACCACCGCTAAGCAGCATGCCCTTGACCCAAATCCAGTATACGCCCCTGAGGGTGGGCTACTTTAGACGATGGTTGCTGGAGTTTTTTTATCGCATTCAAGTACTAATCGTCCCGTATCATATACTGAAGCGTATAAAGTAGCCACCAGTCGATTCAACATGTCGAAGGGAGTAATAAATACTGGCGTTGCGTTTCTCGCAACAGTCTTAAAAAAGAACAATTACTCTACAAAAAGGAAAAATAGGAAAAAAGTAAAAGAAAATGGATAAATTGGATTGAGAGGAGGAGAAATATAGTGCTTCTGCAAATCTATTGAGAGAATTATAGTGTGAAGGTCCTTCTGCCTACAGAAATATAATGAGGATGACATAAGAAAATGTTGATACATTACTATAAATGGTAGATGATAAAATAAGGATCAAATATCGCATGAGGATGGCGATCCTGCCAAGAATAAAATTTAAATAATCCTTATTTTTAATATCCCATAATACTGTCAAACTTTGATAAATATTCAGAAATTTGATTATAATTCAACTTCATATTTTGTTTCGTGGGACACAGAACTTTTAATATCTTTATTTACGCAATAATCACGAATATTCTCGTCATTTTGACGAACGGTTCCGGTCAGTGATGATCATTTTCAAGTCTACAGCAAATCAGAAACAGAACGACACATTTAGTATTAGACTACCTTATAAAATATAAATAACGCATTACAGTCATCAATACATAAAACATGTTTAAAAATATTATACAGCATAACTGTTGATACATTCCTTAATTTAATTTAGCCATAATAGCATCATCACAGTGTAAGTGTATCTTCATTAAGGAATGTAACAACAGGTATGATGTATATTATTTTCAAACACGTTTTATATATTAATGACTGTAATGCCTTATTTATGTTTTAT
This sequence comes from Locusta migratoria, assembly GCA_026315105.1. Taxonomy (NCBI): domain Eukaryota; kingdom Metazoa; phylum Arthropoda; class Insecta; order Orthoptera; family Acrididae; genus Locusta; species Locusta migratoria. Next base: position 141,218,820 of record CM048749.1, on the reverse strand, counting down.
AAGATAGTCTCTTATTAAACGTGTCCTGCTTCTGATTTGAAATGGTCATCACTGACCGAAACCGGTAGTCAAAGTGACGAGAAATTTTGTGATGATCGACGTAAATGAAGATATTAAAAGTAATTACAAAATGGATCACTGATATAAATTTGCGACCATGTCGCACCTTTGATAACAGAACTGTTTGCTATCAGCTAACCTCCAAAACAATATGTCATATGCTACGTTGTGTTTCAATTGTTTTTACGAAGACACTAGCGTCTGAAGTCGTTGCGTATTATTGCGTGAGCGTATTCATTCGCTATTCGACCATACTCCGAGTGACAACAGACGCCAGAGACTTGAGACCAAATACGCTCCATGTAATATACCCTTTACAGACGATCTGTCGATGATTGATACATAGAAAAACTCAACAGTGACATAAAGGAAAGGTATAATAATCTTGGAGCTCTGTTTATTAACCCAAATAAATTCTTAAATAGCAATTGCTTGGGTAAAGACGGCCTCCATCTAAATAGGTTTGGATCTAAAAAAAAAAAAAAAAAAAATGTTCAAATGTTTGTAGAACTTACGGGACTTAACTACGGCGTCATCAGTCCCTAAGCTTACAAACTACTTATGAACTACCTACGACTAAGGACGGCACAAATATCCATGCCCGAGGGTGGATTCGAACCCCCGACCGTAGTGGCCGTGCAGACCGTGACTGGAGCGCCTCAGTCTCCTCGGCCACCGCGGCCGGCTGGATCTAAAATCCTAAGTAAAATGTTCGCAGATACCTGTAGTATTGTAAAGAAGGGGGTGCTATGCAGTGTCTGGCTAGAAAAACGGCAGTACAGACCCAAAATAGATGAAAAGCACTTATGATAATGTAAGTAAAAATTTGCAGAATTAGTTAGAGTTGGACCACTAAAGCAATGTAAAAACTCTAGATATGTGTCTCAGAGCATTGGCTTACAGAAAACCAAGGAGATTTTTTCACACCTAATAAATTTATCATGGCAGATATAATGTGTAGAACTGAGATAAAAAAATGGTGGTGGGTTGCAATTTTTACCAGACAGTGTTTTAAATTTGCAAAAATAGATGTAAGCTCATACTCTTTGGAACTACATTGTGAATTTAGTTGTATAAGGCTGACTGTCCAAAATATGATAATTGTTAGTTTGTATAGATCTCCAGATGGTGATATTAATTTATTTTTTGAGAAATTTAAACAACTGATGAGCAAATCTTAAAGCTCAAATCTAATGTTGCAGTGTATGGTGATTTCAACATTGACACATTAAGTACCAATGAAATCAATACAAAAACATTTTTAAAACTACTACAGGGTTTCCAGCGTCCTGGAAAACCGGCAAAACTCAGGGAATTTTTTTGTTCTGGAAATTGTATTTTTCCCAAAAAGCCTGGAAAAGTTGCGGTACTCGATATGCTTTTCTGCAGAAACATATATTTCCTTCTGCTTGGCTCGATCCATTTTCTCAAAAATAGGTTCGTTTGAGATGCAAGAAATTTACCAGGCGCCAGTTTCTTACTACCTTTAACACGTTGACTGCCGCGATGACGTCAGAGGCACGCCTAGAGCTATGAAACCATCAATTATATTTAATGAAATTATGTCAATTTGTTAAACAAAGCTCTTAATAAATAAATCCAGACACTAATTTCCCCATGATTCTCCTGTTTTACTTTAAATTTTTTGATTAAAGCTATCTATTGTCACTGATGATAAAGTAAAATGTTGTTCTTGCTCAAACGTAACCAATGCTGTATATTGTCTCCTTCCAAGAAAGATTAAGAATTATAACTCGTTGAGGTTCTAGGAAGAGGCTGCAAGGTGCCCGGTGTGCAAATCTGGTGATAGAGATATTAGGTACATTGACGAAGTTGTTCACATGCTAGGGGCTTTCAACATGAAAGCTATTCGTATTTAAAAAGAAACAGTGGTCAGTAGCATACCTCAATGTTTTTCAGAGGTACATTTTTGCTTTCAAAATGTGGTTTTCATGCAGGGCAAGCTTTTTATAGTAGGTCACTCAGTAGTACTGTAATTTTCAGCAAAACATTTAGCACTTTTGTTTCTTCACAAGTAGGTATTAAAAGAACACAAATACGTATTTTTGTATACCAAGACTTCACGGCAATAGCTGTTGTGAATCTGTATGCAGTTAATTTCGTCGATTTAAATATAATGCATGCAGTTTGCTACATATGCTGACTTCCCTCTAAAATAGGGGATGTTAATGTGCACACGTCACTTATAGTGACGAGTGTAGTATGTGACCCACAGTTGTTGGATTTTGTGATCCGATCCCTGTAAACGACAGATATCTGTAAAAAATCCTGTCACAAACGGTTGCAACTCGTTCCATGCCTCAACCGGAACGCCTCACTGGCAGTCATTTAGTTTGAAACGGTGGCGACCGAAACTCGAACGCCTAAGGCGTATTCACACGGGGATACTCAAGTCTCTGAGCGGCTGAAATACTATGAGACGCTGCACGTATAGTTAAATGCGGCCGTATGCATAGGGATACTTGAGTAGCAGCGCAGAGTTGCCAGGTTTTTCTATTGCTCTGTCGCCAAATTTTAAACAAAAAGTAGCCAAAATATCGCCATCTTCACAACAATAAAATGCCAAAATATAACCATCTTTACATCAGTAAAAATAGGCAAATATAGCAACTTTTAATCTGTTAACATTATTATGCTGTGGTAATTATGGCATGTTACTCGACAATAATAATCCTGAAATTCAGGGAGTAAGCTGGTTACTGAGTAAAAGGTAACACAAACTGTGGCACTCTCACATTCACAGACATCAGACAGAACTTTCCAAGGAAACTCATACTTCACAGAAACATTTATCTGAATCCATTCAAGAACTGAACCCAGACACACCACCAGCTGACAATGCAGGCAGTCAAAATATTGATACATTGTAAATATAATAGACTGACTCCGGAAATTCAGTTATATTTAACTATCACAGTTATTAATTTCATAACTTATAAAAATTACAACACAAAACTGTTCAAGAATCATTCTATCAAATTTACACAAGGGATGTTCTCATGCATATGTTCGATTACCAATCACTTTCATCTTCTTAAAAACAAATATTTACAGATAAATAGAGTTATTGAATCTTTCAAACATTTCTTGAACACACACAAAATTATTACAACATTTTGAGGTGAGATAATTTATAATAATGCACTAAGGATTTCATACTTTGAGGTGAGATGGACTTTAATTCGTAATAATGCGTCATTACACATTAAAAAAATCAGCCATGAGAACGACTGGGAAATCACCGCGTCTTCTCCATCGACATTTATACTCTGTAAATCATTGTTAACTACTGTGAAGTGCGTAGCATAGTAACAGTTGTTACGAATTTCTGTTGTGTTGTCGTATGGAACGCGAAAAAGATACTGTTTAAATGACTCCTTGCATGCTGTAATTTATGTAATCTTATCCTCATGTTCTCAGCGGGAGCCATACATACGGTGTTGTAGTATACTTAAAGATATCATTTAAAGCCTGTTCTTGAACCATCGTAAGTAGGGTACATGAGGTAGTTTACGTCTATCTTCAAGAGTCCGTATGTTAAGTTTCTTTACATCTCTGTGACACTCTCCCACACATCCATGATACTAGAAAACATTTGTGCTAACTTGCGTAGGTTGATTACATTTCGGACAGCATTCTACCGAAGTTTAGCCGGTATCATTGAGGCAATGTCTAAAGAGTGATTGATTTACATTCGTTGTATTTGAAGTAAAATAAAATAGCCATTAAGTCGTCAACAAATTCCTTTAATAGCCAGATTTAATCGCCAGTCGCCAGACTGCTAAAATGGCTACTATTATAAGAAAAAGATAGCCAAGAATGCGAAAAATCGCCACACCTGGCAACCCTGTAGCAGCGTCGCAGAGTCGCAGCTACTCGGATACTACGCGACCCGACATGCTGGCTGCATAGTCAGGGGCGGATACAGGACGGCCTCTCAAACAAAAGGTCTCACAGTTTTGAAGACTCAGTGCATTTATAGCGCGTTAACTTCGTATCGATGCGCCTATGCACATAGTCTCCCAAGTATCTTGGTTGCAATCGCTACATTTCGTTGTGCAACGTACGAAAAGGTGTTTAACCCTCAGCTTCCCACGTCATTTTTCTGTCACATTCTGTCCCAAGTACGGTCTGACAGACCGCAATTTTTAAACAATCATAAATTGTTGTTATTGTTATCTACGTGAACCAATACAGTACATTACGCAAAAGGCTGCTTATGTCTACATAATTTCTGTAAATGGAATACATTCTAAAATTAATTTTAAGAAATATATAAATTCAAACGTAAAACTCCAGAAAATGGATTTAACTTTATTTTAATAACAGTGTAAAAACTGAAATACTCTATCCTTCAAATTTTACTTTGTGTCATATTTTTATTGTTTACTATGCCTGTAATGGTAAAATCCCAAGTAACTCTCCAAAAAAATTCACAAAAACAAAAATTTCACTTCTGCTTTGTCGCTAACTTTTTTATTTTTCAAATGATTTTTTTTTTTTTTTTTTTTTTTTTTTTTTTTTTTTTTTTTTTTTTTTTTTTTTTTTTTTTTTGGTCACAGATGGAGCATGTTCTACGTTTCACAGGTGTCAATACAATTGATTATTCACTTCCACACTCTTCTGAGTCTGAATTATGTTCACTTTGAATCTCATAGTCACTGTCTGATACCACATCACTTCCCAAAGAGTCATCAAACAATTTCAAAACAGTTTGCTCAAAATGAGGGTCTGTAGCACAGCACAGCAGAGGAAGAGCTCGGTGCTGAATCCATAACGCAAAGGCCCAGGTGCGGTCTCAGAGAACGCTAGCACAAAAGAAGATGTAATAATACACCTGCGACTCACGTTAACGTGACTGACAATGTAAAACAGTGCAGGTGTCGGAAGCAACGATTACACAACGCTTTATTATCCTCTCCCACCCCTGTCCATTAACAATTGACCAACAATAAGTGCTTGCGGTCTGTGAGACCACACCTGGGACGTTAAGGGTTAATTTGAAATTCGAGGTAGAAAATATTAGCTTCCCAATGCATTATAGATTTAAAACATTCAATAGCTCAGAACACGATGAATGTTTTTTATGAGATGTGTAGCACTTTCTGCACCACTGCTAGGCTGGCTTCACACTGCCGACCTGGCCGAGTCGAGCTGAAATGCGCGGAGCGGCTGACGTGCCGGGCGCCGTGGCTCAGCGCGCCCGGTCAGAGGGCTCAACACCTTCTGTAATAAAAAAGCTAAGCCAACATCCACCCCCATGAACCACAGACATTGCCGAGGTGGGGTGGCTTGCGTGCCTCAACGATGCAGATAGCCGTACCGTAGGTGCAACCACAACGGAGGGGTATCTGTGGAGAGGCCAGACAAACGTGTGGTTCCTGAAGAGGGGCAGCAGCCTTTTCAGTAGTTACAGGGGCAACAGTCTGGATGATTGACTGAGCTGGCCTTGTAACATCAGCCAATGTGGCTTTGCCACACAGCTACTGCGAACGGCTGAAAGCAAGGGGAAACTACAGCCGTTACTTTTCCCGAGGACATGCAGCTCTACTGTATGAACATATGATTATGGCATCCTCTCGGGTAAAATATTCCGGAGGTAAAATAGTCCCCCATTCGGATCTCCGGGCGGGGACTACTCAGGAGGATGTTATCATCAGGAAAGACAACACTGGCATTCTACGGATCGGAGCGTGGAATGTTAGATCCCTTAATCGGGTAGGAAAATTAGAAAATTTAAAAAGAGAAATGGATAGGTTGAAGTTGGATATAGTGGGGATTAGTGAAGTTCGGTGGCAGGATGAACAGGATTTCTGGTCAGGTGAGTACAGGATTATAAATACAAAATCAGTTGGGGGTATCACAGGAGTAGGACTGATAATGAATAAGAAAATAGGAATGCGGGTAAACTACTATGAGCAGCACAGTGATCGCATTATCATTGTCAAGATAGATACGAAGCCAACACCGACAACAGTAGTACAGGTTTATATGCCAACTAGCTCTGCCGATGATGAGGATATAGAAGAAATATATGAGGAGCTAAAGGAAATTATTCAGACAGTTAAGGGAGAGGAAAACTTAATTGTGATGGGAGACTGGAATTCGGTAGTAGGAAAAGGAAGAGAAGGAAAAATAGTAGGTGAATATGGACTGGGCAGAAGGAATGAAAGAGGAAGTCGCCTGGTAGAATTTTGCACGGAACATAATTTAATCATAACAAACACGTGGTTTAAGAATCACAAAAGAAGGTTGTATACTTGGAAGAGACCAGGAGACACTGGAAGGTATCAGATAGATTTTATAATGGTAAAATATAGATTCCGGAATCAGGTTATAAACTGCAAGACATACCCAGGGGCAGATATAGACTCTGACCATAACTTGTTAGTCATGAACTGTAGGCTGAAACTGAAAAAACTGCAGAAAGGTAGGAAAATAAGGAGATGGGACCTAGATAAATTGAAGGAACGTGAAGTTCTGGTGAATTTCAGAGGGAGATTTAGGCAACAATTGACAGAAACAGGGGGAAATAAAACAGTAGAAGAGGAATGGGTAGCATTGAGAGATGAAATAGTGAAGGCAGCAGAGGACAAAATAGGTAGAAAGGCAAGACCTGCAAAAAATCCTTGGATAACACAGGAGATACTAAATTTAATTGATGAAAGGAGAAAATATAAAAATGCAGTAAATGAAACAGGCAAAATGGAGTACAGACGACTAAGAAATGAGATTGATAGGAAGTGCAAAATGGCTAAGCAGGAGTGGCTAGAAGTCAAATGCAAATCTGTAGAAGAATGTATAATAAGGGGAAAAGTAGATACCGCCTACAGGAAAATCAGAGAGACATTTGGGGACAAGAAAAGCAATTCTACAAATATCAAGAACTCAGATGGGAAACCAGTTCTCAGCAAAGAAGGAAAGGCTGAAAGGTGGAAAGAGTACATAGAGCAGCTCTACAAAGGAAATGAACTTAGAGACGATGTTGTAGGAAGAGAAGAGGAAGTAGATCAAGATGAAATAGGAGATACTATACTCAGAGATGAATTTGACAGAGCCTTGAAAGACCTAGGCCGGAACAAGGCCCCAGGAGTAGATGATATACCCTCAGAGCTACTAAAGTCTCTGGGAGAGCCAGCCATGACAAGACTATTTGAACTGGTGTGTAGGATATATGAGACAGGCGAAATGCCCTCAGACTTTAAGAAAAATGTAATAATCCCTATTCCAAAGAAATCAGGCGCAGACAGGTGTGAAAATTACAGAACCATCAGTTTGATAAGTCATGGTTGCAAAATATTAACACGAATTATCTACAGGAGAATGGAAAAGCTGGTAGAAGCTGACCTAGGGGAAGATCAGTTTGGATTCAGGAGGAACGTAGGAACCCGGGAGGCAATACTTACCTTACGTCTTATCTTAGAAGATAGATTAAGGAAAGGCAAATCTACATTTTTAGCCTTTGTAGATTTGGAGAAAGCGTTTGACAATGTTGACTGGAATACACTCTTTAAAATTCTGAAGTCAGCAGGGGTAAAATACAGGGAAAGGAGAGTTATCTACAACTTGTACAAAAGCCAGACCGCAGTTATTAGACTCGAAGGGCATGAAAGGGAAGCATCAGTTGGGAAAGGAGTAAGACACGGTTGTAGCCTTTCTCCAATGTTATTCAATTTGTACATTGAGCAGGCGATGAAGGAAAGCAAGGAAAATTTTGGAATAGGGATTAAAGTTCAGGGGGAAGAAATAAAAACATTGCGTTTTGCTGATGACATTGTAATTCTGTCAGAGACAGCGAACGACCTGGAAGAGCAGTTGAATGAAATGGACAGTGTGTTGAAGAGAGCGTACAAAATGAACATTAACAAGAGCAAAACAAAAATAATGGAATGCGGTCTTAGAAAATCAGGCGATGCTGAAGGAATTAGATTAGGTAACGAAACAATGAAGGAGGTAGATGAGTTTTGTTACTTGGGTAGTAAAATAACATGCGATGGTCGCAGTACAGAGGATATAAAATGCAGAATGGCAATGGGAAGAAAAGCATTTTTGAAAAAGAGAAATTTGCTAACATCGAATATTAATTTAAGTGTAAGGAAGTCTTTTCTGAAGGCATTTGTGTGGAGTGTTGCCTTGTATGGGAGTGAAACATGGACGATAAGCAGTGCGGACAGGAAGAGAATAGAGGCTTTTGAAATGTGGTGCTACAGAAGAATGCTGAAGATTAGGTGGGTAGATCACATAACTAATGAAGAGGTACTGAACAGAATTGGCGAGAAAAGGAATTTTTGGCATACCCTAACTAAAAGAAGGGATCGCTTGGTAGGACACATTCTTAGACATCGAGGAATCGTAAATTAGCATTGGAGGGAAGCGTGTGGGGTAAAAATCGCAGAGGGAGGCCAAGAGACGCGTATAGTAAGCAGATTCAAGTGGATGTGGGTTGCCGTTCTTATGAGGAGATGAAAAGGCTTGCTCAGGATAGAGTAGGGTGGAGAGCTGCATCAAACCAGTCTCCGGACTGAAGACCATAACAACAAGCCAACAACACATCGAACAAGAATGAACAAACACGAACAGCGTCCGCAAAGGACAGAACTACCCATAGAATACAAAAAAATAATAAAAAAACCGCCTAGTCCGCGCACGCCGCCAGCCTGGGTGTTCATACTGCGAAACGAGCCGAGCCGAAAAAAAAAGGGGAAAATACACTTTTCAGGTTTTCACGTTGTACAACATTTTGACGATATATAAAACCACCCCACAGCGTTTCCCCTTACAATCTTTGGTTTGCATGTGAAAAAATGTCTAATTTTTAGTTTCTTAATGCGACTCACTTTATTTTTATGACAGTTTGCGGTTTAAAAAAAATATGATTTTGGACACGTGGTAATAAAACATCTCAGGATTCTAATAAATCATTCACCTTTTCATAACTCATAACAGTCGTTTTCAAATGACGCTGTTTGTCAAGTGTGTGTGCCTGATATACGAATCGTGTATTAAAAAAATTAGGTAGCGTGCAGTTTACTGTTCTGTGCATTTAAGACCATACATTACAGCGAGTGAAATGGAGCTAAAAGGACAGAAAAGTTATTGAAATGGTGGACGCACTGATATCTACTACTTTTCACAAGTAACTGCGAGTTATGTGAGCGGCGTCATTCCGCGATTGCAAGCGTTTGATCTCGGCGGTTTTTGGGCGTAGCGTGAAGCACTGCAGTGCCAAAAACTTTGAATTGGTGGCCACTTGTGTAGTTCCCTTATGATGTGTTAATGATCCATAACCAGAAAACAAGTATAAACTATTTTTTCTTGGGTGGTGACCGATTACAATTGACAAAGATCTGCTATCGTTTTACATGAGGTCATACGTTATAAGAGGCAAACAACTGATTTCTTGTCCATACTATTACAATTAATGGTATATAAATATATCATGTTTAGAGCTAGAAGACGGGAATAAATTAATGTTAACTGCGATGTTGGTGTTGATGGACTGAAATAAAATTTCCTGACATTGTACTTATTGGTTATCTAGTTGGAAGTGATAAAAGGAAGAAGCCCAAAATTATATTGAAATTTATAGCTATATTTACGCCTAAGTCATATATAGTCATTTTTTAATTTTCGATTTTGTAGCTCTCGGAAAATGATTTAGTTTAGCCTCAGACACTATAGTAAAAGATGAGAAGCATGTGCCACTTGTCCCCATCAAAAAGGTTCCTTCACCCACTATCAGCTGAAGATCGAAGGAAACGCTATGATGACCAAAACTTATTCAATACCGTCTACTTAGAGCCAGCTAACAGTTCATTGATTTTGTTATTTTATTCCTATTGTTCTCTCACTGTAGTGACTCATCGCATTTTAAGCATAAGTGGTAAGTTAGTGGACTCGTCCCACGAATTTTGACTGACATACATTTAGGAGAGTTTTTCCTTATGAGAACAGCTACAAAAACATATCGAATTTTGTATTCATTTTAAGGAATTAATAGTAACACAAGAAAAATAAACAGAGCATATATTCACAAGTGTTATTTAAATAAAAAAATAAAATAAAAGAGAGGCTATTATGCAGAGAGATTTGTATTGAAAACAGGCTGGAGACGTGAGATACTTGTGCCGCAGAAGCAACACCGTAGCTCAATCGGCTCGCGCCGAAAATATTAAACTTTCTAAATGTCATCGACTCGGCGTGAGCCGGCTGAAGCGGAGTCATCTCTGCAAATGTTCAAATGTTTGTAAAGTCTATGGGACTTAACTACGGGGCTATCAGTCCCTAAACTTACAAACTACTTATGAACTAACTAAGACTAAGGACGGCACAAATATCCATGCCCGAGGGGGGATTCGAACCCCCGACCGTAGTGGCCGTGCAGACCGTGACTGGAGCGCCTCAGTCTTCTCGGCCACCGCGGCCGGCATCATCTCTGCCCAACCGACAATGTGAACAGTGCAATTGAAAACAATGTGTTTAATGGCTCAGCTCGGCCCGGCCGGCAGTACGAACACGGCCTAATTCTTTCTTTCTCTATTCCTGTCACTAAGTTTTAATGTTTCGCGGTATGAACAATTGATGGTAAACTCCAAGTGAGTTCGAATCACTCTGGATTTTACCTTCATCGTCTTTTCGCAATATATAAGTAGGAGAAGGCTATATATTGATTGATTCACAGAAGAAAACTGAAATTAACATGAAAGTTGTCACACGTCTACTGTAATCTCAACAAAATGTCTGAAATCGATTTAAAAATTTTACGTGCACTACACGAAAAACCAGAAAATACTTCTTTGAATATTAAAAATAATAAAACCTGTTTTTAAAACCGAGCAAAATGTATCTGGCGGACTAAGGTGGGAGGGGGGGGCGGAGGGGGCAGACCGCCCTGGGACTCCCATCTAGGGGCCCTCCAAATTCCTGGAAAGCTAGGTGTTTTTTCTTTTCTTTTTATTATTATTATTTTCTGATTGGAATCTCGTTCTGCTGGGGCCTCAAAATCTCGAAAGTTATTTTTTCAGACTGTCCCTTGCCTCTCATCCTGGAGGGAATCCAATTCTTTTCTATAGTAACTTAATACATGTATTTCCAAGTGGACGGGAGTGTATATAGCCTAGACCTAAAATTTAGTGCTTGTGAATTTTAAATAGCTATGACAATACTTGTACAACTCTAAACGAAAAACTAGATAATAGTAGGACGTAGAGGTTGCTTAGAGCAATCATACAACAGTTCAAAGCATATGTAGTGCAACAAAATCATAAGTGACTTTGTGAACTATTCGTATCTCAGTTATATAATGCATGTGCCTCACGTTTTTCGTTTAAATATCGATATTACAAATATTGAGCTAGCTATTAAAAACTGACAGGCACAAATTTCAGGTGAGTTTGCTTATACTGGTGGTAATAAAACTATTATAATGTCGTCGTCACTGCTAGAGTTACTAGATATTGTACTATAGGCAGCAGAGTAAACAGAAAGTGCACTTACGTCATGCTCAGGCAGTGAAACTGATTTAATTTTCTTTCACACCGAAAGCGACTTGGCAGTATTGGGGCTTGAGTCGTGCCTGTGTCAACGTGATAGGCTACTGGAGTCATGCAGTTTCCTAGTCTCCTAGTCGTCAGGTAGCTGGAGATGCAATTTGCATATCCCCGTGTGAATAGGGCCTAAGTGTCGTTGCAACAGCAATTCGAACGAAGCTAATAACTCTTTGTGAAGTGCGACAGCCCACCATTCCTGGAATTCCCTACCCCCTTCCCTCCCTCAGTCCAATGCTATGGGCAGACAGCTGGGACTCTCCCAAGATTACTCGTTATTTGCAACAAGAGAAAAAACAAACACAACCTTACAGCTATATACAATAACGGTTCTCCAAGGAGACTTACAATTTGAAATCATCTGTTGAATTACAGTAATTATCTGTCCAGAAATACACCAGTTTATTTTGTAAGATAATTGAAGTAGTCATATTAAAATCAAATGGTGGTCTGTTCACCTCAGTTACCCCTCTTACTGATTTTTGTTGTGTAAATGGTCTGTCTATATAGATTGCGGGTGTTCCACACCCACTTTCAATACTATAGGCCTACCATACCGAATATGCTGAGGTATCAATGTGAAATATATTTGCCTTAAGGTTTTATAGTCTGAGGAGAATGAGACATGTTTAACTAAATACATGTTTATGCTGATCTCCCGTGCCATATCCTCACACATCCCAAATCCTCCTCCTCACTGCAGTAACCATCCACAAAAGAGCACTCCCCTTTTCACTCAGTACTACTCGAACAACTAAATTGCACCCTTCGCCAAGGTTTTGATTTTCAATCCTCGTACCCAGAAATGAGAGATATCCTGCCGAAGATCCTTCCCACTCCTCCTAAAGTTGTGTTCCGTTGCCCTCCCAACCTCCACAACATCCTACTTCATCCTTATACCACCTCGAAACCCAGCCCACTGCCACAGGGATCATATCCTTGTAAAAGACCCCACTGGAAGACCTGTCCAATCCACCCACCCAGCACTTCCTATTCCAGTCCTGTCACACGCAGGATGCAGCAATGTGAAGAAAGAATCATGAGGGTAATTGTTTAGGTCTCAGCACACCTTCCTTACGAAGACAACTCTCCTCCTTCTTTGGAAGTGAGGGGACTGGTGGAAACCTGCCATCAGCAAGGTGAGCAACTGTTGGTGGGATGTGACGCCAATGACCACAATCTAGTGTGGAGCAGCAGGGACACCAACAGTAGAGAAGAGCACCTTCTTGAATTTCTCCTATCTAACAATTTGGAGATCCTGAATAGGGGTGATGAACCTACATTCAGGAATAGTAGAAGGGAAGAAGTAATGGACATAACCATTGGTTCCATGATGATTGGCAGTTATGTCAAACAGTGGCATGTAGTCTTGGAGCCATCCTCATCAGATCAAATGTACATTAAATTCAAGGTCGAAATGGCTTATACGAATCCCAGGAAAACAGACTGGGAGACCTATAGGAGAGACCTTGATTTCAGCCTATCAGAAATTAAAACCTCGATAAGGAATCGGCAGAGTTTGAGGAAGTAGCAGAGGCTGTAACCTTTGCTATAGTGACCTCATACCAGGACAAATGCTCAATCACCAAGAAGTGCACATATAGGAGTGTGCCTTGGTGGAATAATAACTTGGAAATGCAAAGGAAACAGGTACGAAGACTGTTTAACCTTGCGAGGCACAAAGGACAATGGGCAAAATGTCGTGAGGCCCTTGTCAATTACAACCTTGCCATCTGACGAGCAAAGGAGGCATCCTGGAAGGTATTCTGCGAGGAAGTGGAGTGCATGGCTGCTCAAGTCAGACTTAATAAAATCCTCACTAGCGTACCAAATAATCCAGGAGGAACACTGAGGAAGGAGGATGGGTAGTATACAAAGAGAGCACATGAGACGCTGGAACTGCTCCTCATGACTCACTTTCCTCAATATACTCTGGTGGATAACACAGACCAGAATGGGATCCCTGAGAGGCAACGGTTCTCAGGTATTCGCAAAGAGGACTGGGATTTGGCCAAGGAGCGTGTTGATTTTAGTAAGGTCCGAGAGGCGGTGGGAACATTTCAACCGTTCAATCACCTGGCCCTGATGGAATCTTTCCAGTTCTCCTGCAACAAGCGGGAGAAAATCTTATAAGATTTCTATGCAGGTTATTCAGGGTTATCCTAGCAGCAGGAATCATTCCCAATGCCTGAAAGACAGTGAAGGTTGTTTGAGTGTTTATCATACCAAGACCAAGGATATGAGACCAATCAGCCATACGTGTTGGAGAGAGGAGGTTAAGTAGGGCTCCTGTACATTCAAACCAACATACGTATCAGCCAGGTAAATCATGTGAGATAGCTCTCCACCAACTCGTTGGGAAGGTGAAGAAAGCACTACACTTTCAGGAAATAGCCCTCTGTATCTTCCTGGACATCGAGAGGGCTTTTAGCAACACGACCTTCGATTCCATGGTTAGGGCAGCAGAGGTGCATGACCTAGGGACCACTATATATAGGTGGACTAGTGCCATGCTCAGTGGAAGAAAGGTTGAGGCTACCATGATGAATGGAAAATGGTAATCAACACCACTAGGGGTTGCCCACAAGGAGGAGTTCTTTCCCCTTTATTGTGGAATCTAGTGGTGAATGAACTCATTGGAGAATTAACATTTTTCAGTTCCAATTCTGAAATACTTCAAAAAATTCGCTTTTATGTGCGATACGTTGATGACCTTTACTTTTCAGTGCATTCAATGAGTTTCATGAGAAAATTTGCTTTACTAAGGAACTTCAAAACGAAAATGGTGAACTTAATTTTTTGGATCTAACTATTTCGATCGCTGATCAGTCATTTTGTTTCAATATATTTCGTAAGAAAACTCTCTCAGATAACATCATACCAGCTGATTCAACCCATCCCAAAGCTCAAAAATTAGCATTTTTTCACTCGGCCATACATCGTATGACAACCACTCCTTTGTCACCTGCTAATCAACAAAATGAGCTAAGTGTGATTAAATCTATCGCTGTAAACAACGGGTACGATCATCACATGATAGAGCACATTCTCAGGAAGAAAGCATCCCAGAAATGTTCTACTTTAGGAAATGTTCCATTTTCTTGCAATAATAAAGACATTAAATTGATTTCTATTCCATTCTTAGGCATTTCGTATAGGATCAGACGTCTTCTAATAATGAATTTCAACTGCAATGTCTCACTTTCTACAAATAACACTTTGAAGAAACACCTCCTACATATTGCCCAAAACACTGAAGTTATCTAATTGCGGCGTTTATAAACTAATCTACATCTACATCTACAACCATACTCCGCAAGCCACCCGACGGTGTGTGGCGGAGGGTGTCTTGAGTACCACTATCGATTTTCCCTCCTATTCCAGTCACGTATTGTTCGCGGAAAGAAGGATTGTCGGTATGCCTCTGTTTGAGCTCTAATCTCTCTGATTTTATCCTAACGATCTCTTCGCGATATATACGTAGGAGGGAGCAATATACTGCTAGACTCCTCAGTAAAGGAAAGTTCTCGAAACTTCGACAAAAGCCCGTACCGAGCGATAGAGCGTCTCTCCTGCAGAGTCTTCCACTGGTGTTTACCGATCATCTCCGTAGCACTTTCACGATTACCAAATGATCCTGTGACGAAGCGCGCTCCGAAGCTCCATTTGATCTTCTCCACTTCCTCTATCAATCCCACCTGGTACGGATCCCACACCGGTGAGCAGTACTCAAGCTGTGGGCGAACAAGTGTACTATAACCTACTTCCTTTGTTTTCGGACTGCGTTTCCTTAGTATTCTTCCAATGAATCTAAGCCTGGCGATTGATTTTATATGGTCGTTCCATTTTAAACCCCTCCTAATGACTACTCCCAGATACTTTATGGAATTAACTGCTTCCAATTGCTGCCCTGCTATAGTATAGCTAAATGATAAAGGATCTTTCTTTCTGTGTATTCGAAGCACGTTACACTTGTCTACATTGAGATTTAATTGCCATTCCCTGCACCATGCGTCAATTCGATGCAGATCCTCCTGCATCTCAATACAATTTTCCATTGTTACAACCTCTCTATATACTACCGCATCATCCGCAAAAAGCCTCAGTGAACTTAAGATGTTATCCGCAAGGTCATTTATATATATCGTGAACAGCAACGGACCCATGACACTCCCTTGTGGCACACCTGACATAACTCCTACTTCGGAAGACTTCTCTCCATTGAGAATGACCTGCTGCTTTCTGTTATCTAGGAATTCCTCAATCCAATCACACAATTGGTCTGATAGACCATATGTTCTTACTTTGTTCACTAAACGTTTGTGGGGAACTGTATCAAACGCCTTGCGGAAGTCGAGAAACACAGCATCTACCTGAGAACCCGTGTCTATGGCCCTCTGAGTCTCGTGGACAAATAGTGCGAGCTGGGTTTCACACGAACGCCTTTTTCGAAACCCATGCTGATTCCTACAGAGCAGATTCCTAGTCTCGAGAAATGTCATTATATTCGAACATAATACATGTTCCAAAATTTTACAACTGATCGACGTTAGAGATATAGACCTATAGTTCTGCACATCTGTTCGAGGACCCTTCTTGACCTGCGCCATTTTCCAATCTTTCGGAACGCTATGCTCTTCTAGAGATCTACGATACATCACTGCGAGAAGAGGGAGGGGGGGGCAGTTCCTTCGCGTACTCTGTGTGAAAACGAACTGGTATCCCACCAGGTCCTGCGGCCTTTCCTCTTTTGAGCGGTTTTAATTGTTTTTCTATCCCTCTGTCAATTATTTCGATATCTGTCATTTTGTAATCTGTGCGGCAATCTAGGGAAGGAACTACAGTGCAATCTTCCTCTGTGAAACAGCTTTGGAAAAAGACATTTAGTAATTCCGCATTTAGAGTGTCATCCTCTGTTTCAATGCCATTTACGTCACAGAGTGTCTGGACACTTCGTTTTGATCCACCTACCGCTTTGACATAAGACCAAAATTTCTTAGGATTCTCAGCCAAGTCAGTACAAAGGACTCTACTGTCGAATTCGTTGAACGCCTCTCGCATAGCCCTCCTCACGTTACATTTCGCTTCGTGTAATTTTTTTTTGTCTACAAGGCTTTGGCTACGTTTATGTTTGAAGCGAAGTTCCCTTTGCTTCCGTAGCAGGCTTTCTAATTCGGTTGTTGCACCACGGTGGCTCCTTTCCATCTCTTACGACCTTGCTAGGTACACACTCATCTAATGCATATTGTACGATGGCTTTGAACTTATACCACTGTTCCTCAACACCACCTGTACTTAAGATAAAACTTCTGTGCTGAGCCGTCAAATACTCTGAAATCCCCTTTTTGTCACTTTTTCCGAACAGAAAAATCTTCCTACATTTTTTAATATTTCTATTTACGGCTGAAATTACCGATGCTGTAATTGCTTTATGATCGCTGATTCCCTGTTCTGCATTACCCGAATAGTTCGGGTCTGTTTGTCACCAGAATGTCTAATATGTTCTCACCACGAGTTGGTTTTCTGTTTAACTGCTCAAGGTAGTTTTCAGATAATGTACTCAGAACAATTTCATTGGATTCTTTGTCCCTGCCACCTGTAATAAACGTGTGAGTCTCCCAATCTATATCGGGTAAATTAAAATCTCCTCCCAAAACTATAACATGATCGGGAAATCTACTCGAAATATTTTCCAAATCATCCTTCAGGTGTTCTGCCACAACAGCTGCTGAGCCAGGAGGCCTATAGAAGCATCCGATTACCATGTTAGAGCCTGCTTTAACCGTGACCTTCACCCAAATTATTTCACCCTTCGGATCTCCGTCTATTTCCTTCGATACTAGTGCCCTTTTTTTCACTGTCCAGCCTATCTCTGAGGTAAACATTCCAGTCTGAGTTTAGAATCTCATTACTGTTCACATCTGGTTTCAGCCAACTTTCCGACCCTAATACTATGTGGGCATTGTGATCGTTTATTATTGAGAGCAATTCTTGGACCTTTCTATAGACGCTCTTGCAGTTAACTACTACTACATTGATCATTTCCTTCCCTGTTGTGTTCTCCCTACTGCTACCTTGTCGCGGCTCAGGAGGCGTCTTGTCAGGCCTAGGGAGGGAATTCTCTAACCTAAAAAACCCCGGTGTGCACTCCACACGTACTCCGCTACTATTGTAGCCGCTTCCTGCGTGTAGTGCACGCATGACCTATTCAGGGGAACTCTACATTTCTCCACCCGATAGCGGAGGTCGAGAAATTTGCACCCCAGATCTTCGCAGAATCGTCTGAGCCTCTGTTACGATTGTCCCTGTTATTATATTGGCCAAACAGGCAAGGCAGTGAAAGTAAGATATAAAGAACATCTATTAGGAAAAAATGGAGAAAATATACGTAACTCCACATTCGCTGAACACAGCTTTCAGTTGCTAGCCTTAAGCCGAAAAAGCTAGAAGACACTTTGGTTTTACGTAGAGAAGACAAGGGCCGAAAGCACGATCTTTGGGAGGAGTTGGAGATTTTTAAACGTTTAGAATCTAGAGATGGTAACATATTAAACGATCAGCTCCATCTCGCGTGCAGACGGTTTTTGAAGGGTTTAAAACAATATTATCAAAAAATTTTAACAGTCAACGGTAACCTCTGCCATGACATTTCATCAAAATTCTATTTTATTTCTTTTTAAGCTTCTGTGGGTTTCCTATTTTATGTTTTGTTATTAATATGTATTGACTACTGACGCTGTAGCCTCGTCACTACACTAGGCGCATCCGCCACGTGTCATGTTTACCTGGCGTCCACGCCTTGCTCAGACGGTCAGTTGGCGGTTAGTACACCGCGCAATCTGCTATGTGACACAGCGTGTGTTATCATTTTATTTGTTTGACGTGCCTTTGTCTGAAGGGCTACATTATGTGTACAAAGATTGACGTGTGTAACTTTTCCACAATAAGAATGTAATGTAAGTACTTGTGTCCTGTAGACTAAACTTTGTTGTAATTTTATAGGTATACAATCTATGGTTTTAATACTGTTGTACATAGCTTGATTTCTACTTTCTTATTCACTGTAGGTCCATGTATCTTCTGAAGAAGACTGATTTATATCAATTGAAACTCAGGGAAAGTTTATTAAACTTTAATTTGCAACTGGTTGTCTGTTATTTTATTGCTTTGAATTACCGTTGCTGTACGCAGCCATGTTAAAAAAAAATTATAGCAGATGAATGTTTTTCAGATCGTGATCCTCTTATCTTCACATATTATTATGCTCAGTCAGATAATGATTATAAAGCTGCAAATAAGAAGCCTAGCAATACATGGGTCAGACGCGCGAAAGAGTGTTTACTTGTTCGCAGACTGCTTTAGTAATGTAAACTGGGACTTTGTTTTTGAGTATGACATAGACTTAGACAAATCAACTGCTGAAACTATATTTGATATTTTTTTTTGATACATACACTGAATTATAGCACTATTGCTCACCTCTGATTAGAAACAGTAACCAAGCTAAACATAAAGTGTAAAAAACTTAATTGCAGAGGAAAACATGCTTTCACTTCACAAACTGTATAAAAATAATTGCAGACAGGACACAGAGTAGGGGGATATTTATTATAAGGCCTACCTAGAATGTAAAAAAAATACTATAATGCCATCCTTACATCTGCCAAACAAGCTGCCTATGAAAATTATATAGAAGGTGCACCAAACAAGTGAGCAGCGGCCTGGCTGCCTTACAGCAGAATCACGTGAACGGCGAGAGGCAGCCAGCTAGCACAAGCACAGAGTAACATATACAAAGAAGCAGCCCCCTCTAAACCACTGTTCTACGCTCCCCTTGTAGTTCCGTAAGATGCTAGCAGGTGTCAGGCGGTTCCCTGGCTTAGTACCGGTAGACGACACTAGAGGCGCTTCTGAGGGTAGCGTGGAGGGGAGGCTGAGGGGAGAGCTCGTGCCGCCTGCCGCGAGGCCACGGCCGTGTCCGGCGTGCCAGCGTTTGAGGGTAGGTGGTGGTGGGGGCAGCCGCTACCTGCCGCCTGCTCTGGCCAGTTAAAAAGGGCTGCTTCTGACCGCAGCGCCGCAGGGACATCTTACGGAACTCAAAATGTTCAAATGTTTGTACAGCTTATGGGACTCGACTACGGGGCCATCAGTCCCTAAACTTACAAACTACCTATGAACTACTTAATACTAAGGACGTCACAAATATCCATGCCCGAGGGGGGATTCGAGCCCCCGACCGTAGTGGCCGTGCAGACCGTGACTGAAGCGCCTCAGTCCCCTCGGCCACCACGGCCGGCTCTTACGGAACTGTTTCAAAACACCCCACTCCGCACCCCTGAGCGTAGGACCGGGCTCTTACGGAGGTTTCCCGTCTGTATATATTTGTCTGTGGCACAAGGCAGCGGCGTCAGATATCTGTCCACGCGCACAGTTCCTTTCATCGGCAAAAACCGTCGCAGCGGCGTGGCGTGCGCCGAAGGAGAGTAGTGCGAGCTGTAGGACTGAGTCGAGCGGACGTCTTCTACCTCCTCAGTTCCTACGCGTTGCCGCGGACCACGTGGGTCGAGCTGAACGCGATCTCCCCACACGTACACGCACGCGAGAGTTAGTGCTGTGTCATCCGATCGTCGCGTCACGCAGTATTTATCGCGCCGCACGCTGAAAACGCGCGTTATCAGCGGACACGTGTCCATCGCCCGCGCTCATTCGACCGGCCCACGACCTCGATCGCTGTGGAGTGTACACCCTCCGGGACCAGCGATCAAAGAACTCTCTATTTGTGCTGATACATTGAATGTTTAACACAATAAATACTTCCATGCAATCTATGTTATTTTACATCTTTTTCGTCACCACCGCCTACAAAGAACTGTAGATAGAACCGTCGATAATAAACAAACGCGCTTCACTGGTGACCCCGACGTGATATGTAGGCGACAACACAAGGTGGCGAACTATTCGTGTGTGACACGGAATTGTGATCAAGATGAGCACCTTGGAAGAGCTGAATAAGTTGATCGACAGCCAACAGAAGACCATAGACGAACTGATGGATTGAAACAAGAGGTTGGAAAGTGAGCTGCAAACCCTCTCCGCCCACCGAGAGTCAGTTACCAAAAATCTCCGCGTGCAAGATGTTACTGCCCCGCCACCTTCCGCTGTTCCGGCTATCACGGGACGATTATTGGTCAAGCTGCCGCCTTTTTGGCCCCGGGACCCTGTCATGTGGTTCAGCCAAGTGGACGCCGTCTTCGTCATTAACAACATTACGTGCGACCTCGCGAAATTCGGCCACATCGTGAGCCAGCTAGACCAGAATTAAGCAGCCGAAGTGCGGGATATCATAACCGCTCCGCCGATGCAGTCCTCCTGCCGACGGCTGAAGGAAGAACTGATATGTTCTATTTCTTTGTCTGAGGAGCAGCGAGTGCAACAACTACTTTGTCAAGAAGAGTGTGGCGACCGGCGACCTCGCGCCGGAGCCTCGCGCAGTCTGACATGGTACCAGATTTCCTCCTGTGCGCTATCTGGGTACGCAGTCTCCCCACCAAGGTGCAAGCGGTGATAGCCATGCAGAACGACATGCACCTGGATGCCGTAGCAGACCTGGCAGATCTGGTACACGATGCGCTAGCCATGGCACCCAGTACCGTGGCAGCCGTCGACGCAGTCCGAAACGTGCACTCTGCAACCAGTACAGCCGGTGCCGACCTTCACCAAGTAGTACACAACTTGTCCACCCAGGTGGCAGCGCTAAGCGTGCAGTTCGAGCGCTTAGCTCACTCGCAGACAGAGGGCAGCAGGCGACGTAGCCACAGCAGACCTCGCTCTAGACGATGCAGCAGAAGCCGCCCTGGCAGACCGGTGACGTCAGAGCAGCCGAAGACCAGGTTATGTTGGTACCACGCGCGCTTCAGCAAGTACGCGAAGAAGTTTTGTTGTCCCTGTGAATACCCAAACGCCAGCTGCAACCAGACCTAGGCGCACCCGGCTGCAGTGCAATATCCAGGCGTCTTTTCATAACAGAACGGAATGGAAATATTAGGTATCTTGTTGACACGGGCTCTGATCTATCAATATTCCGCCGTTCTCTACTGAGAGGCCGCAGAAAGATCGAAGCACTGTCCCTCACTGCAGAAAACAATTCGGCGATAAAAACCTATGGCTTACATCACCGAAATTTAGAATTAGGACTGCAGCACATATTTTCGTGGACCTTCATAGTGGCAGATGTAAATGAGGCGATCCTGGGGGCATATTTTCTCGGGAATTATAAGTTGTTACCTGACATGCAAACGTCCAGTTGATAGACTCAACAACAAGCCTCAAGATAGTGGGACAGCAGCGCTACGCCAATCTCTTCAGTGTTAAACCGGTGAAGTTACCTGGACCGTACATGGACTTTCTAGACCAATTTCTGGAACTCACTCATCCGCCTGGTTAAACATTCGACAGTGCACCATATTAATACCACCCCTGGTCCTCCCGTTTCGTGCCGTCCACGCCGTCTCGCTCCGGACAGCCTCGCTGTAGCAAACGCTGAGATAGAAGCCATGCTGTAGCAGGGCATCATTCGTCCGTCGAGCAGCCCATGGGCCTCTCCTTTACATCTCGTGGCTAAGAAGGGCAATTCGTGGCGCGCTTGTGGAGACTATCGCTCATTAAATGCATGAACGGTGTCCGACCGATATCCGGTTCCACACTTACATGACTTCAGCCACGCCTTGGCAGGATCAGTACTTTTCAGCAAAATCGACTGTATAAAAGCTTACACTCAGATCCCTGTTGCGCCGGAAGATATTCCGAAAATCGAGATAATCACGCCTTTCGGCCTGTTCGAAAGCTTGTACATGACGTTCGGACTCTGCAATGCCGCTCACACTTGGAAACGTTTCCTGGATGGCGTATTACGAGGTTTAGCGTGTTGTTTTGCCTATCTCGACGGCGTCTTGGTATTCTCCAAGTTGCCCGACGTCACCGACTGCCGTTTACCAGCGCCAGAGTGAAACAGGCATTGTCATCAATTCATCCAAATGTATTTTCGGTGTAACATAAATAGAATTTCTCGGGCACTTTATCACCCCTAGTGGATCGACACCAATACCGGACAGGGTGCAGGCGACCTTAAACATGTCGCGCCCTAAGACTTTTAAAGAGTTGCACCGTTACCTGGGTATGATAAACTTTTATGGTCGCCATCTACCTAACGCTGCTTCACTGCTGGAAACTCTGAATACGGCACTAAATGGCCCCAAAATAAAAGGTAGGACTCCCGCTGACTGGACGGAAGAAATGGAGATGAGCTTTCTTCAGTCCAAACGGAACCTGGCAGAAGCAGCGCTGCTCGTTCATCCATTGCACGACGCGGAACTGGCCATTGTTGTAGACGCCAGCCAGACTGCCATTGGTGCGGCACTGCAACAACACGTTGACATCAGCTGGCAGCCGCTAGGTTTCTTTTCAAAGAAGCTATCAACATCACAGCGCGCCTGGAGTGCCTATGACCAAGAGTTGCTTGCGGTATACGAGGCGGTAAAATACTTCCGCCCGTCAGTGGAAGCACGCCCGTTTGTGATATTCACCGACAACAAACCTCTAACTCACATGTTTGGTGCAACAACACCAAGTGTTAACCGCTTCAGTTCTGTCATTTGCAGTTGTGTCGCAGTTCTCAACAGACATTAGACATATTTATGGAATAGACAACATAGTCGCTGACTGTCCACTAGGGTGGAGTAGCCGAGCAGTCTAAAGCATCTCACTGTGGAGCGCGCGGTTGCTCGCCATGGAGGTTCGAGTCCTTCCTGGGGCATGGGTGTGTGTGTTTGTCCTTAGGTTAGTTTATCTAGGTTTAAGTAGTTTGTAAGCTATGGACTGATGACCACGCATTTTCGTCCGATAAATTTACAGACATTTGAACATTTGACTGTTTGTCTCGGTCGTGTGCCGCTATCATTTCTCCTGTGGACTCTGAGGATGTTGCCAAAGAACAGGAGAGTGACGAACAACTTCGCGACCTCCAGCGGACTAAAACTCCAATTAGTCGCGATTCCTGGTTCAAACCACAAGATCTGTGCGATGTCTCAACAGGTTCGCACTGCCCTTTTCTCCCGGAAAAATTCGAACGCATTGATTACGACCGCGTGCACAGCCTGTCACATCACGGAATCAACACCACCGTGATACTTGTGGCCATGTGGTTCGTCTGGCCGGGGTTACAGAAAGTCTGCCGTCAGTGGGCACGCACCTGCATGGCGTGCCAACATACCAAAGTCAGGAGACATACACGTGCACCTGTCGGCACCTTTCCTGACGCGACACGCTGCGCCCACGTCCACGTGGACATCATCGGGCCACTGTCTCTGTCCAAGGCAACCGCTACCTGCTCACCATGATGGACCGCTTCACGTGCTGGCCGGAGGCAACGCCCATTGTGGTCATCACCGCTGGGACCGTCGCTACCACCTTCGTCGACACGTGGGTGTCATGCTTTGGCTGTTCCAGCCACATCACGACTGACCGTGGCCGCCAGTTCGACTGCTCGCTGTTCAGACATATCGCCAGACTGTGTGGTGCACAGCTCCACAAAACTACGAGCTACCCGCGGTGTCCAACGGCATAGTCGAGAGGCTCCATCGGACCTTGAAAGCAGCCTTGACCTGCCATGACACTGCCTGGATAGAAGAACTTCCTCTCGTGCTCCTCGGCCTGCGAGTCACACCAAAGGAAGACATCGGTGCTTCACCCGTCGACTTCGTCTACGGACAGCAACTCGCCATTCCCAGCGACTTTGTTGAGGAGGTTCCACTGCCACACAATGCCTCGGCCGCACCTCTGGCAGAGCGTCTGTGTATCTACATCACCGACCGCACGCACCGACACAACACAGCATTGGCAAGATGTTCGTACAGGCCAACCTGCAGCGCTGTACACAGGTCATGTTGCATAACGACGTGGTACAGCCACCACTTCGTCCGCCCTATTCTGGACCTCACCACATAATCACTCGTGGCGACAAATTCTTCAAGATCGAATTCAACGACAAGAAGTGTGATGTCTCGATCGACAGACTGAAACCGGCTTACGTGCTGCCCAAACCGGAAGCCGTCCACTTCTTCAACCCGGCGGAAGACATGTTGACAGATGACAACCCGCCAGCTGTCAGCGCGCTGCCACGTGCACCACAGCCTCAGCAGAAGCATCCTGCCCCCACCACATCACTGCAGCCAGCTTCCACACCTGCGCAGCCGACCGCACTGCACTCGCCACAGGCGCCTGGCCCCCACCACTGCCGCCGGTGGACTACGTCACGCACGCAGGTCGCCGTGTCAGATTCAAATGCCTGTGCTGTGTAGTAACAACGTCGCGCCACACAACGCTGCATACCTAACCAGCTAACCAGTAGAGCTGCGGAATCACCTCCCGCATCTCTGGCAGTTTGTGTGCTGCAGCTCCTGAATTTCCGCGTTCGCACCTCTTTTGCCTTCGCCACGTCGGGCTTCGCAGACAGCCCAGTCTGACACTAGCCGACCACGTGTGACCACGCCCCTTCGAGGCACTGTCACACGTATCGCCAGCGGTGTGCACTAGCATCAACCCCGCCGTCCAACCACCGCGTGTCGGACTGCAGCCATCACTCCCGCGCTGACGTCACCTGAGCAGCACGCAGGGCGCAAACACGCCGTCTGCAACTTCATAGCGAGCATTTTCTTGTAGCTCCGGAACTCCGCTCTCCAAGGGGGCATCTGTGTAGTGGCCTGGCTGCCTTGCAGCAGAATCACGTGAACGGCGAGCTGTAGACAGCTAGCACAAGGCAGCGGCGTCATATATTTGCCAATGTGCACAGTTCCTTTCATCGGCAAAAACCGTCGCAGCGGCGTGGCATGAGCCGAAGGAGAGTAGTGCAAACTGTAGGACAGAGTCGAGCAGATGTCTTCTACCTCCTTAGTTTCTACGCGTTGCCGCGGACCGCGTGGGTTGAGCTGAACGCGAGCTGCCCACACATACATACATGTGAGAGTTAGTGCTGTGTCATCTGATCATCGCGACGGGCGGTATTTATCGCGCCACATGAGGAAAACGCACGTTACCCGCAGACAAGTGTCCATCGCCCACGCTCATTCGACCAACCAATGACCTAGATCGCTGTGGAGTGTGTACCCTCTGGGACCAGCGATCAAAGAACTCTATTTGTGCTGATTCAGTGAAAGTTTAACACAAGAAATACTTTCATGCAATCAATGTTATTTTCCTTTTTTTCGTCACCACCGCCTACAAAGAACTGTAGTTAAAAGCATCGTTAATAAACAAACGCACTTCACTGGTGACCCCGACGTCATCACCAGTGACCCCGACTACACCAGTGAAGCGCGTTTGTTTATTACTCTAAAACCATGGATTACTACTGTCTATCTAATAAAGTAAAAAAGAATAATACACCTTATTTCCAATCCTCTCGCTTTTATCATTAATAAATGTCTAGAATCTGGTGTTTTCCCTGATAAGCTCAAAATTGTACACGAACAACTTAGCAACTATTTTGAAAAAATAACCTCCTCAGCAATAGACAGCATGGCTTTAGACAAGGGAAAAATACTACTTCAGTGGTGCTTCAGATTGTTGACCAGACACTAACTGCATTTTAAAATAAACATACAGTCTCACTGGAACTATGTGACCTGAGTTAGGCATTTGACTGTATCCCCTTTGACATCTTAATAAACAAACTAAAACATTATGGAATAAAAAACAGAACATCAGAAATAATTAAGTCATATTTAGGTAATAGGAGACAGTTTGTTTCAGTACGAAACAGACATTCTTCCATGAAGATAGTCACTTCTGGTGTGCCTCAGGGCTCAGTCCTGGTACCTTTCTTTTTCACTGTTGCAATTAACGATCTGCCACTATTTGTTGGACCTGAATCAGTTATGTGCTATGCAGGTGATACAACTATAATCACCACTGATCAAGAATTAACACAGTTAAAACAGAAATCACAGAACAGTCTCTCCTTAACACTAAACTGGTTCTCAGCTAATAAATTAGTATGCAATCCCAAGAAAACACAGCATATGGTGTTGGGACTTTCTAAAGAAATAGAGCCAAAGCCTGTAAAGCTACTGGGGATGTATATTAATGCCAAACTTAACTGGCAACCACATATCAATCACATCTGCCAAAAATTATCTAGAGTCTCCTACCTCATATGGAAATTGGGTGACCTGGTGAGTAGAGAATATCTCAGGACAGCTTATTTTGGAATTTTTCAGTCAAACATAGCTTATGGGCTGTTACTTTTGGGGTCACTCACGTCAAGTCAGTGATGTGTTAGTGATACAAAAAACAAGTGATAAGAATTATTTGTAGGGTTGGTTCAAGGGAACATTGTTGACCACTATTCATTAATATGAAACTCTTGACAGTGGTAAATCTTTATATCTATGCATCATTGATTTACGCTAAAACAAAACAAAAAATAAATAAATAAATAAAATAAAATAAAATAAAAAAATAAATTGCCAAATTTATTACGAGAGAGGGTATACATAGTCATGATACAAAAAATAGAGTGTATGGACATACCTAGGCATAAACTGGTAAAAACAGGCAAATCTTACAAAATAAACTGTAATTTTTTAACACGTTGCCACACTCTGCTACATGTACACCATTTAATAACTTTAAAAGCAAATTGTACCAGTGGTTCATAAACAACCCATTCTACAGTATAAAAGAATTTTTTGACTCTTCTAATATAGAAATAGAATTTTAATGTTGTCATTGTATAGCTGCCTGGAAAATAGATTAATGTAGGATAAATAACTTCTATAAGTTTTATAAAAATTAATGTAATGTATACTATTGTGTATATGCAAAGTCTATTCCGCTACATTTGGTCAATGGCAAATAAATAATCTGAATCAGGATATAATATTTTCACTTAAAAATTTTTCTGGTTTTCTGTTAAATAATATTTCATATGGAGTAAACCCAGCTGAGAAATGTTGTACACTATTCATTACAGTTTCAAAAAATTGTACATATTCTATACAACTGATATGTTTGTGGCTACAATATGTTCTGAAAAGTCTTCCTATTTCATGCATACACCTTTCAGCTGGATTACTGTATGGATTATAAACAGATATTAAAATGTGTTTAATTTTGATTCTTTGAAGCATGTGTCTCCACATGTTAGATAGAAATGGTGACCCATTATCAGAAAGAATTTTATCAGGTTTTCCAACATCTGATATGTATTTATTTTCTACTATTGCTGCAACTGCTTGACCTGTAGCTTTTCTTATAGGATAAAGATTGACATATTTTGAAAAAAGATCAACTAGTACTGTAATATAATTATATCCACCCTTTACAGTTGATTGTAGTCCATATAAATCTGTTGATATTAAGGTTAAAGATTTATCCAGTATAATACTCTGCATTTCACCTTGACAGGTTAAATTTATTACTTTGACACATTGGCATTTGTCGCATTCAGAAATTATTTTCCTTATATGTTTAGATGTATTGTAAAAAAAAACATTTTCTTGGAGTTCCTGTAAACACTTATGTGAACCAAAATGTCTATAACTTTGATGTGTGTACATTACTAGCTTGTCAATATCATCTTTTGGCCAGCATAACTTCCATACATCTGAATCCTCACTCATCCTTCTAAACAATATATCCTTGAACACTTTATAGTACTTACCCACTTTGTCTTCTCCTGGCTTACCTAACTAACTTTTTACTAACCTCCATCTTTCATCATGATTCTGGTATTGTCTAATATCATTACATATAGTATTAATTGCTTTCTCTTCTTACACCCCCTTCATATACTTAGTAGTAAACTATCTTTCCCCAGATAAATCATGAAGCTTTTGGTTATTATCTACAGGCATTCTAGATAGTGTGTCAGTGACTACATTCTCTGAACCTTTGATATAGTGAATTTCATAGTCAAATTGTTGTAAGTAAAAAGCCCACCTAGTTAGTCTATCATGGTAGAGTCGACACTCTTGTAAATAACTTAAGGCCTTACGGGCAGGTATACTATGGTTTTATGTTCACATAAATTGCTTATAAATTTAGAAAATGCCCAATGCTCCTGTTTTTCGGCAAAAATACGACATGTCACGAGCCAACAATCAACGACCACAATGACTTCGCCATTTCAGACTTTGCCCAGATTTCACTTCAAACCGCAACATGTTCCACGAGTGCTTAATCTGTATTGTATAACAAGTGCTTCATCTTTGATCTTGCCACAAGATTTTTTTGCCACTCAGCTTCCTATGAGTGCAGTCATGTATTGTAAGTACTCTGGGCTACGCCCAATGTGCTTCATAATGTTTCATCTTCATTAATGCCAACGAACAATTGAACATTTTACCATGTGATTTTAATTTTCCAAGTGTACATTTTTCAGACTTGCAAAATTTGAACAATGGACTTCCAACCGCTGGTTATGTAATCGGTCAACAATGTGCTACACTGCTGTGACAATCGAACTTTATTCTCCAGTCGGGACACAGTGACTTTAGTGATTGTGCAACTTCAAGTTTTCCTACAAATTATCCTTTCAGTTTGGATCAGTTTTGTTGCACTCTGAGCACATGTTTTTCTGCATGCACAAAGAACTTTCCGCACAATGCTATTGCTCCAAGTTTCGGCAACAGTCTTTCCTGTGTGTGAGCAGTGAAAGTGTTGTTGCTTCAAACTACCACTTTAGTGACTTTGCATTTTCAAATCCTGTGTACTGTGACAGTGTTTTTCATGTGCAGCCACGTGCTGTGTCACATGATATGTCTGCCACACTGTGACCACAACACTCAGTTCCGCACTCACACATGACTGACACATTCAGACAGTCACAACCGCCCATTTATGCAGCACATTCCAGGGCCTCTGCCACATTGGTCTACAGTGCTGTCGCATTGCACCATGTTTCCGATGTACTGCTCTCATTTTATGTCCTGCTGGGGCATCATCCATGCTGCGTGAACATCATACCTCACCTCAATGAGTGTGCTGCGATTCCACTATCACTGAGGATCTATTTCTGATACCCTGTGAGTGCTTTCTATTTGCTGACAGAATCTAAGATGCCCACTCTTGTGACGACCTTCAAAATCTATTTGTGCCTATGCTGCAGTACAAGACTCACTGTCCTGCTGTCATTCGAGGTAGACAAGATATGCAAGTCACCTAACTCATCTCGCTGCCCACATGCTGTCTGAGTTCCAGCCTCACCGCCTCCTTCTTCACCGGGGTTCAAGGTGGCCACCCTGCAGCAAGTTATTACAACTTGTTGAGTAACTTCAATCGATAATCTAACCCAGCTCAGCATTTGTGTTCCCTCCACTACTGTTATTAGTGTTGTCGCATCCACATGCAAGGTTACCAGTGCTTGTGACAGTTCTGTTTCCCTGAGCCGCTCTTAAGCGAGCGCTTGTAAACAAATCTTGGTTGCTATGCAAATGCCTCGCTGGGATGCACCGCCAGTACCTCGCTCTACTCTAGCGGCTACCTCCCACATTACTCTTTCTCCACCCACATGATGATCTTCTTCTGTTTCGTGCTCTCCTGCCCTGTTGGCTGAGCATGAATCCGAAACTGCAATTTCTCCGACTCTGACTCACACACTGCCGCCTGAGTATGTTCGTCTTGGGAACTTTAAAGTACGTGGTCTTTAAATATATAAGAATGTTATATGTAAAACTAAGTTCCTTATTGGAGGGATGCAATCATTTTTTTCTTCTACCTCTGTGGAAATCTGATTTAAGGGTCGCCACTAGCTTTTATTTATTAGATAAAAAAAACTAGAAAAAAAATATCCGTAAAGTGAATTTACTGTATACTGTTACTAACTGTATGCAGTGGCGATATACAAGCTTTTTAATTGCACATTCTGTGCAATGGAAATATTTCCCCCTGACCTATCTATCTTTTCCCTCCAAAATATTTATGATTGAAGGTGGTTGAAATGAGGAGGCACAAATTTGAATAAAAACTATATTCACAAATTCTATCTTACAACCTGCCTGATACAACACATGTGACCATATGCCACACATATATATAATTTACAAATATATCAGTTTTGAAAGACAATAAAATACACTTACTATCTAGATGGGTGACTTTACATGAAAATTAGAAATTAACTAAAGTTGGTACAGGAAATAAAATATTTTGACTGGCTAAGTCACAGGAGGGAAGTGGCAAACCCACAAAGTATAAAATTAAATACAAAAATGAAAATTTACCCCAACTCTGATCAAGTCTATTTATGATCTACAAGAATAAGGACGTCCCTTCTGGCATACGATAAACTCCCACTTAATACTACCATTCAACTCCAATTTCTCAGCAGATTACCTAGTAACATTTTAATTGGTGTAGCATAGCTGGGATTGTGTCATATACAGTGTCTACAGAGTGTGCGTTGCAGGAGAAGTATGTTTTTGATGTTGAAAAACCAAGGAGGACATGAATCTGGAATTATACGGCAAAGAAAAATGGAGCACTTAACCTGGAAATTGGATGCTTGGCCCTGATCGTCGCATCACTGGACACTGAATAACAAGATAAGTACAGCTGAACCTATTCTTTTGTATTTTTTAGTATGGGT
Organism: Locusta migratoria; assembly: GCA_026315105.1. Lineage (NCBI taxonomy): Eukaryota > Metazoa > Arthropoda > Insecta > Orthoptera > Acrididae > Locusta > Locusta migratoria. The sequence continues at coordinate 141,187,551 of CM048749.1, read as the reverse complement.
TGTCGTGCACTAAAAAAAAGACGATGTCAACTGAGAATAGGAAAAGTAGTGACCAAATGGATAGCAGTAATGAGATATCTTTTAATATTGCTGAGAATGGTGCTAATAGGAAATCTAGTGTAGACATGTCAGATCAGAATGTGATGGCTAGTACACCTCATAGCAATGTATCAAATAGTGAAGAAATAATTCTTGCATCGCCAGGTCTTATAGAGTTGTTAAATCAATTAACTGATTGTATTAACAAGGGAAATCATGAAGTGAGTAAACAAGTAGAATCTGTTAGCAAAAAGTTAGATGACGGTTTAGCAGATTTAAAGTCGCAGTTGGGTGAAACAAACAGGGCAGTGGACGAAGTCATGAAACAAACATATGATCTTGAAAGGACAATGAAGTTAGGGCATGAACGGCTGGACAGTCGTGTGACTGTAGTAGAGAGTAAAATCAGTAATGTTGAGTCTGACCTTGAAAACAAAATTAGTAGTGTAGAAAAGTATGTTGATCAGGAAAATAAAATTAGAAAAAAACTGAAATTCAGGAACTTAAAGTGTCATTAGAAAATAAAATTAGTGAAAGTGTGTCAAATTCTGAAGGTGTTATTAAGAAGGGTGTGTATAACCTCAGTCAAAGGATCAGTTCATTGCAAGAAAGTGTAGTAAATAGCAAAATGTTGATCTGTGGTGGCTTTAATTGGGCAAATGTAGTAATTAAGACATACCCTGGGGAAGGGAAAATCCATCCTAAAGACTATTTGCATCATTGCTCTGACAACTTCACTGTAGAAATGACTGCTGCAATGAAAATTAAAGTTGTAAAGAGATTTTTGGACAATGAAGCTTATGCTTGGGTCAATCAGTTAGATACAGAGGACATATCATATAGTGAGTTTGAGAGGTGCTTTTTGAATAAATTCTGGTCCAAAATCAAGCAGGCTAGAGTAAGAAGTGATTTCTTGCATGGGGGAAAGTACAGGGAAAGTTATGGCAATATGAGGGACTTTTGTCAGGCTGAAATCAGGAAATTAGTGCATCTTGATTCACCTTTAGATGAAACCACATTGGTGGACACCATATGTAGAAGATTATCAGGTAGAATACGGCAAGCATTAGATTGTGGACCTGATGATTCAGTTGAGGACTTCTTAAGATTTGTTGGAAGGTTGAAAGGAAGAGAAACTGCTACCAAGAAGACCATCATGGAAGAGACAGAAGTGATAATCACCAAGAAGATAGTCATGAGAACTAAAGTAGACAGCAAGGAAAGTACAGATAATAGGAACAGACAAGGAAGAAACAATAGGAACCAAGGTTACTACACGTCTAATGGAAACCGGCAGGGAAACTAAATGTTGCCCCTATGGAAGCCTGTCAGGTTGGGGTGAGAAATAGGACAAGAAATCAGGCTATCACAAATAGGATCAGATTTTGACACAAATGGGAAAATGAGCAATATAGACAGGGACAGAAGGTAACACACAGGGTAAATCGGCGCAGCCGCGGTGGAGTAGCCGAGTGGTCTAAAGCGTCTTGCTGCGGAGCGCGCAGTTGCTCGCCGTGGAGGTTCAAGTCCTCCCTGGGGCATGGGTGTGTGTGTTGTCCTTATTTTAGTTTATCTAGGTTTAAGTAGTTTGTAAGCTATGAACTGATGACCACGCAGTTTGGTCCGACAGATTTAGAAACATTTGAACACTTTAACAAAGGACTGTGGGAAGTCATTAAGAACCAGGCTTGAAAAGAAGAGGACAAGTGTATAGAACTAGAAGAGGTTGTACTAGATGATGATACTGTAGCCAATATGTATAATGCAAGTGAAGATATGGCTGTAGAAGAACCCAAAGTAAGTGAAGAACATGATGTGTTTGGACTGTATAAATTGCTAAGTGATAAGGTTGAAGATGCTGAAGACAGACTGAATGTTACTGCTCATCAAACGGTGAAGATTGAGAATCATGAAGATTTTGATGTTTTGACTAGTGTGAGTTCAGAGAAGTCAGAGGATGACAGTGTTGAAGATAGTGAAGAAGATGTGGAGGTCATGGAGTTTGAAGATTTGGAGAAGGAACTTGATGGGATGATTTATGTTGAAGTCAAGGAAGGTTGCATCGTGTCTGATGGCCAGTGTGAGACAGAGTGTGTTGTAGATGATGTCAAGTCTTGTGAGAATCAAGTCGTACCAATGAAACTGAGCAGTACTGAAAGTTGTCGAAGCAGAAACAGAGAAGAAGAGGTAGGGAAAGGCATCTTGCATTTTGTCATACAGAGGTACATTGATAAGGAAGAGAAAGCCAATGTTCTAGATAAGTTACGGTGTAAATATCATGAGCTACAAGATAATGTGCCTAGGTTAGAGCAGTGTGTTACCAATGATAACTGGGTTGCTAATGGATGTATGGCTTGTCAACCTGTTGAAAGTAATGTGTCCCGGAATCATGTACAAGCTAATGACGATTCCTGTTCTATGAAACATGAAGATATTATTCATGAAGAAGAGGAAGATATGGAATATGATGTCACTGGATGCCCATATATTACTGTGTTTATTGATGGAAAAGGCAAGAAAGCGTTAGTTGATACAGGTAGTCCAATTAGTGGAATTTCGGAACAATTTAGAGATTGTGTGAAACATGTACCGGACTACATCTGTCTGAGAATATCTTGCTAGGAACTGACTGCTATGATATTGAAAAATGGGAATAGCCTGAGTAAGCAGAGTGTATAATTACATTTATTAGATCATAGAGCTGTAGAAGACATGCATGAAGAGCTTGAAGAAGCCATGGAGGATATTATCATGAACTCGTAAATACCAAGGTGGAGGAAGCCAACAAATTAGACGAAAAACAAACAGAAGAGCTGAGAAGAGTCTTGTGGAACTATCGTGATGTGTTCGATGACAGACCAGGGAGAGTGAAAAACTACCAGTGTACCTTGCGGGTCAAACCACATGAACCATTTTACATCAAACAATACGGTGTCCCTATTGCAAAAAGGAAAGCCGTAGAGAAAGAACTTGAAAAGATGGAAAACTGGAACATAATTGAGAGGAGTGCTAGTGAATACAACAACCCGATCATCGTGATACCCAAGAAGAATGGAGATGTGAGGATTGTACTTGACTCCAGACATCTGAACAAGTTTTTAGAAAGGGAAACTGACCATCCAGAGAGCATCAACGAACTATTGTATAAATCTGAACATATAAAATATATGAATAACCTGGACTTGACTTCTGGTTTTGATCAGGTGCCACTTGCCAGAGATTCAAGGAAGTTCATTGCGTTCTTGTATAACGGAAGAAGCTATCAGTACTGCGTGGTCCCATTTGTATTAAATGTTTCTGTAGCAGAATTTATCAGAGCTTTGAATTTGGTATTAGGCAAACATCTTTTTTGTGGATGATATCCTTGTCACTGGTCAAACCTGGGAAGAACACACAAGCTTACTGGAAGAAATGTGCTGAAGATTAAGAGCAAGAGGGATGTCTCTTAAGCTAGAAAAATGTAAATTTGCTGTGGAACAGTTAAAATTTCTTGGTCACATTGTAACTGAAGAAGGTATACTCCCAGACAATGAGAAAATTGAAGCCAAAGCAAAGTATCCTGTGCCTAAGACCAAGGAACAACTCAAATCTTTTTTTGGCATGTGTGGATTTTACCGCAAATATGAAAGTACTCAAGCCTTGAATGCCCCATGTTTCAACAACCTGCTGAAGAAAAATACTGTTTGGATTTGGTCAGAAGAAGAGATAAAAAAAGCAGCTTTGTAACAGCAATATTTTACACAGACCGGACTTGTCATTACCGTTTTGTTTAAGTACTGACAGTAGTGATTATGGAATTGGTGCTCATTTGTTTCAAGTGAAAACAATTGATAACCAACCAGAACACTGCATTTGCAAGCAGGACATTACAGAAACACGAGAAGGCATACACCATTACAGAAAAGGAACTTTTAGCAATTTTTTGGGCTTTCACAAAATTCAGAAACTACTTGTTAGGCCACAAAACTATTGTATTCACAGACCATAAGGCTTTGACCTACATTCAGGAGTGCAAACTTCACCATAACCGGATTATCAGATGGGCACTGTTCTTGCAACAGTTTGATTTTTCTGTGGAATACATTAAGGGCAAGGACAATCTTGTTGCTGATTCACTCTCTCGTTTGCCAGTGGGGGGTGAATTTGAATATAGCAGTGGAGCCTGTGAAAAGGAATTCAGAGTCATGTACCTGAAAGGTCTTAAAGAAGAAGCAGAAATGCAAAAAAAAATTGTGACAAGATTAGGAGATACCAAAATCATGATGATAATTGGAGATTAGTCAAGTGCTTGTTAGGCAAAAGAGGGGAAGATAAGGTAGGGCAATACTATAAGACATACAAGGGCATGTTGTTTAGATGTATGAGTGTCGACAGTGATAAATGGAAGTTGTATTGGCCCGAGAACTGTGTTGATGTATTAATAAAGTATGTTCACGAAAGTTTTGGCCACTGTGGTACTCAAAACTGTATACAGAAAATACAAGAGAACATCTATTTTTGTAAAATTTATTGCAGCTATAAGAGTTTTGTATATATGTATTCTTTGATGAAATATCTTGAAACTTGTATTGTCAATATGTGAGATATAAACTTTTGTAAACCTCAGGAAAGTACACATTCTGTGTGTGCTAAGTGTGTTGGCAAGCACTGGGTTTCTAGCTATGTGGTAGCATACTTCTGATTTCGGTTTCTGGTGCCACATCTCCTACTCATTCTGTAACCTGTTCAAATTATCTCATATCTATCATTCTATCTTTCTTCTTTAGTGTTAAGATATGAAATGTGTGTATGTAATTTTTATTTTTTTTATTTTAATAAGAATATTGATTTCGATATAGCCTGTTCAGTTAGACTTTTCAATGTATTAATTTATGTCACAGTTAAAATTTGAATTCAAATTGTAGCCTGAGTATTAAAGAGTTAAAGTATTTGAGATATTGATAGAAGTCATGATAGAATCAGTTAATTACTGTTAGTGTCTAATGATTTTGTAAGATACCAAGTTTCATGTCCTCAAAGTTTTAAAAAACTCAGTTCAGAATGTGAGAATAGTAAATTTTACAGTATAGTTATGAGGATACTTATTGTCATATGTTTCTTGTGTATTTTGTTTTGATGCTTAAAAAGGTCAGACAAGTCCAGTGTGGCAGATTCTTGAGAGTCAGCTGTTCCCGATACTGCCCTCTGCTCTTGGGAGGCAATACCCTTGTCACCTACTTATTGCACTTGGAACATTCAGGATCTGGTGATGCTGCGTGTGTGGACTGTGCTATGCCAACCCCAGACAGGACTAAGTGAGGTACTGATGCAGCAAAGCCAGCCACCGGGTCTAAGCCATCCAAAGTAGGTGCTTTACTCTTGCATCACCTCGACTTATGAGAGCATCGTCGAGCTGATGGGGAGAGGGGGGGTATTGTGATACTGTGATTAGTTAACAAGTGATAGATTTAATTAATTAAGAGATTCATAGATCTGCTTTCCAGACAGTTCTATAAACAATAGTTTCGTCATTGTACGTTATTTCAAGAACTAGACAGACAAATTGTAGAAACTTTATGTAAATCCAAAAGACATCAAAAATAGCAGTGTATATATGTTAGGCTCATAAACAAGTTGTGTTGACCAGCTAATTGTGTTAATGTAATAGTCAAAATTTCAATATTGTGATTCTTTGTATATATTGGCTGCCCTGAGATTTTGAGTCTATTTTGAGAATTGCCAAGATATTTGATAGTTCAACATATGTTAGGAACATGTATGCTGTACTCATTAACTAATTAATTGACATTTAACATTGCACTTTGTTATCAAACAAAAAGGATCAAGATTAAGACTTAAAATGATATGCGCCATCTAAAATTATTGTATGTGTAGTTTTCATTTTATATTGTGATGATTTTTGTGTACATGAAATGTTTTACTTGTGTGTTCGTTAATTAGTATATTCAATTGTTATGAACAATCCATAATGTAATGTCATTATTGTCAATGTTATATATTTGCCTCACCGCCTTGCGTGGGGGAGTTTCAGTTCTGGCTTTCGCAAAGTGCTCTGGAAGCTATGTCAGTCTGCGTTTTAAAATGGAAGTACTATCAGCTAAGTTCTGTTCCATTGTGTACGTTATTAAGTTGTAATGTTTTGGCGGAGAAGAAATTTGATTCAAATTAAAGAAGAAGTGAAAAATTGTACCACAACGCCCCAGGTCAATAATTTTGCAGTGAGCAGAACCCCCATACAGTGTAATGTTGAAAAGCTGAGTAGTATGTTTGAAAGTGGTAGAATGTAATTACTTTAAAAATCAAGTAAATGTTATATTACAAGTATTTATTTCTATCATGACGCCACAGGTGAATAATTTTGCAGCGGGCAGAACCCCCATACATCATAATGTTGAAAAGCTGAGTATTATTTTTGAAATTGGTAGAATGACCGAACTGTAATTACTTAATAACCTAGTAACATTTTAATATCCAGTCGTGCAGTGTTTCAAATATTCGTACACCTGCTGCCATGCCTGCTGCGGCTCAGCCTTTTGTTTCTGTTATGGTGGTGTGTCCGCTTGCTTCGGTGGCCACTGCCGTAACATCCATCTCAGCCAACTTCCCGGCTGCTTCGGCTTGGCTGCCATCTTGTGCTGTTCCACGGGTGGTGCCACCAGCTGCCATGGTGGTCGCCATGGCAACAACTCTGCCAGCCAACACGCACACTATCGCAGCTCGCCCGCCATCTTACTCGCACATACCAGTGGCACCCTTACCTGCACCGGTGGTGCCCGCTTCAACTACTCCGCCTGCCGACCCGCACGCCGCAGCAGCTTGTCAGCCATCTTGAGCTATCGCACTTGTGCCAACTCCAGCGACACCAGTGGATATCACAGTCGGCCGGGACAGTCAGCTGTCACCTCCCATCCCTGTGCCAGCTGTCACAACATCACGACTACGAATCTGATGCACCGGATGCCCCCCCCCCCCCCCCGCCCGCTTCCTTCTGCCCTTGGCAGTGCATTTCTGTAGTAACTAACAACATGGTTCACAAACTTAGACCCACCAGTGACACACTTGTGTGTAGTAAACCACGCTGCCTTTGTGCTGAAAAATTCGCGGCTGTGGAAGCACAGACCACAGAATTACTGGAGGCAGACATAATCAAAGCTTCTTCTAGCAGTTGGTCCTTAGTAAAAGAAAAGGTGATGGTTCTGAGAGAATGTTGGGGACTACCGTAGGCTCAATGCTAAGATGATCGTGGACAGGTATCCTATTCCTAATGTAGCCGATTTCACTCATGCTCTCGCTGGTCCTAAAAATTTTTCTGTGGTTGATTGCAAACATGCATACCACCAGATACACATGGCTCTAGAGGATGTTGAGAAGACTACCATCATGACTGATAGGTTTATACCACTACCGTTTCATGCCATTTGGACTTAACAATGCCACACAAACCTGGCAATGCTTCATCACTGAGATTCTCCTTCCTCTAAAGTTTTGTTTTGTTTACTTAAATGACATTTTACTATTCAGTACTTCTGTTGAAGATAGAAAACATCATTTACAAATTCTCTGTGATACTTTGGACAAGGCAGGGATTGAGTTGAATCACAGCAAGGATCAACTGCACCTACCTTCAGTTAAGTTTCTGGGGTACACTGTTTTGGCTGATGGCATTTCCCCTCCCTCCAAAAAGGTCAATGCCATCAAGGAAGTGCCATGCCCCACCACATTCAAAAAATTGAGGCAGTTCCTAGGCACTATTGTCGACACTTGCCCAGTGCTGTTGACATTCAAGCCGCCCTTACTCATGCACTGGCAAGCAAGACCACCTCAGCCACTCGCCCCATCTAATGGATCCCAGCAATGTCTGAAGCTTTCTTCTCACTTAAAAACCTTTTATCGAATGCTCACCCTCACCCAGAGGCACACATCTTTATCACAACCGATTCCAGCTACAGTGCCATTGGTGCCGTTCTTAGCCAATCGCTAGACGGCAATGTCTCTCCTCTCCAGTTCTTCTCAAAGAAATTAAATCATGCTCTGAGGAAGTATTTGGCCTTCGACTGAGAACTCCTTGCCACTTACGAGGCCATCAAGCACTTCCGCTCCAAAATAGAGAGCCGTCCTTTCCATGTCCTCACCCACCACAAAACTTTGGCCACCACAATACAAAATCCACTGGCCAATCCTCCTCCTAGACACTTCCGAGACCTAGATTTCATCTCTCAGTTCACCACTGATGTCAGGTACATCTAGGGTGCTGACAACATCATTGCTGACTTTCTCTCCCGATGCTGAGTCTTCCCTGATCAATCTCTCTAACCTTACCATTCTCCAATCAGCTGATGACAAGCTCATGAAATTAGTTCCTGATCATTCCTCCTCTATCCACCCTGTCCGCACCTCTTTTCCTGGGGTGACAGGCGAAATTTGGTCTGACGATTCCACAGGCAAGTTTTGCCCCTTCATCCCTCGCCCCTTACAGCGTGAGGTTTTTCAAAAATTGCATGAACTTTTGCAGAATGGCTTTGGCGCCTCATCCAAACTTGTCACTCAAGGTTTAATCTGGTGCGATCTCAAGTGAGACTGTCAAGCTTGGGGTCAGGCCTGCATTCCCTGAAAATACAACAAAATCACCTCCCACACCTCCCCTTCTTTTGGCTCTTTCCCTTGTTGGCTATCGATCGGATGTCCCACTGGGCTGAGGCTACCCCTCTCACCAACATCATGGCAGACAGTGGCCAAAGCCTTTCTTTATTCTTGGGTTTCTTGGTTCGACTGTCCCTCAGTCATCACCACAGACCAAAGCCGTGAGTTTGAATCCTCTCTCTTTTCTAACTTTTGCCACCTCTTTGTCATCAAACCCATCCACACCACCACCTACCACACCCAAAACAACGGGCTGGTAGAGCTATGCCACAGAACCCTTAAAACTTCTTTCTGGTGCCACAACACGCTATGGACAGAGGCACTTCCCCTTGTTCTGATCAGGTTACAAGCCACCTACAAATAGGACCTCCGTGGCACTGTTGCCGAATTTGTTTATGGACTTGGTGAGCTCATCTCCCCCTCTCCCATTCTTCACTCCTGTGACCTCCCCACCTTGGTAGACCAGGTGTGTCACCATTGTGCAAGGATCTGCCTTCCACCTCCCTCCAGTCACACTCATCCACAGGTCATTGTTCCCAAGACCCTTGATTCTTGCGAGTCTGTCATACTACAGGATGGCATGGTCTGTCCTCTGCTCAGCCCTTCTTATTCAGGTGCTCATCGGGTGCTCAGGTGCTCCCCCAACACCTTCACCTTGCTTATCAATAACTCTCCCTCCACTGTGTCGGTAAACCGCATTAAACCTGCTCATATCGAGCCCTCCTCCTCACCTCCAGTTGAAAGCAATCCTTCTCCTTTCATTACGTTCGAGGCAGATTCCTCTCTTCCAGCCTCTTCGGCTTCTGCATCATCTCCTGCCAATGCGCCTCAGCCTCCTCCACCCCCCCCCCTTCTGCTCAAGTTGCCTCACCGACTCCTCCTTTCCCCTCCTCTCCGTTCGAGGTCTCTCCTCACTCTCCTGCCTCCCCGTTCTGAGGCTTTGGCATTCAACCTCTTCCTGAGGCCCCAGTTCTGGAATTCAAGGTTTCCATCCCTTCCCAACTCACTACTGACATTGCAATTCTTTTGCACGAAGGCTCGATTTTCATATTATGTACAACTGTCAGCACTTCCCCTCTCCCCAGAAATGTAGGTACGAGCTACTGAAATGTTTCTCCCCCCCCTGCTTCATTTAATCTGGACGCCACACGAGCTTTTCTGCTCCCCTCGGGTGTTGTGAGAGCGGTACTTCCCCTCCTGCCTGCACAACCCTCAGCTTCATGCCAGTTGGTGCATCGGGTTCGGAGCTGCCTCACCTCAGGGACTTCAAGGTTATCGGCCCCACCGCTCACCACCTCCATAGACCGTCGCCTCTGCCAGACAACTCCGTGGATCTGTCAATCCCCCGGACTTGATGCACACAATCATTGTCGGCTGTCGCCCTCCCAGCCCCACCCTCTGCCCTCACCTCAACAAGATTACTCCGTACTGCGGGGGGGACTGTGTGACAGCGATAGACGTAACCAACCAGAAATGAACTATAATATCTTTACAATAGTCTTTGGACGAGCTACCTCTCGGCCGCCACCAACAATCACTTTCAAACAGTCTGTGTTAAGCTTGTGAACAGTTCAGTTCAATAAAGTGTTGATATGCAGAAAAGTGTGTTTTCTGGGGCTCACACTTAGTGAAAGACCCACAAAATCTACCAAACAATGAAACTGGAAATTGCATATTGTTAACTGAGTTCATTACATTAATTATAATGGAAAAGGAAACAATTACATGCAACTGGCTATAATAAAAGATACCTAGTGTAAATAGTACTGATTAAATTAATATAAAATCTTGGTTCAATTAATAGTCTTTCATTTATGTATTTAACAAAATAGGTTTATCAACAGTACTTTCAAAATTAACAGTAATTATACCGAAACTAATGAGAGCAAAACTTTCCTAACATTACATGTGAAAGACAGAAATACTTACTTTAACATTATGAGAAAAGAATGTAATTAGTTTTGTCAGAAATACTAATTAGCATACTATCTGAGCTTTAGTGATATACCTCTGGCATTAACTAATTAATATTTGCTGATTTAACAAACTTCTCCAAGGACAAATAATAGAAAATGACTTCAGCTACTTACATTATAAAAAGAATGACAAAAGTTTTTGAAAAGAAAATGATAATGGACTAATTACATTTATACCTATTATTATGCATCACTGGTATCGGGAGGTTCAGTAGTGCAAGCAGAAGGGAATAAATCCCAACACGCTTCATTACAAGATGTCTAGATGGTGACTATGAAGTCTTCTTCTGTAAACTTAAAAGTGTGTTAAGTACCCTAGAACCTAACATAAAGAAAATCCTGGGGAGTGACTTTATTGTCGATTTCTTGAGATTGTCAAAATGCGGGGATTAATTACTGTATATGACTAAGGTATTTAATTTAATTCCTAGAGTAAACACACCAACAAGAATCTTTAAGGATACCAAAACCACATTAGACCAAATTTTTATTGAACAACTTTGCTCTCCATGTAGTATAGTTGTGATAAATATGGGCTACAGTGACCATGAAGCTATGCTGATATCAGTGGAATTATGTTCAGAGAAAAGGCCACCTACCAGATTGAAAGGGTGCAGGGGCCAATGTTATAGTAATATTGCATATTTTTGTTATCTGCTGTACCGGGAAACATGTTCAGTCTCTCAAATGTAAACATCATGTTCAATTGCCATGGCGGAGTGAACAAGTGCATTGAGACGCTATTCTATGATGCACGAGGTCACTCTCCATCGGGGGTTCGAATCTTCCCTTGGGCATGGATGTTTGTGCTGTCTTTTTTGCTTTCTACAGTTCTACAGTATGTCTGCCTAAGTGTACTTGTGTCTGTGTAAATGTGCGAGTGTATGTGCATTTATTTACCTTCCATTTTTTCCCCCAAGGTAAGTCTTTCCTGTCCCGGGATTGGAATGGCTCCTTACCCCCTTCCTTAAATCCCTCATCATTTCCTTTTCCCTCTCCTTCCCTTCTGCCTGATGAAGCAGCTAGGCTGCGAAAGCTAGCATTTTTGAGTGTGTGTGTGTGTCTGTGTGTTTACTTGTTACTATTACTGCCTGTGCCCCTTCGCCTGGTAAGTGTTCATCTATTTTTTACGTATTTTTATCCTGTTAGGAATTTTTCCTCTATAATATTCGTGTCTTTAGTATAAGTTAGTTTATAAGTTTAGGGACTGATGACCCCACAGTTAAGTCCCATAAGCTTTACAAACATTTGAATCATGTTCAACATTTTTCATGAAACTTACTACTATTACTTTGACCTAGCTTTCCCAATTAAACAACACAGAATAAAACCAGCTGCAAACAAAAATTGGATTACCACTGGTATAAAAATTTGTAGTGAAAAAAAAAATAAAAATAAAAATAAAAAAAAATAAAAAAATAAAAGAAATAAAATAAGAAAAAGAAAGAAAGGAAAAAAAAGAAATAAAAAGGAAAACTTTCCCATCCCTATAAAAATCAAAAGCAAATATCACCAGAAATGCAAAATTACGAGTATAAGAAAACCTACCACAGAGTTATTACACAAGCAAAGAGAATGGAAAATAATGAAAATATCACAAAATCATGAAACAAGACATGAGCGACTTGGAACATCATCAGTTCTGAAGCAGGCACAAAACAATTGGCAAAAAGTATTACATTAAATGAAAATAATAAAATAGCAACTGACACCCATTCTGTAGCTAGTTCTTTTAATGACTGTTTTAGCAAGATAACATGTGATCTTATTCTAGATAATTTTAATAGCCCTACTGATCATCACACTGCCAGTGACAAAGCTTCCCGTCAATCAATGTTTCTCAAACAAGTCACACAAGATGAGCTCATGAACTCAACTAACAAATTCTCATATGAGTTTGATGATGTTCCAGACTACGTCATAAAATGTATAAGCTACTACATCCTTTGTTTATTGTTTATTATCAACCTTTCAATGTGTTTACTTACAATTGGTCTTGTCATAACAATATATAAAATTAAAGAGACATTTATTTGTGATTACTTAATTCTAATGTTCAGATTGTTTTCTTCAACATATTGCGGCGCCAGTTAACTGACACCAGTACCAAGGGACATCATATTTGTGAACTCTATACATATCTTTGCAATGTTTGATATATCTTTGCTAAACTGGCCATGCCGTTCAGTTCTGCTTTATGTAGCAAAGTGAAAAGATCGAATAAATTCAGTTCTAAAGTTAAAAGTGTCATTTATGGAGGATATTACCCAGTAAAGCTCCACATTGTTGACACCCCCAAGTTTAATTGACCTGCACCAAGTCATAATCAGTGTTATTGCACTACCTGCGTCATGTGTTACATCTGTTTATACTGGATGCACCAAGTAGTGTCCAATATAAAATTCTGTTTTGCATATCTAGATGATATTCTAGTATTCAGTGCCTTCATTGAGGAAAACAAAACAAAAAACATATGCAAATGGTCTTGGACATGCTGGTTGCCACAGGCATCTAAACAAAAAATAAGAAGCTCCAGTTGTACGTACCATCAGTGATTTTCCTACGATTCACAGTTTCCACCAAAGGGATTGCTCCGCCCCCAGAGAAAGTCACAATGATTAAAGACCTACCACGACCAACCACAAATAAAGAATTATGTAGGTTCCTAGGAACAATAAACTACTCCTAAAGGCACCTTCCAGCCACTGCTGAAATTCAAGCCCCACTCAGTGACGCTCTGGTGGGAAAACAGACCTTAGGCACCCACCCAGTTATGTGGACACCTGACAGGGATAGAGCTTTCAAAAGCCTAAAAACACTGCTAGACAATGCAGTGACAATAGCCCACCCAGCCCCCGATGCTGAAGTATTTATGACTACTGATGTGAGCGACATTGTGATAGAGGCCATGCTTAGTCAGACACTTGGAGACGTCAATGTCCAAAAAAAATTTTTTCTCGCAAACTAAACAACACCCAACAGCATTCGACTGAGAACTACTCGCTGTGTAGGCAGCAATTAAGCATTACTGCCCAGACATAGAAGGATGGCCCTTTTACGTGTTGACAGACCACAAACCGCTAGCAGCAGCAATTTCCAATTCACCGGCCAACTCACCTCCGTGCAGATTCCGATACTTTGATTCCATATCACAATTTACCACCAATATCAGATACATAAAAAGGGCAGACAAAGTCATATCAGATTTCCTGTCACACGTGGGTGCAGTCTCATCACTGATAGACCTGTCAAACCTGGCCACCTTATAATCAGCAGATGAGGATACCTTGTCAGTAGTATCTGACCACGGCTCCTCCCTCCAACCCATTCGCACCACCTTTCCAGGAGTGATGGACGAAATATGGTGCAATGAGTCAACCAGTCACTCATGCCTTTTCATACCAACCAACCTGCACAGAAACATTTTCGAAAAACTGGACCTCACGCACCCTGGTATCCATGCCTCAGTATGCCTGGTGGCAGAATATTTTGTCTGAAGAAATATGAACTGAGATTGCCAGGAATGGGCACATGCCTGCCCCACATGCCAAAGAAGCAAAGTCTAATAGGCACACCACCTCCCCTTTGGGCAGCTTTGCAGTGCCACACAGCCTCTTCTAACAAGTACGAGTCGACCTGGTAGGTCCACTCACACTGTCCAATGGCTTTCGCTACGTACTTTCAATGATGGATCGCACGACTTGGTGGATGGAGGTATCCCATTATGAAACATTATGGCAGATATGGTAGCCTGAACATTCATCAAATCCTGGTTTCTTGATTCAGGTGCCCCTCCATCATAACAACAGACCAGGGGTGACAGTTCAAGTCCACTTTGTTTAACAGTATTTGTACCATCTGCAGGATTAAACGCATACACATGACCACCCCCAGAGCAACAAGCTCATAGAATGGTGGCACAGGACACTCAAGTCAGCACTACAGTGCCATGACACACTGTGGATGGAGACACTACCTCTAGTCCTATTAGGTCTGTGTACCACCTACAAGGAGGATATACAGGGTGCAGTGGCAGAATTTGTGTATGGACAGAAGCTAGTACTGCCAGGTGAACTCATCGATCAGCTACCTCTTCCAACCCTATCGGAATTGCCGACTTTCTTAGACCAAGTCAGACTACATTGTTTCAAACTGGGCCCCCCACCCCGCAAGCCACACATACCCAAACACATCCACATACCTAAGGCACTGGCTACCTGCAAATCTGTGATGTTGTGAGATGACACAGTCATATGATTGGCACAGTGCCTCCCCTGTGCCCCCAGAAGTGCTTATGGATATATCCATAGTGCTACACAATGACAATGTGTTTGTGCTGTGTATTACTGTGTCTGCACCAGATACCACCACCCCACTCCAGTGCCACCTAGTCACTGCGTACCCCTGCCCCCAACAGACAACGCTGATGCCATACTAGCCTTTGCCAACCCCTCAGGAGACATCATCATCAAGGCTTCCTACTCGTTAAATACTGCAGCCGCAACCAAGCTCCACCAACTCACCCACCGCCCACAACACTAAGCTGACTTCGAGGTGCGGTGGCCACCACCCACCTCCCACCATCAGCCACCACTGCTCCACCGCATCAGGACCTTGCCTGGCAACAACAAATGGTACACACAGCATCCGCTCAGCGGCACTACAGTGTCCTATGCTCGACAGCCACATCACCATCTCCACCAGTGAGATGCCTCCCAAATCTGCCTGCCTTCTCCTTTGATGTGCCGACTACATCATGGTTTGCACTAGTAGAGAGGATATTTGACTATAACGCACTAGATGACGCTTTGAGGTACTTGTGTATAATCACACACCTGCATTTACACAATGACTTCATCGGTGACCTGGCACACAAAATACCAATCACCGAGCGCTATGCCAACACCAAATGAATGACCTTGAATGGATATCAGGAACACCCGAAGACACGATCTGCCACAAACTGGATAAGGAACACCTGGGCAACAAGATACCGCCCCAGCTGTGGCACTGCCTCAGGATGACGGTCAGTGAGGAGGCTATGCCGAACAACATCTAATGGCAGTGTGGTCTATCAAACTGCCACTACAGGTCCATATACCTTTAAGCTATGGCAGCATGGAAACCCCAGGAAGACAAACCCGTATATCCGACCATGCTCACATGGCCCTACAATGTGAGATACAAGCCCAGCTCAGAGACGCCTGGCCGACGGATGAGGGAGACACTGCAACCTAGACGTCACTCACCCGCCACCTGGCCAGACACACAGATTTCATCAGCCATCGCCAAACAACAACAACTTCTGCCGGACCTGGCTGGAGCGTTAGAACGCCCAAGTGACTCCAACAACAGACCACCACCACTTGCCTGTTTCCTTCTGGAACAGAAACAGCACTGCTCTTTCTGCTATTTTCATTCAAAGTTTGGGAGTGTGACTAAAAAATGCTGACAACTGTGCTCACATAGAAACGCCAACAGCAGGAAGGCTTAGATGGAACCTCCTGTGACACAATGCACCGACAACAACAAACCCTCCACTCAGTGCATGAGGAAAACCCACAATACGGATGTCTCTACATTAAGAACTCAGTGACTGGCCTATGATTACTCGTTCACACCGGTGCAGATGAGTTGATTCTCCCTACGTCCATTACAACTGACAGACATAGCCCACACCATTCCCTCCTTCGAGCAGTTAACACCACACAACTGATGAGCACCGGCTCAACCGATTTCACAATCCACCTGTCACCGAAGTGCAAGATGCAGTGGAACTTCCTCGCAGCAGTGAATAGTGGGCATTGATTTTCTAACATACCACAAACTTTTACCAGACTTTGTAAAACATACAGTATTCAACCCCATGTCTGGAACCCATTTTCTGTGCACCCCGCCAAAACCTCCTGATCTCGACTTGTGCTCAAAAAGACAATTAATCACAGAGTGTCCCTCCTTCACCACAAAAGTGCAGAAAATTGACACCAAGTTGGAGGCGGAGAGATGAGAAGTGCGCCGCTTACAGCAGATAAACGCCGAGCTGAGGTCACCTTGGAGAACACAAACACCTATCTCTGTAGCCGCAAAAGACAGAGTGCATTGGACCATTCTCAGGTTAGTCCAAGTGAAACTGTATTGAACCCAAGCACAGTGCACAAGAAACTAGATTTAACTCCATGCTCCACATGAATCCCCTCATAAACCAGGGGCCGGTACACAACTTCGTGTAAACAGTGTTCGGGCAAAATGTCAAAAACAGCTGGTGATGTGTCAGTACCAGCACCAAATATGGCCACGGTGATGTCAGAAACTAACAGTAGTATCCTTCCTCCTACACAGCAAACAGCATTTGTTTTGGAGCCACTAGCACCCAGGTTCACACAAGCAGCAGAAACTGTAACTGCCCCACTGCTAGCGCTGCCACTCTGCCGTGTGACATTTGTGAATGAGGTAGACATAAACAAAATGCAGGTTAGCCCGCCATCTTCACATGTTCAAATGTTTGTAAATCTATCGGACCAAACTGCATGGTCATCAGTCCCTAGCTTACAAACTACTTAAACCTAGGTAAACTATCCTAAGGACAAACACACACACACACACACACACACACACACACACACACACACACCCATGCCTCAGAAAGGTCTCAAACCTCCACAGCGAGCAACCGTGCGCTATGCAGTGAGGCGCTTTAGACCGCTCGGCTACTCCACCACAGAAGCCATCTTCCCATAGCACAATCCACCAGCAGAACCGGTGACCGTGCACCGAACCATACAGGCATGCGTCACGAACACTAGTGAGTCATGCAAGCGACCCTCTCGGCAACATTCAGAAACTGCAGAGAACATTTAACTCCTGACAATTTCCACGATTATGGACATACCTCTGCCTACCGTGTTCAAAGAGCTGAGAAGATTCATAGGAATGATAAACTATTACCGACAGCACCGCCAGCAGTGACAGATGGACCGATCACTGTATCTATCCACTGTGTAAAACCAGCTAAGGTCGAGCCTGCTAGCACACCCCTAGACAAGGGAATCCATGACATTTCTGACAACTCTTACCCCCACCACCGAGCCCCGAAAGCTCCACCTCATTCCAGTACACTTCTGCCCTTAGCATAAATAGCTCACTGTCAAATATGAACCGCCAAACTCTGCATGATGTCAGCTCTCCAACGAACGTGATGAGCCATTACTGCACCCCACTGAGACCAGATGAAACAGTGTCAGACTCTTCCACTCCACAGTCGAGCACCCCCAATTCGAGCAACACTAACAGCAGGACCTACATCCCCGACCTCATCTCTGACTCCAAAACTACCATTCCAAGGTTTCCTCAAGTGGACTATCTCCCCCCTCCCCTCCCGCACAGGATTCTGCCCCCCCTCCCCCCCCATACATCCCACCACTCTCCGCAACCCCTCAACCATGTCAGTAGAACACATCACTGAGTTTACAGTGGCAGTTTCCCCAGAGATAACACTCCTCTCGATTGTAGTGTGCCCAATGAACATCTAAGTACTCTGTACCAACCTTTGTGAAGCCAACTCAGTGACCCCTCCTACGAGCCACATCGTACAATGCTTTAGGTTACCAATGTGAGCATTAATGGCTGACATACAAGCGTTTGTGCGACCATCAGGTATGATCCTAATACGAGTGTCCTGTGTGTTGCCACTGACCCTCACCCTCCACATTCCAGGTTCGGCCATCCCCTGCACGACCCACGAGCCCTCAGAGACGGCACGGTGCAATGGCCCATGCAATGCTATCAGCCCACGCAATGCCATCAGCCGCTGCCCCTCCCAGCCAATGCAGAACAACTCCCAGTGGTCCACTACCTGTTGACTGACCAGACTCCCCCTCCCCAGCCCTGCCTCAAGAGGAGTACTCCATACTTCGGGAGGGGGCTATGTGGGAACCGATCTTCAGATCGATACTGACGGAAAATCTTTTATCTGTAGGATGATGCGCTTTGGGTGATTCCCGCCAGGCTAAAATGCCGCCTTCTACATTAGTCTATGCTGATCCGCTGTAGAGTGTATACCTGTTAGTAGAGGCTATTGATAAAGTGAATGGTGCTGGTTTATTGGTGTTACAGACCAAACCACCTTCCCCATACATCTAACCACTTTTCTTCTGCCTTTGAAGATGCATGATGACTCATGTGTTTCCCCACAGTAGTATTCCATACTGCAATTGTGATTGGAAGAAAGCATGATAGGATTGTAGCAGCAGGCTCTTGCTGACATTTTTTCTTAACTTATATAGTAGAAAGATAACTCATGCAAGTTTGCTAGCTAGGTAGTTAATATGTGTATCCCAAGACAGTCTTTTATCCACCATGATACCAAGTAATTTAACACTCCTATTTTCAGCCTTTGTGGCCCTCAGAGTAAAAAAGATTTCTTTAGTTTTTTATTCATTTAGGGATAGTTGATTGGCCTGGCATCAAACTTTTGTGGTGTCTATAATGTATTTGTTATAGTGTTGCACTGTTGGTTCATCATTGCCTGTCATTACCAGTGTCTATCATCTGCATTTAGTACCTTTTCACATTCTATGTGACTTGCAATATCATTTATGTAGCCAATAAAAGGAAAGGTTGAAGGGCCAATCCCCGTGGAATTCCTCTTTTAATCTTCAGCTGTTGTGATGACTGCTCATACAAACTTACAAATTGTTGCATGTCCATGTGGTATATCCTGAATAGATTTAATGACTTGCATTCTGTTCCATAGTAAGCTAATTTTTTAGCATAGTCTCATGTTAAATTGAGTCAAATGCTTTACTTAAATCTATGAGTGTAGCACACACAGTTAATTTCCCTTCAACACCATCACATACTTGTATTAATATTGCTTCTATTCTTTAGAGGTTTGGTCTGAATCCAAATTGGCTTTCATTTATTATCCTGTTTCTTTCAAAATGCTGATTTATTTGTTTGTATATACAGCTTTCCGCTACTTTAGCAATTATTGGAATTATTGAGACTGGCCTATAGTTATAGGGAGGTGTCTGTTGGCTTTCTTATACACAGGAGTGTTACAGTTAATTTTAAGTGCTTCAGGAAGTTTACACTCTGTCATGATTCTGGTGGCCAGATATAGCAATGGCATTTTAATTTCTTCTGTTATGCTCTTAATGATAAAATTATTTAATCCATAACAATCCTCAGTTTCAGAGTTGCTTAGTTTTTTAATTGCTTTGGTAATATCATGTGGAGAGACCATGTGAATGTGGGTACTGGTTTTGCCTTTGGTAATAGTGCTTCAGCAGATAAGTTATTTTTACTGATTGAGTCCTGAAAGTTGGCACAATTTATTAAGTAGTAATTTAGTGTGTTAGGGTCTATAGGAATGCCGGTATCTTTATTGGGCAGATTTATTGAACTTTTAATTACATTCCATGCTGCATTACATCTTTCTTTCTTTTTTTTACTTTAAAAGGTAGTTATCATTTGCTTCACACGTAGCTGTTTTAATTTCAGTTTTGTGTCTTTTTTCAGTTTAATATATATTTTCTTGCTTTCATCACTTTTACAGATCTGTCTTGGACTGGAACAATATTCTTATTTTATTCAGCCTTTATGTATAATACATATGAGTATTTTGTGGTCTTCTATGTGTTGCTAATGTTTCTTCTGGTTATAATCTCTGAAACATATAATTAATTGATCAAAATATCCACGGGTGTACTGCCGGTCTATAGTGTCCAACGGGCACAATATTTCGGCGATCAAACATGTCGCCATCATCAGGTGAACTGACGGACTGAGCTCCTGGAAACGCGCCGGCACGGAGATCCGCACGCTACGGCTGCTCGAAGGGAACAGCCTTCGAGCAGCCGTAGCGTGCGGATCTCCGTGCCGGCGCGTTTCCAGGAGCTCAGTCCGTCAGTTCACCTGATGATGGCGACATGTTTGATCGCCGAAATATTGTGCCCGTTGGACACTATAGACCGGCAGTACACCCGTGGATATTTTGATCATCAAATACGCCGGGAGAAACTGAAGAATCACATATAATTAATTACTCCTTTTCTACAGGTGCTTTCCCTGGCCTTTTTAAAGATAGCTAAGGTTATCCCTACACACAAAAAGGGGGCAACAGACAACTTAAATAACTACAGACATGTAGCACAGCTTAGCAGTTTCTGAAAAATATTTGAAAAGCTGTCCTTCAATAGGGTGCAAACACTCACTTTTATCAAATCATCAACATGGCTTCGGAAAATCCAGATAAACAACCACAGCTATATATGAGCACCTCCATGAAATTCTAAAGGCCATAGATGGAAAAGAAATAGCGACAGGAATATTCCTAGATCTGTCAAAAGCATTATTTTGATGTATTAGACCATAATATACTGCTCAATAAGTCAGAGAAGAAATTAGAGGGATACCAAATAAATGGATTAGTTCATACCTTACAAATCGGCAACACCAAGTTGTACTTAGACAAGACCTAGTCACTGGGAACACAATTAAAACAAAAACATACTCATCAGGAAAAAAAGCACTAATTAGGTACGGAATGCCCCAAGGAACTACCCTAGGCCTAATCATCTTTCTCATATACATAGATGACCTCAGTAACACTATTCATGCAAAACAGAAAAAACAGTTTGTAGATGACACCAACAGTTTCATCACAGAGTTCAATAAACAACCCATTCAGTCATCAGCCAATATAGCACCAATAGAACTAACACAGGGGTTTGAGAAAAATAAGCTCATAATAAACACTGATAAAACTGTGGGCATGCACTTTCATATATCACAACAAAAGCAAAAATACTGCCATTCATTAAAAATAAATAATAAAGGTGTTGATGATGTAAAATTCTTAAGTACACATTTACAAAGTGACCTAAAATGGAATATACCCATATACCTTGATGCCGAAAAAAGTGGGCCACCCCTGAATACCCATGTTTAGGCTGCACCTGATTGTATGCAACCAAAACAGCACAGGTCCTATAAGCAGACTGCCGTACAGTCATTGTACTATATATAATGTGCACTACAAGAGACTACTTGACACCATGACAGTTCAGAAATTAACCAGTACTGTCATACAACTGTATTAGAGAGGAGTCATTCTTCAAAGTTTGTAAATTAACTTTCATTAAAAATAGTGACAAGTCATCATGCTCATTAAATGACATAATGAGTTTTTGTTTGTAAGCTGAATTTGAACCTACTGTTAACCATTAAACCTTATGTGTATGATCGAGACTTGATGAGACATAAAGAGACATAAAATATTGACAATTTCACCAGTATTAGCTTACAAGGGAGAATGTCTGAACCTGGAAATAAATTGCAATAATTTGAGCACCACTTCAGGACTTCTGTGCATGTATTGTCCCTGATAGAGAACCGCTAATGATATGTAATACATAGCAATGCACAGGTGTTAAATGCCATGAAGTAAAGTTGCAGTAATGGATGCAGATTAAAAGGAACGAAGGAATCTTAGGGTTTAAAGTCCTGTCAACAGCATGGTCATTAGAGACACAGCTCACACTCGGATATTTGGGTAGGGATGGGGGAAAGAAATCAGGTGAAATCTTTGAAAGGAACAAGGCATTTGCCTTTAGTGATGTAGTAAAATCACATAAAATCTAAATATGGATGGCTGGAGGTGGATTTGAACCACCATCCTTCTGAATATGAGTGCAAATTAGAGCCCAAAACCTGCATGAATTGATAACAATACACAATAATATATCATATATTAAGTATGTTCACCAAACCGTGATATTGAAACCTGAAGGATTTTAAAATGATTTTTGCCTGGCAAGGATTCGAACCCATCACATTATAGCTATGAATATATTTATTGTTTTGTCAGCAGATAATGTAAAGAATAATTATGTGCTGCCTGGGACTCCAATGACATGAACATTGAAGTTGTTTACCTTACATTACATGTCAACCACCACATTCTCCTTCACTAGTAGCTAGGATCGTGCTTTTTGTGGATACCTGAACAGCTTTGGAATCCTGAGGAAACAATAAAATTGGTGAAGCAGTATCATGTTGAAGAGGTAAGATTCAGGGAAAAATTGGAATCAGAGCTCAACTCCCAGTCCTGCGCCAATATTTAAAGAAATCTAAAGGCCATTAAAAACATGAAATGAAGGTCCTATAACCTTACATGACATTGATTCATGAACAATATTAATATTGTTAGTGTAAGAGAGCCAACTGGTCAGTTTCTGCAACATGTTCTACCTCTGACATCAAAAACTGAACCAATTCTGTTACAGTCAGTAGATATGGCTTACATCTCAATAGGAAGGGGAAGGGTAAACTGGCTGAGCTAATAGCAGAAAACTTAAGGGGGGGGGGGGAGACTGACGTGATTGGTTAAATACCAGTGGGTACAGGTGTCAGAGCAGTTCCTTTTTCATGATAGGCAGGACAAAAATAAGTCACGTTCTAAGAGAGGTCAATATTGAAAGAAAACCTACAGTTTAATAAAGCAACTAAACAGCATAACTCTGACATCAGATCAGCAAACACAGCTGTTAGTTAAAAGTCATCACCAATTATCAGAAATTTTCTTCCCACCCAGTTCTGTAACAGTCAATGTAAAATGCAAATTATCTTTAGTGCACCAATGTATTAGAGGGCTAAGAAGCAAAATAAATGAACTACTTATATGCATTGATGAATTAGTCACCCAACCCAGTCAACATAATCTACCTTTCTGAACATCATGTGACCACTGGTATAGATTTGCTAAGTATTCCAGGATTTAGGTTAGCTTCCAACTTTGGTAGAGTGGAAATGGAGGCTGGAGGAGTTGCCACATTCATTAGATTGTTATAAATTTAATACCTTAGACATTCATAAATTTTGTTGAAAGAAGCACATGGAAGCATGTGCAACAGAAGTAGAATTTCATAACAAATCATTTATAATAGTAACTGTGTACAGAGTACCAAATGGTAACTTTAATTTGTTTATAAATCACTTTGAATTTCTGTTGGCTTATTTGATAACAAGAAAGAAAGAATTAGTGTTTGCTGGTGATTTTAATGAGACTTCCTTGAAAACTCTCCCAGTAAGAAATTATTGCAGTCAGTAGCATTATCATTCAACCTAATCCATACTGTTAATTTTCCAACTAGGACAACTAAGGGCTCAAAGACAGCCATTGATAATATCTTTATAGAAATGTCAAATGATCAAAATTCTATTATAAAACCAATAATAAGCAGCTTTTCAGCCCATGACTTGCAGTTACTTTTACTAGATATTAATACTGATCAGAATATAAAATCTATCAAATCTGAGTTTAAGAGGGTAGTCAGCAAGGGAAAAATTGATCATTTTTGAAAACTGCTCAAAGACATGAAATGGAGTGATGTCTACAGTGCTAATAGTATGGATGAGAAATACAACACTTTCATAAATAATGTCCTCAACGTATTTGAAAACTGCTTTCCCCCAAAAGTAACACAAATTAGACCAAAGTCTACAAAGAAACCATGGATTACTCAAGGAATAAAGGTCTCCTGTAAGACAAAATGAATCAATTAGAAACAGTTCCAATGTAAATGCTTTAGATCATTACAAAACATACTGCAAGATATTAAAGACAGTAATACTGACATCAGAGCAAATACATTATCAGAATAGGATAGTCCTATCAGACAACAAAATAGACAGTATGGGATATAGTAAAGGACGAAACTGGTAGAACCAGATACGAAGAGGAGCACATAGCATTAACAGTAGATGACACATGAGTAACAGATGTGTGCAGTGTTGCTGCAATTTTCAACAAGCATTTCTTCACTATTACCGAAAATATGGGATTATCAGGGTCAGTAACTGCTGCAAAGGAATATCTCAAACCTGTGACTACAAATGACTGCATTAATATGAGTATGACACTCACAACACCACTAGAAGTAATGTCCACCATAAAATCCTTAAAATTGAAAAATTCCAGTGCATATGATAATATATCAACAAATTTGATTAAAAAGTGTGCTTCTGAGCTTAGTGATACTTTAAGTTACTTGTGTAACCAGTCTTTTATCAGTGGAACATTTCCTGAATGGTTGAAATATGCTGAAGTTAAGCCATTACATAAGAAAGGAGATTAAGAAATTCCATCAAATTTCCATCCAAGGTCACTTATGCCTACATTCACAAAATTTTTAGAAATGATAATGTACAATCATCTTCTTAAACATCTTACCACTAATAAACTATTATCCATGTCACAATTCATGTTTCTAAAGGGTTCTGATATTGAGAAAGCTATCTACACATATAGTGAGAATGTACTTAATTCATTAGACAATAAATTACATGTCACTGGTATATTTTGTGACCTGTCAAAGGCATTTGACTGTGTAAATCACAATATACTTTTGAGCAAATTAGAATAATACGGCATAACAGGAAGTGCTGCAGAATGGTTCAAATTGTATATTTCTAATAGTAAACGAAGGGCATCAATAGGAAAGAGAGGTGCACTGAACTATCAGGCCTCATCAAACTGGAAACTAACCACACGTAGGGTTCCCCAAGGTTCTATCTTAGGCTCCCTGCTTTTTCTTGTATATATCGATGACGTTTCATCATCAACATTATCGGATGCCAAATTTGTTTTATTTGCAGATGAGACAAATATTGCAATGAATAGTAAATCAAATATAGTCTTAGAAAGATCGGCTAATGAAATTTTCATGGACGTTAATAAATGGTTCTTAGCCAATTCTCTGTCGCCAAATCTTGAAAAAAAAAAAAAAAACACACACACACACACACTATATGCAAGTTAGGACTTGTAAAAGGTTTCCTGCCAGTATATGCCTGGAGTATGACAACAAGGATATAGAAGAAGTTGAAAGTGTCAATTTTTTAGAATTACAGCTGGATAATAAATTTAACTGGGAGCGGCACCCCACAGAACTGCTGAAGTGCCTAAACAAGTCCCTGTTTGCTATACAAATGTAGTCAGATATAGGAGAAATAAAAATAAAAGAGCTGGCATATTATGCATACTCTCACTCCATAATGTCTTCGGGATTATTTTCTGGGGCAACTCATCAGGCCAAGCAAAAGTTTTAAGAGCACAACAACGTGTGTTACAGATCATTTGTGGTGTCAACTCAAGAACATCATGTAGATGGCTATGTAAGGAACTGGGGATACTTACTACTGCTTCCCAATACATTTATTTTCTAATGAAATTTGTCATTAAAAATACATATTTTTTTCAAACCAATAGCTCAGTCCATGGGATCAATACTAGAAACAAGAATAACTTGCATAAAGATTTAAAGTCACTTACTTTGGCTCAGAAAGGTGCCACTATTCAGCAGTACACATTTTCAATAACATACCAGCAGTCATTAAAAAAATTAACTCACAATAAAGTACAGTTTGAAAAGAATCTAAAGGAATTTTTGGTGGCCTCCTTCTACTCCACTGATGAATTACTTACCAGAAGTGATTGATGTAAGTTATTGTATATAATATTCACACACATGAATACTGTGTCCAGTTTGACTTCAGTACAAGTTTTGTGCAGTAATGTGATCATTGTAAAAAAAGTATATTCTAAGAATTGTAATATGCACTTAGTATATTAGTATGTAATAATAAGTTTTATGTCCTTTACAATGTAATTATTCATAAGATAACTGCTTTTCCTAACCAATTCCACATCCACAAGGGCAATTACATTTGGGATCTGTGGAAGGTACATTAACACATATGCTCTCTTTTTGTAAGTATGTAATCTGTATTTTGTTTTAACATGTTCTACATCCAAGAGGATTTCCTCAATTTGGAACAACTGGAACAAAAAGTACATCTAATCTAATCTACAGCAAAGTCATGCATTGTATGCTTTGCATTATTGGAGGTGA
Source organism: Locusta migratoria (assembly GCA_026315105.1). Lineage (NCBI taxonomy): Eukaryota > Metazoa > Arthropoda > Insecta > Orthoptera > Acrididae > Locusta > Locusta migratoria. Next base: position 141,160,982 of record CM048749.1, on the reverse strand, counting down.
ACAGGATATGTATGTGGCAATTGAAAACTTATACTCCAACATTAATATACCCATACCTTAATCATTACAACCTAGCCTCAGTCCAACCAAACACCGAATTTTGCTTGCAAAAGTAATACATGCTGACTGTGATGCCTCTGCTGAATGAGATGTGAAACCTTATATAAAACTACTGTATGTGGCATTTTCCCCAAATTTTGCATTAACTTGGAAAACTGGTTGTGATGACAGAATAATTGCTAACAAAGCTTAAGGTCTAGATTATGTGTGGAGGCAAAAGTCTGAATATGGGTTCAAGATGTCAATGAAATTGATAGGCTACCTTAAAAGCTGGTTGTAATGACACAATGATCTTTAGCATAACCCAAAGTCTATGTTAGATTGGGAACAACCATTTGGTTGTGAGTTGATAAATCCAACAAATGTGAAGGCTGAAAAAGCTGGATAACATGAAAAATTGGTCTATAGTGAAACTGAAGATCTACTTTAGGTTGTGAGTTGGCAAGGACAATAAAAGGTAAAGGGAAAGGTGGAAAACTGGTTGTAGTGATGGAATGATCAGTAACAAAGCTCAAGGTGTAGGTTATGTGTCAAGGCAACAGTTCGGATATATGTTGAAGAAAAAGTGAAATCTAAAAAACCTAATTGCGGTGACACAATGATTCTGATTGTAGCCAAAGGTCTGTGCTACTTGAACAGGTGTATATGAGACACAGTTACAAAATATGCATTATAGTTATTAACACAAATAGTAAAAATTTGTAATTGTTCAAATTCTTAAATTGTCTTCAAAGAATTTGAAAGAATTCATCTACAGAGTAGTAGCACTTTTCCATCAGAAGGGTGAAGAGCAATCATATCAGTGAACGAAGCTCCAGTTAAATATATTACCATCATCTACTTACTGTAATTTTTTAACCCCATGTACTACCAGCTATAGCTGGTGTGTTGGAAATTTAAAATTACCCATTTGGAGAATACTGTAGTAGTTATGTTGGAAATGGAATGTGTCAAGAGTATGTCGATTTTTGTATAACATAATCAGCGCCTATGCAGGAAATAGACAGTATTTGTAAATGTTTTAACCGCAGTTAACAAGTCACCCATTGATTGGTAATAAACATACCAAATTATTTTCTTTTGTAATATCAGGAGACTTGAGGTATTTGTTGAATTCCCATAGCCTTAAAAAAAAAAAAATCAATGATTCTTAACTTACTCAAAGTTGTATTGGCAGACTGTCTTTCTGGTGTCTATGATTGAAGCATCTGAAAAAAATTCTCATTTCAAATTACTGTGCCCAGTGTATTTGTTAAGTAATCAATGTGTGCCTTCCAGGTTCAGTTTTCATCCAGATATAAAACAAAGATCTTTACATGGTTTGCTTGTATTATATCCTGATTATTACAAGTTATTTTTATTTCACTCTGCTTTACTGATTTAGGTTAAAATTTTGTCATTTTGGTTTTAGTCACATTTATCTTAGTTATAATCCATTTTCATGGAACAAGAATTCTAGTTTTTCTAAGGGATTTCTAAGACTTTCTGAAAGATCATTTTGTATTGTATTTATTATTATTTATCATTCAGATCACACATTGTACTAAAGTACAAATAATATAGGGCAAGTCAATTAGAACTGCTGTATCATCGGAAAATAAAACTGAATGTCCATAAAAATAGCAATACTCAAAAGTTCTATGAATCGTTGTACCCAATTAACTTAGTGATCTCGAACGTAAGAGTAGTATATAAACTCCAATATTACTTATTAGTGGTATGCGTTCCATCTAACTTGAAGATGCAAATGGCGAATTACAAACGTAATGTAGTACGTTAGTAAGTAGATCAATAATGTCAGCGTATGGTTAACAGAAATATCCTACTGCTTCTTAAAATAAGCTGTACATCGATTCACCAATTATTCACTAACCAATTACGAGAATCGTCTAACGTCCCGTTTGTTTTTCAGAGTACCAAATTCAAACCAGCCGCTTTTTCCATTTGTTCTGCGATTTTATGTTCAGTCAATCGATATCGCTAGTCGATGCATCGGTATGGATGTTTTAACAAGTAGACCATCGCACGACGATGCTACAAGAAAATGCACTTTCTTCGTTGTTAACTCCTGAATATTCTAACAGAATTACCTGTATGTGATTATTTTTTACATATTTAGCGAAGTGAGAGAAATACATTACTCAAATTTGAAGAGGACTATAGATGATGTTACCATTTGTCGGACAGCTGTAAACCTTCTCATCACACCGAAATCTACAAATCGTCTAATTATTTATGCATTCTTTGATTAGAATACTTCGCCAGTAATACCACGGCCACGTTGTACTGCGTAAAACACTTATCGATAGACGTATAATAAGTATCGATAGTCGTATTTCTCTTGACGGCTGGTAGTACTTCCAACTGAAACTCTTTGGCACAAAGTGGTGGGGACATACGAAAGCCCGAATGCGATATACACTGCGCGTCGCGCGAGTGCGCGGAGAAAATTTGACAGTAGTGGTCGCGGTGATATGTGATCGATATGTCGTGGTCAAAGTGTTTGTTTACATTGATGCTGGTAGCTGCCGTCACAGGTATTGTCACTTAATGGTTTTGTAAATAAGGCCCATATTTGTGAAAGTAGAGTACAACAAACGTGCTGCAAAATGTATTAAAACAACTTGTTCTTTATAAAAGTGTTAGTTCTAGGCGTTCTATTTGGATTTTACGTTCAGTGTATGTGTTGCAGCATAAAATTGTTTTTTTGTTATGTCCTAGCGTGAGGAGTTGCGCGAATGCCAATGCTACATAAAACCGCTATTTGTGAAATTTTTATATAAAGCTAAATAGAATTTTTATCTAAAACTGATTGCTAGCGACGCCGCTTGTCATTTTTATGGAGTCGCTGAGCCACCAGTGCGATTCCTTGTGTAAATCTTTGTTTTATTTATTTATTTTCCCATCCTCAAGCACAGTTTGCAAATGGTATGTGGAGCGCTTCTAGAAGTAGGTGATTGTCAAGCGTAGCATAGACCGAAATATGTCTTCGAATTTCGAAACTGCTCTTGCCTAAACAAATAAAAGTAAAATATTGCGATCCTGGCATATCATATACTGTAATATGATCGCATCCTATCGTGAACAAATTCAATGGAGTCATTTGATTTCAAAGCATCTACTCTGTAATAGGTACTGTGATTTTGCATCAACTGTTGATTCAGTTATCTATTACTATACCGTAATGCTTTATGCTTCATTTGTGTAAGGATGTGGCCAGAATATATGCAGTGTAGTTTCATTGCTTAATGATTTTCTTTTTGCCATAAGTTTTGCTCGGTGTTATGGATCGAAGTTTTTATTTCTCCTGTTAATTTTCTGAACATGAATGGGATATCATTTTGCTTCCGGAGACTATTAAAGGCAGATCACTGTCAAGTGCGTGATCATAATCTGGCATAACTTGTTGGAGCATTATTTTTATTTTTTATTATTATAAATGCGTCAGTGTTACTTCTTTCTTCCCTCTCTTTTACAGTGCGCTTACTTACAGCATCAAGTGTTACTGCTTCCTGCGCCTTATCTACGTTAACTTCTGACGGAAACAGCTGTTCCAAGAACTTCCAGTTTATCTGGCTCCTTGAAGAGTTCGAAAAGCATGTTCATTTCGGCTTCTGTGCTGAGTCAAACTATAAATATTAGAGCTGCAGATTAAATGCAGTATTGCTTTACATTGAAAGCAAATTTAATTTTGGAGGTCACCTCTTAAATCGCGTTACGACCACTTTTTGCCCAGGTCGGGCTTCTAGTGTTTTGTTGAAAAGAGCGGCGAGGCACATCATTCCTCATCTTCAAGGAAAATTATTTAAGGATTATTAGGCTTTTGCAAAATTAATTTATACTTTCTAGCGTTGCAGTTATGTATGAAAGAACATTTTGTTTGTAAGCTAATTTGTCGAAATCGGTATTATTTGCGATTCCTGTCACTAAACTTCATACCAACAAAAGAAATCCGACGTAGAATATCGGTTCCGTAGGGTACTATACATGTATATAAACACTGCGACGATAGCAGCCGGAACGGAAATAAAAGGATGATAAGATTGTCTTCGACTCAGAGGAAGTTCAAATGCAGTGGCACAGACTGCGTACAACCATCGGCTCCTAACTGTAGTACAAAACGATACACTCGTAATGACTTGTCGGTTAAAATTTAAGATAAACACGAACCTCTTAATTTTCGTCTCATTAGTGTTACTTGTCCAGCAACGAAACTGAAATAAATTTTCCCTCCAAGCGTTTTTTGTTGGTTATGTTCTCGCAATGGCTAGACAGACCACTGGCAAACCGCCTTATTTGTCTGAATCTATTCCGCTAATCAAAAATAAGGTTTCAGACGTACGAATGGTAAACAGGTGGGTCAGTGCATAGGGTGTATTTTTCTGTCGAGATACATTCCATGGTAGAAGTTTTAAGCTTCCTACAGCCTCCTTTTAAAGCACCACACTTTACAATCTTGATTCGGGTAACACGATGGCAAGGATTTCATGTGTGTTTAGAGCCACCGAGGTTTCTGGAGCGAAAGTAGTCCTAAGATCAACTGAAGCTTTGACCCCTGGCGTCGGCTTATTGTGTTGTATGACTCCTTAAAAAGTTGATCGTTTCTCTATTGCTATGAATGGCATTACTTTTTACAATACAAACTGATCAATTTACGTTCAGCGAACCACCTACCCTAGTACCACGTTTTAATTAATTTAAGAACATTAACTCTTGAAACCTCGATAACACTATAGCGAAGGAAAGTTTCTTTGTGCCTAATGGAAAGTTTTGTTGTGTGTTTCGGAATGTGTTCCGCGGTTCTGTCGCGCAAGAACAGCCGAGCGATTCAAGGCACCTTATCAAGAACTGTTTCCGCCGGAGGTTCGAGTCCTCCCTCTGGCATTGTTCATCTACATCTACATAGATACTCTGCAAATCACATTTAAGTGCCTGGCAGAGGGTTCATTAACCACTTTCATAACTTTTCTCTACCGTTCCATTCTCTAATAGCGCGCGGGAAGAAAGAACACCTAAATCGTTCAGTTTTCGATCTGATTTCTCTTATTTTATTGGGATGGTCATGTCTCCCTAAGTAGGTGGGTGCTAGCAAAATATTTTCACATTCATAAGTAAAAGTCGGTGATTGAAACTTCGCAAACAGGTCACGCCGCAATGAATAACGTCTTTCGTTTAATGATTTCCACCCCAATTCGTGCAACATTTCCGTGACTCCCCCCCTCCCCCCCCCCCCCACACAATGACGTGATAAAACAAAACGAGCTGCCCTTCTCTGAACCTTCTCAATATCTTCCGTCAGTCCCACCTGGTGAGGGTCCCATAAGGGGCAACAGTACTCCAGGAGAGGACGCACAAGTGTGATGTAGGCAGTCTCTTTGGTTGAGCTGGTGCATCTTCGAAGCGTTCTGCCAATGAAACGTAACCTTTGATTCGCCTTCCGCACAATATTTTCTGTGTGTTCTCTCCAGTCAAAGTTGTTCGTAATTGTAACTCCTAGGTATTTGGTAGAATTTACGACCTTAAGGTTTGACTGATTTATCGCGTAATTGAAGTTCAGTGGATTTCTTTTAGTGGTCATGTGTATTACTTCACACTTTTCTTTATTTAGTGTCAATTGCCAATTTTCGCACCAAGTAGAAATTTTGTGTAAATCGCTGTGCAGTTGCTTTTGATCCTCTGTTGACTTCACTAACTGATAAACGACAGCATCATCCGCGAACAGTCTAAGGGAGCTATTCAATTGTCTCCTAAATCGTTTATAAACACAAGGAAGAGTAGGGGACTATTAACGCTTCCCTGTGGAACGCCAGATATCACTTCTGTTTTACTCTATGACTTACCGTCAATTACAACGAACTGTGTCCTTTCTGATAGGAAATCGTGAATCCAATCGCACAATTGGGAAGATATTCCATAAGCACGCAATTTCATTAGAAGCCGCTTGTGGAGTACAGTATCAAAAGCCTTCCGGAAACCAAGAAATATGGAATCGATTTGAGATCCCTTGTCGATGGCACTTAACACTTCATGTGAATAAAGGGCAAGCTGTGTTTGGCAAGAGCGATACTTTCTGAATCCGTGTTGACTACTGGTTAATAGGTCGTTCTCTTCGAGGTAGTTCATAATATTCGAACAAAGTATATGTTCCAAAATCCTACTGCAAATCGACGTCAATGAGATAGGCCTGTAATTTTGGGGATCACTCCTATTGCCTTTCTTGAATGTTTTGATTTGAAAGTAGTTTACTGATGACCACAGTAGTTTGGTTCCGTGGATTACCAAACATCTGGACATTTGATTTTTCCGCGTTTTCCCCCCTTTTAGTATGTCCCCGCTCATGACGTCAGGTCAAGGAAGATGGGTAGTATCAGGTCTTTCAGTGTCGCACTATTGTACTGATTGTAACATGTTTCATACACACTGATGAGCCAGAAAATTATGGCACCTACACTAGGCCGATCAACTCTTCTGTATTTTAACTTTTTTTAATTCTTCCGTCTCCCTTATTGTCCGCCTGTTTCTCCCGTATGTTATTTCCTTAGTGGTCGCTGTTATACCCGAAACCCGTGAGGTACTAAGATACTTCAGCTTCTCTCAGCGAGATAATCGCCACTATTTACGATTACTGTTAGAGCTTCTACGGCATCTGGTATGCATGGGACTGTGAGGGAAATGCTTATTGGTTTCTTGGTCGATAATGCCAACTCAAAGATGCCATCGCGTCGTACCGATCACCAGTTACCCTGCGTCCACACATACGTACGAACGCTGGCGCCAACATTGACCAATATTTTTGAGACAGCGTCTACACATTGGAGCCAATATTCAGTTGAATTCGTCGAGAGCCAACGAAAACATATCTGACGCACAAATCTCGGCCAATGCGTTAACCCTTTTGAGTGTGAATAATTACATTTTGTCATTGTAAATCAAAGTGGGAAACATACGTAAAAGACTTTGGGGCGTTGTATCATTTCCTAGCGAACATTAATTACGGTACGAAATCATTAATTTTTGAAAATATGCTACAAGTAAACGATACACCTTATAAAAACTTAGACCTTCTACTTTAAATGATTGAAAATAAAATAAAAAAGAAAGATCTTTTGGAGGGATGCTATTCTTTTGGTATTACGCTTAGATTTCTTGCTAAAGGAGACAATTTTAGAAGCCTACACTTCCCTTTTTAAATAACTATGTAATTTATATCACTAATAGTGCTTGAAGTTTGCAAAACAATATTTAAAACTTGACAGGAAATATTAAGTACTGTAAATTTAAAAAATTAAATTCAGTAATGGAGTGTGTCGAAAGTCTAAAAAGTTTTTAATTTCACAGTTCGCGCCTAAGTTTTGCTGTGGCATTTCGTTTTTTGAGGTTTTTTCACAAATGAATCACTTTCTGATACAGTTCTAATATTTACAAAGAGATTTCGAAACTTTAAAACGGCGACGAACAAACGAAGAAAGAAACAGTTTCGAGATGATCAGACGACAAAGACAGAGTGAAACGTTGGCGCCAATGTGTGTACGACGTACCCATATTGTCCCAACGTCCTTTGATGTTTGGTCGAAATACCGACAAGCAACGGAGCCGTACCAACGTTGGTTCCAACGCTATTTCACCGATCCACATATATTGGACGAACACTGTTGGCGCCAACGTTGGGTCCAAAGTGTGGATCCGGCATTAACGTTTGTATACCTTACCACCATATGTGAGTATGGAGTCCCGAAACGGGATTACAGAGTTTAAAACAAAGGCATATCATTAGTTATTTCTCAATTGATTCACACAATTACTGATGGACCGCTTGCGCCGTCGACAATCGAGAACTGAAGAAAGTTGTTTTGCGTAATACCTACCGCGAAGTGTTCGTTTATATTTTTATTTGGTTTTACAGAGAATCTGTTTTCATTATGCGCTCTCACATTGAAAATGAACAGTAAAAACAGATTTTTTACTACCACTGAAAATTATTGAATAGCTCAAGTCAATTCACGTAAAAATGCGTCAGGGGTGATTTTATTAAGTCTTATTGAATCCACCATTGCTGGTGGAACCGGAACTGCCGCTGGTCATGAGTATGAGGGAAGTGAGATACCAACAGCCGTATGTATAATAAATATTTGTCTCACTACCAGTTTCGGCATTCCATTATGCCATTTTCAGGCCGCTACATCGGATTATAATATCCATTAAGTGACAGTTGTTGTTGGTGTGGTTCATATTGAGAGAGAGAATTCCACGAAACCAGTTTCGATATCCCTACTTAATGGATATTATACTCCGATGTAGCGACCTGAAAACGGCATATTGGAATGCCGAAACTCGTAGTGAAACAATAAATAGTTCTATTAAACATACGGCTATTAGTATCCCACTTCATATGATTTTATTAACGCTCACCATTCCTTAAATAATTACATAACAAGGAAATTGATATTCAATATCATTAGCATACTGCTCTGGAATTTACTTCAGAAATGAGTCTTACTAATGCCACCGCACTCTTATATCTCAGCTTGAAGAGCTACCTCAGAATACGATATTAGTATAGGTAAGCTAAGTATGTCTTTATGTCCACGTCCCCATTGTCATCCGATCCAAGTAAATACGTACATTTGTGCAGTTGAAATTGTGAATAAATCTCCCTTATAATCGTGGTCAGTTTTTGGTCATCTCCCTCAAACCTGTGATGAAAAAATTGGCTGTCCTAACTCCCCCCCCCCCCCCCACACACACACACACGTCACGTAATTCCCCTAAATTTCGGGGAGCGGGACGATGAGATTTAATGCCACATTCTCATCCTAAATGTGTTCTATTGGGTTCAGATCTGTCAAGTAGAAGGGCCAACACATCAGTTGTAAATCGCCACTGTTCCTCGAACCGATCCCCCACAATCCTGTAGGTAAGAACGTAAGACAAATGATGCTTGTTGAGCATGGTCCCACTATACAATCAATTTGTAAACAATCCTATTTCTCAAAACCACTTATTGCATCTTGTAAATTCAGCTACCGCCTGGTACCTGAAAAGTTTTCAGGCCTTTTGTCTATTCATTGTTAACACGGTGTTGTTGTTTTTGTGGTCTTAAGCCCGGAGACTAGTTTGATGCAGCTCTCCACAATACCCTATCCTGAGCAAGCCTCTTCATCTCCACATAAGAACGACAACCTACATCTGTCTGAATCTGCTTACTGTATCCATCTCTTGGTCTTCCTCTGCGGTTTTTAGCCCAAACACTTCCCTCCAATGCTAAAATCACCATTCCTTCATGTCTAAGACTGTGTCCTATAAATCGATCCCTTCTTTTAGTCAAGGTATGCCAGAAATTCCTTTTCTCCCCAATTCTCTTCAGTACTTCCTCATTAGTTACACGATCCACCTACCTAATCTTCAGCATTCTTCTGTAACACCACATTTCAAAAGCCTCTATCCTCTTCCCGTCCGCACTGTTTATCGTCCATGTTTCACTCCCATACAAGTCAACACTCAACACAAATGCCTTCAGAGAGGACTTTCTTAGGCTTAAATCAATATTCGATGTTAACAAATTTCTCTTTTTCAAGAACGCTTTTCTACCCATTGCCATTCTGCATTTTATATGCTCTGTACTGCGACCATCATTTGTTACTTTACTGCCCAAGTAACGGAACTCATCTACCTCCTTTATTGTTTCGTTACCTAATCTAATTCCTTTAGCATCACCTGATTTTCTTAAATTGCACTCCATTATTCTAGTTTTGCTCTTGTTAATGTTCATCTTATATGCACCTTCCAGCACACTGTCCATTCCGTTCAGCTGCTCTTCCAGGTTCTTTGCTGTCTCTGACAGAATTACTATGTCGTCGGCAAAACACAATGTTTTTAATTCTTCCTGCTGAACTTTAATTCCTTCTCCAAATTTCTCCTTGCTTTCCTTTATTTCTTGCTCGATGTACAAATTGAATAACATTGGAGAACGGCTACAACCCTGTCTCACTCCCTTCCCAACCACTGCAACCCTTTCATGCCCTTCAGCTCTGACAACTGCTGTCTGGTTTTTGTAGGGAGGTTCTTAAAAGCTGCCGCATATTGTTTACAATTATAAATAGAGTAAACACTTGATTCTTAAAGTTTTCCCGGCGGACATAATATCCCATTATCTTCCGGGAGTGCACCCGCACAGCGACAATTTTTCATCTAATATTTCGGCTGCAAACCTCACAGCCATCTTCAAGGCGAGTCGATGACTGAGTTCTCAGCGTCTACACGTGCCTATTTTTACTGTAATCGCGCGATACGAAGCTACCGAGGAGTAGAATGCGCATGCGTCGAAGATATCACAGTCGTAACTTCTGCGCCAGTCTTTATATGTCAAATATAAAGATATAAGCGCAGAGTGTAAACACAACGGAGATGCTACAGATTCACAGCGCTTATAGATGAATAATTAATCATTAGAAGTGGTAACATCTGTCGGAAGTGAAGACGCCGAAATTCTTTCAAAACGAGGGTGTGAGCTAAGCGGCTTCCAAACAATGACAAGATGAAATCATTCGTCACGGTTTAGCAGGTTATCCGCCAGTTGTAATTCTACAGCTGTCTTTACAACTGAGTCCAAGAAAGAAGTAGCTGTGTTGAAATCTTTTCTTGAGTCAAACGGCAGCAGTATACACGCCTTCTTCAGTCCAGCAAGTCCACAGTAGCGGAACATTGCATTTCTACTGCCCATGCCATGGATTACAAAGAAGTAAACATTTTAGCCACAGCTGCTTTCTGGAACTCACTTGTAAAGGAAGTTGTGGAAATACAACTGGCGAACAACCTGCTTAAACCGTGACGAAGGATTTCATTTTGACAGTGATTGGAAGCAGCTTCTCACGCCTTCATTCGGAAAGAATTTCTACGTCATCACTTTCGACAGATATTACCAGTTTCGATTATTATTCATTTGTAAGCATTGTGGATTCTTAGCAGCTTAGTTTTGTTTTCACATTGCGCTTTTGTGTTTACCTTTGACTACATATTTCATCTATGACTAGCGCAGCAGTAAAGACTGTGATATCTTTGTCGCACGCGCATTCTAATCTTCAGTAGCTTTGTATCACGTGATTTGCAGTATAAATACGCACGCGCAGACGAGTCGCCATTACAGAGTTTAAAACACACTACAATTACACAAAACAAGCACAAACACTAATCCAAGCAATATAACCCTTCATTTAAAAAAAATGATAAAACGAGCCGTCCTTCTCTGAACCTTCTCAATATCTTCCGTCAGTCCCACCAGGTGAGGTCCCACAATGGGCAACAGTACTCCAGGAGAGGACGCACAAGTGTGATGTAGGCAGTCTCTTTGGTTGAGCTGGTGCATCTTCGAAGCGTTCTGCCAATGAAACGTAATCTTTGATTCGCCTTCCGCACAATATTTTCTGTGTGTTCTCTCCAGTCAAAGTTGCTCGTGATTGTAACTCCTAGGTATTTAGTAGAATTTACGACTTTAAGGTTTGACTGATTTATCGCGTAATTGAAGTTCAGTGGATTTCTTTTAGTGGTCATGTGTGTTACTTCACACTTTTCTTTATTTAGTGTCAATTGCCAATTTTCGCACCAAGTAGAAATTTTGTGTAAATCGCTGTGCAGTTGCTTTTGATCCTCTTTTGACTTCACTAACTGATAAACGACAGCATCATCCGCGAACAGTCTAAGGGAGCTATTCAATTGTCTCCTAAATCGTTTATAAACACAAGGAAGAGTAGGGGACTTTTAACGCTTCCCTGTGGAACGCCAGATATCACTTCTGTTTTACTCTATGACTTACCGTCAATTACAACGAACTGTGTCCTTTCTGATAGGAAATCGTGCATCCATTATTCCATAAGCACGCAATTTCATTAGAAGCTGCTTGTGGGGTACAGTGTCAAAAGCTTTCCGGAAATCCAGAAATATGGAATCGATTTGAGATCCTTTGTCAATGGCACTTATCACTTCGCGTGAATAAAGGGCAAGCTGTGTTTCGCAAGAGCGATAATTTCTGAATCAGTGTTGACTATTGGTTAATACGTCGTTGTCTTCGAGGTAGTTCATAATGTTCGAACAAAGTATATGTTCCAAAACCCTATTGCAAATCGACGTCAATGAGATTGGCCTGTTAATTTTGGGGATCACTCCTATTGTTTTTCTTGAATATTGGAGTAACTTGGGCAATTTCCTAGCCTTTGGGTACGGATCTTTTGCTGAGTGATCGGTTGTAAAATATGGCTAAGTACATAGCTATTGCCGGCCGCGGTGGCCGAGGGAACTGAGGCGCTCCAGTCACGGTCTGCACGACCACTACTGTCTGGGGTTCGAATCCCCCCTTGGGCATGGATGTTTGTGCCGTTCTTAGTATTAGTTAGTTTATAAGTAAGTAGTTTGTAAGTTTAGGGACTGATGACCCCGTAGATAAGTCCCATAAAGTATACAAACATTTTGAACGGAGCTATTGCATCAGCATACTCTGAGAGGAATCTAGTTGGTATACAATCTGGCCCGGAAGATTTGTTTTTGTTTAGTGACTTGAGTTGTTTTACTACTCCAGGAACGTCTACTTCTATGCTTCGCATGCTGGCAGCTGTTCTTGGATTGAATTCGGGAGTGTTTACTTCGTCTTCTTTGGTGAAAGAATTTCGGAAAGCTGTGTTTAGTAATTCTGCCTTAGCAGTACTGTCATCGGTAGTATTAATAGAGGGCAACGAGAATGACATTAATTTTTATGGTAGCCCCATGGTGCTTCGCTCTAAGTAAATGCCTTTTAAACCGCAAGTAGAGAATTGAGGCTGCATAATACAGCAAAGGACCTGGAAGAGCAATTGAACGGAATGGACAGTGTGCTGAAAGGTGCATATAAGATGAACATTAACAAGAGTAAAACTAGGGTAATGGAGTGCAGTGTAAGAAAATCAGGTGATGCTGAAGGAATTAGATTAGGTAACGAAACAATAAAGGAGGTAGATGAGTTTTGTTACTTGGGCAGTAAAATAACAAATGATGGCCGCAGTACAGATGATATAAAATGCAGAATGGCAATGGGTAGAAAGGCGTTTTTGAAAAAGAGAAATTTGTTAACTTCGAATATTGATTTAAGCCTAAGGAAGTCCTTTCTGAAGGCATTTGTATGGAGTGTTGCCTTGTATGGGAGTGAAACATGGACGATAAGCAGTGTGGACAGAAAGAGGATAGAGGCTTTTGAAATATGGTGCTACAGAAGAATGCTGAAGATTAGGTGGGTGGATCGCGTAACTAATGAGGAGGTACTGAACCGAATTGGGGAGAAAAGAGATTTCTGGCATACCTTGACTAAAAGAAGGGATAGATTGGTAGGACACATTCTTAGACATCAAGGAATTGTGAATTTAGCGTTGGAGGGAAGTGTGTGGGGTAAAAATCGCAGAGGGAGACCAAGAGACGCGTATAGTAAACAGATTCAAGTGGATGTAGGTTGTCGTTCTTATGAGGAGATGAAAAGGCTTGCTCAGGATAGAGTAGGGTGGAGAGCTGCATCAAACCAGTCTCTGGACTGAAGACCACAACAACAACAACAATACCGTTCTGTGCCACAAATTAAAATTGTAACCAACATCTGAATAAGTTTCCATGTGTATATTGTGTGTATCTCACCTGACCCCGTAATTGAACACTGTGTATAAGTTAGGAGGTTAATACGGAGATAATACATGTATGCCAGGGCTATGAAAAGGTCCCAGCGCAGTGTCGGTGGAGGCAATTGTTTGGCTTTCGCCCCGCTCCCGCAGTTGGTGACACTGGAGTCGAGGACGCAATGAAATGAGCGACGCGCTCTCGGTTCGCATTGGCGCCAGTCTTTGGCGTGTTTCAATTAAGGCAGAGGGCCGCCATGCGGTGCACCCCGCAGGGCCCCACGGGCTCCCAGCCATAAGTCTTGCGCCGGAGCGGTCCCCAGCGCGCCTTCCGTCCTTCCAGCCGCCACTTTCCTCAATTCCCAGAACGAGTACCTCCTGCTTAGCTTTGTATGATCGTACCAAGAAGACTCCACGCAGTATGACGTACAGAGGCGGGCGTAAATGGTGGAACGTAAACATCTTACTAGTCCTATCATTTCTACAGGGAATAGAATAGTAAATACAGGGCGTTCGTAAAGTCAGGGGACACTTTCAATTACAAAGGGCGTTCAAAAAGTTTTGTATCGTCTCCGATTTGTTCATTGTTTGGAGGAGAACGTTTGTGAACGTACTTGGAACATTTAGCTATACATGGAGCCTACTCAAGGTAGCCTCCATCAATTTTTATGCTTTGTTGAACCTCGCTCGCGGCTTGATGCTGCCATTTTTATCTATTCTGATGGCTCAAAGACCACTGATGGTGTCGGGTCGCCGGCCGCGGTGGCCGAGAGGACTGAGGCGCTTCATAAGTAGTTTGTATGTTTAGGGACTGATGACCCCGTCGTTAAGTCCCATAAACTATACAAACATTTGAACATTTGGTGTCGGATCTGCCTTTGTCGTTGGAGGCGACAGGTTTCACTACAGGCTTCCTGTCCAGTGTTCGATCTTCACAGCTGAGCTTTTTGCTCTCTATCAGGCTGTTCTGTATATCCGTCGCGGCCGCGGTGGAGTAGCCGAGCGGTCTAAAGCATCTCGCTGCGGGGCGCGCGGTTGCTCGCCGTGGAGGTTAGAGTCCTCCCTGGGGCATGGATGTGTGTATTTGTCCGTAGGTTAGTTTACCTAGGTTTAAGTAGTTTGTAAGCTACGGACTGATGACCACGCAGTTTGGTCCGATAGATTTAGAAAGATTTGATTTTTTTTTTTTTTTTTTTTTTATCCGTCGCCACCGCCATCCTTCCTATGTCATTTGCTCTGACTCCATCAGTGCCATTCAAAGTCTGAGACCCGTACCCGATCCAACCTGTCGTACACCGAAATCAACACTCCCTTCAATTATTAGCGGACGACGATTCTAAAGTTTCCTTCCTGTGGGTACCTGGCTACGTAGGTGTGCCTGGGAACGAAGCTGCTGATGGTGCGGCCAGGGCTGCCACTCCCCTGCCTCGGACAGCTACTCTCTGTGTTCCATCCAGTAATATTAAAGCGTCTATTTGTCGAGGCATTTTATTGTCGTGGCATAGTTTGAGGTCCTCGCATCATGCCAAAAAGTTTCGCACCATTAAACCAATCCAAACAACTTGGAAGACCTCCTTACGCCCCTCTGTCCCGGTTGCGAATCGGTCACTGCCGGTTCAGCACCGCCACTCGTTGACAGGCGACCCCGCACTATTGTTTTCCTGTGGTCACCCGCTGACGGTGCACCATGTTTTAATGTCCTGTGCTAATTTTAATCATGTCCGTGTTGCCCTTAATCTGCCGAACACTTTGGAGGAAATTTTAGCCGACGACATATGAGCAGCTGCTCGGGGCTTGCGTTTTATGCCGATGACTCATTTATCAAAGGACATTTTATTCCTCCTCTTGATGTATTTTACCCTATGTTTTAGCGATATCCTGGTATCGTCCTCATTGGCAGTTGTCTTAACTCTGGTTTTTGGTACATTCACGTTTAAGGTCGGGCGTTAATGACTAAAGCAGTTGTGGGCCTTTCAACCACGCACGCACGCACACACACACACACACACACACACACACACACACACACACACACACACACAACACCGATGCGTGCGCAACCTTGAATCTACCTTAGTAGAACCAACCGAGCGGACCCGAAAGAAGGTACGGTAACGAATTCCATCCCGCATGACGAATCCAAGTCTCAACGTCATTCATTTTAGTCCATTAAAGGCGTCGCACAAAAAGGCCCCGTGCTTGCAAAAAATGAGGTAGATGTTGTATATATGGTTGAGAGGATGAAGTATCGAATTTTTCGACCTTCAAAACCCTCTGGACAACATTGTGACCAATAGACCGCGAAAGTCTGGCACTTTTACAGATTTTCGCTTATTACTCTGAAACTATGCATCGTATTGAAAGTGTTATCCTTACCAAAGTGAAAGATTTAAATTCCTCTTCGAATGACCTACTTGAATGTCGAAATCGCTGCAGTTGTTTGGCCGCAATCAGTTGTCAAAGCTCGGTTATTTTCTTTTCAAATGTTCAAATGTTTGTAATTTTATGGGACCAAACTACGTTGATGATCAGTCCATAGTCTTAGAAACTACTTAAACTAGAGCAAACTAACGTAAGGACAACACTCACATCCATGCCCGAGGGAGGATTCGAACTTCCGACGCGGGAGGCCGTGCGATAGGTAACTTGGTGCTCCAGACCGCTCGGATACTCCCGCGCGGCTTTTCTTTTTACTTGGCTAATAGTCGGCTTTAATGCCTTTAACTCAAAACCTACTCCAAATGAAAAAAAAAGCAAGTTGTCAAAATTGTAGAGGATGGCAATTTCATCTTACAAAAGTGCCTAGTTTTTTTTTTTTTTTTTAATTTTAGCCAATATTAAGCACTACGGATCAGAAATTATATTCGATAACTAAGTGATGCTCGCAAAGGGGAACCGAAGTCTTGTGAAAGATTTTGTTGTTAAGACTCAAAGGTCTTCATCATACATCATTATCGATGAAAATCCATGTTCGAACTGCGCGACTTTCGACGAGAACAGGTACCAGCTTTTTGTAAAAGTCTGCCCCGAGAATATCTTTCAAAACTGAAAGTCTACGGCCAAGATCGGACGCAGTTACTTGGTACTCATTGCGATCCTACCATCATGTGCAAACTTGGCTTGGGAAGAAAATTGATCAAAGCCCGTAGGGCATGGAGCACGACTGAAGACTGTTTCCTGTGCTTGCAAAACAGGTTTCACAGCGGTGTGTGAATGTCGCAAATCTGGACTGAAACGCTTTTCGACATGCAAATACTGTTGTGGTTTATCTTCCGAGAACGCCCCAAGAAATTGAGCTCGACGAGGAAGGAGGAAGCAAGCTTGGGGTTTAACGTCCCGTCGACAGCGTGGTCATTGGAGACGGAGCTTACGCTCGGAATGTTTGGGAAAGGATGTGGAAGGAAATCGGCCGTGCCCTTTCAAAGGAACCATCCCGGCATTTGCCTGGAGTGATTTAAGAAAATCACGGAAAACCTAAATCAGGATGGCCGGAGGTGGATTTGAACCACCGGCCTTCCGAATGCGAGTCCAGTTTCTTACCACTGCGCCACCTCTCTCGGTTGTCGACGAGGAAGACATTGAAGGTCAAGGACGAACAAATTGGTGGAGATGACACAATGGATAAAGAAGATGGGGTGCTGGATCGCCACCTGCCACAGTCTCCCAAGCGACCTCGATAGAATTGAAATCTGATAAAAATTGAAAGTTTGATATTTAAATGCGCTGCTAAGTCTAAGTAAGGTTATAAAGTGTAGGCTGTCAATATCGACGTGTTTCTGAAAAAGAAAAGTTTAACTTTGAGTATGGCCTTGTAAATAATAATAATAAAAGGCAATAAGCGGTTCAGATAAAAGGAGAATAAAATTTGAAATGTTGTGCCATAGGAAGGAGCATGTTAACAACTAAGATTGGCAGATTGAATAAATAATGGCGGTGGCATGATGTATGGAATTGGGAAAGAAAAATTTATGGCACAGCTAGACTAAAACAAGGGATCGGTGAATAGGATACATTAAGCATAAGGAAGTCAGTTTTCTAGTAGAAGCGATGGAAAAGGAGGGGAGTCAAGGTCAGTAAACAGTAAAAAAATTCGAATGCTTGTAGTACGTGTGGAGATGTTTGCATGGAGACCTCTATCACACTAGCCTTTGGACTGAACGCCACATCAACACATTACCAACATTACACAATACAGTAAAACTACGCTTAAATTCGCAGTTACTACCTCAATTTACACAGGAAGGAAGAACCAATGCATAAATATTATCACTGTAGAACTGGAAGAACAGGTTGGGAAATTTGACGTAACTACTGTCATAGTTTCACCATCGTTCGAATGACCTCCCGGAAAATGGAACTGACTAGGTCTGGCGTTGCAGACGCTGACTTGTCTGGGAAGTGATTGTCAACTACCGCTCATAAAAAATAAATGTATTATCGAATTTCTCTGTGCCACTCAGTAAAACGTGGTGCCACTTTAGTTGGAAAAGATTAATCGACATTGCACTTACCCCCTTCATTCCCACATTATGAATTCAGCTTTGGAAAAATTAAAATTCTTTGTTTACTGTATTAATACTGTTTTGATCGAACTATTTTTTTATGTCGTGTATTTCAAGCGCAACACAGACGTTTGTATGGAGGTATTTCATTATTTGGGACGTTATTTTGTGATAGCTAACACTGTCAGATCATTGTCATCGCCGCAGTACCAAGGACAAGACTACTGTGGAAAAAAAAGTAACACGAACCACACTTACGCTCACACTCGCAACCACATACAGGCGGCATCATAACACAACGTCCAAGACGAATAAATTAATGCTTCAGTAGTGGCTACACGCCGTACCAAACGACAAATGTACTAAAAGCAGGATGTTCAACAACAACCATGCGACTTTAAAGACTGATACACAAAATATTATATAAATCAGCTTTTAATGCGTTATTGTCCAGGAACAACACTGGGAATGCTAAGATTTAGAAATTGCACGAACGGCTTTTGATTGATTTACGTGTGGGTATTATTTTAAGATGTGACGTGGCTTTGCTGGCGTCAGTTGATTGTACGGCGCTGAGATAGCCGAGGCTACTTTATCACGGACAAACACTGTGCTTCGTCTGTCATCCACTTCCCCTTTCCTCTAGAGCGCCTGTGTTTCATCCATGCCGAGCTGTCGTCAGTCGAAACTGCCACGTCTCTCCAACCCCCTCCCCCCCACTCTCTCTCTCTCTCTCTCTCTCTCTCTCTCTCTCTCTCTCTCTCTCCCCAAGCTTCGAAAGAAACTGAGGAGAAATCTGGAAGAGTAAATAAATCTCTGCGAGTGACATTGTAATTGTCAGAGGGCGAAGAACTGGTAGAAACATCTGAAAGCTGAACCTGCAAACACAAGAAACATGACGACTTGTGGCGTCCTCCTTTTAGCATTTTGCAAATGATGCGAGGTATGTAAGCTGCGGCACTGGTATACGTAGGGACTGGCTGTTGCGGTGCCCCCACGTTCAACAAAGGTCGGGTTTGGGCTTGCAAATTAGATACTTGCTCACTCAAGAATAAAGCGGCATCTGTTTGGATACTGCCCCATCTAAAAAGCAATCAAGGAGACTACTACTGCCGGACACTTTTCCTTCGTCTCCTCCAGGAAGCAATCCACCGATCTCCAGTATAGCAAATTAAGATCAGTACACCAATTCACTCAATATTCAGTGTTTAAACAGCGAATATGGAGTACATGACATGATTGTATTTACAGATCAGTACCTCAAGCGGGCATGAAAGGGACGCAGTGGCTGTGGAGTAAGACAGGATTGTAGCCTTTTTCCAATTTTATTCAATTTGTACATTCAGCAAGCTGTGAAGAAATCCAAGAAGAAATTTGCAGAAGGAATTAAGGCTCACGATGAAGAAATAAAAACACTGTAATTCTGTCAGACAGCAAACGACCTGGAAGAGTAATTGAACGGAATGGACAGTGTGTTGAAAGAGTATAAGATGAACATTAACAAGAGCAAAACAAGGGTAATGGAATGCAGTCAGTAAATCAGGCGATGCTAAAGGAATTGAATTAAGTAACGAAACAATGAAGCGGTAGATGAGTTTTGTTACTTGGGCAGCAAAATAACATATGATGGTCGCAGTACAGAGGATACAAAATGCAGAATGGCAATGAGAAGAAAAGCGTTTTTGGAAAAGAGAAATTTGCTAACATTAAAATTTTAATCTCAGTGTAAGGAAGTATTTTCTGAAGTCATTTGTGTGGAGTGTTGCCTTGTACGGGAGTGAAACATGGACGATAAAGAGGCTTTAGAGATGTTTTGCTACAGAAGAATGAATATTAGGTGGGTAGATCGCGTAACTAATGAAGAGGTACTGAAAAGAATTGGGGAGAAAATGAATATTTCAACTGTTCATCTGTTTGTAGCACTTATGGGACTTAAATACGGGGTCATCAGTCCCTAAGCTTACAAACTACTTATGAACTAGCTAAGGCTAAGGACGGCACAAATATCCATGCCCGAGGTCGGGATTCGAACCCCCGACCGTAGTGGCCGTGCAGACCGTGACTAGAGCGCCTCAGTCCCCTCGGCCACCGCGGCCGGCAATGAATATTTAACAGATGTTGACTAAAAGAAGGGATCCATTGGTAGGACACAGTCTTAGACAAAGGAATTAGGGCTCGTACGGAGGCATATAGGCATTCTTTTTTTCATCGTTCTATTTTTTAAGTGGAATAGGAAAGGAAATGCCTCGTAGTGGTACAGTGTTCCCTCCGCCACACACCTTACCGTGGATTGCGGAGTATGGTTGTAGATGTAGATCGTAAATTTAGCATTGGAGGGAAGTGTGTCGAAGGGAAAAATACTAGGAGGAGGCAAAGAGACGAATATAGTAAACAGATCCAGGTGGATTTGGGTTGCCGTTCTTATGAGGAGCTGAAGAGACTTGGCCGGCCGCGGTGGCCGAGGGGACTAAGGCGCTCCAGTCACGGTCTGCACGGCCACTACTGTCGGGGGTTCGAATCCCCCTTCGGGCATGGATATTTGTGCCGTCCTAGTTCGTAAGTAGTTCATAAGTAGTTGGTAAGTTTAGGGACTGATGACCCCGTAGTTAATTCCCATACACTATACAAACATTTGATCATTTTTGAAGAGACTTGCTCAGGATAGAGTAGAGTGGAGAGTTGCATTAAGCGAGTCTCCGGACTAATAACAACAACAACAACAACAACAACAACATCAGCAGCAGCTCAAGCGGTACTGGTGTTCAGGGTTTTGATTTATGCTCATACACACATCAGAAGCAATGCAGGCGCTGATTCTGGCATCCACTCTTTTGTGTCCCAGCCTCGTCGCCGCTTTTGTGTCTCGTTTCCGTCGTAGGTGTCGGTGGCAGAGTGGAAAGACACCGACACAGGAATAAGGAGGCACGCTTGTGCAGGTACGGAAGTGAGCAGCCAGTGGGACAGCAGAAACTAGAAACACTAGAGTAAATTAGAACGAGATATATATTGGACAGAATGTATACAATACTTTTACATAGCTCAGTACTGCAGAATGCTGATACATAGTTGAGCTAGAGGCCTGCCTAGTGCCTATCCGATAGTCAAGTCTTCACTGGTGCCTATCTGATTCCGAAGTGTTAGCTGGTTCCTATCTCAGTCCCAAGTGAACGATGTCGTTCAGTGGTGGCCACGAGCGGAGTTGTAGCAGAGGGCGCTCGTGGCTGACGTAAGAACGCCGCGCCGTGCGTGCATGGCGGCGCGCGGCGAAAGTAGGTGGCGCGCACATTGGACTTGTGCGACACCACACCCTCGGTCATCCAGATGGTCAATACTGTCTTTGGATACATTATTCCACGCCTGCCCGACTTGCCCACGTAGTTCTGCAAGAATTGTGGGCTGATGAGTCGTACGTGTCGTGGTCTTTCCATCCATCATATCTGAATTGGATCTGGCCATGGAACTTGCCGCACGTCTTGCACAGCACGTGGTTTTTCACACGTGTGTGTAGGCGAGCATTATTCCCCTGGAATAACACATCACCGTCCTGTTACAAGGCCGGCGAAAGAACGGACGTTACAGAGATCTGCACGTACCGAGCGCTGGTTAGTTTCCTCCACGTACACCAACGGCGAACGAGACTCGTAGGTCATCGCACCTTAGACCATAAGATCTATCTTGAATGAATGAACTGAGACAGCGTTCGCCATGTTTACGTCGTACCCGCAAACGACCATCACTTGCATGCAGGCAAACTACGGCTCCTATAAAGGAGATCGCATGTACTGGGTGTTTCCGTAACAGTGTGCTAAAAATCTGGAGAGGATACACCACTGAACATTTTGAGGCAGGGAACCTGGGGTCAGAGAGAGCTTGTGAAACAATTGGAGTGCAATCACATTACTATGTACTCTGTATTTACATTTGTTATAGTGAACTTAAAATACCATCATCGACAGTGTCAACTTACCATTTTCACTGTATCTTACAAAATGTGCTAAATGTCAATCAACTTCAATGCAAGCAAGACATCAGCGAACAAGATTCTGGCGCACCTTAACAAATATCGCTGCTGTTTCGAATCACATCACAATCAGCCACAACTCTGGCAACTAATTACGTTTACAAATACACTGCGGTCTCATACACAAGTGATTTAAATATTCTCTGAGACATCTTCTCCAAAGCAACAAACAGTTATGACGGTACCGCAGCCGTTCATAGTGAATTAAATGCTGAAGATTAGGTGGGTAGATCGTATAACTGATGAAGAGGTACTGAACAGAACTGGGGAGAAAACTAGTTTTTGGCATACCTTGACTAAAAAAAGGGATCGCTTGGTAGTATACATTCTTAGACATCGAGGTATCGTAAATTTAGCGTTGGATGGAAGTGTGTGGGGGGAAAAAGGCCTCAGAGGGAGACCAAGAGACACATGTAGTAAGCAGATACAAATGGATGTGGGTTGCCGTTCATATGAGGCTATGATAATGCTGGCTCAGGATAGAGTACGGTGGAGATCTGCATCAAACCACTCTCCAGACTGAAAACAACAACAACAGTGAATTACATGCCAAGACAGTCGAATAGTGGCACGGTAGTGCGGGAATCTCACTAAATATGTGCGAGCACTAGAGGCATGTAGGCAAGTGTGACAAATGGAGGTTTGGATCTGGCCAGTGAGTGTATTCCGGTGGCCCAGTAGTTAAGGTGACCACTTGCGAAAAGCGGGAGATCCGGCTTCGAGACCCAGTCCGGAACAAATTTCCATTGTCGCCAAATAACACGCAAGTCACCTGATACATGTAAACAGAACCTTAACATGGCTTCGGAATAATCGGGCTCGCTAGTCTAGTTTCCTTGCTAGAAACAATGTACACGTAAATGCACGGCATAATACGCGTAAACCTATAGGCATGTTAGTTGTGAATAAGCTGGAAAACAGTAATGCAAACAAAGCGGTAGACAAGTTTACTTCCATTTCTCCTTCAGTCGGCTTCTCCTACCCAACTACCATAACTCAATCTCTATGTCCTGCTGAATTTTTGCACGCTCTTACAGAAAAATGAAATGATCGTACGGAAGTTTGGCCGGGGAATCTCATGTGGGATTGTTCGGTCGCCTAGCGCACTTCAACGACATGCATGTCTATGATGAAGATAACACAGAACACCCAGCCCCTGCCGGGAATCGAAACCGGACCTCCTATATGGTAGCGACGCTGCTGCCTGGGCTACGGGAGCGTACGCTCTTACAGAAACACGCTGTAGAAAACTAAAGCGACACAGCCTTAAGTGCTGTTCAGGGCGGAACACACAACAATTAAGACGCGGGCTGAAATCTTCTGCCGGTCCGGATTCGAGACCTCTTGCATATTAGGCAGTTGGGCTAAGCCCCTGCCTACCTCAGGCACACGGGCTTAACACACTTGCAAGGATTACACAAGCGCGTATTCCGTCCGACCCAAACACTCTTTTGTCTTACTTAGACCGTAGTACTCTAAATAATAAGTGTGAAGCAGTCGACATGACTAGGATAAGAAATCCGCTAACCTTTGATTACAAGATAAATCAGTCAAAAGTGAAGGCCGTAAACTCCACAAAATACCTAGGAATTACTATTACATCAGACATAAACTGGAAAGAACACGTAGATAATGTCGTGGGAAAGACGAACCAGAGACTGCGTTTTATTGGCAGAACTCTTACAACATGCAACAGAACTACAAAAGAAACTGCATACAATACTCTTGTCCGTCATTTTTTTGGAGTATTGCTGCCCAGTGTGGGATCGTTATCAGGTGGGTTTGACGGAGGACATCGAAAGAGTCCAAAGAAGAGCAGCTCGTTTTGTACTGTCATGACACAGGGGAGACAGCGTTACGGAAATGATACAGGATCTGGGATGGGAGTCATTACAACAACGGCGCTTATCGCTGCGACGTGGGCTACTTACGAAACTCCAATCTCTAACATTCTCCTCCGAATGCGAAAACATATTGTTGACTCCCACTTTCATAGGTAGAAAAGATCATCAGAATAAAATACGAGAAATCAGAGCTCGAACGGAGAGATTCAGGTGGTCTTTCTTCCCGCGCGCTATTCGAGAATGGAATGGGAGATAAATAGTATAACGGTGGTTCGATGAACCCTCTGCCAGGCACTTAAATGTGTTTTTCAGAGTATCCCATGTAGATGTAGATAGTACTTGAGTACTCGATGCCTCGTACCAGGTCCTGCATTGCAAAAGGAGTCCGTTGCTCGTGTGCGATCGCACTGAAATACTCATACCTCGACTGCGGCCTTTGTTTGGACAGACATCGCAGGTCTTAATTGTAGTCCATGTTGTTAAACGGTATAATAGTAACAAGAATATGAGGTATCTGACACAACAGAGTAACTTAGCGGACGGCAGAACACTGGAGTTTCGTCTGTTTTTCATTTTTCCTTTCTTTCTTCTGAGACGTACAAAGGACGTCGCAACGTACTCCTCAATGTCAATGATTGCAAAAAGATCGACCAGATCGCCATTCCATACTAGTTGGTTGTAACAGTGAGAGGAGTCGGAAACCGGTTTACATAGCCGTCAGATTGAACCAGTTCGTCCCTATCCTCCTGGCCTCCTCTGCCTTCTTTTCTTCGACACTGGCTATGACAATAACGTAACAGCCAACACTGCCATTCCGCAAAATAAATCTGAAATTACTAAGAATGCGCGGATAATTCGCTCACAGGCCGCCCGAAAATGTGCTTTGACTATACCTCGCCCATCCTCAAGTCGTATGAGCAATTAGCAAGCAAATCTACGCAACGCTCCACAAGGCACTTGTGTGATGTGTGATGTAAGAGAGGAACTCTGGTAACAAGAGGCAACAAAATACCGTTATAATATGACCAATAACACAAATCTTTGGTAGCTTACTGTTTTATTTCCATCTGTTTGAAATAATTACGCTATCTGAACAAAATACTTTTACCGGTAAGCTGATAGTGCTGTATAACTATTTAGTTTTGAAAGTGACAGTACTCGATTATAGTGAAGCGTTCAAATCAAAACGAACAGAATATGCAAGTCTGGTTGAAACCAGTTTTTCACATTTTCTCGTGGGCATTCAGGCAGCCCAGTGTCAAGCGCCACATCATGATTCCATAGGTAATATACGCCACAGAAATAAAATATATCTTGGAGATCCGTCGACAATCCACTTTCTGCAGACCACCTTATCACAAACGACTGTATATGTTGAATGTATACTTCTGCGTCCGTAAGAGACATTCATCGACCAAACGCATATTTATCTAGTGTGGTGTAAAGAAGCACAGTAAAAATACCACAGAATGTTAGTGTTAGATGGAGAACCAATTACTGTAAACGTGAAATATAACTAGAATTGGTTGTATGCCAACCGGACAAAAAGCTAAGTTCCCGGCTTCACTTTCAAACTACGGACTCGCAGGAAAATGTGACTGCAAAACAGTTTTAAAGTAATGTCACACTCTGTTATAGCTAGCGACGATTTGTATGCAACGGCACTAAGACACTAATGTTGATGACTATGATGTGGTCTTCAGTCTGGAGACGAGTTTGATGAAGCTCTCCACTCTATCCTGAACAAGCCTTTTCATCTCCTCATAAGAACGGAAACCCACAAACCCGCTCGGTTAGTCGTGTGGTCTAACGCACCGCTTTCCGAGACGGGGAGGCGTACCGGCCCCGGTTCGAATCCGCTCGGTGGATTAATGAAAGGGTTCGGAGTGCCGGCCAGTCTGGATGTGGTTTTTAGGTGGTTTTCCACATCCCCCTAGGTGAAGACCGGAGTGGTCCCAAAGTCCCGCCTCACTTCCATGACTCGCCAACATCTTCATAACACTTTACACTGTCACACACATCACACTATACACAGACATTTGGGGCACACATTTCCTCCCGGGGGATAGGGGGCAGGGTGTGGCGGCACGCCAAATGCCAATCAACAAAGCCGACCCAGCTTGGGCGAGGAAAGGGCAGAAGAGAAAGAAAGAAGATAAGAACGAAAACCAACATCTATTTGAATTTGCTTACTATATTCATCTCTTGGTCTGGCTCTGCGATTTTTCTCTCTGCTCTCCTCCCTCTCCACACACATACACATCCATTACTCACGCTGAGTTCACGATTCCTACCAATCGAGCCCTTCTTTTAATCAAGGTATGCCAGAAATAACTTTTTCTTCCTATTTCTGTTTTGGTGACCTCAGAGCACTGATGGTCATTTCGTTTTCGCATATTGCTGAGTTACACTGCCGCGACGGAGTGGCCGAGCGCATTGCAACGCAATGCTGCGGTGCGTGAGGCCGTTCAAAATAATAATAATAATAATAGTAATGTTTGTAAATCTATTGGACCAAACTGCGTGGTCATCCGTCCGTAGCTTACAAACTACTTAAACTAAGGTAAATCAACCTAAGGACACACACACACACACACACACACACACACACACACACACACACACACACACACACACACTCACGCGCGCGCCCCAGGGAGGACTCGAACCTCCGACGGCTCCGCAGCGAGGCGCCTTAGACCGCTCGGATACTCCACCGCGGCGAGGCCGTTCTCCGTCGGGGGTTCGAATCCTCTCTCGGGCATGGATGTTTGTGCGGGCTTTAATGTAAGTTCGTTCATAAGTAGTTTATAAGTTTAAGGACTAATGACCCCGCAGTTAAGTCCCATAAGCTAACAAACATTTGGAAATTTGAGCAGTTGCACTGTGTGGGAGTTGTATTGCGGTTGCTTCAAAATACAAGTAGAAGATTAACACTTTCAGACTCAGAATAAATAGAATCCAGTTTTAAACTATTTTCGTGTTCTGTTAGGGTAGAAATCATACAATATTATGGAAAATGTGATAAAGAACGTTTTTTATGCAATATTTTGGCAGGTACAGGGAGTTTCAAATGAAACCACTGAACATTAAACGCGGTGGTTTTAAATGAAACCACCACCATTAAGCTTTATTACTTTCCAGGATAGTGCACGAAACAGTTCCTTTGTGTTGATACACACAAGTTGGAGGCGAGTCAATTGTTGATACTAATGTGACAACACATTTGTCTTTCCTTTTCATATGTGCAATCCCATCAGAACGAACTTACTCATTCTTGACAATTCTTTGTTCGGTTTCAGAAAAGGAAGTCCTTTTCTGTGAATTCTAATAGTAGCACAGGGTAGGATTCCATCAAGTTTCCGTTTCTGCAAAAGTGGAACACTAGTAAAAAAAATTATCAAAATATGTGTGATATCTTTGCCTTATAAGCCTTCACACATCATAAGGAATTTCTTCTAAAAGACGCGCTAGAACTTCCTCATTCTTTAATCGGCGAGAAAACATTTCTAGAAACCGAAACAAAGGAAAATAAATACGAGCTTCTAATACTACCACTTCAGCCACGGTGGTTTCAAACGAAACCACCTCAGTTCTTACGGAAAAAAGTACATGATTTTAATTATTATTGCAATACGTACAGCATGTACTTATACAAGAAAGTATTATGAATTTGTTCCATTTGTGAAACTTAAATTTCAAAGAGAAATTCAATAACAAGTCGAGAAAAAGAGAACCAGCACACCACATACAATAATGGCACTTATACTTCAATCGCTAACTACAATAACTTGAAAAATATTAACGTAGGTCATATTTTCCTTGCGAGATGGCAGCATCATCACGTCCAGATGCGTGGTTACGAGCCGCGGTGGAGTAGCCGAGTGGTGTAAGGCACCTCCCTGCGGAGCGCGCGGTTGCTCGCCGTCGGAGGTTCGAGTCCTCCCTGGGGCATAGGTGTGTGTGTGTTGTCCTTAGGTTAGTTTACCTAGGTTTAAGTAGTTTGTAAGCTACGGACTGATGACCACGCAGTTTGGTGCGATAGATTTACAAACATTTGAACATTTCGTGGTTACGAGAGTAGCAACTGAGCCTCTTGCCACAAAACCAAAATATCATGGCTGGCTTCAAATGAAACCACATCGTCACCAGAGGTTAAAAGACTTAGTGGACTAAATAGCATCCTCTACTAAAACTTCCAGCATTAAGCTGAAATTGGTGTCTAAGAGCGGAACGATACTCAGGACAAGAACCAGCAATCGACTGGAAGGTTGGCTGTTTAGAGGTCATTTCTGTAATGAGTATTGGTCGCATGGCATCGGCGCAAGCGAATATGAGTGAACTTTCGCTTTAACTATGTAGCGCATAGTTATGTTTATTGAATATCCGGGAATCTTGCTTACAGGAGTTGCTTGACTAGCTGGAGCTTTGAAAATACTATTACTATTTAGATTCATGTACTGCATTATTCACATGAAATTAGGACAGTCGAGATACTGTACTGGACTTCTTAAGAGAGAATCATCTTTAGTTAAGATCTTTGTCAGATTTTATTTCGCTCCTTATCCCTCATTTTGTTTTATTTAACTTCTAGTGCAAACTGTGCTTGAGACCATGGAGTATATTATAATAATAATTTTGCTATCAGTATCATTAGTTCACATTCCTTCAATGTGAAACGATAAATTTTCCCAAGAAGAGACTAGCTTCGTTTTTAGATGATTAGGGACTACTCAGTGTTTGTTGGCTGGTAATTTTAAATGCCCAAGCAGTTTACGGTATCGGAACGCAGCGGCCGTTCTGGTCATCTGGTTTCCTGTAGGAACGATTATAAGCAGGACTCTAAGCTAAGAGGCACGCCACTGAGGCGGTGTTGTTTTGCCGCTAACAGACTGGCCGAGGAAATCCATTTGTACTGATTGCGCCGGGGATTTCCGTAGCAGACGGTGCAGCGAGCGAGCACAAGAGCTTTGGCACAAGACTGACGTCACACAACTTCTGTGGCCATGCCCAAGGACGCTTTGGAACGACCTTTCCAGTATACCAGCGATCGCGAGCTACAGGCAGTGTAGTCGAGGTCACTTCAGTGTCCCAGTGACGTGCGTTCCAACACACACACACACACACACACACACACACACAGAGAGAGAGAGAGAGAGAGAGAGAGAGAGAGAGAGAGAGAGAGAGAGAGAGAGAGAGAGCGAGCTCGTCTTCCATATACGCCACTCCTCTGCAGAACCTGTTTCATACGCTTCACGTGTCATGGTTGTCTTCAGATGCTAAGAACCAGTCTGCTATTTTTATTTCTGCTTCACCTTCTTAAACAATCTCCGCTCCAGACAGACCTGGAAAATAATTTAATGCCCACAGTAGGTTATCATATTTTGTAATAGTGTAGCTGAAACTGCTGTGGTAGCTCACAGAGTAAAATTCTAAATGAACTAGTAACAGAGTAATGCCTCCCAACTCTCAATCGCGATATCATGCATTCAGTAACTATGGATCGGGTGCTCTAGGTAAGAGAGTTGACCTTTACACTGTTGCATACTTGCAATGCGAAATGCGGATATAGTCTTTGAATGCATACCAAAGTCTAGAAGAGAGATAACATTAATAAAAACAGAATATACTATATAATGGAGATCTTAAAACACGATTAAGGTATCATCTCAAGAAGTAAGTATTGAAGACCACAGTCCGATAAAAGGCTCGATCTGCAAGAGATTGTCATTGTTCTCTACCGACCTTTGACTTACTGTTTATAGGCGAGGAAGTTAAAGTGGGCACTGAATCACATTGCAGTTAGACATTTTTTTCCATTGACAAACATGGTAAAAAAAAAAGGTAAAGCAGTCAACAGTCCGACGATTGGTTTGAACATCACAGTGCTTTACTAGGCATGGTCCTGTTTGGAGGTGGTATGCCGTTGCCTTCCTCCGACCTTCGAACTGACCTACCCCAGCCAGTTACAGGGGGACCTACAGTTTAACGTGGGTTAAAAGACCTAGGACTGGGGAACGGACATGAGGCTTTTGAAACTGTAGATTGACACCTAACTACAAAGCCACAGCATTGCAACGTGATTATAAAAGCAAATGAAGCACTAACCAACAAATGTCAAACAAGAGATCTATGTCCCTCATACTGGAAACTGGATGCATTCCCAACAGAGCTATCCCAGCACGACTAACGGACCATACCTGCCGAACTCCTCTCTTCGGTTAGGTAATAGTAAAAAAATAAAAAATAAAAAAATGTTTGTAAAGCTTAACTCCGGGGTCATCAGTCCCTAAACTTACAAACTACTTATGAACTACCTTGTATTAAAGGCGGCACAAACATCCATACCGGAGGGGGATTCGAACCCCCGACGGGGAACGGCCTCGAGCAGCGTAGCATAGCGCCTCAATGCGCTCGACCGCTCCGCCACGGCGCGCAAGTCATAAGTCGACTGACTCTTAACAACGTCTGGCAGTAGTAATCACAATAAGAGAACATAGTCTGGAGTTAACCTGGCGATGATCGCATATTCATAGTACCTATTGGCCAGACGAGGGAGAAGCACGGGGAAGACCTCATTAACTTTAAAGGAAAGCTAGTGCTAGCAGTGCTGTTAAATGGCTCTTGTGTAGATGAGCGATTGTATTGTGCTAATCGACCTCCGCTTACTGGGGCAATGACGGAATACAATTTAGTCAAAGACTTAACCATCTCATGTGAACTGTGTTAATAAAAGGAACCGTCTCGGCCATCTGTATATGTTCGGTTTATATTCTAGGACGTTAGGAAACGCAATATTAACGTTACGAAACAAACCAAAACAAAATGCGATTTAAAAGCAAAATAACAAAAATTAAGTCTGCCCATCCGGAAGTGAACATTTAACGTAAAACTACAATCTTGATCCACCCTAAAAACGTAATGTGTGTTAGCTGTTAAGGAGGATAAGGGTTTAACATGCTATCGTCACCAAGTTCTTCAATGTTTGTCAGATACATCGTTGTTCATATCACACCTCGAAGCTGACGCTCAATCGAGTTTCTATTAGTATTCGCAGGTGCTACACATAATTCGATTAGGTGAATTCTTCCTCCTGGAGAAGGATAGAGGTTGTCGCGATGTACCGGTGAGTAATCTTCAAAACCCCGTCACAGATATTCTATCAGTGGACAAGAGGTTGGACAAGAAGTAAGAGTAGTCCATTCATATACTGCACAGCCCTTAATATGCCCCTGACAGCAGTAAAATATCAGACAGATGCACGTGATAGAGGTCACACCTTTTGCTGATCCCACGCGACTGAATGCCTGTCCCGTGCGCTTATCTCACCGATGGTCACAGACAAAACCTGCACTCGTCAGCGAAAACTCGACGCCCAGGTACTATTGCAGTAGTTATCTTGGCCACTTATCTCGCTTACCACGGTGCCGTGGAATTTGTATTGTTGGTCAGAATGTAGAGAAAAAAAATCGCCCTGGTGTACTCTACATTCGTTTCTCAGAATAGCTAAGAGTCCGTAGAATACAATATAGGACATGCACAGATAAACAGGGCTTATTTTTCCTGCAGAAACTACACGGAAAAGAAACATTTATGGTATTTCCTCCCTGAATCGGCGGGATGTGTGCAGTACTCTCGTAACAGATATTATACCGCCATGGGAAAGTTTAGAGCTGCGAAGTTCTGACACTAAGAATGGATTAATTTTTAGCGTAAACAGTAGTATACCATTGTTTATTGTTAAATACCGTAAAATAATTAACAATTAACTCAATTTTTATACTCTTAATTTCATAGTATTCTTGCCTTCATTCCGAAGGCTTTGCTGCAGCTCTTCACGCGACTGTCCTGTACAGGTCTCTTCATCTACCAATAACAGCAACACACGTCCATATACAACTTACTACTATTCCCTTGCTTTGCCTCTGTTATTTTAACCCCACAGGCCCTTATAGTATTAAACTAGTTTCGCTTTTAATTGCTTTTCTCCCCAATTGTGTTCAGTATGCTACCTTCTCATTAGTTAGGCAATTTAGCCAACTGATTTTAATATTCGTCACTATTGCGTTAGGAAATCAGAGAAGGAATTTACCAGCTTAGGAAATACGCCGCGGTGGAATGGCCGAGCGTTCTAAACCGCCTTGCTACGGAGCGCGCGGTTGCTCGCCGTCGGAGGTTCGAGTTCTCCCTCGGGCACGGGCATTTGTGTTGTCCTTAGTGTAAGTTGCTTTACCAACGTAGTTAAGTCCCTTAGATTTACAAATATTTGAACATTTTAATTTCTGAAATAAAATGGGGCAGAAGTACGCAAAAGTAAATACAACGTGCTCCAGTCAATTGAACCATGTCCATAATTCTCGTAATTGATTTAGAGAAACCACGAGACAAAAATCTGGTTTGTCATGTGGAATGAGAACTGTGCTCCTTCGGAACTCGAAAGTAACCTTTTTGTCATCTTTTTTGTTGCCAGTATTGTCATCAAAGTTAGTCACCTGTCCGCGGTTTAAAGCGCCACTTTCCGGTTCGAATCCGCCAGTCGGATTGACGTCATGGTCTCGATGTGCCGGCCAGGCAAGCTGTGTTCTTTAAATGGTTTCCCTAGGTGAATGCCGGGCTGGTACCCAACTCACGCCTCAGGTGATCAGCAACAATTTAGAAAAACGCTCGCGGATATTCACAAATATAACACTATACGCAGATAGTTGAATTTCCTCCCAGGGTAGGGGGCTAATGGGATGGTGGCAGTAAAGCCATCCGGCCACCTAATAAATTAACCGCGCCAAATCTGGATTAAGAACTTGGATCCTGTGTTTCCGGAACAAACAAAAATTCAAAAACCCCAGACCCATACAAACTACATAAACAACTTGGACTAAGGACAAAACACACACACACACACACACACACACAAGGAAAAGACGAAGTTGTCATTAAAGTTAGTGAACTGGCTGTATTAAGCTTCCAACACAGAAAAGCAACGTATTTCTAGGATAGACTGCCGCATGTCTAAGGACTCCTGCGAGGTGTTGCAGTACAAAGAAGAGCGAAACTGGAAGACAAATCGGTCTGCCAAGATGACGTCAAGCCGCGAGACGTGCTCTCTGGCGCTTGTCGTATCTCACGGTTGCGTCCTCTTTATCTTCCCAATTCGTGACGTAAGAAAAGACACTCCCACGTTGTGCCGCACAGTGCATTCCAGAAACAGATCTCTAAATCCAGTTCTCGGAGATAAGTTGCTTGTTTGCTCAGTCACGTCTGTATTTCGCTCAGTACCGTAACTCAATTGTTTACTTTTTCGTCGTTAGTGCAAACTTGTAGTCTTTAGAGGCGTTCAATTAGAAGTACGCATCAAAGTTTAATACGATTTTTTCAATAGTCATGTCGTTTGTTGTCTGTACCGTTTATCGCTTTGTGAACATTTTTTTGTTTTGTTGGTGTACTTGTTCATTAATATTTTTTATCAAGTCTCGCTATCCTCATTAGCAGCATAAATTTTAAACTTAATTGTAGAGCTTAATTTCGTGAACGATTGACAACTTTGTGTCAAGTAGAAAACTTTTGAGATTTTCGTTGTCACTTTGGATCTTTGACCGACAATTTTTCTTACCTCCAGCACTGTCAAATGTTCAATCACTGATTGTTGGGCACCTATTGACCGAGGTGGCGCAGTGGTAACACACTGGACTCGTATTTGACAGCGGCTCATCTACATTCTGTGATTTTCCTCCAGGCAAATGTCTCGATTGTTCCTTTGAAATGTCTCAGCCGATTTCGTTCCCCATCCTTTCTCCAAAATTTCAATCATGAGTTCCGTCTCCAATGACGAAGCTGTCGACCTGACGGTAAACCCTAATCTTCGTTTCTTCTTGTTTGGCAGTAACGTCTTACTTCTGTGGTAGATGGAAATTGTGTTTAGGCTAATTTGAATGTGTGTGGTTAAATCCGCCTTATGCAAACCACCTTGTTTTAACACCTAAACATGTTTCGTCACTTACTGTGCCATCTTCCGTGGATTTTTGCCTATTATTTTCTTCATGTTACATATTTTCCTTATACAGTCATTTGGATAAGTTGTTTGATTTGACAATGTTACTAGACACTAGCCCTAATTTATTTACTATACTTGTGTGTCATTCGCAGGATTTGTATCTGCATTTGCAAACAAGATTTTTTATATACGAAAAATATTTGGTTTATTGTACATTCGTCTGCAATGTTGAAAAATGGTTTTATGTGGCTTTTTAGTGGCTTACTTACATTCGAGCTGTGGTGTTGCGGCTTCATTGTCGTGGCGTGGTTTTTATTTTACTATGTTTAGTGCGCATTTTGTTGTGAATTGGCCATCTGGCGGTGGGATTTATTTAATTATTTTATGGTCTCAAAGAGGGTTTTGTTGCATAGTGATGTATATTCGTTAAATACTTTCTTACCTCGGGCTATGGCTTTCTGGATGTGATAGATTTCTTCTATTGTTAGTTTTTGGAATAAGCACTTGCTGGTTTTGAAAATTTTTAGGTCAGTTTCGATGTTTGTTGGGGTATGATTTTATTTTATTAAATGACAGCTGCTACTTTTTAATGCTGTGAGATGATCAGTGTATCTTCTTTTGAAATTTCTGCATGTCTGACCCATAGATACAGATAGGCAGTTATTGCAAGTATTCTGATATATTCCTGATTTGTCTTCTTGAATAAAATAACGTCTTGATTGCAAATACTTTTTATTTTAATGAAGCGTTTCGCCTGGTTAGGGCATCTTCAGATATCTGACAAAGAAGAAAAATGAAACAGAATTTAGAATATTTAGATGACAATATTTCGAAAATTTTTAGCTACAAACCAATCTGAAACCGGTACCGTGCATTATCACAATTTCTTATTACCAGTTTCAGATTGGTTTGTAGCTAAAAATTTTCGAAATATTGTCATGTAAATTCTGTTTAAGTTCTGTTTAATTTTTCTTCCTTGTCAGATATCTGAAGATGCCCTAACCAGTCGAAACGCGTCATTGAAATAAAAAAATATTTGCAATCAAGACGTTATTTTATTCAAGAATTCTAATGAACACGGTTGCTGTACCACAACACGTAAAAATGGAATGGGAAGATTCCTGGCTTCTTGTACTCGTTAGTGTTGGAGTGTTTCCCTAGTCTATTCTGTATTGTTGGTTCTGTATCTTAAGTTCAACCCTTGTTTCTTGAGTATGTTGCCTTCTCTGTGCGTAATAAATAAGTGCCGAAACATGTTTGGGTGCTAAAGGAAAACAGTGTCCTGCATAAGGCGGATTTAACCACACATCTAATACAGCAAGCACGAAAGGTATAAGAGCTGCACCGTCACAAGATCTCATAATTTGAATGTGTTGGTAACAAGTTACAATCGTTAAAGTCACTATGGAAACATCACTTGTAGCATAGTGCATTCGATTCGTAAATATCTTTGCTATACATGCGGAAAGGAATCCATTTTATGTATATTTTGTGGGTTACAATAATACCTCTTACAGTAATAACTCTTTTAGCGCTAATAATGTACTCCAGTTTTATCAGTTCGTTTCTTTCCTTAGCAAATGATCAAAAAATTTGAAACTCATTAAAGTAACACACAATATAAATAGGCTTAATACACCCGTTAGTATATGTATAAGACACGCTTCCTTGTGCAACGAAGAAATCTCCGGATTCATTTACTTCATTTGTGATTGGGCGATATGGTAAGTAGTTCCGCATTTGCAAAGACTGGCATTGTCACCGCCAGACTACGCAGGCACAGGTTTTGCGTGGTTGCTCAAAGCGCTAAGTGCCAGGGCGATTTCTGATTGAAAGGGAAAGGGCAGGTGTCCTCCGTCTTGGCTCGATGACTTCGCCGTCGAGCGGCCGTTAAACGCTAATTTTCTCCGGTTTAAAAACATCTCGCGAAAGTGTTTCCCTAAACCTGGTTCGTCACAAAAAGGTTATTTCTACTAATCAGCCCCCTCCCCTCTGGTCAGCTGCGTAGTTTTCTGTAGTTTTTAATTCGTAATGCAGCAGATGACTCATCAGAAAACGTCAATGGTATTCTAAGAGCTACATGACGTAATCCCCGACAATTCATATCTACATAGATACTCTGCAAATCACATTTAAGTGATGACAGAGGGTTCATTAACCAATTTCATAACTTTTCTCTACCGTTCCACTCTCTAATAGCGCGCGGGAAGAAAGAACACCTAAATCGTTCCGTTTTCGATCTGATTTCTTATTTTATTGGGATGGTCATGTCTCCCTAAGTAGGTGGCTGCTAGCAAAATATTTTCACATTCAGAAGTATAAGTCGGTGATTGAAACTTCGCAAACAGACCACGCCGCAATGAATAACGTCTTTCTTTTAATGATGTACACCCCAATTCGTGCAACATTTCCGTGACGCTTCCCCCCCCCCCCCCCTATAACGTGATAAACCAAAACGTGCTGCCCTTCTCTGAACCTTCTCAATATCTTCCGTCAGTACCACCTGGTGAGGGTCCCACAATGGGAACAGTACTCCAGGAGAGGACGCACAAGTGTGATGTAGGCAGTCTCTTTGGTGAAGCTGGTACATCTTCGAAGCGTTCTGCCAATGAGACGTAATCTTTGGTTCGCCTTCCCTACAATATTTTCTATGTGTTCTCTTCAGTCAAAGTTGTTCGTAATTGTAACTCCTTGGTATTTGGAAGAATTACGATACAGAACAACTTCAAATATTAATTAACGACCCACGGTGGGGTAGCAGAGCGGTCTAAAGCGTCTCGCTGCGGAGCGCGCCGTTGCTCGCCGTGGAGGTTCGCGTTCTCCCTGGGGCATAGGTGTGTGTGTTTGTCCTTAGGTTAGTTTACCTAGGTTTAAGTAGTTTGTAAGCTACGGACTGATGACCACGCAGTTTGGTCCGATAGATTTACAAACATTTGAACATTTTTAATTAACGAACTTGAATTAGTATGCTCTGAATTTGGACTAAAAATGAACATTGATAAGACAAAGATCATATCAATGAGCGGACACCTGCGGGAATTATACCAGTTGGAAGTATGCAACTGCAAAGAGTCGCAGAATGTCTATCTGGGTTAACTGATAAACATGAAAGCTGATCGAAAACCAGAAATATTACGTCGAATTAAATTGGGCTAGCAAGCTTACAGCAGACACTCCTCTATTTATAAATCTAATATGTCGTTTGAGCTGAAGAAAACAATTTTTCATCATAACTTACCGCTGTGAAACATGGATTTGAAACGAGTTCATTTTTAAGAAACTTAGCAGTAGCACAAAGAGGAATGAAAATATCAGTACTGAGTCTCTCTCTCTCTCTCTCTCTCTCTCTCTCTCTCTCTTCTCTCTCTCTCTCTCTCTGAGAGAACGTGAAGACAGCAATCGAAATAAGACAGCAAACAAAGGTAACCGACATTATGGAAAGTGTGGCTACAACGAAATGGCAGTGGGCTGGTTATATTGCTAGAATAAAAGAAGGTAGGTTATCTATACAAGTCCCAGACTGTAGCACAATTTATCAAAAAAGCTCTAACGAAGACAGCAGGATTCAGTTCACAACGGGAAGATCGGAAGAAATGGAAGAACACACTGGGATCTTTTTTTTTTTTTTTTTTTTTTTTTTTTTTTTTTTTTTTTTTTTTTTTTTTTTTTACACGGAGACTCCGTTGCGCTAGGCCGTTCCCCATCGGGGTTTCGAATCCCCCCTCGGGCATGGACTTTTTGTCGACTTTATTATAAGGTAGTTCATAACTAGTTTGTAACTTTAGGGACTGATGACCCCACAGTTAAGTCCCTTAAGCTTAACAAAAATTTGAACATTGTACATGACTCGAAGGCCACACCACTAAGTAATTCTCTAACAGAATGATCTATTGACCCAAGGTCAACACGGATTTAGAAAATATTGTTCATGCGAAACACAACTAGCTCTTTAGTCACACGAAGTGATGGGTGCTATCGACAAGGGTTCGCAAATCGATTCCGTATTTTTTTATTTCCAGAAAGCTTTTGACACCGTACCTCACAAACGTCTTTTAATCAAATTGC
Source organism: Locusta migratoria (assembly GCA_026315105.1). NCBI lineage: Eukaryota > Metazoa > Arthropoda > Insecta > Orthoptera > Acrididae > Locusta > Locusta migratoria. The sequence continues at coordinate 141,122,877 of CM048749.1, read as the reverse complement.
GTAGTTATGGTATATCGCCCCAAATTTGCGACTAGATAGGAGATTTCCTGTCAGAGAAAACAGGTCTTAGTAATCGATGGTAAGGCATCGACTGAAACAAAGGTGATATCGGACGTTCCACAGGGTAGTGTTATTGATCCTCTGCTGTTCCTTATTTACATAAACGATTTAGGGGGAAAATCTAAGTAGCTCTCTTAGGTTGTTTGCAGATGACGCCGTCATTTTCCGTCTAGTAAATTCAACCGAAGATCAAAACCAACTGCAGAACGATCTGAATAAGATATCACTATGATATAAAATTGTCAATTGAGACTAAATAATGAGAATTGTGAAGTCGTCCACAAGAGCACGAAAAAAATCCGTTAAACTTTGTTTACAAGATAAATCAATCAAAAGTGAAGGACGTAAACGCCACAAAATACCTAGGAATTACTATTACTTCAGACGTAAATAGGAAAGAATACGTAGATAATGTCGTGGGAAAGGCGAACCAGCGACTACGTTTTATTGGCAGAACCCTTAAAAGATGCAGCAGTACTAAAGAGACTGCATACAATAGGCTTGCCCGTCCTTTTCTTGGAGTATTGCTGCCCAGTGTGGGATCCTGATCAGATGTGTATGACGGAAGACATTGAAAAAGTCCAAAGAAGAGCAGCTCGTTTCGTATTGTCACGATTCAGGGGAGACAGCGTTACGGGAATGATACAGGATCTGGGATGGGAATCATTACAACAACGGCGCTTATCGCTGCGGCGTGGGCTACTTACGAAACTGCAGTCGCCAATATTCTCCTCCGAATGCGAAAATAAATTGTTGGCTCCCATTTACATAAGTAGAAATGGTCATCATCATAAAATACGAGAAATCAGAGCTCGAACGGAGAAATTCAGGTGTTCTTTCTTCCCGCGCGCTATTCGAGAATGGAATGGGAGATAAATAGTATAACGTGGTTCGATGAATCCTCTGCCAGGCACTTAAGAGTGATTTGCAGAGTATCCGATGTATATGTAGGTGATAGAACTGGCTGATGATGGAAGTAAATAGACATAATTCGTCGCAACCCTTCCCGCAACAGACGCAGGCAAGCTCTCGTCGCTCGGTGCTAGAGCTCGGGACTGGGTAGCACGTTACGCCACATGAGTGTCTCCTCGTGAAAGCAACTGTACCGGGATCTGCTGGCAGCAAGGCGAGGCGCGAGGCGACTGGTGACGTCACGGCGGCGGCGAGGCGTGCCTGGAGTACAGGAATGCATCGGCGAGGCGGCGCAGGCCAGCGCGGAAGTGTTCGGCTCTGGGCGTTTCTTGCGGCTCCGCAGTTGACACGCTGCTGCCTCTTTTTCTGTCCATCCATCAGCAGCTCAAGGAGTGCACATGTCATATATCAAGCCATCTGTCGGCAGATACAAGAGTACGTAATGCAAAATCTCCACAACGGATATTGGCGGCGGAGTGTGTACTGCTTGGACATCCTGGAGACAATCTCCCTGGTTCTGACAGTCGTGTCTGCACAACTGACTCCCAGAAGTCGTAATCCTACACGGTCAAGGGGATAGTTTCAGTGAACTGATGAAGTAAAGCTGAGGACGTGTTGTCAGTCATGCTTGGATACTTTTAATGCGTCTGGAACTTTCAATGCCAAATTAACAGAAAGTGGAGTTTTTAATGAAGGATAGATTTTGTTGGGTGTCTGCAGGTCATGAGGAATGTTTAGAAGATACCGTATCAGCACCTGCACTTTGTAGTCAGGCGACATTCGGGTAGTATGTGTGGTATAAAAAATACAGTGTTGCAGTGTTACCCTCCTCTTAATATTTTTTATTTAACAACGAATTTTGAGTAATCCGATGGTGTTGTCAACTGAAGTCCTTTGTCCCTCTTGGTGGCAAATCTTCTGTGTGGAAGATTTTGAGGAAAGGTCACTCGACTTACCGACTTTCAGATCAACAGTGTTTTGGCTATACGTTGACGATACTTTAATAGTTTGGCTAACGACCGCCTCCAATAGGTTTTACATAATGTGAACTCCGTACACGAGAATATAAACTTTGCTATGGAGGTTGAGAAAGATGGATGGATGCTTGCCGTTTTTTAGACATCTTGGTGTGGTGTAAGAGCGATGACTCACCGTATACTGGAAGCTCACTCTTACAGCCTTGTAGTGCAAGATACTAGTTGCCACCATCGAAAACAAACGCTGTACGTTCAGAAGACCTTAATCCACCGAGCCCATACCATCTCTTATGCCTTCAGTCTTCAAACGGAACTGGAACATTTGCAAACAGTATTCCTGCTGAATGGGTATTCAACGAAGCAAGTGAACAGAGCGATGCAGTCCTACAAACTACAGAACAAGACAGGGGAATAGGTCTTCAGGTCGACTATTTAACGCCCATATATAGTGAATATTTAATAGAGGCAGAATATTGCGTCGTTGTTGCAGTCTGTCAAAGACGACCTGGAGCTTTGTAAAGCGGGTGTTTACAGAATTCCGTGTTAGTGCGGCAAATCCCATATAGGGGAAATAAGGCCCACTGAGCAAGACCGCATTGTAGAACACCAGCGGCATACTCGGCTCCTAAAACGCACAAAGTCCGCAATCGGCGAACATACTTCGATGCACAGACCGCACTCTAATACGTTCTACGTGAAGCAGCCTCTGAGACAGTATGTGTTAAAAATGATTTACATGTTCCTCGACGCGTGCATATCCATGCTGCCTTTGACACACAAGAGCTAAAATCGCAGTGCTTACAACGCTGCATGAATACGATGCTTCACTACCTCCACGTCTGGAATGGGTTCTGAATACACGATACTTTTGAGATGGCCCCGTAACTAAAGCACGGGTTGAGATCCAGTGGGACGAGCTGGCCATGCAACTGGACCTTCTCAACCGATGCATGAACCAGGGGACAGACGATTGAGATGCGTCCGGATGTTAACGGCGACGGAGCACCATCACGTAGCAGCAGCATAGCCCCTTCGAATCACCAATGGCACAGTATGAGGAGGTCTAAAGCGTCGTGTTACGGACTATGTATGTATGTATATGTGTGTGTGTGTGTGTGTGTGTGTGTGTGTGTGTGTGTGTGTGTGTGTAGGGGGATGGGGGTGGGGCGGTGAAAGAATTCTGTCAGCTAAACTCTGGCTCTAGCGAACCCTTTTTACCCCATGCACAAACAAGAGTCTCACAGTTTTCAAGATTCAGTGCAGTGATCGAATGCTAGCTTCGCATTCTAAAAAAATTAAAAAAGTAAGAGTTTCTGCGGGGGGGAGGGGGAGGGGCGAACTACCCTTCGCCCCGTCCCCGTCTAGGAGCCGCCTTTGGTGTGGTGTGTAGTCCTTAGTGTAAGTTAGTATGTAAGTCTAGGGACATGAAAAAATGTTCAAATGTTTGTAAAGGACCTAACTGCAGAAGTCATCGATCCCTAAACTTACGAACTACTTAAACTAATTTATCCTAGGAACACACACCTATCTCCCCGGGAGGAATGGAATTTCCGACGGCGAACGCAGTAGCCGCGGCTATGGACTGATCATAGCAGTTTGGTTCAATAGGTTTACAATAATTTGATTTAGAATTTGTACACGGTGGAAAAAAATTATGCTGTTTACGTTAAAAATTAATAAGATGATTAGTACATAAGCCCTTGTTGTCTCCCTACAATATTACTACTGACTCTTCAGCAACAACGTTTGATGACTGTTTTACGACCCTGAAACGCTTGGTCGGAAATGTGAGTACGAACTATTGTAAGTTTTTGGAGGTAATTATGAATAGAGTAAAAATGTTTTACCACTGATGTTCAGCTTTCTGGTAATACTAGTGCACACCTTAGTCACCTATTGCTCTTCAGTGGCAATCTACGAAATGGAAGCTGCGAGTTTGGTATTCACTGTAGCTAAGTACGGGTGAAGTACCCTTGTTGCTACATTCATGAAAGTACCCCGTTTAAAATTACCTCCGGCCATCCTGATTAACGCGGTCTTAGGAAGACGCATGCCGGGGCAGTTCCTGTGAGGAGGAACTTGTGCTACATCTCCGTGGCCTTGGGGCGAACGTGACGATAAACGTTGTACTTCGTGCTTTCCTTGTTTGCATTTTACACTACATCGAATCTTAGAAGGAAGTATGCCAACGCTTTCCTTATCTTAGGAAGCCAACACCACTGATGTGTACAATTTTCAAAAAATTAATGTTCCGTTTCGCCATGCAATGCTAGATAAAAACTGCACGCACTTGTGGGAACGGGCGTGGTCTCTGAAGCGTGTGAGTGGAATTCAGTGACCATAACGCTGGTTCCAGGTGGTGACACGCTATGCTGATATTATCGATGTGGTCTCTAGATGTGGGGCGTGTAATTAACTCTTAATCAATAAAAGCAGCGTGTCGTTAAAATTATAATTGCTCCATTATAAGTTATGAGAGTTTAATTAATATGACTATAACAATATACAGCTTTCTCGTAGATTATAACTCCCTTTTAGTAATCCTACAGTGAAGAACTCGTAATTATTACTTGTAAGTAACCCAACTAATTAATCATTTCATACAGATTGTACGCCACTTACTCCACGTATGAAGTGTACATAGTATGGAAAAAAAATTAATAATTTTGAGAGAAACTGTTACGTACGATAAAGGTATTATCTAGCGTATTATCGCGCCTCGCTTTCGCCAAGATTTTGAAAATCTTTTGCTGGCCTAAAATATTCATAAAATTTCAGAATTTCGTGGTCTGATCAAATACTGACGTTCATATTTTGGCGCTTACAGCGGATGATTATAATTATGGGCTTCTGTTTGCTTTAAAAAATGGCAAGTAACATAAGTCTTTGTGTTGGCGTATTACAATGTGTTCTAACCTGGTTTTTAATAAGACCAGGTATTTCCGTAATATAAGTTCCAAAGTTTACGTCCATTTGCGTCGCGCTCCAATGAAATGTGCTGTCGGTATGTATATGTACGTTTAAAGACTTTCTTGCTGCATTACGAACGACTGAAGGATCATCATGGATATCAGAATGAAACTTTCACTCTGGAGCGGAGTGTGCGCTGATATGAAACTTCGTGGCAGATTAAAATTGTGTGCCGGAACCGGGACTCGAACCTTTGACTTTCGCGGGCAAGCGCTGTACCGACTGAGCTATCCCGACACGACTCACGATCCCGCCTCACAACTTTACTTCCGCCAGTACCTCGCCTCCTACTTTCCAAACTTCATAGAAGTCTAGCACTCCTGGAAGAAAGGATATGGTGAAGACATAGCTTAGCCACAGCCTAAGGGATGTTTCCAGAATATCTCTCTCTCTCTCTCTCTCTCTCTCTCTCTCTCTCTCTCTCTCTCTCTCTCTCTCTCTCTCTCTCTCTCTCTCATTCGACCTTCACAACACACTCCCTATAACACAAAATGGAAGAGTTTATGGTTCACCATATAAATAAATATTGCTCAGCCTCTTCGCCAATAAACAAAGCGTTTCTCGACACGCACATTTCTCTAGCTTTATCATCCTGTTTGCTAAGCGATGTGTGACTAGTATGTAGCAATATCATTACGACCATCAGTTATTTGCCCTCCTGTGATAAATAAACACGTCCTTTAGACTTACCCACGTATTAAGTATTTTCAGCAGAACGTCAGTGTTGCCCGTGCCTGTTTTCTAACGTCGTGCATCCCTATTCCATTAGGTTTACGTTTAATGGGCAATTATGTATGTCCCCACCTTTCCCTTCCTCTAACATGCCGTCTCTCTTGACGTCATCAGTAAAAATCGTTTTACCACAGGCCATTTGTTCTGGGAATTTTCTGGTTCCGAGATTTCTGCTCATCTAGACACAAGACTGTCTATTGCTAGTATCTTCCTTCATACAATGAACACTGAACTGTACATAACGGTGGCAAGATATTTGTGGCATCACGAAGAAAAATGTGCTTGACTTAGTGATATCGGTGCCATTAACTGTGGCTGGCGAATTTTTTTCTGAAAGCGAGGAAGTTCTACCACAAAAATGACTACCTGTATTCAGTTCTGTAACTCAATTTGTTACTATCCAAGTATTGCTATTTTCATTGAAGCTAATATTGTGCAAAAATACTTCAAAAGAAGACATTCTTTATCAGTTCATTGAACATTATCATGAATGATCGCCTGCATCACCTAAGGGAAGTGGAAGAGAAAGAGGTTAACGTCGAATAGGAGACCGATTTGCACATTCAGATACGTGGAAAACGGACACTGATGTACATTAATTTTGTAGAAAGTCAAATTACAAATTTTGCTTCAACCAAATTTATCTAGTGCAGTAGAATATTGTTTTATAGAAGATGTTCCTCTGTTTCGAACTCAGTACGCAGCTTTGAATAGATGCAGGAGCTCTTGGGATGAGAATATATTCGGCGAAGGGACTGCTCTTCCCGTTTCCCCGACCTCATTCCAATGGTAGAAGTGTTCAGCGCGTCAGCATGTACAAACCACTATATATCAGTTGTCAATCGCGATAGTGGAGAAACGGAACGCTCACCACATACACACATTCCAAATTTGTTCCCATCAAGGGAGCGGGAAATAGCGAAATGATTCTCGCACGGTTCACTTCCGTGCGAATCTTTGATTTAAAACGCAGGGAGGACATTTTGAACACTTACTATTAATCCACTCTGAATGCAAAAGACTGCTACAAAATTGTTTGAATCAATATGTCCATTTTTCTGTTGAAATCCTACAGTAAAAGTTTTTCTGCTTTTTCGTGCGTTTTTCAATTACTGTACTTCCTTAATTATGGATTCCAGATTTCGAATTACGGACAGATGCCGTAATGAGTAATGTAGAAGTAGATATCATCGGAGTAGTGCAGCAAGTAAAATCATTGAACAAGAACAAGCCTTCTGGTCCAAATTGTATACCCATTAGATTTCCATCTGATTATGCTGAAGCGATATCCCCTCACTTAACAGCCATATACAGAAGGATCTGTACCAAAAGATTGGAAAGTTGCACGGGTCACCCCTATACTCAAGAAAGGCAGTAGGAGTAACACACTAAACTACAGGCCTATATCATTGACGTCAATTTGCAGCAGCGTTTTGGAGCATATCCTGTATTCAAATATTATGAATTATCTCGAACAGAACGATCTATTGACCCAAGGGCAACACGGATTTTGAAAATATCGTTCATGCGAAACACAACTAGCTCTTTATTCACAGGAATTGATGGGTGCTATCGACAAGGGTTCGCATATCGATTCCGTATTTCTTGATTTCCACAAAGCTTTTGACACCGTACCTCACAAACGGCTTTTAATCAAATTGCATGGTTATGGTATAGCGTCCCAAATTTGCGACTGGATAGGGGATTTCCTTTCAGAGAGGACACAGTTCGTAGTAATCGATGGTAAGGCATCGACTCAGAGGTGATATCGGGCGTTCCGCAGGGTAGTGTTATTGGTCCTCTGCTGTTCCTTATTTACATAAACGATTTAGGGGGAAATCTAAGTAGCTCTCTTTGGTTGTTTGCAGATGACGCCGTCATTTTCCGTCTAGTAAAATCATCTGAAGATCAAAACCAACTGCGGAACGATTTGAATAAGATATCACTATGGTGTAAAAATTGGCAATTGACTCTGAATAATAAGTGTGAAGTCGTCCACAGGAGCACGAAAAAAAATCCGTTAAACTTTGTTTACAAGATAAATCAATCAAAAGTGAAGGCCTTAAACTCCACAAAAACCTAGGAATTACTATTACTTCAGACTTAAATTGGAAAGAACACGTAGATAATATCGTGGGAAAGGCGAACCAGAGACTGCGTTTTATTGGCAGACATGCAACAGAACTAGAAAAGAAACTGCGTACACTACGCTTGACCGTTCATTTTGGGAGTATTGCAGCCCAGTTTGGGATCCTTATCAGGTGGTTTTAACGGGGGACATTGAAAGAGTTCAAAGAAGGGCAGCTCGTTTCGTATTGTCACGATACAGGGGAGACAGCGTTACGGAAATGATAGAGGATCAGGGATGGGAACCATTACAACAGCGGCGCTTATCGCTGCGGCGTTGGCTACTTGCGAAACTCCAATCGCCTACGTTCTCCTCCGAATACGAAAATATATTGTTGACTATTGTTGACTTCTACATAGGTAGAAATGATCATCAGAATAAAATACGAGAAATCAGAGCTCGAACAGAGAGATTCAGGTGTTCTTCCCGCGCGTTATTCGAGAATGGAATGGGAGATAAATAGTATAATGGTGGTCCGATGAGCCCTCTGCCAGGCACTTAAATGTGATTTGCAATTAGATGTAGATCCGGTCCCATTATTTACATATTTTTTATTCCAAATAATCTAGGGAATATCCTCCAGGAACCGGGGAAAAACCTCGTGACTCGGCCTGTAATGACATTTCGGGCGTGACGCTGAACGGCACGTAACCTTGCTTCCTTTCATTCAGAGCGCCGGCGAGAGCAGCTGGTCCGCCCACGCGCGCCGCCACACAGCGGACCCCTGGGACGGTGGATGGTATCTGGTTCCGGCGGCTGCCGGCTGCCGGCTGCGTCTCCCCCGCCGCTTCCTTCCTGTCAGTTCCCTCTACGAGATGGACGTGTGTGCCCTCTGGCCCACCGGAAAGTGTCATTCAGACGCTGGACGCGCTCGCGGCTCTCAAAGGGGCAACCCGCTCCGCCCACTACACACAAAAACGCGACAAATGGCTGTTTCCGCTAGTCTGCTTCACGGTAGTCCAACCATTCCCACTTTTAATGAACGATACAGCGGTATCGAAAATTTATGTGGCATGGTCCACTCATTGGGGACAACGTTGGCGCCAAAAGTGGTGGTCTAATGTGGACTCGATGAAACAGCATTGGAAGCAATATTGGTACGACTCCGTTCAAGGGCGCCGACTCCGTGGGTGCTCCGGAGCTCGTACACCCTTCAAGAATTTTTTGGGGGCGCTAAGCACCCACATAAAATTGAAGTGGAAAATCAAATTGTATAATTTTTTTTTATAAAAATCGGAAAAAATCAAAACCTACCTTATGACTCAAGATGCAATGCACGACGTGACGATAGCGAGATACGTTATTTTATACGTGAAAGAAATGATCAGTTTTGTACGCGGATCCCCAAGCGAGTTGTAATGAGTGTCCGTGTTTTACTCTCTATGCTACCTTTATTCATCCTGAAGAACGTAGGTCCTTTTGACCTTTCAGGTGTACGTATTGTAATGTAACAACATGAGCCTCTGTCTAATGTAGCATATGATTCCTCTCTTTACTGAAGCCCAGGATACCCTTCTTTCCTTGTAGTAAAGTTTATGAGACCACCTTTATTCAAATCAAATGTTCAAATGTATGTAAAGCTTATGGGACTTAACTACGGGGTCATCAGTCCCTAAACTTACAAACTACTTCTGAACTACTTACGAACTAGGGCGGCACAAATATCCATGCCCGAGGGGGGATTCGAACCCCCGACCGTAGTGGCCGTGCAGACCGTGACTGAAGCGCCTCAGTCCCCTCGGCCACCGCGGCCGGCCCACCTTTATTCATTTCTAAATTATAACAACTACATTGTTTATGTCACTAAGTATTTACCTCATTTTATTCCCATAAATAAAATCCCATTAATTTCGTAGTAATTACCGCTTTTATGCCCATTACTAAATTTCTATAACTTCGTAATACTTATTTACTTATATTCCCATTATTAAACCTCAATAATCTCGTAATACTCATTTACCTTTGTTCCCATTATTAAACCCCAGTAGCCGCGATGGAGTATCCGAGCGGTCTAAAGCGTCTCGCTGCGGAGCGCGCGGTTGCTCGCCGTGGAGGTTAGAGTCCTATCTGGGGGGAGTGCGCGCGAGTGCGCGCGAGTGCGCGCGAGTGCGCGCGTGCGCGCGCGAGTGCGCGCGAGTGCGCGCGTGCGCGCGCGAGTGCGCGCGAGTGCGCGCGTGCGCGCGCGAGTGCGCGCGAGTGCGCGCGTGCGCGCGCGAGTGCGCGCGAGTGCGCGCGAGTGCGCGCGCGCGAGTGCGCGCGAGTGCGCGCGAGTGCGCGCGCGCGAGTGCGCGCGCGCGAGTGCGCGCGCGCGAGTGCGCGCGCGCGAGTGCGCGCGCGCGAGTGCGCGCGCGCGAGTGCGCGCGCGCGAGTGCGCGCGCGCGAGTGCGCGCGCGCGAGTGCGCGCGCGCGAGTGCGCGCGCGCGAGTGCGCGCGCGCGAGTGCGCGCGCGCGAGTGCGCGCGCGCGAGTGCGCGCGCGCGAGTGCGCGCGCGCGAGTGCGCGCGCGCGAGTGCGCGCGCGCGAGTGCGCGCGCGCGAGTGCGTGTGAGAGAGTGTGTAGTAGGTTTAAGTAGTTTGTAAGCTACGGACTGATGACCACGCAGTTTGGTCCGATAGATTTACAAACATTTGATTTTTTTAAAACCCCAGTAATTTCACAGTATTTATTTTTGCAGTATTTATTTCGTCCCATTTCCTTTATTAAAATTAAATTAATTTCGTAGTATTTCTGGCCTGACCAAATGTCAGCACAGATTGTAATTTAAAGCTGTTGTTACACCTAATTGTCATTGTATCTAATTGTCAATCATTGCAGTTCATTGTAGAGCGAATTATTTAATATCAACTCAACAATAAGAATCCTCAATATTATAATAAGACAAAACTATTTAATCATGTATTTGTTATTATAGTTCCTTCATATTGAATGATAGATGCAAATTACAAAGACTTATTGTCTATAAAAGAATCCATTCGCATAATTACATTGTGATAATTAATACATCATATTGTCAACGATTGTTAATAACGAAATAAATAGAAGTTATGCGCGGGTTTTGTGGCTCAGTGTATCTGTGTTAGATCAATATCATCTTTTTTGTTGATGCTATTGGAAATAAAGGTGAAACATAGCTAGAAGAAGATGTACCATTTAAAACACCCCTTCACAAATTTAGCTTAACTTCGAGTTTACTTTAACGAGAAATTTATAATTAAATGTGGCGATCACCCAGTTCAAATAGGGATCGTCATAGTATGTATGAACATTCAATTGTGTTCTTTCAGGAATTTAGCTTTAAGAATCTGATGCTGATGCAAAAGTTAATCTTTTTCCTTTATCTTTATCACTCCCCTTGTTATTAAAATTATAGATTCAGTTGAAATTTGTAATGGTTTTCTCTCGGGCTTAAAAAAACCTTGGACTATATTAATACTGTCAGAGATGTCATGAAAGTTATCTCGAAGTGATGAAATTTTCGATAAAGTATACTGCTCTTGCTTGGAAATGACATATATATATGTCGGACTTTAAAATCTCAAATATTTCAAAGATTTCATTAAACCTTGGAGACGGTGTTCTACCAAACGCTTTTGTCAGAAAGAATAGCTTCGCACAAAGTGATAGTGTACAATGAAAAATTATTTCAGTGGTCGTGTAGAAGTTTTGGGGTGTTACTTATATCCACTTCGGCCAATTAGATCGCTTTGTTGTAGTGTCCTAAAGCAGCCATGCTTTCCTTTTATTCCTCCTCCTTCTTGCTTCTATCTTTAAAAGGCCACACAACTGCTTATTTACTTTTATCAAGTATTGCTCATTCAAAAATGCATGAACATGATTTTCAGGAGGGTTGGTTTCGAACATTTTTGAAACGTAATATAGAGCAGCCACACTAATTTTCAAAAGTCGGCGCCTCTGACTCCGTTGCTTGTCAGTATTTCGGACAAGCATCAGAGGACGTTGGGTCAATACTAATTTGCCAAGCGCGCACTGCCGCCGCCGTTGTAGTCTCCGTCTTTTCGAAACAGTCTGGTTGCTCCAACATTCAGGTCGTCGTCATCGTTTTCATTTACATGCTGCATTTTATTTTGCAATTGCAAAATACAATGATTCATGTTTACCGCAAATGCACTGGCCGGGTTTTCTGTATCAGATATGATTGCTGTGGCTTATATGATTGCTTGACTGAATGTTGGCTTCAGCGTGTGATTTGTCTGTTAAATATCAAACACAATACGTTATTCATCGGGCAACCACAGTCGAATTGATTCATTTTTTTTATAACACACCGCTGCGACTGATAAAAATCTTTACTAAGAACTCACGACCGGTTTCGCAAATTAAATATGCATCATCAGGTACTTATTTCTTTCAGATCTTAACCATATGTTACTTTGACTGTATACTAGCTGATCCCCATTATTATTCTTGATTTGTAACCAACTTGTCTATAAAGCCATCTATAAAATCCCTTTCTGAGTCTGATGGCGGCAGCAACAACGACGCCTCTTCTCCCAGCTGTCTCCTCTGGAGGTAAAGTGTCAGTGCTCCTTCAGATTTTAATCTTCTTTTACCCCCTGGCGCGGATTTCATGCTGAATACTGTTCTTAGTGTTTGATATCAGAGGTAGGCCATTGGCTGATGAAAATTTACTGTTTTAAGTATGGGATTTTATTCGGTTTTTAATACATGTTGACGGAGCCCCACTTTTTGAAGAAAGTGATTTTATAGTCAAGTTGGTTACAACTCAAGAATAATAATGGGGATCAGCTAGTATAGAGTCAAAGTAACATATGGTTAAGATCTGAAGGAAATAAGCACCTAAAGATGCAAATTTGCGATACCGGTCGTGAGTTCTTAGTAAAGAATTTTTAACAGTCGCAGCGTTGTGTTATCAAAATGTTAATTATTGGCAATTGTTGGTCCCAGCGTTGACATCAATGGGTGAATGAAGATTAACACTCATGACGGATCGTGGCACAACTCACACACATGCTGTAAGTGCCAATGTGATGTGAATTCTACATCTGTATCTGCAAGCCGTGCGCCTCGGTTGCACAGTGGTAGAATACCTGACTACAAATTCAAAGGTCGCGGGTTCGATCCCCGCCAGGAACTAGGACTTTTGTCACTTTCCACTTGTTTCACATCTGGCAGTATTGCTCATGTTAAAAATACCGAGTAGCACCGTGCTTCGGAACCCCGTTAAACTGTAGGTTCCCCTATAACTGGCTGAGTAAGTCAATTCGAAGGCCGGAGGTAGGCAACGGCATACTATACTCAAACAGGACCATGCCTAGTAAAGCACTGTGGTGTTCAAACCAATCTTCGGATTGTTGACTGATTTACCGTTTTTTATCTGCAAGCGCAAGACACTTTGTCTAGGCTCGAGTGCACTTGGTCTACTTCTGTCATAATTTCCCCGTCAACGGCCGTGCCGCGGTGGGTACACAGATTCCCGCTAAATCATCGAAGTTACGCACCGTCGGCCGGTACTTGGATGGGTCACCATTCGGGTACGTCACGCGGTATTGAAGATTTTCTTTTTCTTTACACATATTAGGGAGCGATCTGATTGTATAAAGATACCAAGATCGCAATTTTTATTTCATTCATTTTTACAGTGCTCCACATAAAATGTGGTAGGTTTACTGTATGATATATATAAAATCATTTGTCGGTGGATAGTCAGATGTAAAATTGATGGAAGGTTAAAATTAAACCGTAAAATATACATAAAATAATAACCTCCATAGTGCCCACCAGCATATGATTTTATATTTAACTGTCATCCAGTACACGTACCAGATTTTATGTGGAGCACTATAATAAGCAGTTTAATATCAATGAGACCAGATGATACCAGTGTCGAAACTGGTCATCTTGAATCAATAAAATAAAAATTGCTATTTTGACATCTATCCTTCTCGCAATTTTCCCTTTGCCTTGCGGCAGAGGGGACGGCAGGCGTGCTGGTTCAAAGTTCAAAAAAGTTCCGATGTTTGTAAATCTATCGGACCATACTGCGTGGTCATCAGTCCGTAGCTTACAAACTACTTAAACCTAGGTAAACTAGCCTAAGGACAAACACACACACTCCCATGCCCTAGGGAGGACTCGAACCTCCACGGCGAGTAACCGCACGCTCCGCAGCGAGACGCTTTAAACCGCTCGGCCACTCCACCGCGGCTGGTGCAAAGTCCTTGATCACCAGTCTTTGCACCAATGTCCTGCATTAAATTCCAAACCTCTCCTCAGTGTGTCATGGAGTGAGGGCATGGGACACTGTTGATCCGTCCGTCGGATGGAGACTTTAAGCTCGGCGGCCCATTTGGTGCTTTTCGAGAGGAGTACGCTATGTGCCGACACCTGGTTGCACCCTCTCCCTTCTTCTCGACACTACACGACACTACACACCAGTGGCGTAACTATGGGGGGGATGAGGGGGATAGAACCCCCCCCCCAGGACCCGAAAAAAAAAAAAAAAAAAAAAAAAAAAAAGAAATCGTATAACAGCAATCTGGTAAAGGTAAAGATTGAAAACTTGGAGTGTTTTACCATAATCTTTCATTGGATGGGAGTGAATTAGTTTCTTCAACGGGAGTGGAAGCTGGTAGTCTGTCTGGAAACTGACTAAAATTTTGCTCGTCAAGCAGACCTATCCCCCCCCCCCCCCCACCTCCCAAAGCCAAGTCCTAGTTACGCCACTGCTACACACGCATCCATTACAGTTACCAACACTTAGCATAGACATTTCAGCACACAGTTCTCACACTTCGCAAAGGTAAGGTTGCCTGCGGGCGCGAAGCATATGGAAAATCTTCCAAATTACGCGGCTGAACATGCCCCTAGGGGTCTTCATACGACTTCACTTTATCTCCACGTCGTATTTACAATCGCGAATAGTCTGCGAGAAGACCATTATTGATAAGCGTTAGGGTGAGCTTAAACCTAGATACCTAGATATGTTCCCGTGAGACAAGAGTAGGAGGAAGTAATGGAGACAAAATACTGCCGGAAGTTAAAGTGGATGAGCTGTGAATCGTCGGTAGCGCTCTTGCCAGCATAAGGCAACAGTCTCGGGTTCGGTCTCTGTCGGGCAAACAGTTCTTACCAGACGGTAAGTAATAACTTCAGACGTACAACCTACGCTCTCTGAATTTTAATAGTAAACCACACTGTGACGAAAAATTCCTCTCTCGTAGCGCCTACCCTTGTATTAGGCTGAACAGTTGCGCATACCAACACTACTTGTGACGAAACATTCTGCTTAGGATCGTCTATATTTTCTATATCAGTTCTGAGATACAGTCCACAGACTAACGAGCAATATTACAGAATGCTAACCTCCTTTAGGGTTGAACTATACTAACTGAAGATTATTTGTGTTTCGCGAATATAGTGATAATTTTCATGTAACCGTTCCGCTTCAAATAGCACAGAACGTTTTAATTTTTTGGGGTTATCAGGCAACTGATTGTAAGCGGCCCGGTGCGACTCTTTTCTGTGCACACCTCTTTATCTGTGCGCGGAATTTACTCACCACATCCTCAACAATTTATTTCCTTTACATGTCCTCACTTCCAGTATTTCCTTTCCCTCCTCGTATCTGCAAATAATCTTTTCACTTTTTATCTTACAATAAAAATTAAATGATACAAAAACTTCAAATTACAAACATCCTCGATGTATATATGCAGACTTCAAAGATTCGAAGCCGAGTCTCTAGCTTACTAAGGCAGTTGAGCTCTTATTCCTCTTTCTACGTTCGCTTTGCCTTTCAAATCAAATCTTTGAAAACCTATGGGTCATCGCTCCCTAGACTCTCGCTTAAATTAAACCTATCCTAAGGACAGCACACGTAACCATGTTCGAGGGGGTGGGGGGTGGGTGGGCGACTCGAACGTCTGTTGGGAGCGGCCGCACAGTTTCTGGCATCGCGCGTAGAACCGCACGGACATTGCTTTACATCTACATGGGATACAATGCAAATCACATTTCAGTGCCTGTCAGAGTGTTCTTCGATCCACCTATATACTATTTCTCATTCCATTCTCGAATAGCGCGCGGGAAGAAAGAACACCTGAATCTCTCCTTAGAGTTCTAATTTATCGTATTTCATTTTGATTATCATTTCTACCTATGTAAGTAGGAGTAAAAAAAATATTTTCGCATTCGGAAGAGAATGTTGGCGATTGGAGTTTCGTAAGCAGCCCACGTCGCACGGCATAATCGCCATTGTTGTAATGATTCCCATCTCAGATCCTGTATCATTTCTGTGACGCTGTCTCCCCTGTATTGTGAGAATACAAAACGAGCTGCCCTTCTTTGGACTCTTTCGATGTCCTCCATCAAACCCACCTGAAAGGATCACACAATGGGCAGCAATACTCCAAAAATGGACCGACAAGCGTAGTGTATGCGGCTTCATTAGTGTTTCTGTTGCCACTTTTAAGGGTTCTGACAATAAAACGCAGTCTCTGGTTCGCCTTTCCTACATTATCAACTTCCTTGCAGTTTAAGTCTGAAGTAATAGTAATTCCTAGGTATTTAGTGTTTACGGCCTTCACTTTTGATTGATTTATCTTGAAACAAAGTTTAACGGATTTATTTTCGTCCTCATGTGGACGACTTCACACTTCTCATTATTCAGAGTCAATTGCCAATTTTTACACTATAGTGATATCTTATTTAGTTCTTCTGCAGTTGGTTTTGATCTTAAGATGATTTTACTAGACGGTAAAAAATGACGGCGTCATCTGCAAACAACCTAAGAAAGCTGCTTAGTTTTTCTCCCAAATCGTTTATGTAAATAAGGAACAGTAGAGGACTAATAACACTACCCTGTGGAACTCCCGATATCACCTCCGTTTTAGTCGATGACTTACCATCGATTACTACAAACTGTGTCCTCTCTAACAAGAAATCCTCTATCCAGTCGCAAATTTTGGGCGATATACCATAACCACGCTATTTGATTAAAGGCCGTATGCGAGTTATGGTGTCAAAAACATTCTGGGAATCAAGAAATACGGAATCAATTTGATATCAATTGTCGATAGCACTCATCACTTCGTCAGTTTGACCTACAACCATCTTCACAGACAAACAGGTAAGGTTGAGGGGGGGGGGCAAGAAACGTACCCATATCTATCTATCTATCTATAAATATCTATCGATAAATAGATATGCCGGGAATCTTAGCTTTCGATTGTGTCACCTGGCGTCTAGAATGTGTAAGAGCTCCGTCATATTTGTACCAAAGAAATCTTCCAATAACGTGTCATTATCTGACATACGTATTCTACAAAAAAGAGAAGCCAAGATCGCGAAATATTTAAGTACGACCGGTTTCGGTGGACTATGCCACAATCATCTGATCACATCACATTTCATAAGTTGGTCATGTTGTTGTTGTTTTTGTCGTCGTGGTCTTCAGTCCGCAGCCTGGTTTGATGCAGCTCTCCACGGTACCCTGTCCTGTGCAAGTCTCTTCATCTGAGAATACTTTCGGTAACCTACATCTTTTTGAATCTGCTTACTATATTCGTCCCTCGGTCTCCCTCTACGATTTTTACCCCACACGCTTCCTTCTAATGCTAAGTTGGCAATTCCTTGATGTCTCAGAATGTGTCCAACCAATCTATCCCTTCTCTTAGTCAGGATATGCCAGAAACTCCTTTTCTCCCCGATTCGGTTAAGCACCTCCTCATTAGTTACGTGATCTACCCATCTAATTTTCATCATTCGTCTGTAACACCACATTTCAAAAGCTACTATCATATTTTTATCTGAACTCCTTATCGTCCACGTTTCACTCCCATTCAATGCTACACTCCAGACAAATGCTTTCAGAAAGGATTTCCTAACATTTAAATTAATATTGGATGTTAACAAGTTTAGCTTCTTTAGAAACGCTTTTCTTCCCATAGCCATTCTGCATTTTATATCTTCTTTACTTCGGCCATCAGAAGTTATTTTGCTACCCAAATTACAAAACTCATCTACTAATTTTATTGTCTCATTACTTAATCTAATTCCTTCAGCATCGCCTAATTTCCTAACACTACATTCCACTACCCTCGTTTTACTCTTGTTAATGTTCATCTTATATCTTCCTTTGAAGACACTGTCCATTCCATTGCTCTTCCAGATTGTCTGCAGTCTCTGACAAAATTACTATGTCATCGGCAAACTGCAAAAATTTTATTTCTTCTTCCTGAACTTTAATTCCCTCTCCAAATTTCTTCTTCCATTCATTCACTGCTTGCTCAATGTACAGATTGAACATCATTGGGGAAAGGCTACAACCCTGTCTTACTCCCTTCCCAACCTCCGCGTCCCTTTCTTGCCCTTCGACTCTAATAACCGCGGTCTGGTTTTTGTATAGGTTGAATATAACTCTTCGGTCCCTATATTTTACCCTTCATTCCTTTATCTTATTTTTTTTAAATGGAGATTAAATAATACTTCCTACATAGCGCTTAGTCTAAATATAAAAATACATACCATAAATTAAAACATCACAGCTTTGGGGTTTTATTGAAATTGTTGAGTTGATAGTCAAAAACACAACAAAAATGGCTATGAAAACTCTGATAATTAACTGAAATTACCTGGAAATTAAAAGGAAAATGTTCACGCATAGCTTATTTCAAAACAGTGTCAGCTGTTATTTCCTCGAAGTGTTATTTGCATCGCATTCTCAATTTTCCTTAATTTGCATTTGAAGCACGCGCTGTTCGCAGGATTTACGTATGTAGGTCGTTAGGTTCCGCGAATTTCTGACGTTGTGTTCCGCTAGCGATAACCGGTTTTTGTTAAACTTCAAAGATGATCATTCATCTGAAATAAGTACGAAGTTTAAAATGAAATACTGTTCCATGATCTGTATTATGTTCTAACTAGTCGACCTTTCAGTGGTACAATGGCTATAAATGTTCTCATTCTACCTTACAAAAATCGGTCGCTGTGTGTTGGTACATTAAAAATTCAAAGGTTTTGAAACAACTGTCGGTACCACGTTGCTGTTTAAGAGATTATAAAGTTACGAAACGTGTTGCACAGCTCTTAGCTTGTAGCTACAAAGGAAACGTTTTCCATTGCTCCATGAATGTTGCAATAACATGACGGGACTGTACGCTCTGTTCCGTATTCTTTACGCGTCGCTGGTACTTTCCCTCGCAGTCCTTTTGTGACGCTGTATACAGTACCACAGCGTAGTACACAGAGGATAAAGCCTATGTAAATTTGGGCTATTAAGCAGGTGCAGTTATGGTATCCATTCTTCAGAAAAAAAGCTCATTTGCGCAACTGAATCCACAAGCTTAAGACACCTTTCGTAAACTACCAGCACAGCTTACACGTATTTTATCTAATTTTCTGCCTTATGCGCAATTATTCCCTTCCTATATTTTACTGTTAAATTATAAAACTACCTTTCCTACATAACTATCATAAACAATACACGATGTAAAATACAATTCTCTACCATATGGTATTTGTCACATGCTGTCACTTATAATTAAGTTTGTCCTAATCAGGTAACACAGAGATCACAAATACGTGCCTATCTCTCAAAATAAGAAGTAGTTCAATGATGCCTTACATGTATGTCCAGTTTCAGAATAAGCATCTTTCCAATAGATTCACCGTCGCAGCCCCTCTGACAAGACTTCAGCACGGCAATGAGCAGAGAATCAACTACCTTGACTGACTTTAATTTTTGCTTGACTGGAAACAGTTTGCCTTCTAATCTTGTGGACGATAGAGGTATAATTTTGACCATTTGTTCACTTTATAATCATAGGGAGACCAAACTGCCTAGGTCATCTGTGCACAGGTGGAAAGGGGAAGGAATGAGGATAGGAAAGGAAAGGAAGGGGCGGGAAAGGAAATGCAGTTCATGGAGGCAAGAAGGATGAAAGACTGCAATAGTTCGTGGCACCGTGCTCGCCACGCATGTACTCATAAAAGAACCGTGAGCCCCCTGGGGGGGGGGGGGGGAATTAAACGATATTGAAGTTATTCTGCTTACATCCACATTTGTGTACAGATTTCCACTTTGGATAAGCCAGTTCTTCTGTTCCTGGTTTTAATCATCATTAAGTTTTAATGTAAAATTTAACTGTTTTCCTAATTTCCATACATTCCTGTGGAGATAGAAGCTGACGCACCGCACGTAATATTTCTAGTAACCCGTTATTAGATCGTTATGATCTTGTTGGTTGGTATTAAACCAGGACGTGACATTAGCTCTAGTAAATAAATCGCGCGCTTTACAAAATGACGGCAAAAATACAGGGTTTTGTTTTCTATTTTCATCATTAGGTACGAGAGCCTCGCGTTCACACCCTTCCATTTATCTACAATAAGTGCTATACCAGATAGAAGGTTGTTGCTTATCACTGACTTCTGAGCTCCCATTGTTTCAGTGTCTTGTACTGCCTGGTTGCTACATTTATATCCCTTCGTACAGTCCAGGGCTTGCTTTAGCTTCCCAACAGAGATAATGGTCTGTATGTTGTGCCCAATTTACATACAGTCTTTTTAAAATCTTCAATGTCTGATTTAAAACAGGAATAGGCAAATACAAAGCCGTGGCGATCTTCTATTAAATACCTTTGTATAATAGTGATCTACTTCTTTAAAACACATGAATTCCTCGTCTTATAATTAAGTACTGTAAAACAACTATATTCAGCAACAAACTTTTACATCATAACTACTGTTTGTTCAAAACCTATAAATATATTCCAACATATTTTACAAATGCAATTTTACATTTAACCGGAAACCTGAGTAAATGTTCTGTTAGCAATTCTCTTGATATGTGGGGTATATCGTGTTACACTTTGTATTATATAAGTGTGAAAGTGTTCGTCAGTCATTCTGCGTTTATTTTTTTAAAATAAAATTCGTATTTGACAATGATGCAAGTACAAGCAGACAAAGACTTAATTCCAAGCGCATCATTAACTAACATAGAGTATTTCTTTTGGTGACTTAAAGCCAAACAGTTTTTGGGTTCTGCAATAATTTTGAGTTACAAGTTATTTCAAGTTACAAATATATCTTACTCGCAAAATATCCCGTCCACGTACTATAAAAATGCAGAAGTTCGGAGTTCCCCGTAACAAAGAAGTTACGGCGCGAGGTATGAATTCGCCGCCTTATCCAGACACGTACTGGACCAATACGGGAAAATACAGTTTTTTTTAGAGGTTAGAGATAAGTGTTGATAATAGTTTTAATAGTAGTAATAATAATAGAAAAACAAACATGTACGTCGGAAATAACATATTTTGGCTGCTTCGAAAAACAATTGTCAATTGTAACAATGAATCTGATATTGAAGACTGTGCCAATTCTTACGTGGGAAAAGACTGTACCACTCTGGGCACTCCAAAACACTGAAAAAGAACATCTTAAAAATCTTCCCTGTTACAAAAGGGAACAAAGGGGCATGAGGTCAGAGACGTAAGCTCTTAATCATGATAGATAATGATAGATGTAATTTAATGTACATAACACAGAAGGAAGCTGACACTAATTACTCAAGAGTGAGGAAATATAGGGAAGTTACGAAAGAGGAAATGCTGGCACTTCTGGGTCTATTTTATATGTTAGGAACGAAGAAAGGAAGTTACAGAACTGTGTGGAACTGTGGGCTTTAGATGCGACAGGAATACAAATTTTACGGGCATGTATGAGCTATGGAAGATTTTTACAAATTTTGAGATGCATAAGGTTAGATGACAAAACTACAAGAGCTACTCGCAGGAAAAGATACAAGCTAGCACAAATTAGAAAATCCTTGATTTATACAAAATTGTATAATTTAATACAGTCCTGGTGAATACGTAACAATTGATGAAAAGCTGGAACCATTTCGAGGCAGATGCAGTTTCGTGTCTTACATTCGCAATAAACCTGCCAAATATGGCATTAAAATTTATGCTCTATGTGATGCAAAAACTTTCTTTACTTCAAATTTAGGTGTTTACTGTGGAAGACAACCAGATGGACCTTTCTGCCTATAAATAAGCCCACTGATGTTGTTAACAGGTTGATAGAGCCGATTACACTGTCAAACAGAAATCTGACTACTGATAATTGGTAACTGATCATTCGTCAGCATTCTCTCTCCTACAGAAAGGCGTCAGTACTATTGGTACAGTGTGCAAAAAAAAAAGTGCCTAAATTTCTACCACACAAAGATCTGGAAGTTGGTTCTAATCATTTTGGCTTTCAAAAAACGATAATACTGCTCTCGCACGTTCCTAAAAAGAATAATGATGCATGATCGAGCTGTGGATGAAGAGTCAGGGAAGCTATGATAATATTAGACTGTGACATGACGAAAGGAGGAGTTGACACAGTTGATCAGCTATGTGGCACATACAGTGTTTCCCGAGTGACAAGAAGTTGGCCATTGACTTTGTTTTATTTCAGTCAGTAGAAGAACATTTATGAATTGTTAGATCC
The DNA here is from genome assembly GCA_026315105.1 of Locusta migratoria. Lineage (NCBI taxonomy): Eukaryota > Metazoa > Arthropoda > Insecta > Orthoptera > Acrididae > Locusta > Locusta migratoria. Next base: position 141,100,615 of record CM048749.1, on the reverse strand, counting down.
AATATCGCGTTGCTGCCACTGGATGTGAAGGTGTTTCTGACATGGTACAAGCCACAAGACTTAGAACTACAAGGGCCTCGATCAGCAAGGAAGATGTGTGATTTGTGGCAGAGCTAAGAACAAATTTACCCCCTGTAACATGTTGTTCTTGTCATTGTTTCGTGTGTGCAGATCACCCGTATACCACAAATATGTGTCCAAATTTTGCAGTTGGCACCGATAACCTCGATTCTGAATAAAGTTATTGTAGGTATGTGATAAAATATGTAACGCATAAATAACGTACTCTGTTCTGTTCATGGGCTACATGATTTTTCTCAAATATAGTCATATCATGTATTATAATTCTGTTTTATTATTAGCAGCCGAGGCGGAGCGGCTGAGCGCATTGAGGCGCTATGCTACGATGCGCGAGGTCATTCCCCGTCGGGGGTTCGAATCTCCCCTCGGGCATGGATGTTTGTGCCGTATTTAGTACAGGGTAGTTCATAAGTAGTTTGGAAGTTTAGGGACTGATGACCCCGTAGTTAAGTCCCTTAAGCTCTACAAACATTTGAACAGTTTTTTATTATTAGCAAATACTGTGGCATTTACATTTATTCGTATTTTGATTTCAAATTTTCTTAACTATCTTATATGTGAAGATTATTGTCCACTTTTGGAATAATGTTACATTTGTTATATTTATACACCTAAGGTAATTAATGTACTAATTCAGATATTAATAAATGTGGTATTTCTACCTGTACATTAAACTGTTTTTGTCATTACGATTACTTAGTAGGTGTATACTAGGTTTGTAACTCGGAATACACAGTGGTAGCAAATCTGCACCGCGTTGCTGCTGAAGTCATAATAATCGGCGCTGCCTCCCGAGAATTAAGAGATATGTTGAAAGGTCTTTTCCTAGGCGTACCGTCTGAGAGGTACTTCAGTTGTCCGGCTGTATGACTCGGACTGGCTGACTCCGCACGCTTGGGAGACTTTTCTCGAATGGTTCACTACTGGCGGAGCGCCCTGCTGTGTGTCTCAACCGACGCAGACGAGTGACGTCAACGCGTCTTATAGGAAACCGGAATTCCGCCTTCCGGGCTTGTTTGGCGCAATCTCTGCCGCTCGCTGTGGCAGACGCGTAATATTCAGCCGACGACTCCGCATCAGCGATGCGACGATTACGTGTTACACCTCTGTGTAATACTTAACTGCGCAGCTGCTGTTCAAGCTACTGTAGACAAGTTGGTCAATACTGGACTAACTATAATCAGAAAATTCAAAAGCGATGTATTGTATCACAATTAACAGAAATATTGAAGCTTATTGCTAAAGCTTATATAAAAGCTGCAGCAAATCTTACGTATTCCGTATTGAGTAACAAATTGTTAGTCATACAATCACCGTAACGAAAACCAAAACGGAACGTGTGAACTGGATTGCAGTAACGACCAGTGCTGTACGAATAGTATGAAGTGAATGACGTTGCCACGCGATTCGGCAAGCGGAATAGAAACCGTATCCGCACTTTTCTTTCTGCTCTCTCGGTCGTTTTCGGAAGACTGGAAGCTGCAAAAGCATCGGTGCCGTAGATTCTATATAAAGAATATGGTTCGTGTTGTCAATTGTGGGACACGTAATGCGGCATTCCGGGGTCGATAAGTATCGCTTTCGGGGCTTTCTTCGAATTTACCCGTCTGATTTAAATTATTTTCAAAGCAGGCGTAATTAAATTATTTTGATATAAGTTCAAAATTTAGACTATTTTGAAACTAAATATTTTAAAATTATATACGAGGGCCACTCCAAAAGAAATCTATACTACTAAAAAAAAAAAAAAACTTTTGATTTTGAAAGTTATACAATGTGTAGATACATCCTTCCCGCTTGTTTTCAAACTTAGTTCAACCTATACCCGTGAGTGGCGCCGTCACAGCAAGTCTTCAAGATGGCTGCTACACTTAACGTTCGTCAGAAGCAACGTGCTGTCATTGAATTCCTGTGCTGTGAAAACGAGACGCTGAGGAACATTCACAAGATGTTGTAAAAGGTGTATGGAGACGCTGCTGTCGATCGCAGTACAGTTGGTGGGCAAGCAGGTTACGTGATGAAAGCGGGCACGGCAATATTGAGGATTGACCTCGCAGCTGGTATACAGGCACTGGTTCCAAGATGACTTAAGGCAGTTAAGAGGGATGGGGATTATGTGGAGAAATGAAAATATTGTTCCTAAAGGATGTATCTACACACTGGAGAACTTTCAAACATGTAGAATAAAAAATGTATTAAAAAAATAGTGTACCGTACACTTCTTTTGGATTGACCCTCGTAGTTGTTTGAAGGATTGAACATTTCCATTTCGCTTAGCAGCTTTTTAAAATACTATGCATCTTATATTCATTAAATTCCTAAATTCTGTATTAAATCATTCAAAACTTATTTCAATATTAAATTCGCTTCAAATGAATTCGAAAGTATAAAAAGCTACATTGAAGTACTAGGATGTATTCGTAAGAATTCGATTGGATTCATAAGAGTCTTAAGGTATCGTCGGTAGCGAGAACAGCTAATAACATTACGTTAGTACAAATTGCTGTTGCTTTCACTAACGAGCAAATACGGATACACGTTTTTCGTTACTTTAAACTCTTACGAGGCCTCTGTATTCAAAATATTATATATTTGTTAGTTTCTAAGCCTAGGGACTTATAACCGGAACAGTTCAGTCCCTTAGATTTACAAACATTAGAACGTTTGAAATAGAATTTCCACATCTCCTCAATAAAGAGCATTTGCACGGTAATTCTCTTCAGTTGTGACATAACTGAATCAAACTCACTAATTTTCTGTAAGTAGGCCTAATAATAAAAAGGGGTAATTGTTTTAGGGTTAAAACTACAGACTTCAAGCAGATGATTAATAATTCAGAAAATTAAAATTGTTCAGAATCGTCGGTTCAGATGACACAGAATCCTCTGAGAATGATGTCATCTGTAAAAATAATGCAAAAGGATTACTATCTTTCTGATGATTTTGGAGGAAAAAAAATGTTCTGTTCCCATAATGGCTATTTATATTGCAGAGAGTTGCATTGTCAAGTAAATTTTACCCCCGCCCCGCAGGAGTGACTGGCTTGCTACGGAGTGAGCGACCGCTCCCCGTCGATGTAGAATCCTACATCGGGTCTGGATGCGTGTGTTCTTATCCTAGTTTAAGTAGTTTGTAAGCCTAGGAACTGATGACCACTGCAGTTTGGTCCCGAAGCTTTACAAATATTTCTACTTTTCAAAACTTTATCGGATTATGATGCAGCTAGATCCCACGGCGTAAATTCTTTTAATTAACACTTTCGCTGTGGCTGACACTATCCTACATTGAGTGCGGACGCTTATAAGCGTCAGCCGCAGCGAAAGTGTTTAATGAGTTAACATTTTGTTGCCCAGAAATCGTTACAGCAAGACATTTGAAGAGTTTTTGTTGTAAAGGAAAGATCGTTGGAAGTAGATTGTTAATTGGCCTCTCCTGTGGTGGCGATGGTGATTATTGAATCATGATGGTTTACTGAAATCATTAAACCAGTGTTGTACATGATGGTTGCTATTTTGCCCAAAATATTTTCTACCCATTGTAGATATACTTCTTGCCGCGTTTTTTAACAATGACCCGAAAAATACACTGTCTCGAAGTTGCATGACAGTGTTTTCACTGTATCCTCTACAAAATCGACGAAAAACGCCCTTCGCAAACATTGAAGTGTCTGTGGATACCTTTTAAAGTTAAAAATCATGAGCGTTCTCCATACTCTTATCCTAAGCTGCCAAAAGATCGAAATGCAGTCAACGAGATTATAAAACTTGTTGTGATTAGTAGCTTTCAAGTTACTTAATGTATTTTCAACAGTCTGGTCTAATGAAACCATTTTGCTATTTTGGCAGTTCGAAATTTGTTACAAATTAAGTAAATAATTTGAAATAACAAGCGATGTCTCAAAGTTTTAGTAATCTACAGTACTACTAAGGAGTAGCAAGCAAAGCAACAAACATAAGAACGGTGAATGTTAGAGGAGTTGTGAAATAATCGATCTGGTAGAACATAACCTAGACTTGACTGTGGACTTGCGATCTAGAGAAACCACAGAGCGGTTGGAAGTCGAAGAGTGTCGTAATTGATAAAACGGCGCCTGCGTGAGCCAAGCCTTTGTCTGCCATGTGGTGAAGCAGGAAGGCGGAAGTCGGTAGCCTCCAAGACGTATCGTGGTCGATTGCGCACCACGAAAACAAGGTTGTGCACAGCTTGTATGTCGAATGTCGAAACCCGATGGAGATGCCCTGTAGCAGGGCATTGTCACTCGTTCCTTCATGGAAGTAAGTGTTTTTGTGAACTTCAGTCTCGAAACACAATCCTGGGGCCTTTTCATCTCCTCATAAGAACGGCAAACCACATCCATTTGAACCTACTTGCTGTATTCATCTCTTGGTCTCCCCAAGCAATTTTTAACCCCACACGTCCCTCCAATCCAAATTGATTCCTTGACGCATGTGTCCTAGCAATCGATCCCTTCTTTTAGTCAAGGTATGCCAGACCATTTTGTTCCAAATTCCGTTCAGTTCCTCGTAATTAGTTACGCAAACTACCCAGCTTATCTTCAGTATTAGTCTGTAGCACTATATTTCAGAGACTTGTATCGTCTTCTTGTCTGAACTATTTATCGCCCATGTTTCATTCCCGTATAAGGCAACATTCCACATAAATGCCTTCAGAAAAGACTTCTTAATACCTAAATTCATATTCGATGTTGACAATTCCGTTTTTCAGAAACTCTTCTCTCCATTGCCATTCTGTATTTTATATCTGTACTGCGACGATTGTACGTTACTTTACTACCCAAGTAATAACTCATCTACCACGTTATTTTTAACAGCGAGTAGCTGGATGAAGAGACGAAAGATCTTGTAAGGTGCCATAGACTTGGGGAAGGGGGATCACTTTTGTAGCCCTACTAATTTTTGTGCCTCTACATAAATATATCTTGATTGTATTTAGCTTCCGATATTAGACACTTCGATGTGTTGGTTGAATAGATTTGAATAGATTACTAAAAATTTGATTATACTACTGTCAGATGTTTCACATTTTATTCAAATTAATTTCCACGTTTGTTCATTTTGATTGCGCATTCGGTGATGTGCATGCTTGTGGTTCCAGACAGCTTTAGAAACGGCTGAATAAGTGATTTCGAAATTGTCGCTAATTGTACTGTACATACTTTTGAAATTGTTTTCAGAGTTCGCTGCAAGCAGTACTGTTGACTTACGTTGAAAGGTTTTTGAGAGACTACTCAAGAAAATTAGTCCAGTTGAGAGCATTATAGCAGTGCGAAACAAAGGTAACAAATTATAGCTAAAGCGCCGACATATGCATCGACATAACTACTCAGTAATTCACATTTTAATGTTTAGTGGAGCGTTCATCGAACCATTTTCAGGCTATTTCTCCGCCGTTTCACACACTAACACTAAAGTCTTTGCATCAAAGTTGTGATCCATCTTATTTTATTGTGATCTTCTTTCCTCCCTTTGTAAATGACCGCAACATAGCATTTTCGTATTGAGGTGGAAATGGATGAGTCCAATTTCATTAAATTGGGAAAAACCTTTGTTTCAACGATCCCCCACCCCCTTCCCAGCTCCTGTTTCAATTACGTGACACTACTTCAGTCCCACGTGGTAAGGGTTGTGGTGATGTTATTGGTAATGCGGCACAAGTACACTTTAATAGTAAAGTCCTTCAACTTCATTTAGACGTGAAATTTGTTACAAATAAATGAATTCTCAACGTTGGGCGTTGGGGAAGTACAATCATTACATTTAGGTGAAGTCTAGGCATTGTGTAAGTACTTCAAAGTTCCATTGACATTTCGCGATAATTTCAAAGTCTAAATAGCACTGAAGTCTTGAAGCACTGTACCAAGTGAGGTAAGTAGCGTAATACTATGTGCCGAAAAAAAAGCACTATGTTCTAAATCATAGTATATTGTCCAGACTTGCTGAATCGGGGAACACTTTTTAACACAGGTACAGTCTTACATGCCATTGCACCAGCTACTTAACTGTGATTCCGCCAATTAGGTTTGACGCACGTGATTGTGTTCCTAATAAGCGGGAAAGTATGTGCTGATATTAGCAACTGTGTGTATTCCCGTAGCCGTATCGATAGTTAGGTAGTTGTTTTGTCATTACAATACGCGACACCAATACACCACACACCGCGTAGCAATAATGTTCCAGCAGAGAGCGACAAGGGCAGTGTAAGCAGTCTCTTTAATCGATTTGTTCTATCTTCTGTTATGACAATAAAACACAGTTCTTATTTCTCCTTCCTACTTTATCTGTATGATGGCTGAAATTAAAGTTGTTCGTCATTGTAATACACGGGTATTTGGTTGTCTTGTTAGGCTTAATTTTTTGCTTGGTTTATCTTGTGATGGAAATTTAATGTATTTCTTAAAGTACTAATGATTAACAGGTCATTAAGGTCAACTGCCACGCTTCGCGCCATAAAGATGCCTGCCAGCTGTGATAAGGGTAGACAGGCACGCGCCTACTCCCGACCCTCGAGTGCCAACTGTTGTTGCGGACAGTACGGATAGAGTTTAAGTGCGCTGTTAAAGGTCAGTGGCGAGGGCTTGTTTAGACACCACCGGGTCCTTCTAGCGATGCGCAAGTAGCGAGGTTCCTGCTTTGAATTACCCTCGAGTCCGTGTTTTAACTACAGCTAGGGTGACGATGGCAAGTACTTGCCGGCCGCGGTGGCCGAGGGGACTGAGGCGCCCCAGTCACGGTCTGCACGGCCACTACGGTCGGGTGTTCGAATTCCCCCCCCCCCCTCGGGCATGGATATTTGTGCCGCCCTTAGTCTTAGTTAGTTCATAAGTAGTTCGTAAGTTTAGGAACTGATGACCCCATAGTTAAGTCCCATAAGCTATACGAACATCAACATTTGGCAAGTACTTCATCGCGTTTTGTTGCATCTCCAGCATGGAGGAGAGACAAACAGATAATGACAAAGACCATTTGCAGTTGCTCTGATATAATATCACGAATTAGAAATATTAAAACATTTTGACTGTTACAGAGCACTAAAAAATCAGCTTTATGGTTCAAAATTTGTGTTGGACGGGGATGCGAACTCTTTTTCCACTTCGGGTCAGCGGTCACCTTAACCATCTACATTTTTATTATCTTTTTTATGCGGATAGTTTGGTTCCTTGCGGTTGTGTTGATCGGCGAATTCTTTGGTCGCCGCTCTTTCTTTTTACAACAGACAGCCCTTTGACCGAATGCGCTATCATTCCGGCAACCAATTAGGCTATCCAGAAACGCTCACATCCTTCCCGAATTCTCAGCTTATCGCACACTAAGATTGCAGTTAGCTCTCCCCATTGCTCCCTCTTGTTCGCCACTTTAACTGCAATTCCATAAGCGTTCGGGTGTATCTTTCGTTTTTCCTTTGAAGGGCATAATATATAGATACAGTGACATGTCCGAAAGAACTCATACTATATTTATAATGCAAATTGGTTTGTCTACACACGTTCATAAATACTAATAACCAAATTATCCAGTCTGCCAGCAAAAACTTTTTTGAAGGCCGTTTAAATCCGGACAAACAACGCTGCCTAATACTTAAGATTCCACAAACGCTCTGGAATCTACACTACAGGGTCCAACATGTACGTTAACATTTGTAAAGTCAATACTTCGCGGAATATTGGGTTGTGAGGTAGAAATAAACACAAATGCTTTGAATGACATGGCTCTTTATTGAAGCCAAAAAGTGCACAAAACGATCAACACATTGAGTTCCATATAATGTAAAAAAGCCGGCCGCGGTGGCCGAAGGGACTGAGGCGCTCCAGTCACGGTCTGCACGGCCACTACGGTCGGGGGTTCGAATCCCCCCTCGGGCATGGATATTTGTGCCATCCTTAGTCTTAGCTAGTTCATAAGTAGTTTGTAAGCTTAGGGACTGATGACCCCGTAGTTAAGTCCCATAAGTTCTACAAACATTTGAACATTTTGAATGTAAAAAAAGAGCGCAATAATTGAATTTCTAGCATAAATTATCTGCACTGGTCAAAACAATTAGAGTATAAGTTGAGATATCTAGGTTTTAAGTATTGTCATCGGTAGAATGAAATAAAATGGTTAGATTTCTTTTCTGTCGGTTCTACGGAGTGGAGAAATTACGGCAACGGAGATAGTGATAATAAAAGAAAATTGCTGCAGAGGGAATTGGTGTTCACTTGTGTTTACCAAACAAATTACGCATGTAGTTGGGGTCAGATAGTGCACTACACTAGGTAGTGCAATGCAACAAATTATCCGAAGCTATGGACTGGAGAGCCATACGAAGGTCGGAAGTGGGGCAGGCAGAGGGCTGCAGCTATGGGCGAGTCCTAAAGTGTAATTTCCAGGACTTGGACGCAATTTCAGACAAAAGGAAACTTTCAAAGAAGGCAAGGCCAAGGTCGTCCACGGTTAACATCAGGTGACCGTTATCTCCGGTTAACAGTCCGTCGAGACAGGAGGCTGAATGCAACTCAGCTGCAACGCACCCTCCATGTAGCAACAGGACGTGGAATATCAACACAGAGTCCGATATCACCTTCGCCAATGTGGCGTCTACGCACGGAGGCCTATGGTGTGTGGCCCATAAAACTATGACACCGTTTAGCCAGCAGAAACTGGGCGGAGGAACATCAGGATTGGGGTCGTAACGAATAGCGCGGCATTCTGTTCACAGATGAGTCAAGATTTTGTGTTCAGCAACAATCGTCGATCCCATATCTGGAGAGAACGTGGAACTCGGAACAGTCCCGATTATGTGAAGGAAACATCACCATATTATGGTGGACGAATGGTGTGGGCAGCAGTCAGTATTTCCTGACGTACGGATCTCCGTCGTTCAGACTGGCGCTTGAGTATTCAACGATATAGAGACGAGATCTTTTGACCTTTTGTTGTGCCCTACGCTGGTGCCATACGAGATCGGTTCCTTCTGGTGGACGTAACGCTCGCCCCCACAGAGCTTCACCGGTGGACAACATGCTTCAAGCTGACAGCATTGAACGAATGGAGTGGCCAGCTTGTTCACCGAACCTAAACCCTATTGAGTATCTCTGGGATGCACTTGGTAGACGTGTTGTAGCCAGACTAGCACCTCCCACAACGGTTGCATAGCTGGATATTGCACTCGTGGAAGAATGGGCAAATTCCCTCAAGAGGTGACTGTTAAACCCACACTGTCCATGCCAAGCAGGTGTGCAACTGCACTCGCCGTCAGTGGTGATCAACACCATATTGGAGGCCAACGAGATTGCCCTTTCCACTGTTATGGAAGCTCCGTGATGCCTCATTCTAAGTAAATGCCATTTACCCCTCAAAGAGTTAAGACAATATATCGTACTGTATCGCACAAAAATTACAATTGTAACCAGTATTTGAATAAAATGCGTTATCATATGTGTATTGTGTGTGATATTTCGCCTTTTCCCCTAGTTTTGAGCAGTGTACATAAGTAATGCTCAGTATGTTGACTGTCATTCTTCATTAATACTTACAGTCGATGGACAAAATTGTGAACAGCACTGTAAAGCATTTTGGTAGGTATGGTGACAAACTACCGTCAGATCTCTTGTGGCGTCCCAAATGAGGTCGGGCGATAGCAGTAGGCTTGATACTTAAAAACCCATAAGAAATAATTACACGGATTGATTTCCAGCAGCCAGAGAGTGGCGTCTGCTCACTAACAGATGAACTCACGCTGTGTTCCTCATGTGTAGTAAATGGGGTGGACCGCCAGACTATATAAAAGACGTAACAAATGAATTTATCGGCCAGACTGGACCGATTCTCTAATACAGTTTTTTCAACCTATGGAAGGGGGGAGGGGTCGCAAAGACCTGATCGGGGGATTGCGGTCACATGAGGCAGTATTTCTACCATTGAACAAACAGCCCAGTGCACCTCTGGCTACAAAGGTTTCCCTAATACAAAAATATAGGCTTACTAAAAGAAAAATTTACCTTTTGTTAAAATTATACACCAGTGGCTATTAAAATGGCTACACCAAGAAGAAATGTAAATGATTAACGGTTATTCATTGGACAAATATATTATACTAGAATTGACGCGTGATCACATTTTCACGCAATTTGGGTGCATAGATCCTGAGAAATCAGTACACAGAACAACCACCTCTGGGCATTGGGGCAGAGCTTGGATGCCGTGTACAGGTACAGATGCCCATGCAGCTTCGACACGATACCACAGTTCATCAAGAGTAGTGACTGGCGTATTGTGACGAGCCAGTTGCTCGGCCACCATTGCCATACGTTTTCAGTTGGTGAGAGATTGGCCACCATTGCCATACGTTTTCAGTTGGTGAGAGATCTGGAGAATGTGCTGGCCAGGGCAGCAGTCGAACATTTTCCGTTTCTAGAAAGGCCCGTACAGGACCTCCAACATGCGGTTGTGCATTATCCTGATGAAATATAGGGTTTCGCAGGGATCTAATAGAGGGTAGAGCCAAGGGTCGTAACACATCTGAAATGTAACGGCCACTATACAAAGTGCCGTCGATGCGAACAAGAGATGACCGAGACCTGTAACCAATGGCTCCCCATACCATCACGCCGGGTGATACGCCGAATACACGCTTCCAATGTGCGTTCACCGCGATGTCGAAAAACACGGATGCGACCATCATGATTCGGTAAACAGAACCTGGATTCATCCGAAAAAAATGACGTTTTGCCATTCGTGCACCCAGTTTCGTCGTTGCGTACACCATCGCAGGCGCTCCTGTGTGATGCAGCGTCAAGGGTAGCAGCAACTATGGTCTCCGAGCTGCTGCAAAAGTCGTCGAACTGTTCGTGCAGATGGTTGTGGTCTTGGAAACGTTCCCAACGTCTCAGGGATCGAGACGTGCCTGCACGATCCGTTACAGCCATGAGGATAAGATGCCTGTCATCTCGACTGCTAATGATACGAGGCTGTTGATATCCAGCAAGGCGTTCCGTGTTGCCCTCCTGAACCCACCGATTCCATATTCTGCTAACAGTCTTCGGATGTGACCAACGCGACTAGCAATGTTGCGATACGACAAACCGCAATCGCGATAGATAGGTTACAATCCGACCTTTATTAAAGTCGAAAACGTGATGGTACGCATTTCTCCTCCTTACACGAAACATCACGTTTCACCAGGCAACGCCGGTAAACTGCTGTTTGTGTATGAGAAATCGGTTGGAAACTTTCTTCGTGTTAGCGCGTTGTAGGTGTCGCCACCGGCGCCAGACTTGTATGAATGCTCTGAAAAGCTAATCATTTGCATATCACAGCATCTTCTTCCTGTCGGTTAAATTTCGCGTCTGTAGCACGTCGTCTTCGTGGTGTAGCAATTTTAATGGCCAGGAGTGTGTAATTTCTTGTTTGAGATTAATTGTGAATTGAATAGAACGTAGATTTTCTTCAATTACACTGTTTTAGATGAATAAACGCAAGTCTGAAAGCTGTTTTCAGGAACCATTCCTTAGGTAAATGTGCAAGATTCAATAACTAATTCCGAGAAACTACAAAATATCTACTTCTTTAAAAACTGTGTATACAGTGGGAGCTCTCTTAATCAGCACAATTCGGTTCTGTGTATTGCCTAAGTTCGAAACAATCGTTATGCAAAAAATACATTCGTCGAAAACCATGTAAAAATGTCTTTCGTTCCAAAAAAAAAAAAAAAAGACATTAAAAACAGCGTTTAACAATTTACAAGAAAGCTGTATAAACAAAAAGAACATTACATCTGTCGCCTTTGAGATAACAAACAGAGTTTTGTTAATAGTTCGCGTAGAGGGGGGTTCAGGGGGTTGTCAGAATATTTTTAATTGGAAGATCCATCTCCAGAGGCATTTCCTTATATTTACACAACAATCTAATTATATCCTGCTCTTCATGACTGGCAAGAGCAATAATTTTCCAAGTCGTCGTTAACCATTATTTACACACAAACAACCGAAAGACAATCATTAATCTGTCACCCCCCCAAAAACAGTGAATATGTCGCACGCAATCAATCACTAGAGAGCACCGTGTTTGCCGTGCTTAAATGCGACTATAGTGTGTGTCAAATTATTGAATTTTTGTCCTTCTTGTGTTACACAGTTTACAGATGAAAACTGCTTAAAAGCTGTCGCCATTGTGTGGGATATGTGATCTGATGACGGTTCCGTTTTAGCTGATATTTTTAGAGGACGTATTTTAAATGACTTGTTTAAAGATACCCGTGTTCTGACCCTAATTTTTCGTTTCTTCTGTTGCAGGTGAGTACCCAGTGTTGAATGCCTATGCACCAAGAAAGTCTTACCTGGTGAGCTGTATTCAGTTTGTCTTCTCGTTCCAAGACGATTTCCAAAGCACAACAACTCGAAACAGAGCAGAAAACTGTACCAGGGGTTTGAAGTTAAATGGGAATTTTTAAAAGCGATTTTCTTAAAAGATACGGAACATTCTGTTTTTATTTACATTTGGCTCTGTGGATATCCTATTTATGAGAAAAAAATGGGAATGCTTATAAGTGTATACCTGTAGGAAGTAGTCTGGGAGATGAACCTGTAAGATGACAGGGCGAGAGGTAAATAGTTTTATGGTCTGGGTACTTCAGAATCGCTATCTCCGGTTTCTGGGGGTTGTACAAGAGGCTAACATTGTGATAATGAACTCTGGAGAAAAAGTAACAACTATTATTTTACTCGAGCATGGCGTTATTGACAGATGCTTACTGTTACACGCGTTCAGTTTAATTCCTCGCCCCCCTCCCGTTATTTGTGACCTTTTGCCGAATGTTTGGAAGGCGTCGTATACCATCTGCGCGTCTATTTTTGATGACGTCGCGCATTGCCCACCGAATGGCGTAGAGTTGTTTTTCAACCTGTGGGTCCCGACCTCCTGGAAGGGATGGGGGGTGTCGCAGTCGCAGGAGAATGTAGTAGCAACATGTTAGATAGCAAATCTGAGTTTCGTGACGTTCAGCTACTGTGGCAGAAGGGGCACACGGCAGTGACAGGGTTTCGTAAAAGTCGCTTAATTAACAAGTCATCCGTCGGTGGAAAATTGCCTTTGTTGTGACACTTTATGGGTTGCCCTCAATGAGACATCGAAAGAGTTCCTGATACATGATGTACCTATGCCACTTTTGATCTCTGATGTTGCAGCGACCGAAACGCGTCGCAATGAAGCCATTTTTCCACTTCATGATGAATTGTGTATTAACCGAATTTAAAACGTTTGTGTAGTACTGCTGCAGTTACTTAAATGGTCCCAATCTTCTTGTACGACTTTGTGACATTTTTAAATATTATGTCAGGGAATAACAGTAACATATTTTTAGACAATACATAACAACACCATTTTACTACTGGATCATTGTATTTCGCTGTTAGTTAAGGGGTTTTCAGTATCCTTTCGAAGAATTCCTATGGCTATGTGCACCCTTGAAATATTAAGAAACGATGCATCAGCTATGGTGGTTTTACACTCGCAGGTCGTCACAAATTACGCATTGTGGTATATTATTCATGATAGCAAAACCATACATCAAATACGGGTAATCAGTCTTTTTCCCCCAATTTTTATTCCTTTCCGCTACTGCAGCTTTTACCACGTGTGAATAGCTGCGCATTTCTTACATAGATCTACGAAAGAAAATTAAATACTTTGCCTTTGGAATCACTGACATAGATTTATTAAGCTCCTGGAGGGGGAGGAGAGGGGTCGCCGGGCATTTTTACTCGGAAAGGGGGTCGCGCGTTCAAAAAGGTTGGAAACCACTCTTCTAACGTATCACGTACTTCGCAGCCTTCAAGTTGACAGTTTGAAAAACAGTACCTTGCGTTTTTTAGAAGAGAGCATGATCACGATTGATTTGGTAAATCTACACCGCACCGTGGCTTTTTTATCTGCAGTGGTGTTTCCACGATTATTCTAAGATTTTCGGTAGCCCATATTCTTGAGTCGTGGGTCTCGACAGTATAACTGTATAGTGCCATTTGTTCCCCCTGGTAGTATGCACGTTGTTAGGTTCAATAAACCCCTTGTCATATCAATCATGCGTGTCTGTACCTCTACCTACGTGTAATTTACAACACACTCCAATAACAACAAACATCGGATCACCTTGTATATCTAACGCAGATTGGAGCAGAAGGAGAAATAAATAAAAGCTGCAAATCCATGCGATCTATCCCACGAGGCGAAATCGTGTTCTCTTGGTTAGAAGCTCTAGTAATGAAGGAAATGAACTAGCTTTAAATACCTTCAGTAAAAAAATCCCTTCGAATCTTTAACTCTCCTTTACAGTACTTAATAGTTTTATTAGGGAAAGAAGTGTCTTAGCATGAATAATGGAATGTTAAAACTGGCTTGCTAGGAAAGTTGTGATCCTGAGGCATAGAAAGTTTGCCCCCATTATTTGGGGCGGTAAAGGGAGTATTAGCTTTTGTTAGGACTATTTCAACCATGGCAATTTTCCAACTTCATTAACATCTCATTCTCCACAAGGCATCGAAGCCTTATTGCAGACTAGCGGTCATACCCGCATCCAGCCATCCTGATATAGATTTCAGTGATTTCCTTAAAATCTAACAAGGCAAATACCGGGATGGTTCCGTGGAAAAGGCGAAGCAGTTTCCCCTCGCTGTGTTGTGTGTTATGGTCTTCAGTCCGGAGACTGGTTTGATGCAGCTCTCCACCCTACCCTATCCTGAGCAAGCCTTTTCATCTCCTCATAAGAACGGCAACCCACATCCACTTGAATCTGCTTACTATACGCGTCTCTTGGTCTCCCTCTGCGATTTTTACCCCACACACTTCCCTCTAATGCTAAATTTACGATTCCCCGATGTCTAAGAATGTGTCCTACCAAGCGATCCCTTCTTTTAGTCAGGGTATGCCAAAAATTCCTTTTCTCACCAATTCTGTTCAGTACTTCTTCATTAGTTATGCGACCTACCCACCTAATCTTCAGCATTCTTCTGTAGCACCACATTTCAAAAGCCTCTATTCTCTTCCTGTTCGCACTGCTTATCGTCCATGTTTCACTCCCGTACAAGGCAACACTCCACACAAATGCCTGAAGGCTCCCCTCGCTATCACTGCAAATCTAATCGGCTATATGTCGACGGCTCATTGAAACTTCATAACTTTACAGATACTATGGAATCAAAAAAATTTCTGCAACATATGGGTGCCTGCTTTTAAAAAAAATATCATTTGGTGCTACTTCCATGATCAGTGATGAACGTTTTAATTTTTTGGCCATATATAGAAAGTTCTAAAACGTTTATGGATTTTTGTTTTCTGTAAGGAAGTGAATGAATACTGTTCAGAGTGAGATACCGCATTGTCAGTCTTTATTAAATTGTTTCATATAGATCAACAATGCAGTCTCATACAGATGAATTTTGTAACAACGGCAGCGGAAGCCTACGCTTAAATTTGTTAGTGTTTTATTTCAAAGTAACGTATTGCAGAATACTTTGTTGGACTTAAGAGTACTAACATTTTTACGATTTGTGAGTTACTTTTGGGACATTGTTCTTAATTATTCCCAGAAATAAAATTGGGTTTAAGGATATTGTGTACCTGTGTTGTGTATCTGTATTACTGTAGTGTGATGTGGAGTGGAGAGGTTATCAACTCATTTGTAAGAGTCTATCGTTGTCTACGCCGCGAATATGTCGCAAGTAATTAAGTTTTTCTTTGCGGGAAGTACAGTACACATAGATTCGTGTTACTATAAACATGAATGTATGACTGCCAAGTAATTTGTGGTAACTGTGGGGATTATTGTAAATTAACTCACACAGATGTCACTTTACTAAAAACATATAGTGCCATCGCTTGTGGTTTTATAGTTAAAATAAATTTTCGTTTCCTTCACACTGTCGAATATCTCGCATGACGTCAGCACGACATCCAGGTTAATTAATTTCTTACTGACTGCAGTGGTAGAACTAATGCCACTCATAACAAACGCATTGGTGGAAAATAAGAGTTTCTAAGATCCCAACATCAGTCATATTACTCATCTTGTGCTGGACAGTGGGGACTAGACGTATTGTACACGTTAATCAAATCTGCTTCAGTTTCTTACATTTTTCACCTTTCGCAGGTTGCTGCTACTTACTGGGTTCAACTGGTAGGAAGCTGTAAAACATCGTACGAGTTTCCGTGATAAGTGTAGCCGTCTGGAGATTGCAGCATGCATTCGATACTCGTCGTGCCAGTTGTGACAATTGTACAGTACGATTTTTTCTATATGCGGATCCTTAGACATGTGATTTTTTAAAGATTTTTCTGCCATTTGACTGATTGTTCTTTATTGCACATCCAAATTTCGGCCTCAGACTTGCGTATGACTTAAGTCATGTTACATATGTGTAACAATTTTAGTGTATTTTGACAATGATTTGGGTCACACACAAATCTGATGATTTTTATACTTTTTGTAAATTCCAATACAGCAATCAAAAGCGGTCTAAGGCCGAAATTTGGATAGTGCAATTAAGTAAAATTAATCTGTCAAATGACGGAATGTATTATTAAAAATTTTGTGTCACATCCCCGTACTCAACACGTATTCACGTTTTCTCTCTTTCCGTGACACTGCAGGTCACCACGAAGGGTTCATTGCACCGCGTACAGCGATGTAGGCACGGCATCCCTTGATTTATTGAGGAAGGGGACGCTCTTGTGGGACGAGGAAGCAGACTCTCATCCACTTTGACCAACACTTCGGTCGCTACAGGCAGTACTACTCCGTCGCTACTCTTACGGCTATATCCCGGAACCGTACAGAAAGTGCATTTGAAATTCTGAATCACTACATACCCATAACTGTACTCTCTGCAGGAAAATAAGCACCGTTTTTGAGATAATAGTCTAATTCAGGCGAGCGGTTACTGACTGCTCTTCAGCCGTAGCTTGTGAACATACCGTTGTATTAGCTTACCCAATATTTGGACATCAATAACGGAAATACCACGATCGGATAAGGCAACCACTCTGATAGGTATGTGAAATACAAGAAGTAGCATTCAGAGCATACGTTCTTTTTCCAGCAGTAGTAAAACCATACGCACACCCAAACGTACACTCCCGGGGTGACTGCAACAGTTAACTGGTATCGTGTCTGTTCTTTCGGACATGTCGACGTCTATATATTTCTGTATGGCGATCAGGTATCTGTTTCATACCTTCGCCGCAGGTGCGGTAATATCGTTAGAAAGGTTCAAATTTGTAAACCAAAGGCCCCTAGACCTAAAGGTAAAATGGATAAGCAATCAATCCGAAGATTAGCACAGGTTGACAGTGCTATTCGACATTTTCACATCAGCTTCATTGTCAGAGATGAAAGAAGTGAAAATGACAAAAATCCTACGACATCAGGGGTTCGAACCCGGGACCTTTGAATTCAGTCTGCCACTATCACTGTGCTACCGAACCACACTCCCTAGACTTCACACTACAACATTATTTAAACTAACGTGCTAAGGACAACACACGCCCATGCACGAGGAAGGATTCGAACCTCCGACAGGAGCCACCGCGCAATCTGTGGCATGGCGCCTCAGACGGCGCTACTATTCCTGCGCAGTGATATCGTTACAGTTCGCGCTGAAATCTCAATGGTGGGCGGTGGGTGTGTTACTTCCGCGCGAATCGTGGTAATTGGAGGCCTCCGAAAGGTGTGCTCGGGCAGCCAAATGTTAAAGGCAACCGCTGACCCAAATCGAGAATCCTGGGTGCCGAATCCCATTCCGGCACAAATTTTCATTTATAGTTACTGAATTATTTCAGTGAATTAATGCGGCCAGTCATTCCATTCCTTCCTTTCGATCAAAGGGTTATACAGTCTACTGTATCGCACATACACTAGTGATTTGGTTTGAGACATTGTAACAGAAGCTGCTCTTTCTTGATTTTATGAACGGACACAGATTACTATTTCCGCATCTGTAGCTGAGTGTTCAATGCGGCTGACTTAAATGATAAGAGTCCGGGTTCGATTTCTTGCCAGATTTGGCACTGTATTCCACGGAAACTCTAGTGTTGTCCTCATCTTCACTACATTATCGGCACGCAAATCGCAGGAGTGCCGTCAAATAAAAAGCGGTCGAACAACCCCAGACGGATCTCCCCACCAAAAATCTCATGGGATCATAACATTCGGCGCGATTGCATATGGAAAAAGCAGAAAGTCACAAAGACCGATAATTGTCTTGATCTGGGTTGTTACCTAGTCCAGCAAACAACGCAGTGTACATTGAAATTGTCGGCATTTTAAACCTTCTTCGCTATGTGTGCTTGTTTGATGTGTCGTCAACTGCACGTTCCATGCGTGCTTCAGTATAGATGAATGAGGCGGATCCAAGCGGTGCGGAAGGGGGGGGGGGGGAGGGAGGGTCTTGGGGGTCATGACACCCCCCTAAAAAAAAAGCTGTTTTTCTTTTGTAGACATTTTATTTTTTATTATTTATTTATTTTTTTTTTTTTCATATTAAGCATGTACGGCAAAATTTCGGGAATATTTATTTTTTGAAATACTTTTATTTTTATTCGTCACATTAACCACTTCAGATATGGCTCATTGTATAATGTTCTCTTATATCCAAGACTTTTCTAACATCCCCCCACCCCCTCTGCACATAGGCGACTCAAATAATCTGCATTTATCTCCTTAAAAACCCTTATAGCCACAGTCCGCATATCAAATTCCAGTCATAGTGCAAAGTGAAACATTGAACGCACACTTATTTCACATTGTGCAAATCATAACATTCTCAATGATCCTATAATAGCTCTTAAATTAACTGCGTGACAGATACAGTTTGCAAAGGTTTGGAGACATATTTTTCAAAACCAGTATTTTACGGAACTGCAATTTCTTTATTATTATGCTGAAGAATTGTAGTATTTTCTCGTGTAAACAAAATGTTACTATTATTATTATTATTCTAAAATGTATCCCCCAAAGACTAACTCATCGCATACGCTCATCAATTTCAAAAATAAAATTGTATTCCAAATGGGCAAGCCAAGTTAAAATGGGTTTACAGAAGGCTGAAATTTCATTTGTGGACATTCAGGATCGACAAGTTTTCACAGGAAAGGTCAAAATTACTAAAAACCTTATTCCGCTTGTTATGTCAGGCCCACTTCCTGTCAGCAAATGGTCAGAAGAGAGAAAAAGCAGAACAGTCAGCCAAAATGACACCACCTGGCACAAGAGGAATAATAGCATCAGGGAAGAGAGAAAACCTTCGTGGTCCATAGCAGGCCGAAACGAAATAAAAAAAAAAAAATTACAGAAAAATGTCATATGTATCAAGAACAAATTTAAAATAATTATATGGAAAACATATTTTATTCTTATTAATATTGTAGACATAAATGATACGTTGAAGGGGAGTATGACACCAAGGTATATTTTTTTCTGGAAGGAAGAGGGCGGGGCCGAAAACATAGTGACCTGTGACCCCCTCGATTCGCCGCTGGCCTGGTGCAAGTATTCTGAACTGACGTCACTTGGACGACTTGCGTGTCAATGATGATGAAATGATGACACAACACCCAGTCCCCGAGCGGAGAAAATCCCGACCCGATCGGGAATCGAACCCGGCCCCCTTGTATCCAGCACACTGTCCGCTAGACTACGGAGGCGGACTTCAGTATAGAGAAGCAGATATTGCTGTCACCCAACGAAGCCACGCTAGTTGGGCGGCGAGCGTAAACTGTCGCTGCCGATCGAGGTCCTTCTATTTGTATCAATTGAGTTAGACTCGATCCGCCACCAAGCTATTTGTCAAGGAGTAAATGGATAACAAACGGCTGCGTCTCTGGAAAGTGGCTGCTGTTGTGAAATGCGCCGTGCATTATGAGGAACGGCACAACGTCTAATATGTGTTACTAATTACGGACCGTATTCGGAAATTTTTGGCCAGATTTCAAGTGAAAACCATCTTTAAACCTACGAAGAAAATTAGTGATTATTTGTGATCGGTGAAAAACGCACGACATCCCCTAGCAACACCTGGGGTGTATAAATTTCCCTTTAGCTGTGGCATGGTGTACATAGGAACGACAAAAAGAATTGTTAATACCCGCATATTCAAACATAAAAGGAATTGTCGACTGGGTCACACAGACAAGTCAGCTGTGGCAGAGCATGTCTTTACACAGGGTGAACAAGAAATAAAATTTAGTGAAACTTACGTGTTAGCCAAGACCTCTCATTATTAGACACGCATGTACAGAGAAGCTGTAGAAATACAGAAACACCACATTAATTTTAAGAGAAAAGAAGGTTTTAAATTGGATAAGATGTGGCGGTCGACTTTGAACCAACAATATGACAATCGATTACCAGTAATCGAGAGGGATGACGCTGGTCAAAGATAGCTTCATAGTCGGCAGCACGTGAGAAGTGTTGGCGCCATCTATGTCCTCTATATAAGCAGGACCTCAAGCACCTAATAGGCAGTCGTCGACTCACCTCTGAAGATCTTGCCACAGTAGATAACGAAACGACGGGGGTAAGAAGTTTTATTGATGGACCACGGCATCTTAGCTCGGAAATTTTAATTAACGAAGACGTCGGCCGTGAAATCCTAAATGCTATAATGTAACAATATTGTTTATATGTTGCCATATAATTTAAATACCAACAGTATACAGAATAGTATAAAAGAAACTGATGACCTAGAAGTTTACTCCCCTCTAAATACCAAGAACAGTAACAGCATAGAAGTACTATACTTCAAAGGAAAGAGATGTATCTGGCAATGATTGGATAGTACTATTGGTATGTATGTGATAGTCTGGTACACTTTAGTAAAACTACCAAATATGATGTGTAACATGCAACTCTACTTCATCTGCACTAGATCGAACAGTTTAAAGGAAGACATAGCAGTTCAGAGGCGAGCAGCTAGGTTTGTTACTGGTAGGTTCGACCAATACGCGAGTGTCACGGAAATGCTCCGGCAACTCAATTGGGGTTCGCTGGAAAAAAGACGACGTTCTTTTCGTGAATTTCTGTTGATGAAATTCAGAGGGCCGGAATTTGAAGCTGAGTGTAGTACGATCTTGCTGCCGCCTACTTATATTTCGCGTAGTGATCACAAAGACAAGAGAAATTAGGGCTCGTACGGAAGCATATAGGCTTTCTTTTTTTCCCTCGTTCTATTTGCGATTGGAATAGGATTCAAATGTTCAAATGTTTGTATAGCTTATGGGACTTAACTACGGGGTCATCAGTCCCTAAACTTACAAACTACTTACGAACTCTGCAGCGGAGTGTGCGCGGATGTGAAACTTCCTGGCAGATTAAAATTGTGTGCTGGAACCGGGACTCGAACCTGGGAACTTTGCCTTTCGCGTGCAAGCGCACTACCGACTGTGCTATCCCGACACGACTCACGATGCCGCCTCACAACTTTAATTCCATGGTTCGCAGGAGAGCTTCTGTGAAGTTTGGAAATTAGGAGGCGAGGTACTGGCGGAAGTAAAGTTGTGAGGCGGCATCGTGAGTCGTGTCGGGATAGCACAGTCGGTAGTGCGCTTGCCCGCGAAAGGCAAAGGTCCCAGGTTCGAGTCCCGGTTTCGGCACACAATTTTAATCTGCCAGGAAGTTTCATATCAGCGCACACTCCGCTGCAGAGTGAAAGTTTCATTCTGGAAACATCCCTTAGGCTGTACTTACGAACTAGCTAACACTAAGGACGGCACAAATATCCATGCCCGAGGGGGGATTAGAGCCCCGGACCGTAGTGGCCGTGCAGACCGTGACTGGAACGCCTCAGTCTCTTCGTCCACCGCGGCCGTCCACTAGAAAATGCCTAGTAGTGGGACAGTGTACTCTCCGCCAAGCACCTTACGGTGGATTGCGGAGAGAGTATGTAGATGTAGATCTGAACGGCGCGGCCATTGTCACTGTCAATAAAATTCTTTGGGGTGTTTGGCTGCATTGTCAATCTGTAAAATTACGACTTTTCGACCACTGCTGCAAGGAGGAAGATCAGAGGGGGCCATAGAAATTGCAAAGCGACCCACCAACCTGAATAGAGAGGATGGGTATATAGGCTACCGGCGTTCTGGCTGCCAGCATGACAACGCTTAGGGAACCAACTGACGCGCGCAGTACCACATTGTGATTTTGGAGCCGTTTGTGACCTAGGGGAAGATCAGTTTGGATTCAGGAGGAACGTAGGAACCCGGGAGGCAATACTCACTTTACGTCTTATCTTAGAAGATAGATTAAGGAAAGGCAAATCTACATTTTTAGCCTTTGTAGATTTGGAGAAAGCGTTTGACAATGTTGACTGGACTACACTCTTTCAAATTCTGAAGTCAGCAGGGGTACAATACAGGGAAAGGAGAGTTATCTACAACTTGTACAAAAGCCAGACCGCAGTTATTAGACTCGAAGGGCATGAAAGGGAAGCATCAGTTGGGAAGGGAGTAAGACAGGGTTGTAGCCTTTCTCCGATGTTATTCAATTTGTACATTGAGCAGGCGATGAAGGAAAGCAAGGAAAATTTTGGAATAGGGATTAAAGTTCGGGGGGAAGAAATAAAAACATTGCGTTTTGCTGATGACATTGTAATTCTGTCAGAGACAGCGAACGACCTGGAAGAGCAGTTGAATGGAATGGACAGTGTGTTGAAGAGAGCGTACAAAATGAACATTAACAAGAGCAAAACAAAAATAATGGAATGCGGTCTTAGAAAATCAGGCGATGCTGAAGGAATTAGATTAGGTAACGAAACAATGAAGGTGGTAGATGAGTTTTGTTACTTAGGTAGTAAAATAACATGCGATGGTCGCAGTACAGAGGATAAAAAATGCAGAATGGCAATGGGAAGAAAAGCATTTTTGAAAAAGAGAAATTTGCTAACATCGAATATTAATTTAAGTGTAAGGAAGTCTTTTCTGAAGACATTTGTGTGGAGTGTTGCCTTGTACGGGAGTGAAACATGGACGATAAGCAGTGCGGACAGGAAGAGAATAGAGGCTTTTGAAATGTGGTGCTACAGAAGAATGCTGAAGATTAGGTGGGTAGATCACATTACTAATGAAGAGGTACTGAACAGAATTGGCGAGAAAAGGAGTTTTTGGCATACCCTGACTAAAAGAAGGGATCGCTTGGTAGGACACATTCTTAGACATCGAGGAATCGTAAATTTAGCATTGGAGGGAAGTGTGTGGGGTAAAAACCGCAGAGGGAGGCCAAGAGACGCGTATAGTAAGCAGATTCAAGTGGATATGGGTTGCCGTTCTTATGAGGAGATGAAAAGGCTTGCTCAGGATAGAGTAGGGTGGAGAGCTGCATCAAACCAGTCTCCGGACTGAAGACCATAACAACAACAATCCGTGTCTCATATTCTGGTTGAATGTCCTCTCCATTTGACACTTCGTGGTGATTATGGCCTACCGCCTTCGTTGCCTCTAGTTTTGGCGGATGACCCACGGATTATTGATCGCGTCCTTGCATTCCTCCGTGAAAGTAGGTTTTATTCTCAGCTCTAGGACTCGCTTGGTCGAGGTGAGTGGGTTTGTGACTCTTTGGCTGTTTGTGGGGGTTTAGGGCCTTCTCCCCCCCCCCCCAGTCTCCCACTCTTAATTTTTAACGTAGTTTTATTTTTCCCTACTCTGAAGCTGTGATATGTTGACCACTGTGTTAGTAACTTGTGGTTTAGAAGGCTGTAGTCGCTTCCGGAGCCATGGGAGCGGACACTGTAGCTTTCGCTACCCTAAGTTGGTTTTAGTCTTGATGGTGAGATGATTTTAATTCCTAGTGGAATGGTGTTTTAGCTTTCCCACATTTTCCGTTGTTCTGTGGTATGTAAAATTCGGAGTTAAAGGGACTGATGACCTCGTTGTTTGGTCCCTCATGTTCATCACCACCACCACCACCACCACCACCACCACCACGCGCGCGGTAGTCCACTACGGCCGTGGACCATGGAACCGAGGTGATTGTACGCTTGTTTCATGTGTATATATTGGATACCGCGGTAGCAGGCAGCGGATCCCGCCGAAGCATTAAAATTACAGCGCGGCGCGTAGATACAGGAGTTTCGGCCGCCAGACGTGGAGCATAACAGAGGCTGGTAGCGGCGTCGTTAAGCCCCGGTTGCGTTTACGAGTAGCGGGATGCGGGTAGACGCGCTGCGCGCTTGCTTTCACTCGCCGTCCGGGCTCTGACCCGTCGCTATCTTCGCCGAACGTCCCGCCGCCCGCCGAGCGACGGCGAAAGTGCCTTCTGGTCGTGTAAACAACGCTGCCAGCGCCGAGCGTATCTGTGTCTGCCCAAACACTATGGAACTAACTGTAAACCGGCTGCTGCAGACAGCTAGTGGGATGGACTGATCCAATGGCGGGCTGAAGCTGTCGGCACACACAGCGTTTATCTGATCGTGTACGGTCAGCGTGCCGAGTCCACCGTGCGGCTGAACTCTCATACTGAAACCTTCAGATGGCAAACAGATAGATACTAAGCGGTGTATATCGATAATCAACCACTACGTGCTATGAACTGCCGTCCACGAGAACGTGCGTCTAGTAAAATCATCTGAAGATCAAAACCAACTGCAGAACGATCTGAATAAGATATCACTATGGTGTAAAAATTGGCAATTTAAATAATAAGTGTGAAGTCGTCCACATGAGTACGAAAAGAAATCCGTTAAACTTTGTTTACAAGATAGATCAATCAAAAGTGAAGGCCGTAAACTCCACAAAATACCTAGGCATTACTATTACTTCAGACATAAACTGGAAAGAACACGTAGATAATGTCGTGGCAAAGGCGAACCAGAGACTGTTTTATTGGCAGAACACTTAAAAGATGCAACAGAACTACAGAAGAAACTGCATACTCTACGCTTGTCCGTCCATTTTTGGAGTATTGCTGCCCAGTGTGGGAGCCTTATCAGGTGCGTTTGACGGAGGACATCGAAAGAGTCCAGAGAAGGGCAGCTTGTTTCGTATTGTCACGATACAGGGGAGACAGCGTTACGGAAAGGATACAGGATCTAGGATGGGAATCATTGGAACAACGGCGCTTATCGCTGCGGCGTGGGCTACTTACAAAACTCCAATCACCAACATTCTCCTCCTAATGCAGAAATATATTGTTGACTTCCACTTACATAGGTGGAAATGACCATCAGAATAAAATACGAGAAATCAGAGCTCGCGCGCTATTCGAGAATGGAATGGGAGATAAATAGTATAATGGTGGTTCGATGAACTCTTTGCCAGGCACTTAAATGTGATTTGCAGAGTATCCCATGTAGATGTAGACATGTAGATGTAGAAACGAGAAGTAATAAGCAGCACCTGTACTACGGATTACAGGAAAAGCATATCTATGGTTACTTGGAATGATACACCAATGGAGGGCGATATGTTTAAATGTTAATAAAAATACACCTTCTTTCGGTTGTTACGGAAAGATCGCCAAAAAAATAAATTTTCCTCGACCGATTTCAATTATTCAAATCACCTTCAGAATCGTCTTCACTTATGAGCACATGTCAGTGTTTTTCATCGTGACATAAAATTCATAAAAAAAAAGCATGGTCAACATGTTAAAAAAAAGTCACCAAGATGGATCTTCATATTAGATTAATAGGTGAAAGTGATTTAACGAATTATTTTGACATGTTTTGACTTCTACCTGCTTTTTATTCAATGACGAGTACTATAGCAGACAGATGGAGTTGCGATGGGAAGCCCTTTGTCACCTATCATTGCTAATTTATTCGTGGAGGACTTTGAAGATCGTGCACTGAAGTCAGCGGCGTTGAAACCTGCTTTTATTTATTTATTTATTTATTTATTTTTTCAGATATGTAGACGACACTTTTGTTGTTTGCCCTCATGGTAGTGACAAATTTAATTATTTTTTGGAACATCTAAATTCAATCCACCGCAACATCCGTTTTACAGTGGAAGTGGAAAAGATTGTTTGCGTTCCCTTCCTTGATGTGTTGGTCAGGAGAAAGGCAGATGGTACGTTGGGACATGCTGTTTATAGGAAGCCAACGCATACTGATTTGTATTTGCAATCTGAAAGTTGTCACCACCCAGCCAACGTGAAAGGGTTCCTCCAACCTTAGTACATAGAGCTCACGTCATTTCTGACCCGGAAAGTTTGCCCACTGAGCCGTCCCATCTAGAGGTCATTTCTCGCCAAAACGGCTATAGTAAAGGGCGAAAGGTGCGTTATCGACCACATGTGCAACGGGCTAGTGATGATAGCACAAAGTCGGCACCCACGTCAGTGGCCTTTCTTCCATACGTCGGCAGCACTTCCAACAAGATTGGCCGCATTTTGCGTAAAAGCAATGTAAGATGTGTGTTTTGTCCACCTTCTAAAATTAAGGCACTGTCAAGGATGATCTCGGTTTGCGCAAGGCGGATGTCTATCTTATCCCGTGTAGCTGTGGCATGTCATATGTTGGACGAACTATTAGGACTCTTGAAGACCGTTGTGTTGAGCATAAACGTCACACACGTTTAGAACAGCCAAACAAATCTGCTGTGGCCGAACACTGTCTTGACACAGGTCACCCTATGGAATACAACAAAACAAATTCTGGCCTGCACTTCCAACTACTGGGATTGTGTTATGAAATAGAAATAAAACTAGGTGACAACCTTATGAATAGGGATGGAGGGTTCTGCTTAAATTCCGCTTGGGATCCTGCTCTCCCACTTATCAAAAAACAGAGGGACAAAACTAATCCGACCTCATCCGTCGAGAACTGATGTTTATTACCGATATTCTGACCGGTTTCATCTTTGGTCGTGTCGGCGTTGTGCTTGCTCGCTCGGTGTTTTTTGTCTTTCCTGTTTACTCATTGAAAATCGAGGTTTTAAAGATCGTTGCACATTGCTTCCTCACTGCAGTTTCGCCTTGAAAATGGCAGGGTGGTCTCCTGCCGAAATATCGGCCGTGGTCGATTTTGATACCTGGCAGCAAACCCGTAAGTTTTGAAGTTGTTATTCGCCAGGAGAAATTAAGGAAGCACAGGTTTTCTTATGTCGTGGTCACGATAATAAAAGCAATAAAAACATTTGGAATTGATCCATGTCAGAAGCATAAAATAGGTAACACATTTGTCCCCGCATCTTACTTTAAAATAAAATCACAAAAGCAACTCAAGTTGGAGAGATGCTGCACCGGCGCATGTCGAGGTCATGTTTAGTTAGTAGCGTCTAACCTCCTTGATAGCATCTTCGGAATGAACGCATACCAAGTTTCAGCCATATTGGTCGATTTCATTGTATTTGTCACTCCTGTGAATCAAGGAAGTCGAGTGACAGTCAAAGAATTGACGAAAAAGAATATCGCGTGATGATTAAACATTTCTTTATGAATGGAAAAACTGAAGATGGGCTTGATAAACATTATGGTGACTCTGAACCTACGATTAAGAGTTTATTAGTGGTTTATTAGTGGTTTCAAAATCTTCAGTGCCCATATGGGCACAAGTCACGCTGAACGTTCTGGACGCCCTGTGGAAGTTAAGATAAAATCAATGACATGGTGATGGATGACACAAGCTTTAAGGTGCGTGAGATTGCTAGTGCATGACTGGGTACATAATATTTTGCGTAAACATTTGGACATTAGAAAGCTATTCGCAAGATGGGTGCCGCGATTGCTCAAGCTTGACGAAAAACGGAATCGTATTAGGTGTTGCAAGGCAGGTTTGCAGCTGTTCAGGAAGAATCAGAGGGTTTTAAGCGTTGTTGCGTCACTGTGGATGAAACATAGATACATTTACTACACTCCTGAGAATAAAAAACAATCTATAAATGGATTATTAAGGGAGAATCGGCACCAAAAATGGTCCTTCGGTCGGAAAGGTTATGGCGACGGTCTTTTGGGATTCGCAAGGGATACTCGTCATCGACTATCTGGAACAGGTAGAACTATTACAGGTGCATATTATTGGTCGTTATTGGAACGTTTCAAAACAGAGCTGCAAGAAAAACGCCGCTGATTGGCCCACAAAAATGTCTTTTTCCATCACGACAATGCAGCAGCACACATCGAAGAAGATTATTATTGGAATTAGGATTCCAACTCGTTTCACATCCCCCCCCCCCTACTCTCCAGACTTGGCTCCCTCGGACTACTATTTGTTCACCAATTTTAAAAAATGGCTGGCGGGACGAAGATTTCAAACGAGGAAACTTTGCAGGCTTGGACAATTCCTATTATTCGGAAGGGATCAACAGAAGTGTTGGACGAAGTGTGTAAGCTGAAAAATAAAAATGGTTTTTCCCAAACTAGGTTTCATTTTTGTCCAGACGTTCCAAACGCCAGTAAAACGGTAACGAAAGCAAATAAAACATATGTTTACAGGAAATGTTTTGCTTGTTGTCAGGTCCTCTGTCGAATCCTCTGAACTTTCCTACATATTTAGATACACACTGGATAAATAAAACAGAATAGCTTTGTAATAAGCATAGTTGTATTTGGAAGGATACGCAGACAAAAGACAGCGGCCTTCGAATATTTGTATTACAGGAGGGAGTTCGCTTGTGTTGATAGACTGAGCAGTGAAGATGCAACGAGAATGCGTAATAAAGAATGTACTGAATCGGAGGGGGAGAATGGTCGGTCATCTGTTACAAACTGAAACGGCATTGATCACTGTAGTACGGATGATTGACAGTAAGAATCACAGGGATACGTGAATAAAGTTTTTTTTTTAATTTAAAAGAGTCATGATCAGCATTTCTCAAAAATAAAAGAGTTCAAATAATGATGTGTCCGGAAACACATCTTCTGAGCTATGCGCCAATCTGTCTTCTAAATCCCATGTCTACAAAGCTGAAGTAGACGCTAGAAAGAGTGCTGAATGTCGTCAATACACATCCTGACACGTAATCTTCGGCATGACTCACGCACTCTTTCACAAATACACCTGGCTACTCTCGTATTCTGTCACACGCTCCGGTAACAGATGAAGGTTGACGATGGGTAGCGCATACACCAACGGCCTAAAACGTTGCCATAACCAGAAATTGAATGGATTCACGTCTAGTGAACAGCAAGACCAGGCTACTTGAACATCCTTCACCATTCTCGCCCATAAAACGTTGTCAAGATTCTGATATGATTACCCTTCTGTAAGGGTAATATTCTCCCATTGGTACATGTAATTCGTCGTTCAGGAGTATGTGATGCACAACGTGCTCAATGTTACCATTATGCGGATACGCCTTGAAAATGGCAGTGCGTTCTTTTGCCGAAATATTGGTCGTCGTTGTTACCGGCTACGTATCCGTAGGTGGTGTGACTATTTCGCCGGGGAAAGCTCAGGTTTCACAAATGCGTGTCTGTTCGATCATACACGAAGCCAGCATAGCCAGTTACAAACAGGAATAATATATACACTCAATAAATTCAAACAGCCGAGCAATTATGGGTATTTTGTCTGTCATCGACATACTTTTCCAGATGTGAATAATACAGCCGATACCGTTCAGAACGACACCGCTTGTAATGACGTATTCGCTATGACAACAAAATCTCAGTCCCGTCTACATGTTATGCAACAAGCTGTATGTTAAAAGTAGCCTAGTTCGATCGTTTACTGCGCCGTAACGTGTGAAACGACATTTTTCATAACATTTACGGAGGGATAGAGATGGCTATAACTTCCGAAGTTAGTTTTTATGTGATTTGGGCTACCAACAACAGTGCACACTTATTTTCAAACTCTTGTTTCCTATTAACTGTAGGTTTCAAGTATCATTTGGGAAAGACAACTTGGCTCGAGGTATTCTAATTCTGAACAGTAGCAGTTGCTAAACGACGTGCCATACTGATTTACATATGTTCGTTGCCAACTGTGCACCGTTTTAATAACGGATTTTTGTTGTATCACTGTCCGCTTGTCATTGCCGCGCTTTCTTCATTGTTCTTTCATTAGATAACACGTAATACAAACAGTAATCTTAATTTAGACAACCCAAAGTACTAATCTATAGAAAAGTCTTAATTTTGTTCTGAATTTTTACTACAGTATTGGCAATAATTTGTTCAGTTCATGACTTATTATATTTCAGCACCTGCAATAAGTTTTAAACATGCTCATTCATCTTTCATTAGACAAGTCAGTGATCGACAATAATGAACAACTTTATTGTTGCTACTTCTCTCTTATTAAAGATTTTTAAGTTTTGTTACGATGTGGAACAAATCCTCTTCAGTCCCTCTGCAGAAATAATGTATTGTAAATATTGTAGGAGTACTGTATTTCAGCTACTTCATGAAATTTTGACTGTGCGGAAATTTATATACATATACAAAATGTTAAGATTTGTGCGACTGTCGGCTATAATGACCGCAAACCGGTGGTCCTTCCGAAGTTGTATAACCGGCTTAGACTGTAATTGATTTGTATGCTACTGTTCGAGCTGTTATACCGGTCGCGCTTATTTTATTCCCTTTTTATATCAGAACATTCTTATATATTTGTAGAGTTGTTGTTGTTATGGTCTTCAGTCCGGAGACTGGTTTGATGCAGCTCTCCACCCTACTCTATCCTGAGCAAGCCTTTTCATCTCCTCATAAGAACGACAACCCACATCTATTTGAATCTGCTTACTATACGCGTCTCTTGGCCTCCCTCTGCGATTTTTACCCCACACACTTCCCTCCAATGCTAAATTTACGATTCCTCGATGTCTAAGAATGTGTCCTACCAAGCGATCCCTTCTTTTAGTCAGGGTATGCCAAAAACTCCTTTTCTCGCCAATTCTGTTCAGTACCTCTTCATTAGTAATGTGATCTACCCACCTAATCTTCAGCATTCTTCTGTAGCACCACATTTCAAAAGCCTCTATTCTCTTCCTGTCCGCACTGCTTATCGTCCATGTTTCACTCCCGTACAAGGCAACACTCCACACAAATGTCTTCAGAAAAGACTTCCTTACACTTAAATTAATATTCGATGTTAGCAAATTTCTCTTTTTCAAAAATGCTTTTCTTCCCATTGCCATTCTGCATTTTATATCCTCTGTACTGCGACCATCGCATGTTATTTTACTACCCAACTAACTAAACTCATCTACCACCTTCATTGTTTCTACATCTACATCTACATCTACATGGGATACTCTGCAAATCACATTTAAGTGCCTGGCAGAGGGTTCATCGAACCACAATTATACTATTTATCTCCCATTCCATTCTCGAATAGCGCGCGGGAAGAAAGAACACCTGAATCTCTCTGTTCGAGCTCTGATTTCTCTTATTTTATTCTGATGATCATTTCTACCTATGTAAGTGGGAGTCAACAATATATTTTCGCATTCGGAGGAGAATGTTGGCGATTGGAGTTTCGCAAGTAACCCACGCCTCAGCGATAAGCGCCGTTGTTCTAATGATTCCCATCCCAGATCCTGTATCATTTCCGTAACGCTGTCTCCCCTGTATCGTGACAATACAAAACGAGCTGCCCTTCTTTGGACTCTCTCGATGTTCTCCGTCATGCCCACCTGATAAGGATCCCACACTGGGCTGCAATACTCCAAAAATGGACGGACAAGCGCAGTGTATGCAGTTTCTTTAGTAGTTCTGTTGCATCTTTTAAGGATTCTGCCAATAAAACGCAGTCTCTGGTTCGCCTTTCCCACGATATTATCTACGTGTTCTTTCCAGTTTAAGTCTGAAGTAATAGTAATTCCTAGGTATTTTGTGGAGTTTACGGCCTTCACATTTGATTGATTTATGTTGTAAACAAAGTTTAACGGATTTCTTTTCGTACTCATGTGGACGACTTCACACTTCTCATTATTTAGAGTCAATTGCCAATTTTTACACCATACTGATATCTTATTCAGATCGTTCTGCAGTTGGTTTTGATCTTCAGATGATTTTACTAGACGGTAAATGACGGCGTCATCTGCAAACAACCTAAGAGAGCTACTTAGATTTTCCCCTAAATCGTTTATGTAAATAAGGAATAGCAGAGGACCAATAACACTACCTTGTGGAACGCCCGATATCACCTCTGTTTTAGTCGATGCCTTACCATCGATTACCACGAACTGTGTCCTCTCAGACAAGAAATCCCCTATCCAATTGCAAATTTGGGGCGATATACCATAACCACGCAATTTGATTAAAAGCCGTTTGTGAGGTACGGTGTCAAAAGCTTTCTGGAAATCAAGAAATACGGAATCGATTTGCGAACCTTTGTCGATAGCACCCATCACTTCGTGTGAATATAGAGCTAGTTGTGTTTCGCATGAACGATATTTTCTAAATCCGTGTTGACCTTGGGTCAAAAGATCGTTCTGTTCGAGATAATTCATAATATTTGAATACAGGATATGTTCCAAAACCCTGCTGCAAATTGACGTCAATGAAATAGGCCTGTAGTTTAGTGGGTTACTCCTACTGCCTTTCTTGAATATAGGTGTGACCTGTGCAACTTTCCAATCTTTTGGTACAGATCCTTCTATGAGAGAGCGGTTGTATATGACTGTTAAGTAAGGAGCTATCGCTTCAGCATAATCAGATAGAAATCTAATGGGTATACAATCCGGACCAGAAGACTTGTTCTTATTAAGTGATTTTAGTTGCTGCACTACTCCGATGATATCTACTTCTATGTTATTCATTACGGCATCTGTTCGTAATTCGAAATCTGGAATATTGGTTTCGTCTTCTTTAGTGAATGAGTTTCTAAAAGCTAAGTTTAGTAACTCTGCTTTAGTAGCGCTGTCATCGGTAGGATCGCCATTACTATCACGTAGTGATGGTATTGTTTGTGACTTTCCCCGAGTATATTTAACATATGACCAAAATCTCTTTGGGTTTTCAGTCAAATTACGAGAAAGAGTTTCGTTGTGATAAATGTTGTAGGCATCTCGCATTGAAATCCTCGCTAAATTTCGAGCTTCTGAGTACAATCGCAAATCCTGGGGATTTCGTGTTCGTTTAAATTTAGTATGCCTTTTCCTTTGCTTTTGCAACAGTGTCCTGACCTGTTTTGTGTACCAAGGGGGATCGCCTCCTTCTTTTATTAATTTATTAGGTATAAAACTTTCAATTGCTGTCGATACCACTTCTTTGAATTTTAGCCACATCTGGTCTACACCTACGTTTAGTGTTAGAAACGAGTGGAAGCTGTCTTTCAAGAAGCAATGTATTTTGTTTCTATCTGCTTTCCTGAACAAATATACTTTGCGTTTATTTTTGGTAACTTTGGGACTTTCGATATTCAATTTCGCTACTACAGCTCTGTGTTCACTAATACCTGTATCCGTTTTGATGCTCATTATGAGCTCAGGATTATTTGTTGCTAAGAGATCAAGTGTGTTTTCACATCCATTTACAATTCTAGTTGGCTCATGAACTACTTGTTCGAAGTAATTCTCAGAGAATGCGTTGAGTACAATTTCGGACGATGTTTTATGCCTACCTCCTGATTTGAAAATATAATTTCGCCAACAGATCGAGGGTAAATTAAAATCACCACCTACTATTATCGTGTGAGTCGGGTACGTTTTTGTAATTAGACTCAGGTTTTCTTTGAACCTTTCTGCTATTGTATCGTCAGAGTCGGGAGGCCGGTAAAAGGAACCGATTATTAACTTCTTACGATTTTTGGGTACAACCTCTACCCATAATAGCTCGCACGAACTATCAACTTCAACTTCGCTACATGAAATACTACTTTTGACGGCGACAAACACGCCACCACCTATTTTGTTTAATCTATCCTTTCTGAATATCGTTAGATCTTTTGAAAATACTTCTTCTGAACTTATTTCCGGCTTGAGCCAACTTTCGCTGCCTATAATGATGTGTGTTTCGGTGCTTTCTATTAACGCTTGCAGTTCTGGAACTTTCCCGACACAGCTACGACAATTTACAACTGTTATACCGATAGTTTCCGGATCTACATTTCTCCTGTGATCCACCTGAACCCTTTGAGATTGCCCATTTTCTATTTCCCCGAAGCTCTTTATCCTAAAAAACCGCCCAGTCCACGCCACACAGCCCCCGCTACCCGTGTAGCCGCTTCCTGCGTGTAGTGGACTCCTGACCTATTCAGCGGAACCCGGAAACCCACCACCCGATGGCGCAAGTCAAGGAATCTGCAGCCTACACGGTCGCAGAACCGTCTGAGCCTCTGATTCAGACCCTCCACTCGGCTCTGTATCAGAGGTCCACAGTCGGTCCTGTCAACTATGCTGCAGATGGTGAGCTCTGCTTTCATCTTGCAAGCAAGACTGACAGTCTTTACCACTTCAGTTAGCCGCTCGAAACCTGAGAGGATCTCTTCAGATCCGAAACGACACACATCATTGGTACCGACGTGAGCCACCACCTGCAGTTGGCTGCACCCCGTACCCTTCATGGCATCCGGGAGGACCCGTTCCACATCTGGAATGACTCCACCCGGTATGCACACGGAGTGCACGTTGGCCTTCTTCCCCTCCTTGGCAGCCATCTCTCTAAGGGGCGCCATCACCCGCCTAACGTTGGAGCTCCCAACTACAAGTAAACCCACCCTCTGTGAAAGCCCGGATCTTGCAGGCTGGGTGGTGACAGGGTGAGAGACACCATCCGACTCAGGAACGTCGTCCTGAGCAGACAGCGCCTCAAACCTGTTCGCAAGACGAACCGGGGAGGTCTCACGATCGGTCCCCCGGAATGTCTTGCGCCTCCTGCCACGCACTGGAGCAACCTCCCACGCAACCACGGGTGGGATGTCTGCCTCACTGCTAGCAGTTTCAGGGCATGTCGCTGCCGCAGGCCGATCGGTGGAGACGACGGGAGTCCGTTCGGTCCCCACCGCCGGCCAACAACAACGACGCCCATCGATCGCAGCTTCCAACTGTGCAACCGAGGTTAACACAGCTTGAAGCTGGGAGCGAAGTGTCACCAGCTCAGACTGCATCCGCATACAGCAGTCACAGTCCCTATTCATGATTACAATGCCAACAAAAGCAAAAACTACAGTCGTGATGCGTTCAAACTAAACTGTTCGTTAGAACGCGGATGTGAATCCAATACGCACGACAGCACAGTATAACTTTACAAATTGAGACGAGAAAGTGTAGACGAAAATCAAAATACTATATGTCGCTTCTAATCAGAAAATAAAGACAGACGACTGTCTAATTCCTTCACCATCGCCTGATTTTCTAAGACCGCATTCCATTATTTTTGTTTTGCTCTTGTTAATGTACATTTTGTACGCTCTCTTCAACACACTGTCCATTCCATTCAACTGCTCTTCCAGGTCGTTCGCTGTCTCTGACAGAATTACAATGTCATCAGCAAAACGCAATGTTTTTATTTCTTCCCCCTGAACTTTAATCCCTATTCCAAAATTTTCCTTGCTTTCCTTCATCGCCTGCTCAATGTACAAATTGAATAACATCGGAGAAAGGCTACAACCCTGTCTTACTCCCTTCCCAACTGATGCTTCCCTTTCATGCCCTTCAAGTCTAATAACTGCGGTCTGGCTTTTGTACAAGTTGTAGATAACTCTCCTTTCCCTGTATTTTACCCCTGCTGACTTCAGAATTATGTAACCGATAAATATCGGTTTGTGCCGTTGCTGCGTATCAGTCAGTGGATAAGTATATTCAGGCGATAGTATAGCTGTCGTGGGAACTTAGCCGGTTAATATATATAATATTACTTTAGAGCGTCTGCTATATGTTACTATGTCATCCATGAATGCATGTTAATGAATACCTAAAGCATTATATAAAGCGATTCTTCCAAACTGCTGCGTCGGGGCAAGGGGAAAGTCAGTAGGGAAACATTTGTCGCTGCACAGACTTGGAGACCGCTCTGAAGGATTTCTTAGTATACAATTTACGCTTGGCAAATAATGCAGTTCCAAGACACGAGCGGCAGGTATTGCGGTTCTCAGAGCTACGCTTTTTTCAAACGTATTTCTCCGTAACACTAGCGAATCCTGCCTTATCTCGAAAGGCAAATAGCAAACACCACCCCACGACATTTACTCTGCGCTCCTCACACTTGCGATAAGCTTCAACACAACGGCAATGACATGTTTCACATTTTTTAGGATTTCAACTCTTAAATTCCGTGATTGGGAGTTAGTCTGTCTTATAATTACCAAGAAACGCTCTAGCAAAAATGTGCCATATTATCTTTCTCTCAGCAAATCGATGTTGCGCTTCTCGAAATGTACCCTTTATTTTGGTCAAATTGCATTTGTCAAAGAATAAAACCTCTAAGATGTTGGGCTCCTCCTGCACGCAACAGGCAGAGAAATTTTACTGCGAATATATCTGTGTTGACAATTAGGATTCAATTCTCAATGCGATCATCCTTTTATTTGTTACTATTCTGTGGACTGAGTTGGTTTCTTCCGGAGTTCTTAGTATCGGCTCGCGGCTGTTTATAGTGTCTGATATATCACCGCAGGTTCATTTGTTGACTCACGTTATCTGACATCTGTCAAAGCACAATGCAGGAGTATCTGTCTCAGTAAATTACTGTGATGCGTGAACAAATCGAAAAAGAAGTGGCTTATAGAAAATACTGTGTATCCCGTAGAAAAATCCAATCAATCTTCCGTGAAATTAAAAATAAGAGTGTTAACAATGGACGCAATGCACTTTCTACTGTTAGACGATGGCGCAAAGGAATACGTGGAAGGTCTCTGCTAGGTAGGACTTTTCTGATCTTAAAGAAGAAAAGATAATAGATATGAAAAATGGATCGGATCTTCTATTATAGACTTCAGATTGAATAGGGGAGGGGGAGGGGAAGAAACCTTTCCGGTCCTTCAATTTATAAAGTCATTGCGGAATGTTGCAACCACACGACAATTCAAGAGGTCGTTTAGAATTGGGAGACATCACACACACACACACACACACACACACACAGAGAGAGAGAGAGAGAGAGAGAGAGAGAGAGAGAGAGAGAGAGAGAGAGAGAGAGAGAGACTTTCAGATGCTACAAGTTTCCTTTTTCGGAAAGATAAAACCACTAGAGAGGCAGTTAAGACTTTCCGCTTGACGTCGTTAATTGGATTCATCGAGCTAGAGAAAACAGTTTCATAATGTAAAATGGTGGAATACGTTGACAATTTCGAGAAATAAGCGCAAGGTAGCAAGGGATACAGAACATCGTAATGCACAGAAACCAAAGTAAATGAAATGGGAGATGAAAGATTTAAACACGGCGCAAGATAGGGATGTGATTTCTTGCCATTACTATTCAATTTAGTAAAAACCAATGGCTGACAAAGGTTAAAAGCGGAATTTTAACTTTGGTTGTAACGATGTCAGTGATGAATTCGATGATATCGCTTGCTTAGTAATTGTGGAGGATTATCGAACGCCGCGGTGGAGTAGCCGAGCGGTCTAAAGCGTCTCGCTGCAGAGCGCGCGGTTGCTCGCCGTGGAGGTTAGTCCTCCCTGGGCATGGATGAGTGTGTGTTTGTCCGTAGGTTAATTTACCTAGGTTTAAGTACTTCGTAAGCTGCGGACTGATGAGCACGCAGTTTGGTCCGATAGATTTACAAACAAATTTGATTATCGAACGTGTCGATGTAACGAACAATATTACGAGCACAGGTTACAGTTTGCGATGAATCTGGAGGAAGAAAGTAATGGGGAGTAGCAGAAATAGGATTAACGATTAGCTAAACATTAATACTTGAGGGACACGAAGATATAGAAATATGCTGCCTTGGACACTTAGTAATAGGTTACGAATAGAATAGACAAACAGTTGAGCAGCACAAACCGTGAGGGTATTCATTGGTAAGAGAAGTATATTAATATCGAGAATAGGGCTTAATTTGAGGGGAAAGTTCTAAAAATGTACGTTTGTTGTACGTCATTGAATAATAGCAGATTACGGACAGTGGGAATATCGTAACAGAACAGAATTGAAGCATGTTACAGAAGAATATGAAAAATTGGGTGGATTGACAACGAAGGAGTTGGAACTCCGCAGGATCGCCGAGGAAAGGAAAATATCGGAAACTGAGAAAAGAAAGGGTCAGAATGTGTGTTAAGACGTCAGGGAATGACCTCAGTGATACTACAAGAAACTTCAGGACAAATAAAAACTATAGGGGAAATGAGATAGAATACATCCAGCAAATACCAGTGTGATAATTAAATATTGCTAGGAATGTGTACAACATGTTTGCTGCTCACACAGAAAAGGACTCGTCTTACAAGAACGTACTAATGGCAAATATAGTGGCGTATTTTCTTATTATCGCAGAGATATCCAAAATAGCCAGTCACGTCTACAATTTTAATAACATTCAGTGCCATTGCTCTTTCGCTTAACATACTGACATTCTCTGCAGAGGTATACATTGCGAAATTCTGCTTAAGCTTCTCAAGACATTAACACAATTAGTAATTACAATAATTTAAATTCTGTGGTGTTTTCTGTTTATAGGCAAATCTTTTTCCCAAGTCACTAGGCATATAGCACACCAATCGGAAAGAAACTTGCTATATTTCGTGTCGATGACTGTTTCTTTGTTTGAAATGTTTCCCGAAATATTTCGATATTATGTGACCATACGTCCGAAGCCACCCTTTCAGAAGGAAACAACTGAATTTATGTATGAATACGGATTTTGGTTTTTTATCGATTTGTCTTGTGTCACCTATACTCTGCTAGCAACTTTGCAGTGTATCACTATAATTTCTTTCCTCTTATTCCATTCGCGACTAGGGTGGTTATTTACTCTGATTTATAGGCAATAGTGTGAACAAAAATTAGTCTCACGAGATGTTCATCTCAGTGCGTTCTACTACATCGATGCTAAACGGCGAATCCCTGCATTAGGCGTCATATTGTGCAGGTGTTCCTACATTTCTCAACTGTGTTCTAGCATTCCAACTTTCCTATATACAGCCGCAATATCTGCGAACAGCTTAAGGGCTTTACAGTTTTATCAACCAGGTCTTATACCATAAAAGTGATCGTGAACTGATCCGGTTGTTTAAAAGTTATTTCTGACCATGTATACATGATTCTTCCGGCAACAAGGTCGACTTCAGTCAGCGTGTTGCTTTCACAAGCGAATATCAAATGTCCTAAATAAATCACTGTGTCGGAAAACAGTTAAAAATTCTGGAAAACTTAGTGTGAGAAACGCATGTTCTTTTAGTAAAGACAAAGTGCATTGATCGAGGAAGCCTTAGGATTCCTTTGATTGCTGTGGTGTTTGTTGAAATGAAGTCGCCGCATGTTTCTAACGGAGCTCAGAAGGGATATGAATCGTGTTTCCGGTCACGGTTACTTACATGGATGGCGGTTGGTTCCTTTGAAATGCCACGACAGATTTCCTCCCTATCCTTAACAAAACAATCTCAGCTCGTTCTGTCTCGAATTTTTTCCTCTAGTCTTTTCCTCGCGTTGTGTGCGCATGGAGATATACATTCATGAGTGTCATTATGCATTTTGATATTAGTTTGTTGAATATGTTCTTGTATTATTGTGCGCGGTCTTAAAAACTATTTAACTGAACTGGCATTAGTAGGGAATCTGAGTAATTATTTAACTAAACGTTAAATTTTTGTTACTGAACAGCGCTGTACAAATGAGGTGGATATTTTTTCAAGCTGGATTAGTTTTCAATAAAACAAACAGGCCACATCTTATTTTATGCACATTATAAATGCTGTTGTTGTTGTGGTCTTCAGTCCGCAGACTGGTTTGAGGCAGCTCTCCACGCTATCCTGTCCTGTGCGAGTTTCTTCATTCTTCATCTGACAATATGTTTGGCAACATACATCCTTTTTAATCTGCTTACTGTATTCGTCCCTCGGTCTCCCTCTACGAATTTTACCCACCACGCTTCATTCTAATGCAAAGTTGACAATTCCTTGATGTCTCATAATGTGTCCAACCAATCTATCCCTTCTCTTAGTTAGGGTATGCCAGAGACTCCTTTTCTCCCCGATTCGGTTAAGCAGCTCCTCATTAGTTAAGTGATCTACCTATCTAATTTTCATCATTCGTCTGTAACACCACATTTCAAAAGCTTCTATCATCTTTTTATCTGAACTCCTTATCGTCCACGTTTCACTCCCCTACAATGCTACACTCAATACAAATGCTTTCAGAAAGGAATTTCTAACATTTAAATTAATATTGGATGTCAACAAGTTTCGCTTGTTTAGAAACGCTTTTCTTCCCAAAGCCAATCTGCATTTATATCTTCTTTACTTCGGCCACCAGAAGTTATTTTGCTACCCAAATAACAAAATTCATCTACTACTTTTATTATCTCATTACGTAATCTAATTCCTTCAGCATTGCCTGATTTTCTGA
Source organism: Locusta migratoria (assembly GCA_026315105.1). Classification (NCBI taxonomy): domain Eukaryota; kingdom Metazoa; phylum Arthropoda; class Insecta; order Orthoptera; family Acrididae; genus Locusta; species Locusta migratoria. The sequence continues at coordinate 141,060,163 of CM048749.1, read as the reverse complement.
CATTACATTCCATTACCTTCGTTTTACTCTTGTTAATGTTCATCTTATATCTTCCTTTCAGGACACTGTCCATTCCATTCAATTGCTGTTATAAATGCTATTATGTTCAAATCACCGACTAAGAGTGCACATTCTAAAACTGCTGCTAAACGTAATGGCAGTACCTGCGTTATGCTACTAATTAGTTTGGAGTTGGCTTCGTGGAAACCATATGCTAAGAATCAAACTTCATAACGCATCTTAATTTAGCCAGTTAACAGAGAATTTCAGTGTAGTCGTGACCACTAGAGTGAGACAGCAAAATACAGTACTTTAATGGAATAAGATATTAAGTTCGCTATTGGGTAGATCGAATCACACTGCAGTTAGGAGCTCGAAATCCTGGTGCATGCGGTGTTTGGGTTTCTTCTTTTCGCACTGTTATCTAATCTTTCGTAGCACTGTCACAAGATTGGTTACTGGACCGTAGCAGTATTTGGGTCGATTCTGGACGATAGGAGCGTTTGATGTGAAACATGACCGTAAGAGGTGTAAGGTACTGACTCTCGGTAAATCTGTCATCAGTCGTACAGCTTTTTAATTCTGTAATCATGCCTCTCCATTTCAGCACATCTGACAGCTCCTCATATCACTTAAGATATACCTTACATAATCCTACCTAGACATCCATCTGAGACCGTTTCCATCATCCCTCAACTACAGTTCTCAGCAACACAGTGGCTCACGATCTAATAAGATATGCCAAACTGTTTTCTTTAATTCATTATATATTTTTCCATTTATTATTACCCTCAAATTATTCTTTCATTGTAATACTAAAAATTGAAGGCTTTATATTTACTATAGCAGCATTCTGTTTGTTCTGTTAATCTATCCGTGAGCTTCCTTATTTATCTACTCGTATTTTACAATAATATTCGCAGACGTTTTCGAATGGCACTCGTCCGAATATAAGTTACAGCCATTCAGCAGGACTAATTGATGTGCGTTATTTCACTTGATATTGCGGGCATAGTCTAGACCATGTTGCATTTCTGACAGGTAATACACAAAATGTAGACTTTGGATCAAGAATGCCACACTTCTTTAAACATTCTCAAAAGCCTTACAAAAACTACGAATTCACTGTATGTTTTACCTAAATCTGAAAGCGGTGATAAATTGCATCACATGTATCTGTTCTGTCAAACTCGTGACCTTTCAAAATGTTCGTAATTTTTTTCCTTCCAATGTTCCATAAAATTATTTTTTATGTATGCTAGATCAATTTTGTGATTATTTTCAAATTCATTCGTTATTGCTTCCGATCACTAAATACTATCTTATCTTGAATTGGAGATATTTGTTGTCGGCCGGTTTAAGGACACAAAACACTAACGGTTTCTTCCGCCTGACAATGACGCGACTGTCGCATCGACATGCTTGAGATCTTCCATTGTCCTCTCTGGGAGGTGCAGGCTGAATGCCGACATTGTCTGATTGGGATGTATTGCTGTTAAGGACAGGCCGAAATTAGTACTTTACCGAATTGCGTGATGCTGCACTTCGTAAGTTACCGCTTCACTGTCTGCAGTGAGACAGACGTAATATTATCTTTCCTAAGACTAGGTTTCGAAATTGAAATTATTGAACTGAACTTGAAAGGTTTGTCTTTGGGGATGCTGAACTACAAAACTCTGCCGTCCACGTAGCTGTGACATTCTTAGTGTCGACCATAAGTGTTCGTAATAATTTCAATAGTATATAATATGCTACGATGAAATTCTTACCAATCCACTTGATTTTAAACATTCGCATGCAGAACTGTATCTCAAATTATTTGATTCTCTTCTGTTCCAGTTTCCTCACTGTAGATGTTTACTTCCATACAAAGCTGTGCTCCACAGATTCTCAGAATTTTTTCCTCACGTTAAGGGCAATGTCCGAAACAAGTACTCTTCCCATGATTGTCCGCTTTACCTGTACTAGACCCCTTTTTATGTTCTTGCTTCGTTCATCGCAGTATATTTTCTTCAAAGATTGCAGGCAACCTTAACTTCATCTACGTCGTGACCATAAATTTTGATCAGTTTCTCGCTGCTTCTATTTCTACTTATTCTCAATAGTTGAGTCTTCTTGCGATTTATTGTCAATCCATTTTCTCTACTCAATACGTTGCACGGAAATCTCATCAGCGACTTTGACATTTTTATCGGACTATGGAACTTTTCATTTCCGTCATTACTTCCTCCATATGTACACTGAACAGAGCGAGGCGAAAGACTGTATCCATGTCTTACACACTTTTTAATCGGAGCATTGTTTTCTTGATATTACAGTCTTATTCCCTCTTGGTTCTTAATACATATTATGTATTACCCTTAATTCCCTATGTTTACCTCGAAGAGGACGACCTATTGACGGATAGTCAACACGGATTCAGGAAGTATTGTTCTTATGAAACACCTCTTTACTCATATGAAGTGAAGAGTGCTATCTACAAGGGACCTCAAATCGAGTCCATATTTTAATATTTCCGGAAGGCTTTTGACACTGTACCTCAGTAATGGCTTGTGGAATGTTGTCACAGTTGTACCATGGGATTCGCGATTTTCTGTCAGAAAGTACTCAGTACGTAGTAATTGACGATAAGTCATCGAGTAGAACAGAAGTGATATATGGCGTTCCCCAGGGAAGTGTTACAGGGCCCCTACTGTTCCTTATTTTTATAAACGATTTAGGAGACAATGTGAGCAGCTAACTTAGACTGTGTGTGGACGATGCTGTCATTTATCGGTTAGTGAAGTCACCACGAGATCAAAATGATTGATATCTGCGTGGTGAAAAAATTGGCAATTCACCCTCAATAATGTGTGAAGTCATCCATATAACCACTAAAAGAAATCCGTTAAACTTCATTTACACGATAAATCAGTCAAATCTACAGGCCGTAAATTAACTAAATACCTAGGAATAGCAATTACAAATAATTGGAGGAAACACCAATATTGAAGGGAAGGCTACGTTTCATTGGCAGAACACTTAGAACATACTACAGTTTTTCTGAAGAAACTGGCTCCACTATCACTTATGCGTTCTGTTTTGGAGTGTTCCTGCGTACTGCCTTGCTGCGGCGACGACAGCAGTGCACAGAGGACTCTACGCACAAGTGCCTACTTTGTCGAACACTCAAGCATCCTATCACACATTGACAAGCCTATATTAACTCCACAGAAAGTATCTGGGACTACTTGAAACACGGGTGAGTCGTATAAATCATTTCAGTTTTGAGGGATGTAATCATCTTCGGGAGGTTTCAGCTGTTTATGGTACTCCTAAAGAAATATTGTCGTTTCTATTCCTCATCAAACTTGACCCATTGTCAAGACAAAAATTGGTTTTATACGATACTAGCTTTACCTTGCATGAGTGGCATTGTTCGAATTATACTAAATTGTATTAAAATTTCAAATCAGTCAGTCACGAAGTTTCCCAGATTCGCTATTAAGAACAATCGAACAGAATACGTGCATGTCCCTAATACAAACCATGCGAAATATCTTGATCGTTTGGTCTGAGATTTTGTTAAAACGTTTCACTACAATAAGTCTGTTGTTTTATTTATTTTTAATTCGTCTGCGAAATCAATTGCGAATAGGTTTGGCAATAAACAGGTAATACAACAAAACGTCATGCCTGAAGCGACAGTTTTCGCATATCTCAGTTTTTATGACAATACCTCTTGTTTTGGGGCCAGGAACTTCGGGAGGTTCCGGATAACAACAAGCATCAATCGTATGAATGTTTCACGAACACACAGGGCTCGAATACACAAATACTAATTTTTTGTAGAAGAGATGGGAGTGACGTCTTAAAGTTGTGGCCAATCTTGTGCTATTTATTACAAACCGGTTTTCGGCTTATTAATCCTTCAAATGGATGGCTGGAGTCATTTCACGCCACATCTGATGTTCGTGTACTGTCTAGAAAGATAATTTCTGCAGACTGTAAGCAGACCTTTAAATGTTCAGCCAAATTAACGTAGCTGTGAAACTTGTCTAATATCCAGAATAAGCGATATGTTTGAGCGTGGAAAATATGCGCGAAATCCTAAGTAACAGGAAGGTCAGGTTGGAGCTTGTTAATTAAGGATTCCACGGATCACAATTTCGCACTGAAGGGGACAGTAGACCGGAGACAAGTTGTAAAATAATAGATTATTATAATTAAACTTTCGCTATTTCAGCTTGTGTAGATGATACAGTAAGCAGATTCAGACACATGTAGGTTGCCGTTCTTATGTAGAGATGAAGAGGCTTGCTCAGGATAGGGAATTGTAGAGAGCTGCATCAAACCAGTTTCTGGACTGAAGACCACAACAACAACAGATGAACTATCGCGCAGTTAATTAATAGGAATGATATTCAGAGTGTGCGCTACTGAATTCGCGTTATCAGTGTCAATGTCATCACTAGTGTTACGCGACATAGCCTACGGTTCAAACAGAAACAAAAGGGCACTCACGTTGTAAAGGGGACAGGAGGGCGTATGATCCGGGGGGGGGGGGGGGGAGGCGGGGTATTGAGAAGTCACAAGACTAATGGCGACTTGTAAGTAGACAAAAGACGCTTCCACTTTTTATAAACTTTGTCCTGTCAGTAAAATACTAACCTTGAAATAATTTTCTTGAAAGAGAAACGACTATACATTTTCCTCCTCCTCATCCTCCTGCACCTCTTTGACCTCGAGGCGCCCTTGCATTACGTGCGTCACAGCTGCAGCCAGTCAACATTGGCGTGGACAAGGTAAGCAGGCTTTTACCCGTAAAGCTCTTTCCCCAAAAAGGCAATAATTCCAGTACTCTTCGCGCCTATCTTCACGCCGGACTTGAACATAATTCGGACTTAAACTTGTATCCATTCTGGAAGTGTGAAACCTGCGACTGTGTTGATTAAAGAAATCAGAAAATAGGAGCAACCAGTCACCTTTCTTACGTATTTATTTACCACAACCGGTTTCGAACTGCCTGGCAGTTCATCATCAGTCGGTATACATGTTTTATATGTTGTAAACAACATTGTAGAACTAGTTTGGAGATGGTTCACATTGCTGTTTGATGGTAGGTGATTTTTCAAGCATTTTCGTGCTCAATAGCTGCCCACAAAACAGCACTCGCTTTCCGCATGTTTTACACATGTGGAAAGAGAGTGCTGTGTTCTGTGGGCATCTTTTGGTGAATATGATCCATTAACCCCTCCTCCCACTGCATAAGGAGCCATTGTAGTCCCCGAATGTTTTCAGTTATTAATACGCCAAAGGAAAAAACGATAGAAATCTGCAACTATAAGTTGCATTCCTGAGCCGGCCGCAGTGGCCGAGCGGTCTGCGGCGCGCCAGTCACAGTCGGCGCGACCGCTACGGTTGGGGGTTCGAATCCCCCCTAAGGCATGGATGTTTGTCGTCTTTAGTATAAGGTAGTTCATACGTAGTTTGTAAGTTCAGGGACTGATGACCCCGCAGCTGTCCCTTAAGCTTAATAAATATTTGAACTTCTTTGCATTCCTGTTGTCAACCCACACCTTCGCTACCAGCTGACGGCCTCTTAACAGGATAATAACACATTAGGACACAATGTCAAAGACTTCGCCTATCGGACTGCTTTGCTGCTTTGTCTTCCCTGTACTCCAGAACTCTGGTCTGATTGCGGAACGGGTGGGCCGGCGTATACAATCCGCTGATCAGCTTTGGCAATGTGTGGAAGCAACATCGACATTACACGCATCCAGAGCCTCTTTGATTCACTTCCAGGCGTGTAGTCGCGATTACAGGCAGTACAGGCGACGGTACTCAATAGTGATTTTAAAATATTCCTAACCTCACAAGGGGTTGTATTTTAACACGTGATTGTGTACAACGTGTTATTTCCCCAAATTACTTTGGCTATGATACCTCTGGTCTTTTCTGGCGAGCAGTAACCACTATCCAAAGGACAGACGGTTAATCGACGCTCTTGAAGTTGGTTTGAGAAATGAAGAGTGCAACAGTATTTTCACGACTGTCCAACGTCCCATAGCAACAGCGACACCGTGTCATAAGAGCTTTAATAACTCGCTCGTAACAACGTTGCACATAAGAGTTTCCCTTTCGGTTGCAGCCATTAGCGTGACTCAACGCAGTGACGGTGCAACTGGGGGCTTACGAAGCATCATACTCATGTTGTACTAACGTTTGCAAGAACTTCTATTTGCAGTTTTCTTTTTTTCCTTTGGCGTATTAATAAATGAAAACGATGAAATGTTCAAATGTTTGTAATTCTATGAGACCAAACTAAGTTTGTCATCAGTCCCTAGTCTTACAAAGTACCTAATCTAAGTTAAACTAACCTAAGGACAACACACACAGCCATGCCCCAGAGAGGATTCGAACCTCTGACGCGGGAGGCCGCGCGATCCAAACTGCTCGGCTACTCCCGCGCGGCGAGTGAAAACGTTAGTGGACTATAAAGGCGCCTTACGCAGCGGGGAAGGGGTGAAGGGATCATATTCACCAGAAGTCGACTAGGACATCTTTAAAGAGACTGATGGATTTGCTATTCAGATGAATAGCGACTAGTCCACAAGCCAAGTCGCTGAGCGACCAGTTCTTTTATCTTCACTGACATTACGGTGCCCTCCGCTCACTTCTATACTGCCTCTGTAACACCCAGTGGTTAATTCAACATCACATGGGGGGTAGTTTCCATCTCCCGTTGGCGCTGAGAAGTAATACTATAGCCTGCCCTGGATGTGATTCATAGGCGGTTTTCCACATCCTACTACGTAAATACAGAGCGTAAATACAGAGCTGGTTAATCTGAATAGCTCCCTTAGACTGTTCGCGGATGATGCTGTCGTTTATCGGTTAGTGAAGTCAACAGAGGATCAAAAGCAACTGCAAAGCGATTTAGACAAAATTTCTACTTGGTGCGAAAATTGTCAATTGACACTAAATAAAGAAAAGTGTGAAGTAATACACATGACCACTAAAAGAAATCCGCTGAACTTCAATTACGCGATAAATCAGTCAAACCTTAAGGTCGTAAATTCTACCAAATCCCTAGGAATTACAATTACGAACAACTTTGACTGGAGAGAACACATAGAAAATATTGTGGGGAAGGCGAACCAAAGGTTACGTTTCATTGGCAGAACGCTTAGAAGATGCACCAGCTCCACCAAAGAGACTGCCTACATCACACTTGTGCGTCCTTTCCTGGAGAACTGTTGCCCCTTGTGGGACCCTCACCAGGTGGGACTGACGGAAGATATTGAGAAGGTTCAGAGAAGGGCAGCTCGTTTTGTTTCATCACGTTACGGGAGGGGAGGGGGGAACATCATGGAAATGTTGCACGAATTGGGGTGGAAATCATTAAAAGAAAGACGTTATTCATTGCGGCGTGATCTGTTTGCGAAGTTTCAATCACCGACTATTAGTTCTGAATGTGAAAATATTTTGCTAGCACCCACCTACTTAGGGAGACATGACCATCCCAATAAAATAAGAGAAATCAGATCGAAAACGGAACGATTCAGGTGTTCTTTCTTCCCGCGCGCTATTAGAGAATGGAACGGTAGAGAAAAGTTATGAAAGTGTTTAATGAACCCTATGCCAGGCACTTAAATGTGATTTGCAGAGTATCTATGTAGATGTAGCTTCGCCTCAGTTACACGACTCGCAAACATTTAGAAAACTTTTCCACACTTTCACATATAAAGCACTATACGCAGACAGATTTACAAACATTTGAACGTTTTGAACCTGAGCCATAGGAAAAGTGTAGTAGTCTCGATGTCTTACTGCTGGATGCTTCTCTGAAGTGACGAGGTCAGAAATTTTTCAAAACAATGCGTGACACAGCAAGTTTAGAGGTTAACTGCATGTCGCTTAATGAAAAAGCATGGCGGGTACTATTAGCTTTGTGCTTTGTCGTCCAGCTTGAGACAAAATTCGCCAACAGCCGTAATGTCAACACGTCTAATTGATACTTGACTGCGTCTGTCTTCCTGGAAAATCATGATCTTCGAGGCGCCAGTACCCAAGACAACGAATGTGTTGTTTCATAGCCAACATTGCTGCAGTTTCAAGTGAATTCGTAAGAGAACTTTCCATGGCTGTAAGGTGTGTGTGTGTGTGTGTGTGTGTGTGTGTGTGTGTGTGAGCCGCGCTGTCCATGACAATGCGACTGAGTAAGGAAATAGTTATCATTTTCGAATGGACCTTTCCAGAAATAGGCATTGTAGATATCGGGAAATTAAATAAAAACTTACACTTTGGTTGAAAATTCGAATTCGTCTAATCTCTATTAAGATCCTAATGTCGCAGTTGAAGAACCTCTGTCCGTGTTTGTAGAGTGCTGATCTCTAGAAACACTGAGTAGTCACAGTACCGCACATCCAAACGATGGAACAGAACTAATTCCGATTTTATGCTCCTTCACCGTAGTCTCCTTTACAATTTATAGTCTTCCATACTGCCTACATTACCGAAATGCGTTCCTTAAGCTGACTTATTATGTAATAGCTAAAGTGGACGTGGGGCTGAATGAGTTTAGTTACATCACAATGCGAAATTTCATGTTACGGAGCATTCCCAAGCGTGAAAGACTGAATCAAGAAAGTCAGGGTTTTGCGATGTTGTGAGGAATGTGACCAAGGAAATACAAGGTTGCTTCTTCCTGCTTCACAAGCGGAACTGAGAAATTATTTTGGATTACGCAGTGTCCGTTTAAGTTCGCATTTGATGGTTTTTGTAATTATAATTTAAGTATTGTGAATATACGTTGTTTCCAAGCTCAGACAGTTTGTGGACGTGCGAAATATTCGTTTTTGATATGATTTGTTGCAATGAAGTGATGGTGAAAAGTCATTATTGGTTGATAGCTTTTCCTGCGTGATGTCTCATAACAGTGGGTCGATGAAGTGTTTTCAAAATCACGCATAGTTTTTTTTTTTTAATGAAATATAGCCTGACAGTTAATTGTATTTCGGCGAATTTCCATTTAGGACATCGTAAGGTCAAAAACTATGTAGGGCAGGGGTAGGGAACCTCAAAGCCGTGGCGATCTACTATTCCATACCATAGTACCAGTGATCTACTCCTTTAAATAGTACAGTACTTCCTCATTTTTTAATATCTAAGTATTGCAAAACAACTATATTCAACAATAAACTTTTACATCACTATTTCTTCAAAACATAAAAAAAACTATTCCATAATATTTCACAAATATTATTTTACATTTAACATGGAACTTGAGTAGATGTTCAGTTAACAGTGCTCTTGATATTTGGTGTATAACGTATTACACTTAGTGAAATACAATGTTCAAGGTGTTCGTCAATCAAACTTGTCTGCTTTTATTTTTAATAAAATTCATATTTGAAATCAATTACAGCACAGTAAGAAGCAAACAAAGCCATTGTTCTAAGAGCAACAGATAGCGGTGAAGTCCTTCCAGAAGGACGAGAACGGCAGCTTACTTTTTTATTCTTGCCTGTAAGAATTCGTGTACAGTGTCATATTTTATTTCTTTGAATAGCCTGCTCCCATTTCAGATAAATTTCAGCTTGTATTGTCGATTGCAAAGTGGTTGGCTGCGGCTGCAATGTTGAGATTCATACAAAAGATACTGCAGACTTCCTCGTAGTTGGGTTTATATTTCTTGAACTTTCTCCAATTTTCGAGACGTTTATATGTATACATTTCATCTTAAATGTTGTTTTAAGAATAATAATAATAATAATAATAATAATAATAATGAGTCATCAGATTAAAATTATGAAACATTCATTTCGACGTCATTCCAGAAAGAAGGGCCGTATTGCAAAACTAATGGCGTGATTGTGAACAAAAATCACAACGGTCTTGTGCAGTCACATTAAGGTAATTAATAGCTTCTGAGAAAAAGATTAAACTAAAAATAATAAACTAATACAGAATATTTTTCCTGATTCTTTAGAGCCCAACAGTTTTTCGGTTCTGTATGCTTTTGAGGAACAAATTTTGGTATAAGAAGCTTTTTGAATATCTTAGTCACAAAATATCTGGTCCACATACTATAAAACGCAGAAGATCGTAGTTTAGCGCAACAAAGTAGTTCATATTCTAAACTTACTGAATTGCACGAGCTATGAAACTCGACGCCGTCTCCAAAGACGTACCGAAGCAATACTACACATTGCATAAGATGAATCAAATAGTGTAGCAACGAATGGTGCGCACGTCGTGGCTGATTGATTCAATGCGGGAAAACAGTAAGAAAGGTTCAAGGTAAATGATGATAATAGTTCTAGGCAATTGTTAATCAGTAAAATACATTTTTATGTCGAAGAACCGCAAATTTTGACTTGCTACGAAGAACATTTGTCAAATTTATTCAACATTCTTTCTTCTGCTGTCAGTACTCACATGATCTACCAAATAAGCACTAGCGATCTAGCAGTAGATCGCGATTGACGTATTGCCGACCCCTGGTGTAGGGAATGCATAGATGGACTAAAAAACTTAATATCGTGCGTTTTGCAATAGTTCAGAGTAGGGATTTTAGTAAACGTAACACCAGTATGTTCTGGAATATTCAGCTCTAGTAAGGCGCACAATATGATATGTATGCATTCTGGAGAGAGTTCGATTTTATGAACCACAGCTGGTCAGAAATCATGCCGCGGTGAACTTGCGCACGACCTTCGTTGGTCGAGTGTATCGGGAAAGGATGAGAATAGTTAATACCTTAATTCGATTCACGAAAGTATTAGGTTGCGACACTGATATGTATTACAGTTTCCTATTTCTTAACTCCAGTAAATAACTTGTTCCAGAGACACACATACATCTTCCGCTCCCTTCGGCTTCTTTTCATTGAGTGTCCAAGGAGATGCATATATACTGCCGGAAAAAATAGTACACCTGGAAAGACTACGTCGATTTTAGTGAGTTGACGGCAGATGTTACCGCGCACACTTCCGTGCACACTTCAACACGCTGTGCCTTCTGATCGGGACTCAAGATCCTTGGCCCAATTTTGCGGCGAACTATACGTGCCCAATTCATCAGTCAGCATTCGTTGACATATCCCATAACCCACTCCATCCGCAAGGTCTTGAATGGTTCGTCATCGATCCGCACTAACCAATTATTGAAGTTTGACAACAATGTCTGGCGTTGTGCGGTTAACGGGCCTTCCAGTCTGAGCATCATCTTCGACGTCTGTATGGCTGACCCTGAACCGAGCATGTGACTCACACACGTGTACGGCTTATGCTCTGTCCCCCAAACACTTGTTGAATCATTGCAAGGGTCTCTGTAGCACTTTTCCCGAAATTCGCACAGAATTTGATACACACGCGCTGTTCTGTTCGCGGATCCATCGTAAAATTGCCACACACCGAACACAGAGTATTACGGAAATCAATGCAACACGTCCTCCAGCTGAATGCAACTTTGCACATCAGATATGCAGCTCTCTCCACCTAGTGGTGCAAAGATCTATTACTTCTATTTTCCAGATGACAGCACCAGCCCCGAAAATTTTGGATTCGTACGCTTTTGGGTGGATTCGTACGCTTTTGGGTGGATTCGTACGCTTTTGGGTGGATTCGTACGCTTTTGGGTGGATTCGTACGCTTTTGGGTGGATTCGTACGCTTTTGGGTGGATTCGTACGCTTTTGGGTGGATTCGTACGCTTTTGGGTGGATTCGTACGCTTTTGGGTGGATTCGTACGCTTTTGGGTGGATTCGTACGCTTTTGGGTGGATTCGTACGCTTTGGGGTGGATTCGTACACTTTGGATTCGTACACTTTGGATTCGTACACTTTGGATTCGTACACTTTGGATTCGTACACTTTGGATTCGTACACTTTGGATTCGTACACTTTGGATTCGTACACTTTGGATTCGTACATTTTTATTGCGAAGTCACACACTTCAAGTAACAGCGCAGAAAAGAGTGCGATGAAAAGAGAGAACCCCTGCTCGACTGCCGACCTACCGCAGCCTGAAAAACTAGTGACTTCTACGCCACTGGAGGCACAGCTTGCTGCGCCGTTTTGCGCCTTAAGTAATGAACCCCTTTATAACATATAAGCTGGACGAAATCCGTGTGTGCAGGCCTGTTCTGGTGAGCCAGAGGCTGGTAACGGCGGCGCTCCAGATGGCCGCGTGGGCTGGCCGCTGCGGCCGGCCAGATGCGTCACCGGCGGCGGCAGTGAGCTGGAACAGGCGAGGCGTGCTGCCCGCCCGGAACCGCGGCCTCGCGTCTCGCTTACGGCTGCGTCAAGAGCGCTCACAGTCACGACTCTCTCTCTCTCTCTCTCTCTCTCTCTCTGTCAGATACCCGCGAACGCCACTCACCTCACCTCGCGGAACGGCTATTGCCTCAACTGCCGCTGCAGCAACCGCAGTCGCATCACACTGTGGCCACTGCGCTGAGCATGACTAAGCTTGTGTTTCAAAAATCTAGCTCACGGTTCTAGGTTTGTGTTCATTCATAGTATTCGCGTTGTGGTCTTAAGGTCAGTGATAATCGCCGCAACGATTTTCGGCCCCCAGAAAATGTAAAAAAAAAAACAAAAAAAAAAAAAAAACGATAAAATAGATTAAATAAATAAACAAACCTACTCGAATACAGATCTGACACGTCTCGTGACCATGCAAACACGATTAAAAGTTCAGAGTTAGATAAAAATAAGGGCATGTTTAACTGAATAACGGAGTTTTTAAAGCTTTGTATAATTTATTATGGTGAAATTACCATTACAAATTATACATAAAGTAAACTTTGTTCTATGTAACGATACACTAGAATTATCTCTTTTTAAACAGCGATGCTTATCGCTTCCGGTTCCCTCTGGCTCGCAATATAACCAACTTCATTTCGTTCGTCATTTTGGCCCACTTTAGGTTACGGTAGTAACACTAAAAGTGGGCCTTTGCGATCGTCTTTTAACAGCTCGAAATTTAAATGAAAATAACGGCTTAACCATTCATCTGACACGAAAATGTAATAACCGAATTTGTAGAGGAGAAAATTCTCCACAAATTTGCTCTGTTATGTTTTTTTCATATCTCGTATCGTTTCAGAGATATTTACAAAAATAACGGAGTTTTGACACCCTCTATTGAATTAACGAAAACCAGCCGTTCGCAGATGTGACATTTCTCGCCCAGAACTCTCTGGCATACACCATCTTGCGTTTCGTATTTGATGATGTTCTGATTGTAACTTACGCGTTGTCATTTCAAAGCAATGGCGCTGTGAAGATTTAACAAAAACACGTCGTTCTTCCCGTACAATAAATGATAATCTAGTGTCTACAAATGCCATATTAGCATCAGATAACAACAGCCATAAATAGTATGAGATTAAAGAATGCAACTTCTAATTGTTAGCTGTAGCGTAGTGGGCAATGCGTTGGACTGTGATGCTGAAGGTCAGTGGTTCGGAACCCACCACTACCTAATTATTTTTTTCTTAAAAGGGTTTCAGACACTCTTATTGATTTTTTATTATTTAGATTATTATTTTGGTCCAAAATGTTTGCAAAAACTTATAAAATTACAAATCTAAAGTGGGTCGTAAAACTCGTCTGGGTGATTTTTTTTTTTACTTCCGGACCAGCGAGAGGACGGAACCGCAATCATAGTTTTAGATCACCCTCTCTTGTCTATGTTCGATGTGTACAGACGTCTTCCATTCATATATCCATTCAATGTAAGTAATTGTGATACAAGTGGTTGTTAAAATATATTACTTAAATTTGAAATCATCCCCTCTCTTTGTCTTTTATTTAGATGAATCCCTCCAAGTCAAATATTTAATTTCTAATGTTTTCAGCTCCTCGACGTCCGTAATAGTTTAATGTTCAGACGCAATTACTATCACTTCGCATGTCTTTAAAGTGTCACTCACTATTAGTCATTCTTATACAATACCTTGCTTGATTTCAGGACCTACAATAATTTCTTTTGTACTCTACGAAGCCCGATCATTTTTTCCCTCTTTCTATTACCATTAACTTCAAGTTCCATCCACGGTCATACAACAATGAAAATGGAAGTAAAATGTCTGAGCATTAGTCTAGTGCGGAAAGTGTCTCGAATAATCTCATATTAAATAAGAAATGATTCACATTTTCAGCTTCTGCAGTACGAAGCATAGGATCCAGCTAGATGCTTTCCGGAAGTCTTCTAACGTGCCGTTGCTTTGTGTGGTGCCAGACTTTTTCAACTTGCGGTGTATTTGGCTCAATGTTTATAAATGTTAAACTGCGCTATGTTTTAACTAAATTATTCCAAATTCAAAATTTCGATATAACCAGTCCTTTGTCCAAATTAGAATCGCGGAATCAATTTAACAACTTATGGCATCATACAAAAGCAACGGTAATTTTATATCTAAGTGTTCAATGTGAGCTCCCATCGCCACACGGTACCCACAGGCCCAACTGTTGATAGTTTTTAAGAGTGGGTATTTGTGCACATCTTGTCGCCCCTCCCCCTTTAATTCTCCCCCTCCCCCGATATCGGTAATCCCTATACATAAAAATACGTACACATACTTGACAAAGAGTGTCGTTTTATTAGAAAGCTAAGATGCTGTACTACCAGATCTTTAATCCGTATGCATTCTTCAAAATAAAGTGAGAAACGTTATGAAATTAAAACTGACGAATAAAAATTAAGCATTTTCGATTTCCACAAGCAATGTAAAACATGTAACGAAAAAATAAGTTCATAAAACAATGTGGGGTGGTCCTATATATCAACATTTTTACAGCGTGAAAATCGGAAAAGTGATTTCCCGCTTTTTCCCAGTCCGGCCAGGCCGGGAGTGGCATCGACGCGTGGCGAAATGTAAATTAATATTAGTTCAAAGATAGAGTGGATATTTTACCCACATTTTTAGTGGGTATAGCTGCCGCGGTATCCACTTCAATCGCTACGCCTGGGCACCCATCAATTGAATAGCAGAGTTCGTGCCTTATCCTGGCAAAAAGTGTGTGGGTCTTTTACACTGAATCAACAGTAACTGGTATTTCTTATAAAACAGTTATTTCCTCAATTACACGTAACTTAAACGAGATTATAGATATGAAACTGAAGAAGATGCACTGAATTAAAATTTGTGCCGAGGTCGGGATTCGAAACCACAATTATTCTCCCTCATGATCCCCTATATAAATACTTACCAACGTTGCTGAGTCTCTACAATAACGGAATAACATCCCAGCAACCAACGTTAATGGGAATGGTCCTGCGGTGTTCCTCAGGCACAGGTGCTACAAATATCAAATAAGAAATCAAGTTTCACAGATGTTTTTGTCTCGATATATATCAAAGATGAAATTAAGAGAGGCATTGGATTAAAATTTGTGCTTAGGCCGGGATTTAATTCATGCCTCTCCTTAAATCTCTCGATATTTATTCATAATTTGATTTTAACCAGATTACATTATTTAGCAGCAGTGTAGTGAGCCACCTCATTGGCGTTCCTTTATACTCGACTGGTTAAACGTTGTTACCGGTCGCTGGATTGGCCGTAAGGATGATAGCGTGATTCGCATTGCCTTCACTTCCACCAGGTCTGACGCCTTGCGATTTTTACCTTTTTGAGTTTGTGCTTTCGCTACCAAATAACCTAATCGGCCTACGACAATGGATTGAAGATGGAGTTGCATCAATTACTCCACACACACTCTGCAAGGTTTGGAACGAAGTCTGCTATAGACTTGATGTGTGCCGTGTGACGACGTAGGACAAACTATTTGAATTGCTCGTGCATCTTATGTATAATTTGCAATGGTAAGATCACCGTGATACATTCTACGAATCTTTAAATCGTTGATATTCATTTTGCCAGCGCTGTATGCAAACATCGCTAGAAAAGTATGATTGGAGATAGTTGTAGCCGGAACAGTGTTTTCGAAAGTAAAAGAAAAAATTATTAGTACTCGTAAGGCGATTTCTTCCGTAAGCGAGGCAACCGAAGTGTTCGGTGCCCAAAGACGGCATTACAATGTGCAATCAAGTTAAAACACCTCCGGTTTTTTCCTCACAGACTTACCATTAGTAATATCAATTAGAATTCTATTAATTACATCATTTTATAATAAAACAAAATTTCGAGGAAATCAGTTCTACCCAATAAACCAAATTATATTTTTAATTATATTATTTGTAATTTGTTTATTACCATGAACTGGAAAACGACCAGTAGAAGAACCACAACCGACACTGAAGCTTCTATAACTTTCTGATATAACCTTCCTGCAGCTGTAAACATTTTTCACGACGGCGTCGCCGTGATCCATGGCCGCTCAAACTCTGTCTGCTTTGACCACTGTAAAATCGTTGATGCAACTGCTGACTGACGCTTCGTTTCAGGATTGAAAAACTGCATCCACCTGTCATATATTACCGAAAAGTCCAATGCATCCCGCCATCATCAGTCAACATTGCCAGGCAAATTCCACAGGCGCAGCTATGTGGTCATTCGCTGCACCCACCTTGAGAGCACTCGGCAGTTTCACATCCTCATACTGGAATGTCTGCACGGATCCCACGCAAATGACAACTTTCGAGGCGATGAGTTAATCTCTCGGCGATCCTTCAAAACAATGTTCTCCACTCACTCGAACATGTCCTCAGACAGAGAAATTTTGGTGTGTTGTCTGAACCGTGGTACTCAGTAACGCGCGTTGGATACATCCATGACGCCATCACCACATATCTCACTGACACGGCGATGAATTTCAGTCGGTGACACACCACAAAAATGGAGTAAACGAATGTTTAAACACTGTTTACTCAGAACGTCTCCATTTTAAGTATCATTAACGGTCCAGTCTATATCCGTTGCCGCTCGAGTTCAGTGTACCGAGCTTTTATCTCCATCAAGCATTCTCAGAGTGCGCGCCTATTCTAAAACAAACCATGTGTTTCTATCAGGAACCAGTCCTGAGGAAGGAGAAAAAAACTGAGGTGTTAAAACTTCAATGCAGTTCGTATTGGCCGGCCGCGTTGGCTGAGCGGTCTGCGGAGTGCCAGTCACGGTCTGCAATGCCGCTGCGGTCGGGGGTTCGAATCCCCCCCTCGGGCATGGATGTTTGTGCCGTCTTTAGTATAAGCTAGTTTATAAGTAGTTTGTAACTTTAGGGACTGATGACCCCGTAGTTAAGTGCCATAAGCTCTACAAACTTTTGAACATTTTAGTTGGTATTGTCCGGGAGACCACCATCTAGGTTGGCCGGCTACCTGATGCAAGCCTTTCCGTTTGACGCCACGTGGGCAACTTGTTTGCCGACCAAACCAGGCCGAAATTAAAGGGTTCTTGACAGATGTCTTTGAAATTTCGACACAATCTCATACAAGCGGGTTTTTATACACCTAACTAACCCAGCAGTGCTTTGAAATTACTAAATACTGGGTATACAAGTTACAGTGCTTCCCTCATCTCTGCCCGATTCTTGCCTCTTTGTCTCTTGGGCCGCTCGCTGTATTAGCTACGTCAACTCAGCATTTCTCGAATATTATTTTTTCCAATATTGTGTTAAAAAGTACGCCTCCCTCCTCTGTCCGTCTCCTGTTCTAGCTGCCTCAGAGAGAGAGAGAGAGAGAGAGAGAGAGAGAGAGAGAGAGAGAGAGAGAGAGAGAGAGAGAGAGAGAGAGAGACGGTATCAATACCAATTTTGCGTTCTTAATGCATTATGAAATTCCATGTTTTAGAAATTAGCGCTTTCTCATTTCTTTTTTTCCATTTAATCTGTACCAAGCCATTGGAACGAGTTGCCGAGTACCGGGTACAGCCAGAAAGTTGACTTGCTTGTATACCTTGGAATCCGTCATGGTAAGCAATTTCACACCCGGCATTCCGTGGACGTGGAAATAGAGCGCTCTGACACACCATTGCTTTCGTGCACAGGAGCAGTTCTTTAGTTTGCAGACGCCTGTTACGCACCTGTATTTTGCAAATGGAGTTCCTCCAGATATTTCGCATTGAAAGCAACCAAGGTTGTTTACTTCATCTATATCTACATGCTGAAACTCAGACTCGTAGAAAATATCATTGAATAGTCCTTTTACTTGTCTTTCCTGATGTCCCATAAAGTCTCACACGCATCCAAGACATAAATTCAATATTTTGTAGTGATGTCTGATGCGCCAGACCAAGTGTTTAACTCGCACATCGCACATGGGTTGGAATGCCTACAACAGGCTTAGTTTACAGCAGTTATAGTTCTAGATAATAACAAATAACACAGTTGAAATGGGGGAGAAGAATAAAAGGCTAGCCTTTATTCTCCGTAACAAATATGACATCCACAATCTCCAATGATATAGAAAGCAGTGTTTCCGCTTCTCCGTAGGAGCAACTCCCGTAAGTCGGAGGCATGGTGTTGGTGCTGGCACCTATGTAAGTTTCGTTTAATTTTATTTTACTGAAAGCTTTCCTTGAATCCCGGTATTTTTTCCAGAAAGTATACTATTATTCGGCGATAGATACAAAGAGGGACGTCGGTGCTTCGTGTTAAAGCAGAGAGAGAGAGAGAGAGAGAGAGAGAGAGAGAGAGAGAGAGAGAGAGGCCTTTAAGGTAAACAGTTCCGTTAGTGGTCTTGGAAAAACCCACGAATGTCATAAACAGAACGACTATAAAAGAACAGACCGCATCTCCTTCGGAAAACGTGCGGATAGCTGAAATGTCAACGTTACTCAGCGTTTCATTCGACGGATCTTTAGAGACTCACCTTGCACACCAATGACCTTGACATTGACCGCGCCTTAATCGCAGACTCGCTTTCCGATGCAAATAAACAGAGCCAAGTAAGACTATCATAAATCGGCGCACGTGAAAAAGTAGTTGTTTACGATAATTGTTCACCATTTGGTTATGCAGTTCTTAAGTCGCGTTCGAAGACAAATGTAGTGGATACAACGCCCACGTGTTATAATAAAAACAAACGTATATCAGCAATACTCTTCCATCCCAGTGCGTCTTCTCAACCCATTTCTTAATTTCTTTTCATTACGTAAGTTTGTTCCAATAAGGAACAGAGCGCTCCACGACCATACCAATGATGTTCTATGTTTCATTATTTGAGTTATGTATAACTTCTGTACATTATTGGAGAGTGGTATATTTGAAAATCATCACTGTCATACTCATCTATCAATATAATGCATCTAATATGCATCTAATATACAGTAATGTACAGAGGGCCTACATAAGCAGTTAAGATAGGAAAAATTAAAAAACAAAGAATACTCATTCATTGACGATGGCCCAAATGTACTGAAACAATTTGAAGTTCATATGAAAAAAGTTTATTGCATAGCAGGCGGACTTTATCTCCAGTAATTTTATGTACAATACCCGTTTTCCAACAATCTGTAATCAGATGTCAAATGTTTCGTATAGATTTTTAGCAGAGGCATTAGCCTCTAATATGATATGTTCATTACAGTATTATATTTGATACGAGGTTAAATCGAAAAATTGTCTTCTGTGTTTTTAAATTACTAATGAGCGTATAACAGCAAAATTTGAACAGATCTTAGCCTAAACTGTTCTCTACACAGTACCATCGTTCAACATTCACAATGCATTTGTATACATTAGCCCCAATCGTTGAAGCAAACGATCAAAAACTAGTTAGGGAAAAAAAATGAGAGGTTTGCCTCTTGGCAAATATTTTACGGCTGTTTTAGTCTCTTCCATTAATGAAGTGTTTTGGAGCGCGCTAGCGGTCAGGAGTGTGAGGCATTGCGTGAAGACGGTTGTACCGGTAACGCAGAAACGTACATTGAACATAAAAGAATGCAGGTGCCGGTCAACGACCGTTCCAGACAACAGCGAGGACGCATTGATCAAGTGATACGAAGAGATATGCGCGTTAGAGTTCACAATCGTCATCAAAACCGGGATTTCTAAAATGTTTCAAAATGTAAAACTGATCCTTTTTCTTTGGTTTCCCTTGGACATGCAGCACTATAAATGTCATTTAAAGTCATTGTGCAATAAATCCTAAATGCTGCTTTAAATATAATTATTTTTATTACACTTTAGGTCTATTTCGGCTTTTAGCGCCATCGTCAAGTGATCTGCGAAAAATGTTACATTATAAATACATCAAATTTTATGATTATCGTAACTGTAAGTACTATTACGAAATATTACATATGTCTGTTGGTCCTGACATTCATATACATCGATGGTTTCATTGCTGTCAGTCATTTATTTATTTATTGCTTTGAATTTGAATTATTGCAATATTTCTGGTGACATACATTAACCAACCTCTCAAATACTGGTAGCAAAGATTATCGTAATAATAAACAAACAGTATGTAACCATATTACATCTCTGGTTATCAAAAAGCTGTCACAACACAACGTAAATAAGTCACCAGAAATATTGCAATAATTAAAATTCAAAGCAATAAATAAATGAATGACAGCAATGAAACCATCGATGTATATGGATTTCAGGACCAACAGACGTATGTAATATTTCGTAATAGTATTTATAGTTACGATAATCATAAAATTTGATGTATTTATATTGTAACGTTTTTCGCAGATCACTTGACGATGGCGTTAAAAGCCGAAATAGACCTATAGTGTAATAAAAATAATTATATTTAAAGCAGCATTTAGGATTTATTGCATAATAATCCTTTTACATTTTTCCATAATATTGTGTAAAGGACATTTCAGTCATGTACTAATCCTGCTCTGGTATGTCCATTATTAAATTTGATTGATGTAGAAAGTATTAATATCTTATCCGCCGTCTAAAATTCATATACCACGCAAATAAAATGTTCATGAAAACTAATTCCATAAATCAGGGAAAGAGTAAGATTTTTTTTTTAAATTTGATATTAAAAAGTCAACACTACCTGACATTGACGGTCTATTAGGCGATCCGCTAATTTTATATTCTTCAAAATAATACGCTATGATCGCGAATAAATAATTTAATGAATCCACCGAAATCGGTCGCCATTAATTAAATTACCAATTCGCGACCTTTGCGTTTCATTTTGAAGAATATAAAAAAGGTCGTGATAAGCTATAGGCGACTCACTTCGAAAACGGGGAGTATCAGATGAGTCATTTGAGTCACTGTATGTTCCCCTCATAGGATTTTTTTTATGACAGTCCCTTTTAATCGGATGTACAATTTTCCATTTAGTTTCAAAAATAATTTTAAAATGGTCCCCCCTGTTCGAAATATTTCCTGTGCTTATGTGAAAAAGCATCGTGAAGTGCAAAGAAACTATGTTTTTCTTTATGTTTCGCCTTGAGCAAACTTAGATTTTTCTTCTTTTTACCCAGAAAAGTTTATCAGATGTTACAGCATCATCACTAGTTTTTCTTTTGTCTGTTACATAACAAGGAAATTCTTCTGTTGATGAATAGATAGCTAAAAAGCAATGTTCATCTTATGTAATGGGAAAAAGACACTGGTGATGGTGGTACTTACGTGAAACATGAATGGGTAAATCAAAGATTGCTTGCTTGAGGCGTAAGGTGCAACGTGTACAAAACAAATTTGTAAGCAGTCACGACCCGAAGAGTGTCCTTCGAAAAATATATTAACCGTTTGCCAACAAAATAGATTTTTATTTCGATTACCTGTTTCGGTGCACCATTATCTAGTCTGTTAGGCTAATACATTTTTTCAATCACAAAAGCAGATGTGTTCGATATCCCACTAAGGCCGAACATTATGTACTAGTTTTATCAGTCCAGATATTGGTAACGGAGTGTACGGAAATAGGTCGGCAAATGAAAAACCTATTTGCGAGCTATGCAATCAATTAGTATGTTCTCTCAAGTGAATGACGAGCGCCCCTGCATCTCATCAAGGGAAAGCTATGGAAAAGCCTTTACTCTCACATTAAACTTGCTCAGAGCGCTGGAGAACTGATGAACAGAGCTACTCATTCCTGTTTCCTCTAAGAAAGGGGTCCTTTCTACTTCCATCCTATTAATTTTGACGAGTACGTATGTTCGCAATGTTGCCGTAAAGTTTTTTTTTTCCAATTTGCACCCTTCAGATCAGTGCGGGCACATATCAGAATCCTTTCTTCTTTGGGTATTTATGTAACATCCCGGTTCTACTAAGGCGTAATCAATGAGACTTACAAATACGTGAGTTTCTTTAGTTGTTTGCGTTGGATTTCGATGCCTGTTAGTCCAGTCCACTGCAAGTGACGAAAGTAGGTTTGCCGAAATTCCAGAGATATCACCAAACACTTTATATGGATTGTATGGGCCTAGTTGTCGCACTGTTAATGAACACAAAAAATAAGTGAAGCCTCTACCACTCAAAGGACGCAAACAGGTAAGAACGAGATCATTACTTCGGATTAGGGAAATGTGGGGAAGGAAATCGGCCGTGTCCTTTCACCATCGTAGAATTAGTCTTAAAAGATCTTAAGGGATTAAAAGAAAACGTGAATTTGTATTATGGAACGAAAATTCGAACCGTAGCACTATCGTAGTCTAGTCTATTGTTTTATCCGTTGTGCCACCTTGCTCGGGTTTATTAATACAGCAAAGTGGCTTTAAAGCCAATCCCTAAATATAGATGATATGTTCTTCCCATCTTTGAGCCAGGAGACACTGTCACTGTCTTCTTCGTTTCGGCCATTTAAGTACCACGCACCAATTTCAATGTTTCCTCCTTTGTTCTTTTTTCTTTTTCCTCCAGTATTCTTTCATCTTTTCACTCCTCAGACCACTTTACTCCTGTCTTCTTCTCCGCCCTACCTTGGAATCCTTCCATTTTTAACACTTCTTAAAAGTTTCTCTTTCTCTTGCATCTTTTTCACTTACATTGTTTCTTTCCAGATCTTTCCTAACTTCTCGAATCCATGCTATTGTTGACTTCTTGTCCCAGAGATATTTAAAAATCTGTTTGGTTGACCTGTTGCTGTTCATTCGGTATCAATGTCCAAAAAATAGCAGTCGCCTCTTCCGTGTTTCCGTTATGTTTTCTATGTTGCGATAAACTTCTGCATTACTTCTTAGTTTCCATTATTTCTTAGTGGACAAAGTATTTTTCGAATGATTTGTAATTCAGTACTAAACATTCACTTGCATAAAGACATTCTGGCTTTAATACTGTCGCTGTGTTAGTTCAGATTTTTATTTTTCGTTGTAAGGTAACTTTTGATAAATTACTACGGACGTTAGGGAAAACGCAATGTGAGAATCACATACACACTTGCACCGTTGTTGTGCAACCATTTTTTCTTGTAGTACACTCTGTTTTGGGGCACACGACCGCTAGCCTTCCTCCAGCCTCTTAGCTGGCTGAAGCTGATTCGAGGAGCGAGAGTTTTCGCCGGAACTGGTGCACTGCGTTCGTGGTAGACTGGGGTATGACTGGGTCACCGGCGAGCTGTGTCTGGTCGCTCCTACGAGGCTGAGTCAAGCGACAAGCCGATTGGGTGACGGGCGCAGGTAGCTGTGAGTCATCGCCAGTCGGCTGCCGCGTTCCTTCGCCTCAAGGCAGGCGTGGCCGAAGGCCATGTCGCATGTGGCGTTCCGCGCTTTTAACTCTGGCCGAGGAACCGAGGAAGATTCTCCAGTCACTTCCCACCCAGTCCTGCGTGACCAAGCGTTTATTTATATATTTATCGTATGACACATGACAGCAGCATGTATACAAACACTAGCTGCTCCCCGCGGTGTTACCCGCGGTTCAATATTCAAGAATTAAAGTGCCAAGAAAGGGCATAAATAACTACATGACTGTTTGCGACATTGTTAGCACGGAATATATAATTGTCTTGGATCGGATGAAGAGCCAAAAATCTATTGCAATACGTCCCTCTAAACGATGTTTCGAGACTTCTTGTTCTCCGAGTATACGTAGAGATTTCTAGCTGCCGATACATGGGAGCAGCCTACGTAGAGCTGTCCGTGCGAGAAACATGGGGTGGCCAGATGAATACCTGCCACTTCTAATGTTTGTCCTTGATCTTGTTTATAGTAATGGAGATATCACAGTTGAATACACATTATACGTCTTGAGAAATATTTTCATGAGTGTTATACTGCCTGCCATCTGTTGAGTGCATTTGCTACTACTTTCGTTGCGGTTTACGTACGCTATTTATACGTGGCAGTTCGCGCTTTGTAGACAAAATAGAGCTTGGTATCTAGATCCCATTCTACACAAAACGTCAATGTTTTTTCTTGCCATGGTACTTAGAGCATATTTTATTTAAAGTCTTCAATTTATATACATACTTCTTTCATTTGTTACAACAAATGAAAATGAATGCGGCATAAACGCCAACATTCAGATTTCTTGTGTATGTAATTATATGTCAGTCAAGACGTTTTGGCAGTATCACAGAATCTTTTTGTATATTCGAAAGTAAAAAAGATAACAGTAACAAAGAAAAAAAATTTCCCTATAGCAGGACACGAACCATTGCCCAGAATAATGGAAGTTTATGACATGACGCGTTAACCCTCGCGGCTAAACATGACATAGTCTGCACAGCACCTCAGATGTTGTATTAGAAGCTTCTTACAACCGTTTGGTATTTCTATGGATATATATCAAATAAATAACTTGTAATAAACATTTTGAAAAGTAGCCTATGTCCTAATCGAAGACATAAGAAATCTCTATATGAAATTTCATGTAAATCAATGCTGCAGTTTTAGCGTGATGCGGTAACAAACATACAAACTTTGCATTTATAATGTGTATAGGATAATTAAACAAAGAACATATATATATATATATCAGTAAAAGATTGTACAAGAGCTCATTTTCGGTACATGTGAGTGATCAATGATATAATTATGACAACACATGGAATTACGACATGTCATGTGAGACACGCTTTTGGCTACACATCAATATCCAGATCCTGAATCCACTTCATAGCCTGAGGTGTGGTTTCTATAAAGTCCTCAGCAGAGCCACTATATTTCCTTTTTGGACACACTCTTATGATGTGGTCCAGCGTCTGCTCAGGTGCTCCACAATCACAACTTGGGCTGTCCGTGAGTCCCCACGTATAAAGCATGGCCTTAAATCTGGCATGGCCACTTCTGATGCGATGAACTTAATCCAATCTTTTCTTGCGAAGTTGAAACCTTTCAGTTCTTTTGAGGGATCACTTATGAGGTGATGATTACAGACTGAATTCTGCCACTCCTTTTTCCAGTTCTCTTTTAGGTTGAAGGTGACCTCTCTTTTACAGCAGTTATTCCATATCGGCTTTCGTGATTTCAAACGGTAATTTGGCAAAATTTTAATTTGATTCTGCATAAGTAAACATTTTCCTTCATTTATTTTTACTATTTTTCCCATTCTTTAAAAGATACTTTTCGTCTTCTTAATTTTGGTGGAGCTACATTAGCGATGACGGAGAGCCCACGGTATTGGAGTAGCTTATTACCGGCTCTAGTTGTTCAGTTAGGCAGTTAACACGATCATTTAGATACATATTAGTTTCGTTGCCCAGGTCAATTGTGCTAATACATGCAAATTGACGATGTTTGTACCCACCAGTACTTTGATTTAGTGTCGTTTGATAGTTGGCATTGACGACTGCTCCCACAGACATTACACCGACGACACTCAGTTCCTACTACGTCGCCTTTTACTCTCTCTCTCTCTCTCTCTCGTCAGTAGCTCAGCTATTTAACAGATTAGTCTCATACTTCTGTAATGATAAACTTTAACGTACGATGTAGAACAATAAATGCATCGAACCCAGTCTGGGAACAGCAGAGGAAGACTACACATAGGATTAGCAACATTGTAATAAAACTTGGCTTCAGGAGGAACATAAAATTCACCCATTTCAGGTGGGGCCGGCTAGCCCTACCCCCAGTGAGCGGAAAGAGACGAACTTCGAAATCTTTAATAAGAACATGCGTTTTTATTCCAGATTCAGGCTCTGAGGTGTAAAAAAAAATGCAATTGCACTAAATTTACCATATGTTTCTCATGTGATGGCCGGTGCTGTAATCAACAAAAGACGAGTTACAATCAGTTGAACAAATAGGTGACTGTTAGAAATTTTGGACGATGGTGAGAAGCAAGGCTACTACCTTATGTGTATGCAGACTTTCTTGGCGGATCTCTAAGAGGAAATCTTCTGGGGTTGACAGCTGAGTGCGTGCCTCGTTCTCTGGCAACGTTTCGACAAGTTGCTTACTTGCTAGAGAACGAGGCTCTCACTCGGCTGTCAACCCGAGATTTCCTCAAGGCTGCAACCTTACTGCCACCTCGTTGCCGAGAACCAAGGCGACTTAAATTTGAAAAGCACCCCATAGTAAAACAAAACACTACTACGTCCAAGTTATAGTTCATGGATAACGGTAACAGTAGTTTTTAATTCATTTATAAATTAATGAATTTGTTCTGTTTCCACGTCGGCGATAGCTGTGAAAAGATTACTCTAGTAATCTGGATTTTAAGTAATGCAATACGTTCTGGATAATAATAATGTTTCGTTATAAAAATTGATTTCTCATAGATCGTAGAATAAATACGTTTCTAACGCCCTGGGGTTATAACGTATTTTTGTGATATAATTTTTCATCGGGTTTTACCATTTTATTTTCTTTTGATTACAGGGACGTTTACCGTCCAACCTACCTCGCGCAGCGCTGAAAATAATTGCAACTTACGAGCATCAATAATAGATGATTTTCCTCTGTTGAAGGGCTGTTGTCGGAGCACGTAACATGTGAGACCGAGAAATTTTAATTCTGCGGTGCAGTAGTAATTAATTCCACTCCAATGCACAGGATGCTGTTCGAATTCACCTTCCCCCCCAACATCCATGAGGGCATGGCAACATGCCATTACGTTCTGTCGTACCTACTCTCATATCCCCAGGTCGTTCGAACAAAGTCCCGTGCGGTGAAAATTCTTGCCAGGTGTCTCGTACAAATAGACTTTTCATGTGCCTGCACAAGAAGAAATCAATAAGCTTAAATTAGGTGAACAAACTGGGCTCGAAGAGGACTTCCTGTTTGTCCGCTTCTCGGGAAACGTCTGACGCAGGTGTTGACGAACCCTCATGTCAAAGTGATGTAGGCTCTTTCTTGGAACCATAACTGGTGGCGAAATCAAATGGGATGCATATAGCAATACTGGTACACGAATTCAGAAAGATTTTCGCTTATAATAGTTGCTCCATTATGAACTAGGGTCAATTCCTTACTTCAAATTAGTTTGACGATTGCCTTATGTACTTACTACTGATCAATTTTTTATATAATAGGCAGTCAAAGTCGAACAGAAGGTTTATTTTTGCTTTAGATGCCCTGTTCCAGACAGTTTAGTGTATCTTCGAATCAACCAAATAAGCCCTACAATTTAACTGTTGACCACAAAAGAGCCACGTGGCCAACAGTTACGTTGTAGGATTTACCTGGATTATTCGAAAATGCACTAAAATGCCCTAATTAGGTTAAAGTGAAAACCCCCTACTTCTGTGCAACTTTGACTGTCTATTATAGAAAATTGGACAAATAATCTAGTTTATGTTTGTACCAGCCAGCATGTTGGGATAGTAGGATTACTGAGCTGCGTAGCGGGAATACGCGAGTAATGATTTAGATTGCCACTATTGAAGTGATTTTCGCGCTGAAATAAAACTTTGTTTCTGTGGAGATTGGTGCAAAACACTTACGCCTGCCGGTAGTAGGTAGAGGAGGAAACAATCGAAAATTTCGGCTGTTTAAAGAAATAATGTAACTCCATTCCCAATTAAGAACAGATTGTAACGTGTTGCTTTCGTAAGGGAGAAGATAACTATAGAACTGTTGCTTCCGTTTGGTGGAACAGACAAATGTAAACTGTGACATTGATAACGTTATTATATCACTTGAAAATAGACGATTGACATCGGAAGCCGGGTGTTAACAAATTTTTTGTTAGACAATGTGTGATTATACGATATTGGGACTTATACTGCTGGTGCTCCTTTCACCTTGGCGAAAATCTCAAAGCACTGTTTCTTGTGTTGGCAATGGTTGTGTGTGTGTGTGTGTGTGTGGGGGGGGGGGGGGGGCTTATTAACTGAGACTGCTATCTAATGAATGATTTGGAGACCAAGCAACGTACAGTACTACATTTGACACAAGTCGTCAAGCCATCTATGCGATGGAAGATCTCGTGTTTAAGGAACAATTGTTCTTAGATCTGCGCCAGCGTGTTGTCTTGAAGCTGTTAGGGACTAACTTTCTAGTTCTCTGGTGGCACACTCATTGCTTCTAACTACGGGCCGCTTCTTCATCTTTACTGTGGCGTTCTGACAAACGCGGTCATTCAAACACTGGGTAATAACACTTCGCCAAAGCTGTGAGTCGTAACGTGAATGATTCACCCGTTGTCTTGACCCGTCGTAGCGGTTCAAAGAGCAGTTTTCGGTGGCTGACGCAATCCTATAAGATTAACATTGTAGTCTTGAACTTTGGTCTATTTTTGATGGTTTCGTATTTTTAGCACTAAATTTGGTGGAATGCTCTTTGAAGGTCGTATTCTGTTCATGAATGAAGTTTGAACTTCACTACCCATTATTGTTAAAATATACATTATCTTATAGTTTAATGATAATTCTTGCGTAACGTTTCATGCTTTGAGAGTGTCGTTCATGTACATGTTAGATTCACATTTGAGGAGACAAATTTCTTCTGTAGGAATGAACGTGGGTCCCGAAAGCAAAGATCATGTGAAACCAAACTCGTGCTATTCGCCCAGGAGACCCAGAAAGCATTAGATAAGGGCTCCTAGATAGATGACGTGCTTCTTTATTTGGCTTTGAATACGGTTCCGCTCTGTCGAGCGCACTGAATGTTAGGCTGCATAAATGCACTGAAGACGGAACATTCACAATGTACAGGAATCTGTCGACGTGAAAGTGATTTCTGTCGTGTCGCAAGGGAATTATATAAGACTATTGCTTTTCCCAAATTATATATATATATATATATATATATATATATATATATATATATATATATATATATATATAGTGTGTGTGTGTGTGTGTGTAACATCGTAGATAACATCGGAAGTACAGTGAAGCTTTTTGTGGATAGGGCTGTAGTATACTGAAAAGTCGCAACACTGAAGAGTGCAGCGAAATAAGATGATCTGCAGAATGTCGACGTTTGGTGCAGAAACGGAATTTATTTCGACATACAAAATGCTACTTACTGCGAATACATAGAAAGAAATATATGGAAGCAGTTGCTTCAGTAAAATACCTAGGAGTTGATATAAGGACCGATTGAATGGAATGACCACCTAAAATTAATCGTAGGGAAGGCAGATGCCAAACAGATTCATATGAAGAATACTCGGGAAATGTGGTCCATTAATAAACAAGGTATTCACAAAACACTCATTCGATAGTACTTGAATATCTTTCATGAGTTTAAGATCCGTACCAGATAAGGTTGACAGAGGAGACACAGAAGATCCAAAGGAGAGCAGCACACTTCTTTACAAGCCCAGTGGCAGACACTGCAAGAGAGGCGTTCTTGTGTCATGATAATAGACTGTTGTCTAAGTTTCGAGAGCATACGTTTTTTGAAGAGTCAACCAATATATTGGTTCTTCTTTGTATATCTGGCGAAAAAACCACGAGGTAAAATGAGAAATATTAGAGCCGACACGGAGGCATACCTGCAGACTTTTCTCCAGCGACCGGAACAGGATAGGATGATATGACAGCAGTACAACACACGATGCCCTCCGCCACACACTGTGAGCTGACTCGCGGAGTATGGGTGTTGGGGTATATGGAGATGCGAGATACGGCTCAGTCCTGTTTCACGCTTCAGTTACTTTAACCCTTTCGAGGCGGAGCCCTTTTCCCCGAAGTTGAGCAATTCGGCGCTGCTGTTTTAAATGCTGTACGGACTCCATATCTCTTAGGTTTCTTTCGTCGCTTATAAACTCTACAATTTTTAACTTATCGGTGAAATATTTTTTAAATTAATCTTGAAATGCGCTCTTTACTGGCATACTATTTTCATTATTCCATATCGCGTACTTTTTGACTTACCGGTGGTGTTAAAATAAAACGAATGATTTTTTTAACTTTTTCAGTTAGGAGGTGATGCCTCGAATTAGACATTAAAATTATTTGTAGCTTATTCTTAAAAAGAGTCTATTTTGAGCGATTAAAAAACTAGATTTATGTGAGTAAACAACAAAATTTCATGAAATTTGCGTAAAACAAACTTTACAACTGTGGCATATCGATTTTTCGATAGGCAACCATAGTTTACAAGTCCTTTCGGTACTTAAATACTTTGTGATACCTGTTGAAGCACTCGGGCATATGAAGAGAAGGTTGGACGGACAAGTTACGTAAAAAAAAAAAAAAAAAAAAAAAAAAAAAAATAGGATCGCTTAGAGCTTTCAATGCAAACGACAGTCATCCTGTTCCCCGATGTCCATTCTTGCGATAGCATTGTACAGGCCATCCATCCTGTGTAGGTCACCACGCTCAGAGCTTGGCTTCTTGCTCGATAGGGTTGGTTGAGCCCTGACATCGTCCACAAGCTCCTTGACTACTCTCTTCCGAAAATGCAAATGACTCTTTGGTGTCCTCTTTTCTATGTCCTTTTAGATAACGAGCCATAATTATGTAGCTTTAACACAAAAATGACCACTTCATTCGGAAGACAGTACTCCAAACCAGTCCCTAGATACAGCGCTGGGTGTGTGACGCGACGATCGGGCCACGTATATGGGAATCGCGTCCCGTAGCGACTGCCGCGTAGGGCTATGTATACGTGCCTCGCGTCCCGAAAGGGTTGACTACCCCTGCTTTTCCTGTTATCCGTAGTCGCATTACACGTGTGAAGTGCTGTGACTCGTTTCCAGTAAATAATAAAGGATGTTCTATGTGAAAATAAACATAGGTCAGTAACTTAAGTGAAAGGAAGACCATGCTAAAGTGATAGGAATAGCGCCCGTGAGAGTTGGCCCAATGCTGATTTACGTACCGATGAGGTGCGAACTAGCGGAATGTTAAATAAGCTGCGCTGGTCTGTGCCAAACTACTCTCGAACGAACTATTTTCGTGCAGGCGTGTAATGGCTTTTAGTTAATGTTTATACAATTACCCCGTCAAAAGACGTTTAAAGATTATTTCATCCAATAAGGGTTGCATATAGGTTTTAGACTATACTACTGAACTTTCTATCGAGTTTTTATTAGGCCACTTCTTATCTCTCTTCAATGCTTGATTTGAAATAAAAAGCAATATTAATCCAATAAGAACGAAGGTACACAAAAGCCATCGATATAACCTGAAGATGGCAGTTACGCTGAAATAGGCGCCTATCGTAGTAAACAGCATTTAATATGATTTCGCCACTGTACTTTACGCTGTATTTCTAACTATAACGACATAATTGGCGTCTCGGGGAATAGCCATTGGTCGGCTGTGTGTCCAGCGTAAAGGTGGACGGAGGGTCGTTATAGAGGGCGTTCACACGACAACAAAATGTAATGATTTATGCAGATTCAGTGCCGCTTTTCTGTGGAAGCGTCTGATCTCTGAACACTATTTGTAGTCGCAAAGAGGCAGTGTTTGACAGTCCAGTATCTGATCAACAAACTCGAAGTAGGATAGTTTGATTTCACAGATGCTCTACAGTTCCCTGGCAAATGCATTTGCGTATATTTTGAGCGTCTGATTCTTGCCAGACTTTGTAAACAACGCACTTCGTTTCATGTATCCCTACACTTTTGTTGTAAGAAATTGGCGAGAACGAATTTGAATCTCTGAAGTTACGTGACACGAAATAACTTTAATTTTTCGAAAAATACCGCGTTAAATTTCACCTGAAAAGTGGTGTTTATTTGGATGGTTATTGCAAACTGTGTGTGTGTGTGTGTGTGTGTGTGTGTGTGTGTGTGTGTGTGTGTGTGTGTGTGTGTCAGTGCTACTACTGTAATAGTTTTGTAACTTGAATAAATATGATTTCAAATAAAGGCATATAGAATTAATGGGATACGAAAATCACTGAGCTTGATAATGAGCCTGTCTGTACAACAATTACTATACTGATTCAATGATATAAAAAAAAGTACTTCAAATCTAGTAATGTTTTCAAAATATCACAGGCTGCAAATATTACTTTTCTCATTACGTGATCTAACTATTTCTCTTCTCATCAGAAAAATCACTTTAACTGTAACTAACATTAAATAACTTAATATTGTGAACTTTCATTAACACCTATGAACTTCACTGAACTTGCGAACAACCTACTCCCTACTCTCACTGATAGATAAATTGATCATGTCAAAAATGCCTATACTGAACTGTTCCAACTGACACTTAGAAAATTAATTCAAATGTTTCTATAGCTTATGGGACTTAACTACGGGGTCATCAGTCCCTAAACTTACAAACTACTTATGAACTAGCTAACACTAAGGACGGCACAAATATCCATGCCCGATGGGGGGATTCGAACCCCCGACCGTAGTGGCCGTGCAGTTCCCTCGGCCGCCGCGGCCTGCTATAAAATTAATACCACCATTCTTATGCAACACTATCACAAGAAACAATGATCTCAATGATCAGATCTGGTCGCAAATTATCTTTCAAATTGGTGAAAGGAAAGAGGAACTGGAAAAATGACTGGGTTAAATAATAAATGCAAGTTGCAATTAACTGTGTTCATTCGCAAAAGACGAAGACAACCTACAATACTTAAAGTACAAGCTACCATTCACAACAATACAAATGTAAAAGTTTTACCTTATTCGTGACCAGTATTGGTTAACATCAGCTTCCTTATAAAATTACGATCTGCAGATTTGGCTGCGACTCTTCAAAACGGCTATAGCCTTAAATTTTCCTATTTTTGTAGATATTATATCTTCTGGGTTGTAAGGCCGTGTTCTTGGAATCTTGCTGCTTCCTGACGTTTCGTCCGATGCTGCGTCGGACTTCTTCGGAGGTTGTCTGTCTGTTGAGTCTTGCCGACTGACGGGTCGGAGTTCCGAGAGCTCCTTAAATACTGTCTAAAAGGGGGCGTGGATAAGATCCATGTGATAAGCAGAGATGATCCTTGTCAAAGATAAAGCTATACTATCGAACCATGTCAAAGATAAAAACAGTCATCGATTCTGCAGAGACACAGTCCATATATCGTTGAGTTTCATAGTCTCTTCTTTTCGATTGAAATTATCATTATGTTTATATATATATCAGTCGCTTCTCTATTCAACCTTGGATAGTAATTCGTCATGGAAGATACAATTTGTCTCAGGGGATTTTTCTATATGATTTCCCGATTGTAGTGTTCCGCACAGCCGATTTTTCAGTTCTTCCAAGTCTGCATAGACCTTTGTGCTCCTTTAAACGTGTGTTTACACTTCTCTTAATGGTTCCGATGTAGACTTTACCACAGGAGCATGGAATTTTATAAACCCCACTTGCTGATAAAGGAGAACGTTTATCTTTTACAGATCTGAGGGCTTGGGATATCTTCCTTGTTGGTTTGAAAACCGGTCTGATGTTAAGTTTTCGGTAGAATCTTCCCAATCTGATCCATTACCTTATTAACAAAAGGGAGAGAAACCGTACTGCTCCATCGTTGTGTTGTTTTCTTATCCTTCGGCCTACTGTTATTTGGTCGTAAAATTATTTCTTTTTCAGAATAATCATTCTTCTTATAAATACCTGCTTCAGATATTGTAGCTCATCGTCAAAATGTTTTGGTGTGCATATTCTTTTGGCTCTGTCTACAAGAGTTTTAATCACATCTCTCTTTTGTCGTGGGTGATGATTGGAATTTTTGTGCGGATATCTATCGGTATGTGTCAATTTTCGGTATTTAAGAAGCTCTCAGATCACCGACCCGTCAGTCGGCAAGACTCAACAGACGGACAACCTCAAAAGAAGTCCGACGCAGCATCGGACGAAACGTCAGGAAGCAGAAAGATTCCAAGAACACGGCCTTACAACCCAGAAGATATAATACCTACATTGTCAACCGGTCCTGAAAGCCTTCACTTTCCTCTTTTTACTCTTAGTCTTCCACACCGGTCGACTTACTCGAAAGTGCTTCCACACCGGCTGACTTACTCGACAGTTCCACAACGACTTCTACTCATCGACTGAACTCTACGAGTCACACGACGACACTTTTAACGCAACAACTGCGAGTGCAAGACATACTCCAAAGATATAACACACAGTCTTTGGTTTATAGCAGAGATAGACAATTGACGACAGCATGTTATATCGATTAATAAATGATACATAACATTACATTATTTTGTTTTCTACAGAATTACATCTTAAGTTTCTGTAACAAAATATGCTCAAGGATGAATGACAGGTAAAGTTAAGTGAAAATTATATTACGTACTCCTTTCAACCTGCCGGGTACTAGTCACTTAAAAGCAGATTCATTGATACTATATGCAGCCATGGCATTTTTCAGTTGTCTATCTGAAGAACACAGAAATCGCATTATCTACTTCATGTATTTGCTACTTTTCCTTTACCAGTCGCGAACAGTTCACGGAAAGATAGGAGGAAGTTCTGAGAAGTCCGTATTGTGTGCAGGTGTCCCTACTTGACAGTCGCAGACTCTTCCAGGTCTCACTTCAATCTTAGGCTGATTCACAGCCTGTGCCGTAGAAAGGGGGCTGGGATCGGTCCGCATGTGTTGGGCACGATGATGTGTTATCACATTTGTTAAACGCCGCGTATGTGGAAAAGGGTGAAGAGACAATAATAAAGTCTCTCTCTCTCTCTCTCTCTCTCTCTCTCTCTCTCTCTCTCTCTCTCTCTCTCTCTCTCTCTCTCTCTCTCTCTCTGTGTGTGTGTGTGTGTGTGTGTGTGTGTGTGTGTGTGTGTGTGTGTGTTGTCCTTAGATTAGTTTAAATAGTTTGTAAGCCCATGGACTATAAACTCGGTAGTTAAGTCCCATATATTTACAAACCTTATAACACACGCACAAATATTGTCCGTGAAGTATATACATTCCATACTGAGCCTGAATATCATAAGTAAGGCGCAGTTGTCTTTCACTCTTCATCGACAGCCGTTAGAAAGTGCACTCCCTGAACAGACGTAGAAGCAACGTGTGGTTTTCCTCGTTCAGTAATCTGTTGCGCTACGGTTCCTTTTCCGGCAGCACAACTAATGAACTGCTCGACCGTGTTGTCTGAAAACCGTCTAATAAAACCGTGCAGCCCCGTTTCTATTAACGCATGGCAATAAGGCTAATATAAAATTCAAGTTTTCCTGTTCATGAATATAAAACCATGTGTGAATGGAGTAATTTTAGGTAACGTACTACTTGTAGTACAAGTAAATGCAGGGCAAGTTAGACAGGCAAATGACTAATGAAAACAGCTGTCCCGGCATCTAGTAAACAGACCAATGACTGCATATATATAAGTGAATTGGTTGGTCTGTAAGTGGTAAACAGTCGGTTGTCAAGTTTCATTAAAAAATAGAAATTAATAAACTCTATCCCAAAGGCCTAGAGGAGCCCGAGAGACGGACCGTCGCGTATTGTAGAAAATTTCTTTGAGACGGGAAAGCTTCTGTCCATCCAGTTGCACGTCTTTAGGAAGCATCAAACGTCCGAAACCCAGCTTGCCCTTTTCTCTAACGACATCTTGCGAGCTATGGATGAATGACAACAGGCAGACTGTATATTTCGAAAGGCGTTTGACACGGTACTGCACAGCGAAGGCATGAGCATATTGAATAGATACCCAAATATGCTCGAAGTTAATAGAACCCAGTATGTAATCGTCGTGGTGAGTGTTCATCAGAGACTACGGTATCGTCAGGAGTGGCCCAGGAAAGTGTGATAGCACCGCTATTGTTTTCTATCTAAATAAATGATCTGACGCACATAGTTAGTTGCAGTATTCGGCCCTTTGCTTTTGATGCCGTGTTGTACAGGAAAGTGTCTTCATTCAATGCCTGTAGTAGGATGCAGGATGACTTGAACAAAATTTGTAGGTGATGTGAGAAATGGCAGCTAGTTCTAAAATTCAGAAAAACGTAAGGTGATGTAGACGAGTGGGAGAAACAATCCCGTAATTTTCGAATACAGCATTAGTAGTGTGCTGCTTGATGGAGTCGCGTCAATTAAATTTCTAGGCGTAACGCTGCACAAGGATATGAAATAATACGAGTTTGTAAGGACAGTCGTGGGGAAGGGGGATGGTCGACTTCAG
Organism: Locusta migratoria; assembly: GCA_026315105.1. Taxonomy (NCBI): domain Eukaryota; kingdom Metazoa; phylum Arthropoda; class Insecta; order Orthoptera; family Acrididae; genus Locusta; species Locusta migratoria. Next base: position 141,023,910 of record CM048749.1, on the reverse strand, counting down.
TTTATTGGGAGAATTTTGGGAAGGCATGATTCGTCTGTAAGAGAGACGACATTTATAACGCCTTGTAAGACCCCGTCCGAGTATAGCTCCATGTTTGGGATCCCTACCAGATCGGTTTAAACGAAGACATAAAAGCAGGCCAGCGGTTAGTTTCGTTACTGGTAGGTCCCATCAATGCGCGAGTGTTATTAAAATGCTTCGGGAAGTCAAATGGAATTCGATGGGGAAAAGACGACGTTGCTTTCAGCAAACTCTGTTGAAGAAAATTATAGGACTGGAATTTGAAACGGACTGAAAAATTATTTTGTTGCCAGCAACCTACATTTCACGTAAAGACCACAAAGATCAGATTAGGACACGTACAGATGTATACAAGCATCCGTTTTCCTCTCGTTCTATATGGGAGTGGACCAGAAAACCAAGTAACTAGTAGTGGTACTAAGTATCCTCCGCCACGCACGTTTGGATGGATTGACCAGTACCGCTGATATGGGTTGCTTCTCTGTAGTATCACGTATCGTATCGCCCCAGTGTACAAGTGGTGTCGGTGTCGGTGTTGCTGTTGTTTAGTATCCAAAACAACAACAACAACAACAACATGATATCATAAGTAAAACGTGCCTTTCATCCAAAGATTTTTAACAAAGTAGCCTACCGTTGCAGAATTTAACTTTTATTTATAATGGGTTTAACCGTTGTGAGGTATATCAGATTGTGTAAAAAAAATTGAGGGACGATCTTCCTCCGTCGTCTGCCACTAAAGAACTTTAAAATGAACTAAAGCTAAAATAACATTCGTCGAACATGTAAAATGTGAGAAACCTCCGGCGTGCACAGTGCGGAATCCATGTGGACAGATATGTTGTACAGTACAACTGCCACGCGGGTCCTCTCGGCACAAAATTAACACTGTGTGTGGCCATCTATACTGAACGGACGCCGGCAGATGACTGTGCAGACTCTGCCTCACCTCTTTTATGTAATCTGATGATGTGACACTAAGGCGAAACGCGATACTATAAAAAAATTAAATCTCTGCAACCGCGGACTACTTGCTTATAAAACTATTCCTTACTGGTTGCTTAGCCAGACGACCAATATGGAAGTGGAGTCATTGTCATCTTCCTAAAGCTGGCAGAGTTCACTGTTGGTGACGTTATTGCGGAAGTGGAAACTCAAACGCAGATAAACAACTAAAGCGTTGCAGCAGTTGCTTTTAACGTAGTGACATGAAATCAGTGGGATGACTCACTCGTGAATGCTACTAGCAGTCCACCTACACAGGGTGTACACAGGAGTTAGTAGGGTACATTGGTCGATGAGCTCCTCATCAGCCAGTGCTGAAGCGACGCTTGGATGATATCACGAGCAGCGGCACAAGGCAGGGCATAACCGGAAAATAGTAATTTGGAGTCTTGATTCATGCTATATACTTAGTAAAACTAAGGATGGGTTTGGGTTTGAAAAATTTCTGGAGAATGTCACCTGGAACCATGTATTGTGCCAAACTGTGAAGTACGGAGATGGTAATATTACATTATGGGTATGTGTTACGTAGTTAGGCCGTGGTCCCCTCATTCAACAAGAAAACATAGCAATAAAAAGATCTCCAAATGCAGAAGGATACGAATTCATCTTACAGAAAACACAGGAACTGTTCGGAGACGATTGTCGTTTCTATCAGTATTATAAATCATTTGAGGGACATTAGTTTGTGGACAGTAATAATCCTGAAATCCTTGCCAAAATAGCGGTTCGAACCCAAGGGAACGCGCTGCACAACAGTGTCCAATATCACTACATTCTCTCGTATAGGTTGTTCAGGAAGATTTGACTTTGTCCACAGACAGCCGCACACCTCATTAAGTATCCTCAGCATAAAGATGCAGGGGGTACACCTCATACTTCAGTGAGATGGTCATCTGACATCGCCAAATGACGTATTTCACCGCACGCGGAAAAATAGGGCTTACGAAACCCACAAGTCAAATTATAAATCTTACGACAATAAACACACAGCCTAATAAGATAATTTAAAAATATATTGCCGCAAACCGCAAGGTCTGAACCCTGAGCCCCATGCACTGAAGTCTCGCTCAAAAGTTCGGAGCCACACTGTCGTCGAAGCTTCGCTTGGGTTAGGGTGATCACGAGGGTTAGGCACATGTTGCACGTGCGTCAACGTACGTCACCTGATAACATCAAAAGTGCAGCAGAACTCCCATATCTCACCAACATCTACTTCTTAAATTTTATTGAGAGAGAGAGAGAGAGAGAGAGAGAGAGAGAGAGAGAGAGAGAGAGAGAGAGAGAGAGAGAGAGAGAACCCTCTCGTGTATTTATTCCATCGTAACACTCACCTGCCTGGTCGGTTTTTCATTCTGTATGCTATTACAGTCAATTAAAGACGACACCCTCCCATACACCACAGCATCATCAGCAAACAGCCGCAAATTAAAGTTAATCTGTCCATCAGATCATTTATATAGACAAAAATAATAGCGGTCCTATCACACTCCCCTGAGGCACGCCTGACGATACACTAGTCTCTGATGAACACTCGCCTTCGAGAACAACGTACTGCGTTGTCTTGCAGCCAGTCACGAATCTGTGAACCTATTCCAAAAGCTCCTATCTTCGTTAGCAGTCTACAGTGTGGCATCGCGTCAAACGCCTTTTTGAAGTAGAGAAAAACACAATCCGCCTGTTGCCGTACATCCATGGCTCGCAAGATGTCATGTGAGAAAAGGGCACTTTACGTTGAGCAATAACACACCGTGCCATTGCCTTCTGGACCCTGTTCCTACGCTCCACCTGGTGTCGAATGGCAAATTTTTCAGTAATGTAGTATGTTTTCACATTTAGAGACCTAAGCACTTAAATATTTATTTGGAATAATTTAACCGCTGGAAATAGGTACACACATGATGAATATTTTAGCTTTTGGTATTGCATTTTCTCTTCCTTTTTTCTGTCGTAAAAACACATTTAATATACTTTCCAACCTATGTACGAAAATTTGTCTTAAGGTAACTGTTATTTGACGCAATGTAGGTGATTTTTAACACTGTACCTAGTGTTTTACGCAATTTGTAGGCACAATTATTTGCATAGTCAGCGACATCGATTTCGCTCGTTGGCTCTCCTTTGCAGATTTCAGACTGTTTTCGTCCATCTAGTACGGCCGTACGGTCTGACGTACTGTCGTGTCAAGGGTAAAGAGAACATTTCGAGTTGATGGCGCATTTCAAGGTCGCATAACGCAAAAGTTGTGTTGCCCAGTGGTTCGGGGTCCATACGTTAAAGTGTAGGCTTCACTAAAAGTGAAACTTCCTGGCAGATTAAAACTGTGTGTCGGAACCGGGATTCGAACCTGGGACCTTTGCCTTTCGCGGGCAATCGCTCTACCATCTGAGCTATCCCTGCACGCTGCACGGTCCGTCCTCATAAATTTACTTCTGCCAGTATCTCGCCTCCTACTTTCACAACAACTGGTTTGTTAACTTACAAGGGGAACACCAAGTATGGTACCAACGGAATTCGATGGGTCGTAGGTATGTTGTGAGGGAATTCCTCCAGATCATCAAGCTAAAAGAATTTTTTCTAATGGGTTTTGATTTCTAAGAAAATCGAAATCAAATTCGCAGCAAATTACCACGCGTAACGTGTGTATCAATACATGGCGGTTATCGCTCAGCGAGACAGCGTTTTGTTATCGGCAAGATGCGAGGCTGCCATGCAGGCGACCTGGGTTCAAGTCCGACATGGGTCAATTACTTTTCACACCTGTCCGATGATTGTGCATAATTATGTATTTTTATAACCATTCTTATGTAAACGTTTGCAGTAAATGGCCAGGATTCGCTCAATATGTTATGTATTGCGCGACGATTATTTTATTCATTTTGTTTTTTCGAAGCACACTTTTATGGCAATTGAAGCATATTTCGAAATCAGTAAACAGTATTTTGTTAATACCTATAATATTTGGACCACATTTAATACCTATGTTTACAGTTCCTGCTGTTTCCATCTCCTCCTATGACGTGTGTACCCACGTGACGCGTCCCAGTGGACTATTATGCTACGGTCAGTCGGTTAGTCATTCGTAGCGTGTCGTTCATGGGTGCGGCCAGTAGTGCAACATGGAGAAATGAAGAAAAGTGAAAAATAAATGTCCCGAAGGGGAAGATTTTATATTTTTTCTTAGTAATTTTTTATCGTTTGACTTTTCATTATTTTTCCATTTCATTCTCTATATCTTTTTCTTTGCTTAATTGTTTATTAAATTTTTTTGAAATATAAAAAGTAGCAATTACAATTTTTAAAAATTGTTCTGCCGCTAGGTATCGAATCCGGGTCTCCTGCACGGGAGTCTAGCACCTTATCGATTACACCAAGCTGTCTCACTGAGCGGTAAATGCCGGGTATAAGTAGACACGTGGTAATTTGCAGCGAATTTGATCTCGATTTTCTTAGAAATCATGACCCATTGGGATAAATCCTTTCAGGTTGATGGTCTGGAGGAATTCCCTCACAACATACCTGCGACCCATCAAAATCCTTTGGTACCATACCTTGTGTTCCCCTTGTCAATTCAGACATGGAAGCCAATGGTCACCATGCTTAGTCCAGTACTAATGTTGTTGTTGTTTGGATGTTCAAAAATGTTGAAATGTTTGTGAAGCTTATGGGACTTAACTACGGGGCCATCAGTCCCTAAACTTACAAACTACTTATGAACTACCTACGAACTAGGACGGCACAAATATCCATGCCCGAGGGTGGGGATTCGAACCCCCGACCGTAGTGGCCGTGCAGACCGTGACTGAAGCGCCTCAGTCCCCTCGGCCACCGCGGCCGGCTGTTTGGATGTTTAAGGGGGACAAAACTACGGAGGTCATCAGTCCCACAGTCCAGTACTAATTCTTAAACGATCCCACGACAGCTGTACCTCTTTTTACATTACGAGTGGCTTACCCGAGTTGGCCCGTCACGTCAAACCAGCTGAAGCTCTGTGCCGTCTTAATGACCTCATGTGGTATTTCTTGCAAGCGCATGATCTCACAAGCGACAGACACGGATGGGAAGCTCGTGCCGCACCTCCTCTTGGAAGGATTACGTAGACAGCGGGGCTGTGCATCGTGCAGCTAGTCAACTGCTCGCCTGCCGGACCTATAAGCAGCATGTAAATACACTGGGCGGCGGCGCGGAGAGCGCGCCCGCCGACATCCCGTGTTGATGTTTTGATCACGTCTCCAGACTTAGGCCTGCACGTCCAGCAGCTTCTTGGGCGCCGTTTTTAGCCACTGCCCCAGATTCGTAGAGTGCCGTAGTTGGCTCGATCTTACTTGACGTGGCATTCCTTTCATTCAAATGACGCAATGAGTTGGGGATCATCTGTTTATTTACTACAACCAGATTCGGCGGACCGCGGCGGGCCCCTTATAGAAACAGGAAGCTGAATCTTCCTACGACTTAATGTCATTCGTCAGTGCCGCGGGGGAGTAACCGAGCGGTCTAAGGCACCTCACTACGGAGCGCGCGGTTGCTCGCCGTCGGGGGTTCGAGTCCTTCTTTGGGCATGGGACTGTGTGTTGTCCTTAGGTTAGTTTACCTTAGTTTAAGTAGTTTGTAAGCTACGGACTGATGACCACGCAGTTTGGTCCGATAGATTTACAAATATTTGAACATTTCAATCGTCAGTGATCAATCGGAAGGAAGATAGTCCTACTGTCGGGAAGAAGACACGTTGTGCGCTGATAGTTACCTTCAGAACGACCTTATATAGTAGGAAGATTCAGTTCCATGCTTCTATAAAGGGCCTGAATATCACGGCGTTGCCGGCCGCGGTGGCCGAGGGGACTGTGGCGCTTCAGTCACGGTCTGCACGGCCACTACGGTCGGGGGTTCGAATCCCCCCTCGGGCATGGATATTTGTGCCGTCCTTAGTGGTAGGTAGTTCATAAGTAGTTTGTAAGTTTAGGGACTGATGATCCCGTAGTTAAGTCCCTTAAGCTTAACAAACATTTGAACATTATCACGGCGCGGTCCGCAGTAAAAATAATTAAATAAATAAACGGATAAGCCCACAGCTGACGGGCGCCCTTTTAACCGAGCGTTATACAGCTGTAATCCCTTAATCCAACTCTAGCACAGGTGGAATTAAACTAGCTTGTATGTCTTTGCACAAATCTGACTTTCCTAACAGTCTTAAAAAATTGAAGACCTAGGAGGGAGCGGGAGTGGCCGCCGCGGTCTGGGGCGTTACGTCGCGGATTGCGCGGCCACTCCCGTCGGAGGTTCGACTCCTCCCTCAGACATGCGTCTGTATGTTGATCTTAGCAAAAGTAAGTTCGGACATGTCCGAAACGAACAGACACCCCAACAGGCAATTGATAATTTCAATGCGGACGCATGAATACGCTCGATTGCGGGAATCCATTATAGGCTTCGAGCAAGTGGAATCAATGGGCAGGGGGGCATACAAGATGATGATTTGGGTTGGAAGGAAAGCTTGCTTGGATAGCCTAGTTGGGTAAGACGAGCGCTGGCCCAAAAGCGGATAACCTGGGTTCGAATCCAGGTCCAGCACAAATTTTCATCTTTGCCATTGATGAAACGGTCGAAATGTTTAAATATTTCGAATTCGTAAAATTACGGCCTAATGTCAACAACTTGCGTCTGTTCTTTCGGACATGTCCTAAAAGAACAGACACCATATAAATTAATTGTAATTTTCAATAGTTTGTAAGTCAAAGGACCGATGACCTTAGCAGTTTGACCACTTTAGGATTACAAACATTTGAAGATTTAAGGGGAGAGGGGATGGCACACACAGGTGATATTTAGGATGATCAAAAAATAATATGAACACCTTTCGACAGACAAAATATTCCAAAAGTCAACAAAATTTCAGCCGACCAGTTGCAGAAAACTGGTTTACATGCATAAACCTTATAAAATGGTTTACATGCATAAACCTTACTTTTATGCAACTGGTCGGCTGAAATGTTGTTGATTTTTGGATCGTGTTCCACCGTTACTGCACTGCAGCCGTGTTTAACATTTTTAGACACAATTTTTATTTATTAGTAAGGAGTTGACGCACCGTTGGCCTTAGAGCAGCTGCAACTATTCGTGGAATAGATTAGTAGAGTTTCTTTATAGTTTACAGCAAATTATCTATTCTTCCGCAAAAAAAAAAAAAAAAAACGCAAATTACGTCCGGTGTTGGAGCTGTAAATTTGGTCCTCACACTTTGCTCTAAAACTCTACATAATGATTCATTTACGTTGTGACGTTGCGAGCTTGCTGTCCAAAGGATAGGTTTGATAATTTGCTGATGTACAAACCGTGCGTGTGTGTGTGCGTTATCACTTCGAAATACTGCAATGTTTGTTAGCAATGTGTTAGTCATATTAACAAATTTGTTTTGTATGCGCGAATCATTGGCCTACACATATCCACATTCTTGGTTAACCACTTACATAGCTCCTTAAAATGAAAAATAATGAAGCTGAAGCTGATTCCGTGTTAAGGCCCAAAGTAATTTGCGTTATTGGCTGACGGTAGGCTTGGAATTAAATCTACGGGAAATTTTTAAAATTTACGCCAGACAGGCCTTCGTACCTGGGTCTCTTGCTTGCTATGCAATTGCACTGACCATTTAGACATCTGCACCCAGTGATGACACCTTCAGGGATTATCGTACGACGCCTCCTGTCAGAAGAGTATGTTTAACTTCCCCACACACTACTGACGTAGTGTCCTTGCCCATTTTACTCATTATTCGCGGCATTTCGTACCTTCCCGTAGAAGTTGGAGCGTGGTGTGAATACCAACTGAAGAACGGGTCATTGGCCATCTTCCCCTTCCGTAATATCAGACACCATTTTTTTTAAATCTTGGATCCATTATGAACCAAAACCTCAATTCATTGTGAATGAATATCACACTGGAACTCTTACGGAAATCGGCGAAATGCCCCTAGTAATGAATAAAATGGGCAGGGACTCTATGTCAGTATTTTGTAAGTTAAAAATTTGTCTGGTGGGAGACGTGCTAGGGTAGTCCGTGCACTTGAGGTGACTAATGTGTTCGGGTGGCGTAGAGGGCAGCGTAAATGCCTTGAAATGAGCCTGTTATATGAATGTAACCCAGAAGACCCAAAGACATATCAGATGAAACTGAAATGGTAGTGGTCCCCTCGCAAATATATTTTCTAATTAAAAACGTAACAAAATCCGTTTGCCTATGAACAACTTCTTTGAGTAACTTTCTTATCTCGTACATCTGTCCTGACAGGTATCACCTGGACATCCTCTCAGTCTTTCTGTCCTGGCCATCCTCCTTCATTTGATCATAACTTCTTCCTTTCTTCACATCTGTTAAAATTCCAAAGCTTCCTCCCCCTCCACCTCTTTCCTACTTTTCCCTCAATTTTCCTCTGCAGTTGACAATTCCTGCGTCATATGTGCTCTAACCAAGATGTTTTCTTCTTTTATCCTGCTCAACCCATCTTCTCATTCTGTCAGTCCATTTCACGTTCTCCATTCTCCTCCTTCGCCACATTTCAAAACTTTCTAAATAGTTTTTTTTTTTTCTGACTGTCCGTTTCACGACCATGAGATACCATACTCCACACATTTGGCGAACCTCTTTCGGATATTAATAAGCTATTGGCTGTCAGTAAATCTTCATTCTCCCAAATGCTTTCTTTCCGACTGCGTCTCACTGCTTATGTACAACTTCCATTGGAAGTTATCAACCTTCCCAGATATTGGAATTATTGAACTTGTTGCAGATGCCTTCCATCTAGCGATTTATTGTGTCGTCTTTTTCCCGATTTCATCACTTTGGTCTTATCGACGTTCACTTTCATTCCGAATTCTTTCCTCGCCCTTACAATATTCTCCGTTACCTGGCGTTCTTCTGTTTTTGCTAGTACAGTGATATCATCTACATAATTTATAGTTTTTATTTTTTTCTCCTCCCACTACAGGTCCTTTTGCTTTTTCCAAGGCCTTGTTGATCAGTTTTTCAGCATATACATTAAAAATATTGGCGACACTGTTCAACAACCTGCTCAACACTTCCAATGCCCTCTTCAGTTTCATCTTCATGAACATAGTTATCATCCATCTATCCTTCCAATCAATACCAGTACTTTCAGAATCTTTAGCAGCATACACCAGACAGTTCTGTCAAATACTTTCCCCAGTCGACAAAACGAATATACTTTTCTCCTAAAAAAACTTATTAACAACATCTTCAGACACCCAATTGCAACTCTAGTCCCTATTCGTTTTTCTAAGTCCAAACTGATCTTCTCCTATATTCTCCTCTATTTTCCGGTCTATTCTTCTCAGCACTAATCTGGTCACATATTTGGTAACATTTAACAAAAAACTACTTATCTTTACATTGTTTAGCATTGCATTTCTTTGGTAAGGGAACCATAATCGACTTAAGGTCTGCAGGCCAGATACCTGTGCCATATATTCTGTTGATCACATCTGTAATTTGGTTATAGCCCTATTCCCTAAGGCCTTCATTGCTTCTGTCGGTATCTGGTCACAACCCGTTGCTCTCCTTTTCTTTCCCGGAACGCCTTCTCCACCTCTCATTTTTCTATTATTGGTCCACATTGATTTTGTCACATACATGTTCCTTCTCTAAGATCAGACCTTCATGATCAGCTGCAGAATCATATAAATCTTTTATGTATGCTTTCCAAACATATTTGTCTTACTGAATCCATCATTGGTGGAAACGGCACAGCGGCTGGTCAAGAGTCTGAAGGAACCGAGATACCAATAGCCGTATGTATAATAAAATATTTATTTATCACAACCAGTTTCGGTATTCCACTATGCTATCTTCAGGTCCCTAAATCGGAACATAATATCGAAAAGTAGGGATACTAAACTGGATTCGTGGACTTCTGTCTCTTAGTGGGAAACAACAACAACGGCAGCAACAGTTGCTGCTGCTATTGTTTTTTCCTACTAAGAGACAGAGGTCCACGAATCCAGTTTAGTATCCCTACTTTTCGATATTATGTTCCGATGTAGGGACCTGAAGATGGCATAGTGGAATGCCGAAACTGATAGTGCTAGAATACATATTTTATTATACATACGGCTGTTGGTATCTTAGTTCCTTCAAACATATTTGTTTCCTTCGATTTTCTTTGTTATTTTTCCCTTCTTGTTTAGGATTCCCTCACTGCTAATTTTTCACTGTTCTTTACTGTTACATACTTTGCAGCTCTGTACATTTCATCCACTTTCCCTTGTCTTTCCAACTGTCCGAAAAACATATTTAGTAGCAAAGAAGTAATACATTCAAACATCATACATAAAGCAGCAGTTTTCACGTATCTCACTGTTCATGATTTCACATCTCCTGAACGAAGTGTCAGGCAGTGATATGTCTATAACCTTCGCAACAGTGCAAGCGATGTGTTTAAATGATATCGCAATTGGATGAACGAAACGGCAGTGCACAAAATACGTACAAACGTATACCGGTATATGTTATTCTCTGTGGTTCATGCAGCATTGTACTAAATTCGGAAAGGTGTGAATAGGTTTGTAGGTTGTCGATTCCAGTCAACTTCAACGGCAAGCACGCTTTAAAGAAATGGCGTAGTTTTAATGCGTTTCAAGCAGATGTCGGCATCGTACTTGTGACGCAGGCACTCTGCGGACTGGAGATTACGCCCGGCTCTCTAGTCTGCTTTAAATCACGCGCCTCGCTTCTTCTTGTCAGCGCTGCGATGGGCTCTGCTGGAGAAAACGACGGCTGCTCTCGGAGACGGCGCGAGAAGTCACAGCCTCGCGCTGGATTTAAGCGTTCGACTTTTTTCTTTACTCTAGCATTTACTTTGCGTAAGCACTGCGCATCCTATCTGGCATAGCTGGCCGAGGCCGTGACGTCATAGTTGTGGTACAGAAGTGAAGGCTGACGTAATCCGAGCGTGCACAGAAGAGGAAGCAGACGACTTTCCGCGGCCACTCCTTTGACGGGCAATCCGGTGAGCGAACGCGCTGAATGGGTCCGCGTCCAGGAGCAGATGCTTCAGAATTCAGTCAGTCCCGGTCAGCGTTTTCTATGGTACTTCGTTCGCACATTGTCAGTTGTGGTTATGTGAGCACTATCAAATGGCACAAATGGAAAGCCTACAGAAACATGAGGTTGATTTCCAGAAGGCTTTTGACACTGGCTTTTAATCAAATTGCATGGTTATGGTTTATCGCCCCAAATTTGCGATTGGATAGGGGATTTCCTGTCAGAGAGAACACAGTCCGTAGTAATCGATGGTAAGGCATCGACTAGAACAGAAGTGATATCGGGCGTTCCACAGGGTACTGTTATTGGTCCTCTGCTGTCCCTTACTTACATAAACTATTTAGGGGAAAATCTCTTAGGTTGTTTGCAGATGACGCCGTCATTTACCTTCTAGTAAAATCATCTGAAGATCAAAACCAACTGCAGAACGATCTGCATAAGATATCAGTATGGTGTAAAAATTGGCAATTGACTAAATAATGAGAAGTGTGAAGTCATCCACATGAGTACGAAAAGAAATCCGTTAAACTGTTTTTACAAGATAAATCGATCAAACCTGAAGGCCGTAAACTACACAAAATACATAGGAATTACTATTACTTCAGACCTAAATTGGAAAGAACACGTAGATAATGTCGTGAGAAAGGCGAACCAGAGACTGCGTTTTATTGGCAGAACCCTTAAAAGAGGCAACAAAACTACAAAAGAAACTGCACACTCTACGCTTGTCCGTCCATTTTTGGAGTATTTTTTCCCAGTATGGGATCGTTATCAGGTGGGTTTGACGGAGGACATCGAGAGTGTCCAGAGAAGGGCAGCTCGTATTGTCACGATATAGGGGAGAGAGCGTTACGGAAATGATACGAGAAATCAGAGCTCGAACAGAGAGATTCAGGTGTTCTTTCTTCCCGCGCGCTATTCTAGAATGGAATGGGAGATTAATAGTATAATGGTGGATCGATGAACCCTCTGCCAGGCACTTAAATGTGATTTGCAGAATATCCCATGTAGATGTAGATGTAGGTTGCACGGGGAGAACGCTAAATAAGAACTTGTAGATAAGACAGAGACCAAAAGTAAGAATGGGATATATGAAGAGCAAATAAATTGAATTGGAAGACAGGGCTGATATTTGTCACCGGCACTATTCAATATATAATTTCGAGCAATTAATGAACGTTGTAATCAAAGAAAAAGTGTTCAGTGTTGAAGGCAGGGAGTAGTGTGTACAAGATTGGCAAATGGTATGGTTGTGACGGAAGAAAATCAAACGTCACTTGATCTCAACACGATTTCGGAACAAAACACAGAAAGACCAAAGGCTTTATTATTACAGGAAGAGAGAGAAAAGTCCTATTATATAGGGAAAGAGGAAGTACACTGCTCAAACACATATCGAGATACCGTACACAATGTACACATGGTAACGTATTTTATTCAGATATTGCTTACAATTGTAATTTGTGTGTGACATCATACGACATTTTCAGTTTCAACTCTTCACTTGAGCTTTACGTGGCGTTTACTTGGAGCAAAGCACCATGGCGTTACTATAATAGTGAAAAAGTCAATCTCGTTGTCCTCAAATATGCCGTGTGATTATCTCGGACGGCCAGGACAGTTGCGCACCTACGTGGCACGGACAGTAAGCCGGCCGCAGTGGCCGAACGGTCTGCGGCGCGCCAGTCACGGTCTGCACGGCCGCGACGGTCCGGGGGGTTCGAATCCCCCCTCGGGCATGGATGTTTGTGTCGTCTTTAGTATAAGGTAGTTCATAAGTAGTTTGAAAGTTCAGGGACTGATGACCTCGTAGTTAAGTCCCATAACATTAACAAACATTTGAACATTTTTTTAACGTGGACAGTATGAAGTTTGAATCAGCTCTTGAAGGATATTTGGCCATTCTTCCATGAATGTAATATCCCTTCTGCAATCATTCTGCAAGGTGCTAGTCTGGCTGTAATGCGTCTTGCAATTGCATCCCAATGCTCAATCGGGTTTAAGTCCGGTGAACAAGCTGGCCACTCCATTCGTTGAGTTCCCTCAGCTTCAAGCATGTTGTCCACCAGAGCAGCTCTGTGGGAACGAACGTTACGTCAACCATAAGGTATCCAGCCCCTATGGCACCAGCGTACGACACAACAAAAGGTCGAACGATCTCGTCTCTATCAATACGGTTACATGCAACACATCTTCCGGAAGTCGAAAAACCGATTTTCGTAAACCGTTTTTCGCTGTCGTGTTTACATGTTATAGCCTGACTCGGATTTCCTAGCCCACTTAAAATGGCGGCTGAAAAACAGCTGTTTTAGTTCCTGATTTAGTCAGCACAATCGCTATTTTTCTTTATTTAAATATACACACATTCATGCTCACTCTAATATTTATACTTTTATTTCATGGTAGAAAATGTCACTGTCCATACGTGCCGAAAATTCTTAACAAGAAAACACAATATGACAAGCCAAGAACGCTTTTAAATCGTTTTTATTTTTATTATATTTTTACATGGACACGAAAATAGATTGTGGGACTGGAAAACCGCTTTACCGAAGTCGAGTGTTTACGTGACCAACCAAAAGCGGAATTGGGAAATCGGTTTACGAAATCAGGTTTCGGGAGCCGACGTAAATAGGGTGAGCAGTCAAAGCGCCATTCTGGACGCTGTAGATGACTGTACGTCCGCCAGTACTGACTCCTGCCCACACCATTCGTCCATCACTATGATATGGTGATGTATCTACATATAAGCGAGGCTGCTCCACGTTCTTTCCAGATCAGGTAACTAAGATTGTCCGCCTGAACACAAAATCTGGATTCATTTTTGAACAGAACCAGGCGCATTACGACTCCAATCACGTTCAGCGCAGTTTCTGCGAGCTAAACGGTGGCTTGGTTTTAATGGGTCACTCACCATAAGGCCTCCGTGGGTAGAGGCCACATTACCGAACGCCATTTCGGACTGTTGGTTGCCTGTCCTGTTGCTGCCTGGAGAGTGCTTTTCACCTGAGTTGCATTCCGCCTCCTGTCTCGACGGGCTGTTAACTGTAGATAACTGTCATCTCTTCCTGATGTTACCCGTGAACGACCTTGGCTTCTTTTAACGGTCCCCGTTTCGGACACTCCAGTAGCTGCAGGCACCTCACTCTGTCCCGCTTCTAACCTTCCTATGGCTCTCTATGCCATAACTTCGGAGAAGTCAATCAGTGTCGTGAGCAGGTAGTGCAATACAACATCTGACCACAAATGATTCTGTAATTCGTTTGGTAAACACATGTCTACAGTAACCCTCCCCTCCCCGCAGATATTTTTTCACTATCTTGGTTGTCGTAGTGTTGTTGTCTCCATTCCGTAGAACAGAAAGACGTCGAACCATTTTATTTCACTCTGTCGATGACAATGCTTCAGAACCCAGATACCTCAACTGATCCTCTCGTTAAACGTGACTATACTGGTCAACATAATTAAATTCCAGACTGGAGTGTTCATTACAAAGCCGATAAGATAGTAGGCCATTTTTGAGGCCGAAAAATATAGTTTTTTGGGAATTGTCCTCAGAAAAAGTTGAAAATAAATCAAGAGTACAAAAAGGGTATGTATCATACATATCAGTGTCTGTATACAATAATTTTTATTAAGCGTTTAATTCAAAACTGGTAGCTGTGCAGTTTTAGTGATGAGTCTCGTTTTTCCAGGGTCAACGGCCAAGCAAACAGCTACTATAGGTTTGTAATTATAACAATCCAATGATTATATAAAACAACTACTGTAGATTATATAAAACAACTACTCTAGAAGTACATAGTTTTCGATCTATTCCTTTTTGGGTACATGGCGCACTTCTTACGTGGAAAAAATACGCTTACAAACACATCAGATAATTAATCAAATACGACGGGAGAAACTGAAGAATCACACATCAGATAATTGTTAATACACGATACAGTAGCGGACAATAATACTACATACTTCCACAGACAACGTAGTGTTCAAGATTATCCACAAATGAATCGGTTGAAGATTGTCCGAGGTATGTTTCCGGCCAACTTTTATGGCATTCCTAGATAGAAACTTCAAAATCGTGGATAAATGTGCAAGACCATTAATCTGCGATGCCTGCACAAAACAATTTCATATTTTTGGAAACATTTTCGTTTCTCTATTTTTGGGTCAATAGCACTCTATTTACATTTATTAATAAAGAACAGTCTAGAATGCACTAATTTATTTCATTCAACTAGTTTCTTATTTAGACCATCTTCAGGAATTTTGTCTCCATCGATGTTGTGGAGCTGGCAGGTAGCTGGGAGCCTTCCAGTGCATCACTGGAAGGCTTCCAGCTACCTGCCAGCTCCACAACATCGATGTAGACAAAATTCCTGAAGATGGTCTAAATAAAACTGAAACTAGTTGAATGAAATAAATTAGTGCATTCTAGACTGTTCTTTATTAATAAACAAAACAATTTGTCCTTCCAGATTATCGCCCTGTCCTTGCCTTTTTTTACTCGGTCGGGCAGCCATCTCTTAGCGAGATTTATGAGCTGTTTGTCTATCTCCAGGCACGTTTCGTAGCTGTTCGAGCCGATTTAGAGTTTCAATGCCTTAATTATGAGCAAAACTGATGAACATCTTCCCTCTGATACTTATAAAAGTATTCGCTGCTGACTAGGCGGACGTGTACTAAATGTAGGTATCTCCCTGCCATTCCGAATTCTTTCCCCCATGTCATCTGCATACTTCATAGCTTTTATTCTTTTGGATATCATGTTTGAGGACCTAGGGACCACCTTAAAGAAAAAACATAAACTAGAATTTTTAAAATTCTAGAGTGGCCCAACCAGTAATGCCTATGTTGGAGTTTCTTAAAACGATTACCGATACCGCTGAGGTACTGTATGGTCCTTTTGAAACTATACAAACCACAGGAGTTACTCAGACTATTGCCTGCAATCCATTCTCTGGTTTTTTGTTTCGAAAGAAATCAGTTTTTGACGAAAGTTAGAGATTTTTCGATTCAGCTCCGGAACGGGTAGTATTAAGATAAAAACTAAAGGCAAGAGAAATATTCTTGTTAATGAAAGACTTGAAACTACGAAGGACAAAATGGATAAACCTTGGGGTGGTTGGAGTGGGGATGGGGGGGGGGGGAGAGAACTACCAGAAAGAATAAATTGACGCCTAGACAGAAGGCTGGAAGATGACACTGATTTTGCACCAGGAACTGTAATATCAGTGTTTGGGTGCATTGGCGGGTTTGTACAAGAAATGAATACACACTGCAAAACCATGCAACGTGCATTCTGATTAAAACCAGCAGTCTGATTGAAATCTCAACAACTGAACTTCCCATGATTGTAAAAAGTTTAGTTGACATTAACTGTGAGATTTCTGAAGGTGATGCCTTTGCAGGAATTTCATTCCTGAAATTACTTCTATAAGCTGCCGAAGTTCCGAAAAATTCTATTCTTTGACCATCTTTCTGATTCTTCACTACCAGCCAAATACGACTCTTCAGTATAGTAATTTTGTCAGTCTAAAGCAATAGCTAAATATATCGATTTTGATAAAACAGTTTCAAAATGTGTAGTTGAAAAAGTTAGAAAGAAGACACTTGAAGCTACATGATGAAGTCACAATATCAAAAATGTCCTTCGGTTAACGGCACTGCTTCATTAGTAATCGGTTCAAGTGAGCTAAAAACGCGTTGTATCTGTTAGTTTCCATTTATAAAACTAACAGTATACTGTCCTCGCACAACCCGTTGTATCCAAAATTGTTTCTTCAACAGAAGACCACTCCCATGAACCACAGACATTGCCGAGGTGGGGTGGCTTGCGTGCCTCAACGATACAGATAGCCGTACCTTAGGTGCAACCACAGCGGAGGGGTATCTGTGGAGAGGCCAGACAAACGTGTGGTTCCTGAAGAGGGGCAGCAGCCTTTTCAGTAGTTACAGGGGCAACAGTCTGGATGATTGACTGAGCTGGCCTTGTAACATCAGCTAATGTGGCTTTGCCACACAGTTACTGCGAACGGCTGAAAGCAAGGGGAAACTACAGCCGTTATTTCTCCCGAGGACATGCAGCTCTACTGTATGAACATATGATGGCATCCTCTCGGGTAAAATATTCCGGAGGTAAAATAGTCCCCCATTCGGGTCTCCGGGCGGGGACTACTCAGGAGGATGTGATCATCAGGAAAGACAATACTGGCATTCTACGAGTCGGAGCGTGGAATGTTAGATCCCTTAATCGAGTAGGAAAGTTAGAAAATTTAAAAAGGGAAATGGATAGGTTGAAGTTATAGTGGGGATTAGTGAAGTTCGGTGGCAGGATGAACAGGATTTCTGGTCAGGTGAGTACAGGATTATAAATACAAAATCAGTTGGGGGTATCACAGGAGTAGGATTGATAATGAATAAGAAAATAGGAATGCGGGTAAACTACTATGAGCAGCACAGTGATCGCATTATCATTGTCAAGATAGATACGAAGCCAACACCGACAACAGTAGTACAGGTTTATATGCCAACTAGCTCTGCCGATGATGAGGAAATCAAAGAAATAAATGAGGAGCTAAAGGAAATTATTCAGACAATTAAGGGAGAGGAAAACTTAATTGTTATGGGGGACTGGAATTCGGTAGTAGGACAAGGAAGGGAATGGAAGATAGTAGGTGAATATGGTCTGGGCAAAAGGAATGAAAGAGGAAGCCGCCTGGTAGAATTTTGCACAGAACATAATTTAGTTATAACAAACACCTGGTTCAAGAATCACAAAAGAAGGTTGTATACGTGGAAGAGACCAGGAGACACCGGGAGATACCAGATAGATTTTATAATGGTAAGACATAGATTTCGGAACCAGGTATTACAGTGTAAGACATACCCAGGGGCAGATATAGACTCTGACCATAACTTGTTGGTTATGAACTGTAGGCTGAAACTGAAGAAACTACAAAAAGGTAGGAAAATAAAGAGATGGGACCTGGATAAATTGAAGGAACCTTGGGTTCTTAAGAATTTCAGAGGGAGCTTTAGGCAACAATTGACAGAAACAGGGGAAAATAAAACAGCAGAAGAGGAATGGGTAGCATTGAGAGATGAAATAGTGAAGGCAGCAAATGTTCAAATGTTTGTAAAGTCTATGGGACTTAACTACGGGGTCATCAGTCCCTAAACTTACAAACTACTTATGAACTACTTACGAACTAGGACGGCACAAATATCCATGCCCGAGGGGGGATTCGAACCCCCGACCGTAGTGGCCGTGAAGACCGTGACTGGAGCGCCTTAGTCCCCTCGGCCACCGCGGCCGGCAGTGAAGGCAGCAGAGGACAAATAGGTAGGAAGGCAAGACCTACAAAAAATCCTTGGATATCACAGGAGATACTAAATTTAATCGATGAAAGGAGAAAATATAAAAATGCAGTAAATGAAACAGGCAAAATGGAGTACAGACGACTAAGAAATGAGATTGACAGGAAGTGCAAAATGGCTAAGCAGGAGTGGCTAGAAGGCAAATGCAAGGAAGTAGAAGAATGTACTAAGAGGGGAAAAATTGATACAGCCTATAGGAAAATAAAAGAAACATTTGGAGATAAGAAAAACAGCTCTATGAATATCAAGGACACTGATGGAAAACCAGTTCTCAGCAAAGAAGGGAAAGCTGAAAGGTGGAAAGAGTATATAGACGGGCTCTACAAAGGAAATGAACTTAGAGACAATATTGTAGGAAGGGAAGAGGATGTAGATGAAGATGAAATAGGAGATACTGTATTGAGAGAAGAATTTGACAGAGCCCTGAAAGACCTAAGTCGAAACAAGGCCCCTGGAGTAGATGATATTCCCTCAGAGCTACTGAAGTCTCTGGGAGAACCAGCCATGACAAACCTGTTTCACCTGGTGTGTAAGATGTATGAGACAGGCGAAGTACCCTCAGACTTTAAGAACAATGTTATAATCCCCATTCCAAAGAAAGCAGGTGCAGACAGGTGTGAAAACTACAGAACCATCAGTTTAATAAGTCATGGTTGCAAAATATTGACACGAATTATATACAGGAGGATGGAAAAGCTGGTAGAAGCCGACCTCGGGGAAGATCAGTTTGGGTTCAGGAGAAATGTAGGGACACGGGAGGCAATTCTCACTTTACGGCTTATCCTAGAAGACAGATTAAGAAAAGGCAAACCTACATTTCTAGCTTTTGTAGATTTGGAGAAGGCTTTTGACAATGTTGATTGGAATAAACTCTTTCAAGTTCTGAAGCAAGCAGGAATAAAATATAGGGAGCGTAAGGTTATTTACAACTTGTACAAAAGCCAGACAGCGGTTGTCAGAGTTGAAGGGATGAAAGGGATGCAGTGGTTGGAAAGGGAGTAAGACAGAGCTGTAGCCTTTCTCCGATGTTATTCAATTTGTACATTGAGCAAGCTATAAAGGAAAGCAAGGAGAAATTTGGAGAAGGAATTAAAGTTCAGGGGGAAGAATTAAAAACATTGCGTTTTGCCGACGACATAGTAATTCTGTCGGATACAGCAAAGGAAGAGCCATTGAACGGAATAGACAGTGTGCTGAAAGGTGCATATAAGATGACCATTAACAAGAGCAAAACTAGGGTAATGGAGTGCAGTGTAAGAAAATCAGGTGATGCTGAAGGAATTAGATTGGGAAACGAAGCAATAAAAGAGATAGATGTGTTTTGTTACTTGGGCAGTAAAATAACAAATGATGGTCGCAGTACAGAGGATATAAAATGCAGAATGGCAATGGGTAGAAAAGCGTTCTTGAAAAAAAGAAATTTGTTAACATCGAATATTGATTTAAGCCTAAGGAAGTCCTTTCTGAAGGCATTTGTATGGAGTGTTGCCTTGTATGGGAGTGAGACATGGACGATAAACAGTGCGGACAGGAAGAGGATTGAGGCTTTTGAAATATGGTGCTACAGAAGAATGCTGAAGATTAGATGGGTGGATCGCGTAACTAATGAGGAGGTACTGAACAAAATTGGAGAGAAAAGGAATTTCTGGCATACCTTGACTAAAAGAAGGGATAGATTGGTAGGACACATTCTTAGACATCAAGGAATTGTGAATTTAGCGTTGGAGGGAAGTGTGCGGGGAAAAAATCGCAGAGGAAGACCAAGAAATGGATACAGTAAGCAGATTCAGACAGATGTAGGTTGCCGTTCTTATGTGGAGATGAAGAGGCTTGCTCAGGATAGGGTATTTTGGAGAGCTGCATCAAACCAGTCTCCGGACTGAAGACCATAACAACAACAACAACAACAACAACAACAGAAGAATTTCATGTTTTTGTGGGATTAGTGCTGGTGGTTGAAAAAAGATTGAGAGGACAACGTTAAAACACCACACAGGCCGCCATTATATTCTACGTGGCTACGCCACTACGCTCCGGCACAAACCGCATCAGTGCGAAACAGTGCGAAGGGGAGGGGAGGATTTCTGAAAAAATGAGTAAGACAGCGCGGCTCAAAATTTTGATCTCAGCACATATCTACAAAACGTGTTCGTGGTACTTCATTGTATTTGCTTCTGTGGCGACTATTGTCAGAGGAAACCCACTTCCTGTGATGACAGGAACTCGGCTACCACAAGTTTCCTTCGGCTGTAGTGTGTCCAGAAGAGCTGAATAATATGTACACGGGCGTGTATTGTATCTCTCCACAAACACAGTAATACACAAATTTTCTATCAAATGATCACATTTCAATTGAAATACTCAAAATTGTGAGCGTTAATTACAGCGATATTGCCTGACAAATGTGATCCATCAACGCGACATGCCCGTACACATGCTATCTAGGGAGAAATCACTTTCCCTGGTGACCGGTTGCTGCGACCATGTGTATCCAAGAAACAATAAATAACCCGGCACTATCACCAGTGACGTCGTAATACGCCACTCGCTTCTACCATGCCACATACTTCATTTTTACGAAGGAAGTTCATCCAGTATTTCGACCGCCACCGCCACTGATGCGATTAACAGCATTGATAGTGCTGCCAACTCTAAGTGTAAAAAAAAAAAAAAAAAAAAAAAAAAAAAAAAAAAAAAAAAATATGCTAAAGTTTACGAAAACTGGTGGTAATACGAGGCGCGTCTAGAAAGTAAGTTCCGTTTGGTAATAAAATGAAATTGTACACAGATACAGAAGAAATTTTTACTGCACAAAATTCTAAAACTCTTAAACTACTTTTCCACATGACTGCCGAAATTTTGCAGGCATTTGTCATAGCGTGGCACCAGGTTTTGTATACCTTCTTCATAGAAATCTGCCGCCTGTGTCTTCAACCAGTTGGAAACAGTTTCTTTCAGCTCGTCGTCATTGGTGAGGTGATGATCGCCAAGGAAAGACTTGAGATGTAAGAACAGATGAAAGTTCTTCTGTAACCAAAGGTGGACGCCCACTTCGTTCTTCATTGTGCACATCACTACGCCCGCCATTGAACTGTCGGACCCATCTTCTCACCATCGAATCACTCATCGCATTTGGTCCGTAAACATCGCAAATTTGCCGATAAATTTCGTTTGGTTTCACTTTCCTCGCTTTCAGAAACCGAATCCCTGACCTGATTTCACAGGCGGCGGGATTTTCAATCAACGCCGACATTTCAAACAAGCACAACAAAGCGTACATAACTGACAGCGATCTCCAAATGGCGCACGTTCTTCTCCTTGATACACATCGTATACAGCGCATGTACGGAACTGCAATCGCAGCGCTGCAGCGGAGATAAATTGAAACGGAACTAACTTTCTGGACGCGCCTCGTAGATGCCTCTCGTAGATAAAACGAACTCGCCTCCAATAACTAAAAACGTAATTTATTATAGCACGATGCATTTAGAGCCCTTAGGGTTCATCTTCAGGTGCCTCTTTAGTAACTTAAATTCGTTTTAAGAATTCTGGGCTGAGTAAGTGTGGCAAAACGTGTGATGCAGCACGAGGTATATGCACTGCCTGCTTTGTAGATATGATTTCACAATGTGCTATGAAACAAGAAGTGTTTGTAATTATGTTTATTTATATCTGTAAATCTACTACAAAAATATATCCACCAATAAAAGAACGGGGGGGGGGGGGAGAAAAGGAAAACCCCTCAAAAGTTCATGCACAGTTGGTTTCCGCAGTCGCAAAACATCTAGTAGGAGATTGTGAAAACGTGCAGTTCTATAATATGTCCTTAGCGGACATATTTTACATACATAGGAACACGTACGGTACTCAGTTTTGTTATTAATACATTAATAACACATCATTTTTTTAAATTCTTTTGAAGTAGAAAACCCCTCACATCCATCATTTCTAGCAGAAACCGTCTCAGAGCCAGTAGTAGAGAAGAGTTGACACGATCATGTTTACGTGCGCCAATGGACTTCGACTTGCGCAAGTGACCGTTCATATGAGCGCGGAAATTTTGAGTGCAAGCAATGCCAATGTAGCTTTTTAACATGGCGCCAACTGATGTGCATCGTGCAGGCCTCCGTGTAGTGGCTTTACTTGCCATCTAGAAAATCATGTCATGTTTAAACAGAAAGAAGAGAAGACGCAGATGTTGAATACGCAAGCGGAAGGACGAAGAGTCCTTCGAAAATCACTTTAGGATGAACGTAACCAGTTTTGAACATTTATTAAGACTAGTAGGCATTCTATTCAAACAAAGAACACTCTAATGTGGGATGCTATTCTTGCCCATTTAAAGTTACAGGTCGCTCTGAGGTATCTTGCTTCTGGCGATTCATTTGCTTCACTGCCTTCCCAATTCCATCTTATCCACGCACATGCCTGAAGTGCTGGATGCAATATACAGGGCATTAGATGTGCACCCGAAGGTAATTTGTTGTTCATTTTAATCAGTATTTTGAAGATTGTTATGTTACACTTATAAATAGGCAGATCTATGTCCTACAGACATAGACGCTCTTCATATAGTTCCAGAAACTAAACCGTATATTGCAAAGGCCACTTTTTACCAAGTGCTATCGTTCTTAATTCAGAAACAAAATATTATACTCGAGTTAAAACACACACACACACACACACACACACACACACACACACACACACACACACACACACACACAATAAACAAGCTTATACGACAGCAACAGCCATCTTGCGGAAACGACGACAAAGTATTGGGGTAAGCCAACTTGCGCAAGTAAGTAGACCTACTTAAAGTTTCGTTTCTACTTGCGCCAGTTGAGATTTTGGGGGTTCACACGAGCATCTTGACGTACGTACAACGTGCGCCAGCGATGCGTGTCCGTGTCAACCCCGCTTAAGATGTCAGTATTTCGGTTCTGTAATAGGTAGGCTATATGTGGAAACATAGTATGTAGAACAACATACCGCGCTGTACAAAATTTAATTTTTTTATCAACTCGTATTGGACACAAGAGGGACTCTGATTATATCGAAACAAATAGCGTTCACTGATATAAAACTGTTTTTTCATTCATAAAAAGCAAGTTTTTATTTCTTTTGTGATATGAAAACAGGCGCAGGGAAAATAAGTGGAAAGTTTCAGGTCAAACATTTAAGATAGTTACAGAATACAGATACCAATAAAAAAAACTTTACTATGTTGACGGTAAAATGTCATTGTTTATTTTTGTTTATTTACCATCAGAAAATAAGATATATTCATACTGGAATACGAATAAATGTTCAATTTACGTTGACAGTAATTAACATTATTTTTTGGCTTGCAGGATTGTCGGAGTCAGTAAATGGAATCAGAGGTTATCCTACAATTACGTCTACGACTCTCTCGGAAGTAATTGTAAATCCAGGAGATGATTATGTTATAACGTGCGAGGGCGATATGCCGTTAACATGGAAATTCCCCAGTACGGTAAGTTACAGTACATTCCAGTTTTGTTTGTTTTTAGTTTTGCCCATACTTAAATCTATTTAATTCTATTTATATCCAAAGCTATTGTCTTTCAGTGCCTGGTAGGGATGAATCACAAGCAATTTTAAAGTGCTTGTATCAGAGGCACTGACTTCAAAGAATTATTTTGAATTGGGGGGGGGGGGGGGAGAAGGGGGGACAATTGTTCAAATGTCCATAAATCTGCACTCTGTGCTCCGCAGCAGGGCGCCTTAGTGCGCTAGGTCATTCCACTATGGTTGTGGCGGAGGGGGGGGGGGAGAGCTACTCGGGTGCAGTGGCGCAGCCAGGTTTTGGTTCTGGGGGAGGTCTCATTTTTTAAAAATTAAACCGACTGCAGAGGTGCTCACCTCTGCCCTTGGTCAATCACTCCTCCCCCCCCCCCCTCGACATCTGAGATATTATGTCCTGGATTCCTAGTTTATTACCTAATCCAAATGGTTTTTGCCATTTAATATTAAAATTAAATCTTTTATTTCAAGTATTGTAAAATTATTTTATAAAGCTCCCTCCCCCCTCCGAAATTTCAGTGACGCAATTTGCATCATGATCCTCCCCCTCCCGGGCACCTCTAGCCTACTAAATTTATTAATGGTAAAGGGGTTTTATCATTTGCTATCACAAATACAAGACGATCGCTGATGTTATCTTTATCTATATAAAAGCGAAAGGACACTCACTGACTAAACAAGAAATTTCGAAAACTACTTCACCTATGAAGCTGAAATTTAGCAGAAATGTAGTTTATAGGTAGAAGACGTCAGCTAAGAAAGGATTCTGCGATAGGGCCTATAGTTTAGGAGATATGACGTCATAAACAATGAAAACTTCTCCGGCTTGCGGCAAGTGATGCTGTGACTTTATTAGTCCACTATTTGAGAAGGAGAGCACTTAGTGACTTGCAACAAATTTTAAGCATAATTTCACACCTTAGGTAACTTTTTCTCGCTGACAACAACAGCAAAATGATGAAAGGAGAAAAAGTTTCCTGCTTACTACTTTTCCGCTGTTCACGGAGTAAAACTACGGGATTCGGTAAATTGTCGCAATTTACAATTGTACACTACATACTGTACCCACAGGAAATTTTACAGACAGTATATACACATACAGCTAAATGTACCTTCGAAATTGTATCACAGTATGACACGTAGTTCATAAGATATGAGCACATAAACAATGACGTTAATGGAACGCCGCCCCATCACGCATCAAATTTTTAATCTATTACTTCTTTACTACTAATTGTATTCCCAACAGTTTTGCAGTTTCCAGAGATACTTGCATTTTCTATTGCGATTAATAAATAACAGGGTAATCCACTCACTACTCTGAAGTGTATTTGAAATCTCCATGTTTCTCAAACGGACAGCTTTATGTCGCTTGCTCAGGGATGGGCTCACCACAGAAAATATTCATATTAGATCCTGGACGAATCACAAGAAATACTGTTTATAGTCAGGAAGGACGGACGATTGGTGTTTAACGCCCCGTCGACATCGTGGTCGTTAGAGGTGGAGCTTACGCTTGGATTGTTTGGGGAAGGATGGGGAAGGAAATCGGCTGCGTCCTTCGAAAGGAACCGCATCGGAATTTGCCTGGAGAGATTTACGGAAAACACGGAAAACATAAATCTGGATGACTGGAGGCTGGTCTGAACCGCCGTCCTCTAGAATGAGAGTCCAGTGTTACCACTGCGTCACCTCGCTCCGTGTTGTTTATAGTGAAGTTGTGAATTAAATGAATGTATAACTGTTACATATCATTAATTTATATTTTTAGAAATAAAGGAGATGGACAGAGAGAACGGATAGCGGAAGTACTGACTCAAGGCTTGAATTAATTAATAAACACCCGGGCAACGCCGGGTTTCCAACTAGTAACTGTATAATTAACAACACTCTCTGTGTAAAGATTGAACTAAAATAACACTATTGTTGTTCGTACTTTCTGGAGGCCTTCAAAGTATTCCACTCGGTGGCGCCGCTGACTGCTAAGCAGCGGGTTGCCGCATATGAAAAATCTGCTTGTAACTTCAGCTAGAGACGACGTTACAACGTTCAATGAATGAAATAAATCGCAATTTGCGATCAGTTGTGGCTTCACTGTACTAGGTTTAGATGGAATAGCAAAGTGCGACGAATGGAAATATGTACCCGGCCGGGATTCGAACCCGGATCTCCTGCTTACTAGGCTCTGTGCTTCAACACAGCAGTAACAATAGCGGCAGCATCAAACCTGGTCACGGCGGCATTAAAATCGCTCACAGTAACACCAGCACACGTTCTCAGTGGCGCCATCACGTTGGCGACCCACTGTCACGTTAACTTGGTCGTCACTATTCAAGGTTAAATCTAGCTTTGGCACAAGTCTTTGGTCGTCTACTAAACAGCATCAAAAACCTGACAGATAGCCAACTAGCTTTTAAAAATAAATTAAAATAATTTCTGAGTGGCAACTCCTTCTACACTTTAGATGAATTTTTAAGATATAAATTAGTAAATCTGAAAAAAGTCACGTAATATTTTAGTCACGTAATATTTTAGTCACGTAATATTTTAGTCACGTAATATTTTAGTCACGTAATATTTTAGTCACGTAATATTTTAGTCACGTAATATTTTAGTCACGTAATATTTTAGTCACGTAATATTTTAGTCACGTAATATTTTAGTCACGTAATATTTTAGTCACGTAATATTTTAGTCACGTAATATTTTAGTCACGTAATATTTTAGTCACGTAATATTTTAGTCACGTAATATTTTAGTCACGTAATATTTTAGTCACGTAATATTTTAGTCACGTAATATTTTAGTCACGTAATATTTTAGTCACGTAATATTTTAGTCACGTAATATTTTAGTCACGTAATATTTTAGTCACGTAATATTTTAGTCACGTAATATTTTAGTCACGTAATATTTTAGTCACGTAATATTTTAGTCACGTAATATTTTAGTCACGTAATATTTTAGTCACGTAATATTTTAGTCACGTAATATTTTAGTCACGTAATATTTTAGTCACGTAATATTTTAGTCATGTAATATTTTAGTCATGTAATATTTTAGTCATGTAATATTTTAGTCATGTAATATTTTAGTCATGTAATATTTTAGTCATGTAATATTTTAGTCATGTAATATTTTAGTCATGTAATATTTTAGTCATGTAATATTTTAGTCATGTAATATTTTAGTCATGTAATATTTTAGTCATGTAATATTTTAGTCATGTAATATTTTAGTCATGTAATATTTTAGTCATGTAATATTTTAGTCATGTAATATTTTAGTCATGTAATATTTTAGTCATGTAATATTTTAGTCATGTAATAATTTGTAAAGACGCCTTTCATTAACCTGACACGTTCCACATCATTACGAAGTGTCATATTCATAACCTATGGAACAAGTACTAATCTAATCTCTTGGCAAATTATAGTTACGTTGTGGTTTATTACATGTGTACTATTTCAAATTTCGGTTTCGGTCTGTTTAAAAAATAATAATCATAAATTTTGGGTGGTGCTGTCGGGGGGAGGGGGGGCGACTTCAGCCCCATAGCCGCCCTCTCCTCTCGACTGCGCCACTGCTTGGGTGAATAACAAGTACCTACCCCCAACCTGTGTGAGTGTGAGAGTTTGTGCGTATGTGTGTGTGTGTGGGGGGGGGGGGGGGGTGTATCCCTAGCATGTGTTTAACATTCCTTAAGCACTATCAATAAAATTCTTCTGGGTATGATACCGCGTCGTCATTTTGAACTTTGCCGACGTTTCGGCCACTGTTGCAGGCGGCCTTCATCAGGGTCTGTGTCTGACTGTTGACTGTACGATCGCTTGGTGTTTATATACCAGCGGATGAAGGAGAGGAAGGGGGGGGTGTAGGTTATCCTTTATTGGTGGTTATATTATTGCACGCCATTGGTGGAAAGGGTCGTTGCTGATTGTTTTAATGGCTGGTTTTTCATATGATTGGATGTTGTATTCTTCTCCCTTATTGGTCAAAAATCAATCAACGCAGACATTTCAAACAAGCACAACAAAGCGTACGTAACTGACAGCGATCTCCAAATGGCGCACGTTCTTCTCCTTGATACACATCGTCTACAGCGCATGTGCGGAACTGCAGTCGCAGCGCTGCAGCGGAGATAAATTGAAACTGAACTTACTTTCTGGACGCGCCTCGTATTTTTACGGAAATACAGCATAGGCGCAGCACAAGCAGAGGGTAGCGCAGCTTGCAACAGCACGTGCTGCATGTCCACTGCAAACCTCTCGATGCAGTTATATTTAACACGGGGAACATTCATTAGTGTACAAATGAAAGAGTGGAATGGGAACACGGGCGGTCGCGCAGGGGCGCCGCATACGACAACGCACGTCAATAAATACATAAACACCACTACTACAATATTACACTTAACAATCATCCGGTTTGCGAAACTAAAATATTTCTCTGTCTCATTCAACATCCATTGCTAATCTTTATAAATGACCTGCCTCTCTGTGCAGAATACTGTAGATTCACCATTTTTGCTGACGACACCACTCTTCTTATTGATAATTCACTTGATAAACTAGAGGCAACAGCAAATACGGTTTTGACTGAAATAACTAAATGGTTTAGTGTAAATGGTCTTTCTTTAAATCTCACTAAAACAAACTTCATTCAGTTCCATACAACATCTAGGCCTAACGATGAAGAAATTGTAGTAAAAGTAGGTGAGCAAGTTATTACCAGCGTGGATGCATCAAAGTACCTAGGCTTTCATATTGATAGCAGACTGTACTGGTCAAACCACATCATAGATCTATGCAAAAGATTGAGTTCATTAACATACGCATTGTTTCTTCTTACAGGAATATGGAAACGATGAAAGCTGCCTATTAAGGTTACTTTCATGCCATTATGGCGTAAGGAATTATTTTTTGGGAAAACCAGCCATTAGCTAAAAAAAAGTACTGTGTATGCAGAAAAGGGCCATAAGAACTGTGTGTGGAGTCCAGCCTAGAGCCACATGCAGGAATCTTTTTTAAAGAACTCGAAATCCTCACATGCACTGCACAATATATTTCCTCATTGATGTGCTTTATAAGAAAAGATAATACAATTTTTAAACCTAATAGTGCATATCATAGTTATGATACCAGAAGGAAACATGATATCCACTATGAACAAGCAAACCTAACTATGATGCAGATAGGAGTCCATTTCAGTGGCTGTAAAATTTTTCATTCACTCCCCTCAAGAATTAAATGTTTGGTTGAAGATGAGCCCATGTTTAAAAAAAACTTGAGGAAGTACCTATTGCAAGGGACATGTTACTCAGTAGATGAGTTTCTTAACTACAATACTTAGTATTTTCATGTAGGCCTAATGTAAACTGTAAATACACGCACAAATCAATGGTTGTAATCCTTATTACTTTTATTGTAAACCCATATTCTATTATACTTACTTACATACTTACTGTAACTATTGTTGGCTTGTAATTTTGTTTATCAGTTTTTTTTTTTTTTCCTTGTGGTAGAATCTACTAATTGTATAATGTAGCTAATAAGAAAAGATTTTGTTTGATTTATGTGTTATCATAAACTGTATCCAAACATGTAAAATTGACACGTTCCTTATCCTGTGATTTAGTCACAACGTGGATCACCGGAACAAGAAATAAACAAATAAAATACATAAATGAATGCATGATGAATGAAATCTTCGTACTGGCTGCAGCCATTCACGCAAGCTTTTTCTGATGTCGCAAGCAGCCACACAGGAGTCAAGACTACCACTGCGCCATTCTTATTTGTCAAGAACTCCAACAAGGGAGCGCCCATGCAACCACACCAATAAAAGTAACTGTCACTCCAAATGAAAGAAAATACGTACTGTGAAACTGGCATTAAATTATGATTTAATTAATGCGAATGGACTTATATCGAATATTTGTGACTTAATGGCACATCTATTGCAATTAATAGATCAGGCAGTATATGCACTGCATTCATGGAGAATACTCCCGTAACGTACTTTAATAATACAGTATCACCCAATGTTTGTTACACTGCGTGTTTTGGTAGTGCTGCCATTTAAACTCGCATGTCAGTAATTGTCAGTCGGAGTCTGGTGCAGGGGTTATGTATTCATGGCAGAATAGTAGTCCAAATGACAACATTAGCTCATGAATCTGTACATAATAAACCTTTAAACGTTTGCACTTGCAGACCATCAGTCGCGTTTCGGTGTCGGTTGTTGTAAAGCCCAGCGACTTTTGTGCTCCAGCAAATTTAAGTATTTTAGATAGTAATAAGACTCTTTTCAATAGTTATAAGTAATTAACCTGTATTAAGTGTTCTCTTGAAGCGCACTATTAAAGGTTTCACTTTGCTTTGTGTATTTTTCGAGAAAACGCGTAAAGATTAACTAGGTTTGCACTCATATTTTTGCTTGCGTCGTTTTGCACAGTAATTTTAAAGAATCTCGGTAATTTTTTTTCCTTCTAGCATATTAAGTACAGCGTATCCCCGCATTGTTTTATTTATTATTTGTAAAAGCAGCGTAACATATAATTTGCTTTAGAGACTTTGCGCTTATTACCTTTGTTTACATCCAGTCGCGAGTAGGCCTAAATTTCGCGTCCACGTTTTGTTAGGTAATTTGACTACTTCTAAATAAAATAATACTTTTACCATTAGTGCAAAATGTCAGACATGCCGTGGAATTGTCAGTTCCGGGATATGGTGTGATGGGTACAGTTTTTTTTTCATTTGGGTGACTGTACCGTAGTGGCGCGGAAATTAGGCAAGTGAGCGACTCTCGTCAGTGGTTTTGCAGGCTATGTACTAGGGATAGGAAGATAGCGGAACAGGAGGGAAAAATTGCCGCCCTTCAGACAGTTAGATCAGGCTAAGAGTGACCCGAGCAGGTTAAAGATGGAGAAGGTTAACCAGAGGTGGGAAGTGGCAACACGTGGAAAGAAAAGGGCTAAAACTTAGACAGTTTTCTGGTGAATGTAAAAATTAAGTTTGACCTGTTGCTTCAGTTAGAAACTGAGGAGCCTCAGACAGAAGTAGACGTAGATAGGGCTGAACAAACTTTCAACAGGAATCTGAATACGAATGTAGGGAAATCAGCAAAAAGGAAGAAAGTTTTGTTATTAGGTAGCTTGCATGCCAGAGGTTGCCAGAGATGTGGGCAACTCCTGCAGGATGAACTAGGAACAGAATACCAGGTCACAAGTTTTTTTCAAACCAAGTGCTGGTCTGTGTCAGGTGACAGAGGATTTAGGTTCACTGTGTAAAGATTTCACCAAGGAGGACACCATGGTTATTGTCGGTGGTCCGGGGAACAGTATTGACAGAGATCCGGAGTTCAACATGTAGAGTGTGACCTGGCAAAGATTGCATCAGCATCAATGCATACCAATGTTGAGTTCGTGTCTGTTCTGGAGCGCCACAACCGACCTCATTTGAACTCTTCTGTTAGGAGAGTTAATTTGGAGTTGGAACAGCTGCTTGGATCAGGTGCTGGGTCACACATTGCTGTGGTTCCTGTTGATTCACTCAGTAGCTGGGATTATAATAGGCATGGCCTACATCTTAATAGGAAGGGGAAGGGTAAACTGGCTGAGCTAATAGCAGGAAACGTAAGGGGGGGGGGGAGGCACTGACATCAGTGGTAAAATATCAGTGCTTATAGGTGTCAGAGCAGTTCCTTTTTCAGGATAGGCAAGACAAAAAGAAGTCAAGTTCTAAGACAGGTCAATATTGAAACAAACCTTCAGTTTAATAAAGCAACTAAACAGCATAACTCTGACATATCAGATCAGCAAACACAGCTGTTAGTTAAAAATCATCATCGATTACTGGAAATTTTATCTCCACCCAGTTCTGTAACAGTCAGTGTAAAATGCAAATTGTCTTTAGTGCACCAAAATATTAGTGGGCTAAGAAGCAAAATAAATGAACTACTTATATGCATTGATGAATTAGTCACCCAACCCAGTCAACATAATCTACCTCTCTGAATATCATGTGACCACTGGTATAGATTTGCTAAATATTCCAGCATTTAGGTTAGCTTCCAACTTTTGTAGTGTGGAAATGGAGGATGAAAGAGTTGCCACATTCTTTAGAAATTGTTATAAATTTAATACCGTAGACATTCATAAATTTTGTTTAAAGCAGCATATGGAAGCATGTGCAACGGAAGTAAAATTTCATTATAAATCATTTATAACACTAACTGTGTACAGAGTAGCAAATGGTAACTTTAATTTGTTTATAAATCACTTTGAAGCTCTGTTGGCTTATTTGATATCAAGAAAGAAAGAATTAGTGTTCGCTGGTGATTTTAATGTAGACTTCCTTGAAAACTCTCCCAGTAAGAAATTATTGCAGTCAGTAGCATTATCATTCAACATAATTCATATTGTTAATTTTCCAACTAGGATAGCTAAGGGCTCAAAGACAGCCATTGATAATATCTTTATATAAATGTCAAATGATCAAAATTATATTATAAAACCAATAATAAGCAGCCTTTCAGACCATAACATGCAGTTACTTTTACTAGATATTAATACCGATCAGAATATCAAATCTAAGTTTAAGAGGGTAGTCCGTAAGGGAAAAATTGATCATTTTAGAAAAACTGCTCAGAGACATGAAATGTAGTGATGTCTACAGTGCTTATAGTACAGATGAGAAATAAAACACATTCATAAAAAATGTCCTCAACTTATTTGAAAACTGCTTTCCTCAAAACTAACACAGATTAGACCAAAGTCTACAAAGAAACCATGGATTACTCAAGGAATTAAGGACTCCTGTAAGACAGAAAGGAAACTATACCTATCAGTTAGAAACAGTTCAGATGTAAATGCTTTAGATAATTACAAAACATACTGCAAGATATTGAAGACAGTAATACTGACAACAAAGCAAATGCATTATCAGAATAGGATAGTATTATCAAACAACAAAATAAAGACAGTATGGGATATAGTAAAGGAGGAAACTGGTAGAACCGGATATGAACAGGAGCACATAGCATTAAGAGTAGATGTCACATGGGTAACAGTATGTGTGCAGTGTTCCTGCAGTTTTCAACAAGCTTTTCTTCAACTATTACCGAAAATATGGGATTATCAGGGTCAGTAACTGCTGCAATGGAATATCTCACACCTGTGACTACAAATAACTGCATTAATATGAGTATGGCACAATACCACTAGAAGGGGAAAGTCCACCATAAAAACCTTAAAATCAAAAAATTCCAGTGGCTGTGATAGTATATAAACAAATTTGATTAAAAAGTGTGCTTCTGAGCTTAGTGATATTTTAAGTTACTTGTGTAACCAGTCTTTTATCAGAGGAACATTTCCTGAATGGTTGAAATATGCTGAAGTTAAGCCATTACATAAGAAAGGAGATTAAGAAATTCCATCCAATTTCACTTATGCCTGCATTCTCAAAAATTTTAGAAAAGATAATGTACAGTCGTCTTCTTAAACACCTTGCCACTAATAAACTATTATCCATGTCACAATTCGGGTTTCTAAAGGGTTCTGATATTGAGAAGGCTATCTACACATACAGTCAGAATGCACTTAATTCATTAGACAATAAATTACATGCCACTGGCATATTGTGACCTGTCAAAGGCATTTGACTGTGTAAATCGCAATATACTTTTGAGCAAATTAGAATATTACGACGTAACAGCAAGTGCTGCAGAATGGTTCAAATTGTATATTTCTAATAGGAAACAAAGGGTGTCAATAGGAAAGAGAGGTGTACTAAACTATAAGGCCTCATCAAACTGGGAATTAATAACATGTTGGGTTCCCCAAGGTTCTATCTTAGGCCCTCCTGCTTTTTCTTGTATATATCAATGGCCTTTCATCATTACCGTTATCAGATACGAAGTTTGTTTTATTTGCAGATGACACAAATATTGCAATAAATAGTAAATCAAATATAGTCTTAGAAAGATCGGCTAATGAAATTTTCATGGACATTAATAAATGGTTCTTAGCCAATTCTGTCGCTAAACTTTGAAAAAGCACACTATATGCAGTTTAGGACTTGTAAAAGGTTTTCTGCCAGTATATACCTAGAGTATGACAACAAGTAAACAGAAAAAGTTGAAAGTGTCATATTCTTAGGATTACAACTGGATAATAAATTTAACTGGGAGGGGCATACCGCAGAACTGCTGAAGTGCCTAAACAAGCCCCTGTTTGCTATGCAAATATTGTCAGATACAGAAGATATATAAAAATAAAAAAGCTAGCATATTGTTCATACTTTCACTCCATAATGTCATACGGGATTATTTTCTGGGGGCAACTCATCAGGCCAAGCAAAAGTTTTCAGAGCTTGAAAACATGCATTACGGATCATTTGTGGTGTCAACTCAAGAACATCATGTAGAGGGCTATTTAAGGAACTTGGGATACTTACTACTGCTTTCCAATACATTTATTATCTAATGAAATTTGTCGTTAAAAATATGTACTC
Source organism: Locusta migratoria (assembly GCA_026315105.1). Taxonomy (NCBI): domain Eukaryota; kingdom Metazoa; phylum Arthropoda; class Insecta; order Orthoptera; family Acrididae; genus Locusta; species Locusta migratoria. The sequence goes on along the minus strand of CM048749.1, from coordinate 140,989,390 downwards.
TTTTCAAACCAATAGCTCAGTCCATGGGATCAATACTAGAAACGAGAATAACTTGCATAAAGATTTAAAGTCACTTGCTTTGGTCAGAAAGGTGTCCAATATTCAGCAGTACACATTTTCAATAACATGCCAGCAGCCATAAAAAAAAGTAACTCAGAATAAAGTACAGTTTGAAAAGAATCTAAAGGAATTTTTGGTGGCCTCCTTCTACTCCACTGATGAATTACTTACCAGAAGTGATTGATGTAAGTTATTGTATATAATATTCACAAACATGAATACTGTGTCCAGTTTGACTTCAGTACAAATTTTGTGCAGTAATGTGATCATTGTAAATCAGTGTTTTAAAAATATTCCATGAATACATTCCTCACACGAATAAATTCACGAAGTGATCGATATTTAATTTAGTATCTACGAGCTTGTTTCAACCACATTTTACGCATACCAAACTCAGGTAGTTTGGGAATTACAAAAAATCAGAAAATTTGTTTTTGCAGACGTATATACAGTGCTGTACTATGCAGTATTTTTTCACAATTTTCCATAACATGAATGCTCAAACAATATACCACTGCTATACTGAATGTTACGACAACGGGAGCATTAAGCTGAACAGTGCCGTTACAGGAAACACAAATCTCAAATAGGACGTCTTAGTGGGCTTTCAAATTATTGTCATTTAAATTCATTTTATGTACATATATACAGGGTGTATCAAAAAGCATGGCACAAACTTACACGGTTGAAAGTACACGATAATGAAAGCAAAAATGTGGCAGTAAATGCGAGTCCACTAACGAGCCATTTGTGAGAATTAAGAATGTATGGGTCTAAGCCACCTTTGATGTCATAGTATACATTGTCCTAGTTAGTACTCACTAATTTGATATTTATACATTACTATTAAGTTTTACATGGCATTCAGTTCACATTTTACTGACTTTATTGTAAACATCGTTCTATATACTGTATATATAAAATACTCAAATTCACAAGGAAAAAATGTATTATGTGGATTAGTTGACGTAATTAACCATTTAAGACGATTTCTAGAAAACAGTGAAATACCTTCTTGCAAAGCACTTAGCAGGTTCGCTGTTTATGTAAAAAAGGGCACAAAGAAGGCAAAATCACCCGGGGCAACTGGATGTTTATGTTATAAAATTAACTAGAGTACAGGATAGACAGATATGATAACCTACTCTACTGATTTGTTCTGTAATGAAGCCGTTGAATAAAAAATAAATTCGAAGCAGATCTTACAATGACAAAGGTAACATTAAATTATCGACTGATCCATACAAGCATGGTCTCCTATAAGTGTGTGTGTGTGTGTGTGTGTGTGTGTGTGTGTGTGTGTGTGTGTGTGTGTGTGTTGATTTATTTGTTACTTTTTACCTGATTTTTCTTTTATCATCATTTCAGAAACCCCACTCCCTCCCGATACACCTTTGCACCTCCCTTTTATCATCTCCCACCCGTTCCCTTTACTGCTTTCAATGCTGCACCTCACATTCCCACCTATCAGAGCCTTGACAATACATCATGCAATGTGGCACTTTCCAACCCTGCCCTTCCTGACATCCTTCCCCTTCCACTTTCCTCCTCACTCACTTAAAGATGCTTGTAGCGCTGGAGTGGCCAGCGATGTTTTGTGTCCATGGCCGAATATTGAAGTTGTTTGAATGTGATTTTTTGTGCCTGTCAGTGGCTCAGCAAGTGTCTTTTTAATTGCAAATTTACATTCATTAATTTGATGGGATGTTGTTGAATTGATAAACTATAAGAAACATAAGTCAAATGAAAGCTTCAAAAAGTCTACTAATAATGTGTTTTCTTCTATTTCTAGGACAGAAACCCTGAAATAAATTCATCTCAGTATAATGGCAGATATAAATCATCCATTCAATTAACAGATATTTCGTATTTGGATGTTGGATATTACTATTGCTTGTTAAATAATAATAATGAGAAAAATTCATCTATATACTTATACGTTAATGGTGAGTAACAAAGAGGTCCATGTTTCACTATGAAAGTTTCTTAATTTATCTAAGTATGCACATCCTTGGCTTGGGATATTTAAAGCCATATGAAACTGTACTCACAATAACACTTCATCATAAAAAGTGGCCTGTGCTTTCTGCCATAAATGAAATTTTAATAGTGAAATACAAAGTAACTATAGGGCAGCACCACAGGGTGGATTTTATTTGTAATTCAATGATATCATGATATTTTCAATCTGTGATGCCATAAAAACTGCTTTAAGTAATTATGATAGTGGAAAATACGCATATCCTACACACCTGATAGTACTAATTTTAGTCCTAAAAATGAAGATGTGGGATGTTGAGAAAATGGTCAAAATGGAGTGGAAGAGATACACGATCATTATTTTGTGATCGAACTCCACTATGTTTCTCTCCCTCCCCGTTCCACTCATATCTGAGCTTGTGCTTGATATTTAATAAATTCACATTGAATCATAATTTTTCTTTCTTTTGCGGAGTCCAATGACAGACCTGATATGCTAACAATGAATGTGATTTTATCTTGAAAACAAATCTTCTATCAACTGAATCTGGTTCCTCTGTAAATGAGCTTGTCCGTTTAAATTGCACATGCATTGTATATTGGAATTAGAACAACTCACTGCTATGAAGTGATGATTTTAATTTCAGTTGAACCTTAGTGACAAGATCATCCTGGATATAGACAATGTCATAACATGCTGAATGGTATTACTAAGTAATCAGACATATGTTGGGGGAAAGCACTGTGCTCACAGACAACTGATTCAAATAGCAATGCTTAAATTATTTTCAAAGCACTAAAACAATCCACTCTTATTCAGCTGTGGTATGTGGTTAACGAAGTACCATTGACTCCAGTGGCCACAAATATGTATTTTAAATTTTTTCTGTGTTTCATACCTGTTAGTCATGACATATTGAGAAGCTCTTCTTCAGTAGTTTCAGAACAACACAATAAATTCCATTTATGCATAATGAAATCTGTTTGACTTTTTTTAACTTGTCAGATTTTTTTGTCTATTTTTGTTAGATTTTGAACTCTTAAGCCTCATATTCCGGCATATTGAATAAGCAATCAATGTATATAAGGGGATTGTAAACTAGCATCTTGTGGTGTGGTTGCAATGTAACTTCACAAGTTCAACTTAAATGATGATTGCCGATAAAATGATAAGTGAACAACTAGGTTTTAGTCTCCATAATAAAATATTCAACAGCAGATGCCACCAAATCTTTTAACTTTATGGAAGCAGTAATAATACATTCTGCTCTGCTTTAAAATCATTTTCTACCTTTGGCCCTTCTGACTAATTTTCTGTGTTATTGCATTGTTGATGTCCGGGAACTTCTTTCCCAAGCAACATTATAACAGGTTTTTTGCTGTTTGCTTCACAATAGTTACAAATAGCCTGATCTATATCACCATCTTCACTTTAGTTTGCTTGGGCCTAACATACAACAAGTACTGTGTAATGTCTTTCATTTCAGCTTAATTTGTTATAATTTCTGATACTTTCCACAATAATTGTTCAGTCAGTAATGATACTGTTTTAATCTTTTCATTTATGAGCTAGTACACTCCTTTGCATGATTTTCATTTACCTTTGTCTATTATGTATTGCATATAATTTTTATTCTGTATTTGTTATTATTTTTGTCACTTCCTCCACATTTGTGAAACTTTTGATGAGATAACATCTATGTGCTTATTACAGTGGTAGTTAAAATTTTTATGTGACAAAATACTATGAGATTTGAATTGCCAGTAAGTATGAGACAAATGTGTGAACAGTGATTGAGCCTACAACAGGTGTAAGAGATTGGTACATGTTTATTGTGTAGTATTTGGTTTCTTTGTGACACCATTATGCCAATGTAGGCACTTGTGCATAATTATTAGAAATTAACATTACATAAAAAGTTATAAATTACTGTAGCTAACACATTAGTTAGCATGTCATTGTGAAGAGCTGTTAGAATATTACAAGACCAGAAAGTGACGTAGTGAAAATATTCTCAGAGATGTAAATGAAAGTCAGTATAAATTTAATATATGGGGAACCATCCTTATTTGGAATTTTTTTATAAAAAGTAAAGAAATTCTTGACTTACCAGGCGAAAGGCATTGGCATGTCGACACACACACACACACACACACACACACACACACACACACAAAACTGAGCTATCACAACCTTAGGCTGCTTCTTCAGACAGAGCAGGGAAGGAGAGGGAAAAGGAAAGGATGAGGGTTTTAAGGGCGTGGGCAAGGAGTCGTTCCAATCTCAGGAAAGGAAAGACTTACCTTGGGGGGAAAAGGATAGGTAAACAAACACACACTTACCTATCCTTTTTCCCTCAAGCTCCGCCTTTCCTTTTCCAGGATTGGAATGACTCCTTACCCACTCCCTTAAAACCCTCGTCCTTTCCTCATCCCTCTCCTTCCTTGCTCTGTCTGAAGAACCAACCTAAGGTTGCGAAGGTAATGAAATGTGTAATTTCTTACAAAGAGTTTATTTTATAGTACATGCTTTCTTTGTTCATAGTTACAACATTATATATCACCCTTCTGTCAAACAACTGTTAATGTGTAAAAATTTTGTCCTACTCTGAACCAGTTATGATACTGTGTAATCATTAAAGAGATTAATAGTAAAATTACATGTTGATATAGAACAATTAAGATTTTTTCCTGGCGTTTTCATGAAAATGTACTGTGGAGACCTGAAATGCATAGACAAATACTTTAATTGAAACTGTAAAGAAGAAAGAGGGGAAAAAAAACCTCATGGAGGTGAAACATAAATTTTTAGTGGTGTACAGTCCATGTGTTTAGTTATGGAACTTAATGGCAAGTAGAACTGTTTACTGTACCAGGACAGAATCCTGGATTTGTTAATTTCACAGTGAAAGCTCCTACCAGCTGAGCTAAACTGACATCTCATGGCTCATTCTTGGATATTCTAATCTGCCAAAGCCTAGCTTTCTTACCAAACTATGCAAAATTTGACCTGCAAATCCTGCTTCACCAGAATTGTATAAGAAATATTTTTCTTCCTTATCTGTATATTATTTTAATTAGTAGAAATATGTCTGTAACATATCATGAACATTCACTTTTAATTATCATGCTTTGAGTTGGCTGTTGTTATTGATGTATATTATTTTATTGCCACAGATACAGAGAACCTTCTTACATACGATGACTTTGCTTTTGCACCAATACATGGTATGCAGTTTGAGGAGATTATTATTCCTTGTAAGCCAACACATCCTGCAGTAAATATTACTCTTTGCCGCAATGGTGACGAAAAAGTAAGTATTTCATGGCTAAATGTGTAGTATAAGTGTGTTAGACTATGTTTTCGCTGTATGAGGAGTTATTCAAGAGTACCTCCAGGTTTTCAGAAGATGAATGCATGAAAATGAAAAATTACACAGATGATAATAGTATTATTGAATAAATTATCCCTTGAGGTGCACAATATGGGCACTCTGACAGAATCTGGCTGAGAAAATGCAGAAGCAGCTCTTTTCATAAATATTTTTATTGGGTTACCTGTCAGCACTCAGAAACTAATATGTGTGTTGTATACATACATTTCCAAAGTTGTATCAAATCATGGAGGAATTTATAAATAACACTGTTTTCTATGGTTTACTATATATCTTACTGATATCCTTACAAAAAAAGTCTTCTCCTTCAAATAATATAGTTGAATTCATTTTCACTTCACCTTTAAATATAATTTACAATTATTTTTCCAAACAATGTTAGATGTTTAATACCAGGTAATACCTCTCATTTATCCAGATTCAATAAAATAAATTTAACAGTAGGTTTTTTTTCACAACTGGATTATCCTACCACTCAAAAGATTTCCCCCAGGGGGCCCTCCACAGCCCTTTTGTGGGTATGTGTGTGGTGTGCACGGGTCTCCAAGCCACTTCAGCCTTACTACTTACCCTACCAGGCTGCTTTTTCTTTCCCCCCCCCCCCCCCAACCCATCATCCTACCTCCTTCCCACCCGACTCACACCCCCTCTTTAGGTGCTTCTCTCTACAACGTCTTCCCACAGCTCTGATGGTTTAGCTCTTTGGCTTCCTTTGCATATTCCCAATTTTCGACCCAGGCCAGTCCCCTTTGGGGATTGACCTCCATCGCCAAATTTCCTATTGTAGTGTGAGTCAATGGGGGAAGAACTCCCAACCTATCCTTGCAGTGTGGGTTCCCTTCCTATCCCCCTTCCTTCCCTCGCTGTAGCACCCTCATGGCTAGGTCGCCAGCAAATGTAGCTAGTCCATTTGGTGGGGCTGTTATGTACCCTTTTGGCTGAGCCTCCTGAACACACAGGGATCACACTGCTGATACCTGAGCTGTCACTCCCCATGCAAGCCTAGGAGTAGATACCTATCCCTCTGGGATATCAGGACTCCCAGCAACGTCCATCAAGCCAGGTGGGCGTTGCTGTGGCTGGGTGGCGCCCATGGGGAGAGCCCCTGTTCGGAGTGGGTGGTATCGGGGCAGACTTCTCACACATGAAATGCCAGCATGTGTCTGGCCACTCTCTGGCGGCCAAATTCTCTAGAGAGAGGAATTGTTGTTCAGTTCCTGTTTTGTCTTCCACAGCCTTCCCATCCTAGGCTACTCCATAGGATAGGGGTCAGGCCCATTGATTAGGTGCGAAACCATTCCTAAGATACCTAGTCTGTTCCAGGACAGACAAGGAGATGTTCGCTGCTACCAAGTCTCTCTTCTTTGTGGAAAACGTAGAAAAATTTGGTGAAGTCGAGGCAACAAGTTAGATGCGATCAGGTGCTGTCCTCATTTTCACTTCTTTTGCCAGTCAGCTGGCTGCTCTACGAGCTTGCCAGCAATTGGGTAAAATTCCTGTGTACCATCACACCTAATCAGTCCCTCAATATGACCCAAGGAGTTATTTTCCATAGGGACCTACTGCTGCAAACTGATGAACTCAGGGCAAACCTGGAATGGCGCGGCGTTCATTTCATTTGCTGTGTTCTGTGTGCCCCCAAAGATAATTGGGGCATTTGAAGGGGAAACTTTACCTGAAAAACTAAAGGTAATTGTCTATCGATGCAATGTGAAGCCGTATATCCCACCTCCTATGCGCTGCTTCCGTTGCCTCTGTTTCAGCCACATGTCCTCGAGGTGCATCAGTGACCCTGTCTGTGGTAATTGCGGCTGCCCCCTTCATGCTGGGAATCCTTGCATCCCGCCTCCACAATGTGTGAATTGCCATGGTCCACATTCACCTCCTATGCCTGATTGTCCAGTTTTTCAAAAGGAAAAGGAAATTCAGGAATTTAAGACCCTCAACCATCTTTCTTATTCTGAGGCACACAAAAAATTCGTCCGTCTCCATCCAGTGCCAATATCATCCACTTTTGCCTCCATTGTATCAATCCCCCCTATTTCCACCTCCCTGGCGGTCACCGCTGTTCCCTCTCCCGGTACCACCCAGCCTCCTGCCCCCGTCCCTACTCCCTCCCTCCCACTCTGCCCCTCTTCCTCCCCCATCTCCCTTTCCCCTCTCCCTTCCAACTCCCCCTCTCCTTGGCTGGAGAAGAAGCCTTCAGCACCCACTGGGGACAAGGCTCCATCCCGGAAATCTTCTCCCCAGCAATCTCTTGAAAAGATAACTACTGCAGGTCGGTCACAGGATCCGCACTTTGTGGGCCCAAAATCTACAAGGTCCCTAATCTACAAGGTCCCTCTCGGACCTAGATATAGAGTCTAGCACTTCCAAGGACTCCTCTTCTCACACAGATAAGGATGAGAAGAAGAAAAAGAAGTGACATATCACAAGAAGAAGCCACCATGACCTCCCAGGGGGATTCGCCCTCACTTGCCCCATCCAAGACCCCTATGGAACTCGTGGATGTCACTCCCTCTCAAGAGGCGACGACCACGGATGCAGTGAAATAACGTTTCCAGGCTCTGCCCATCCTTTATGATGACCATCCAGTGGAACATTCATGGCATTTGAGCCAATAGGGCAGAACTGCAGCTTCTTCTGCGAACATACTCTCCGGTGGTCCTCTGTTTACAAGAAACAAAACTCAACCCCCATGATCACTTTAATCTTCGTTATTTCAATTCCATACATCTTGACCTCCCCCTGTTGCAGGAATTCTGGCTCATGGCGGCGTCTTGCTGCTGATATGGGACACCATTTACAGCCACATCATCCCTCTAAACACCCAGCTTCAAGCAGTGGACATCGGCCTTACGCTTCTTGGTTTTTTCTTCTCACTGGCACTGTCTACACACCCTCTTCTTCAACCGTCACCAGGGCTGATCTTTTACACCTTATAGATCATTTTCCTCCTCTGTTTCTGCTTAACAGCAATTACAGTAAAATTACTGATATGTTTTGTCATTGTCAAATTATATGCAGTTTTGATAGTGGCCAAAGCAGTACACAATAAAAAGTTATCATCCACTTTCTTGAAATATGATGACCATAATACTCCTTTTTAACACAGCGATGAAGATTTATGTCCACGAAATATTACGAATATTTTTTGTCAAAGATTTTATCGAGAATATTATCGTGTAATACTGGTCTAAAGGGATCTTTTTTTAAAGTGGAGTAATACCCACCTAGTGTGATTTGTTGTTGCAGGGGGAGTAATACCAACCTAAATTCGAGTAATCCATGCAGCCCGGTTTTTCGTTCATAAATTTGGGAGGGGGGGGGGGAGGGGAGGGAAAGATGTGGATTACTCAAGTATATATGGTATTTTTAGTCGTCATTTCCTTGAAACTTTGTAAGCAAGTTTTTTTCAGGGTAGTACAACCCCGTAATGTTCGAATACAGCAGTAGCAGTGTGCTGCTTGATGGAGTCACGTCAATTAAATATCTAGGTGTAAAGCTGTACAGCAATATGAAATGGAATTAGCAAATAAGGACAGTCATGGGGAAGGCAAATGGTAGACATCGATTTATAGAGAGAAATTTGAGAAGGTGTGTGATTCATGTGAAAAGGAGACCGCATATAAAACACTTGTACAACACCATCTAGAATGTCGCTAAAGTATTTGGAATCCCCACCAGAACAGATTAAAGAATGACAGAGGCAGTTCAGAGGCGGGGGTTAGGTTTGTAACTGGTAGTTCGTTCAACGTGTGAGTCTTACTGAAATGCTTCAGGAACTCAAATAAGAGTTTCTGGAGGAAATGCAACATTCGTTATGAGAAACACTTTTGGAGAAATTTAGACTCCTACATTTCTCATAAAGACCACAAAGATAAGAGCAGAGAGATAAGGACTCACACAGATGCAAAAGAGCATTCGTTTTTCCCCTCATTCTATATGGGAGTGGAACAGGAAAGAAAGTAACTAGTAGGATGGTACTGAGTATCCTCCGCCATGCTCTCTTGGGTGGCTTGCAGAGTATGTATGTAGATATTCTCTTTATGGTACTTCATCCATAAAGTTATTTTACTGTAAAAGTAGCAACACTTGTCTACTACTATTAGTGTGTCATTTCCTAAACTAAAAATTCCTTCCTATAGCCTCTCTCAACTGCTGTCTCATTTTCTATTCTTCAACTTCCAATAACTAAAACTTGGTTTTTTGAAGTTTTAAACAATCTGTCTCTCTTAGTTTTTACTTCTGCTATCTGCAGAAATTAATGACTATCCACACAATTAAAGATATTTCCCAAAGTCTACAAATTCTGGAAATGTAGGTTTGCGTTTCCTTAAATTAGCTTCTAAGCCAAGTCATAGGGTCAGTATTGCCTCACATATTCCTACATTTCTCCTATACCCAAATTGATTGCCCCAAGGTTAGCTTGTACCATTCTTTTTTTTTTTTTTTTTTTTTTTTTTTTTTAAATAATTCATGTTGCTTATTTCACAACCATCACTTATTAAACTGATAATCATACAATATTTACACCTGTGTGTATTGACATAATTTGTAATTCGAATTATTACTCTTGAAATCTGGTCATATTTTTTGTGTCTGGTAGTTCTACGTCTTCCACATCATATGGAATAGTATCATGGCTTTGTAAAGGGTATGCCTGTATGTAGCTCTGATGGAATATCATCTACTCCAGGGGCCTTCTACCAACTCAAATGTTTCAGTGTTCTGTAAAATCCTTCTGTCCTGCCTCATCTTAAACTACTTCCACACACCTTTTTACAACGCTGCCTTTAAGTTCTTTTCAGTACAATCTATACTTTATATTTCTTTCACTTCTTTGCTCAGTAGTGATTTTCCATCTGAATTGCTGTTATTCATATAAGTGCTTCTTTTTTTTATGGCAGTCTCAATTTTCAATTTTCTGGAGGTGGTGTTTACAATTTGCATCACTCTAAGTGGATCTATAGACACACATTTGTCCTTCATTCTGTTAATTTTTCCCTGTCACATTCTCATTTTCTGGCCCTCTTCATTTGCTACATTTTTTATATTGTATCCTTGAGTGAACTAAATTCAGCATCTTTGGTTGTATTCTAGAGAAGCCTTGTATTTTTTAACAAACTGATTCCCATTTATGTAAGGAGCACATTAATATGTTTATAGTGTCAGTAAGATCATCCTACATTTGTGATCCAATAATACAAACACAAATAGCAATGGGAAGTCCAGGTTGAAATTGAAGATGATAGATTGCAACTTGCTGTAAGCACAAGAGAGAGAGAGATAGAGAGAGAGAGAGAGAGAGAGAGAGAGAGAGAGAGAGAATGACTGACTGACTGAAGACTCACGCACACACACATGAATCGCTGTCTCCAGGTTGACATTGGATGTGTATGCATGAGTTGTGCCAGAGCGTGTGGACTCCATTTTTTGTGATCAGGGCTAAAAGAAAAATTTGAGTTGAGTGAGTGAGATTATTTTCTACCATACTTGTCTACAGCTTGGTGATCTTTTCTGTAATTGAGTTGCAACCTACCCTCTATTTTATTGATGTATCAACCTCAACTTTCCTTTGTTAGCACATTTTGTTGTATAGAAAGACAATATTCAGAAGGTTGATGTACTTCTTGTAAAAATTAAGTCTTTTTGCAACATTATTTTAATATCAAAATCATTTGCTCCATTTTAATTTTATTGCAATATCAGAACATATAGCATGGCAGAGATAATGAAGTTACATAACCAATAGATCATTATACTACTATTTGGTTGTTTTATTCATATTCACTAACTACTGTAATTAAATTTATATTTCATGTTTTTTAATATTTCTAAACATACTGCACTTGATAATGATAGTTTTTGACAGGAATTTTTCTTTTCAGTTGTATATAATTGTTAATAGTTACGTTAGTTTCTTCTAGAGTCTGTTTATTTCTCATAACACAAACCAAAAATAAATCCAAATAAGTAATTTCATATAAATCTAAATGTTTCATGAAATACAGCTGAATAACCTGTTAATCTTTGCAGGTTATTACTTTTTTACTTAAACACATTTTCATCCAGTGTTATACAGGGATTGACAGCAGTCTTAAATTTTTTTCTCAAATACTGGTGGAATCTTACATGTAAATGTTCATTGCATTTGTTTTTATGTTTAATAAATTTAAAGTGTTTTAATTCTTCGTATACCTTCCAAATATGGTAATATTGCTTTTATTTAATACTCAAGCTGCATATTGGTGACAATGATAACATTGGAGTCATCAGATATAACCAGAAGGTGGGCTTCATTCTGGAAAATGCCCAGGTGAAACACAATGGGTACTATTTTTGCTGCGTACTTCCTGGTGGCATCTGCAGTCAAGACTGTCTTCCTACATATTCCCTTGATGTGCTAAGTATGTAGAGAACTCTGAGTGTTGATACTGTTTTTAATTATTGCAATGTTATTAAAATATAGAAAAATATGTTGGTGATTCCATATAATGTAGATTCACCAAATTTGATTTTTATAAAAATAATAATGCTTTAAAAGTTGTATCTAAATTCTTTGTCACAGCAGAGAACTAGTTAATGAGATCCAAAATTAGCAATAAGATGAAAACACATCTACTTTCACTAGAGCCCAATATAACATTTTAACTGTTGTATAATAATGGAAAGTCCAGGTTGGAATAAATAATATAGTGAGGACAGTTTACAACTCACCGCAAAGACGTGGCGACGAGCTGCGACAGGCACATACAAAAGACACACACATACAACACATTCAGCTATCGGCCATGGCCTTCTTCAGAAAATAGAGCACTCACGCAATCACACAGGCACACAACACAGTCATACAACCGTCACCTCCGACTGCCGCACTTCGAATCACGGTCTGCAGCGAATCGGGGACGGGAGGGGAGGGGAGGGGGAGGGGATAGAAAGGTTACGTCACGGTGGTGGGGATGGGTGAGATGGGAATAATGAGATGCAGCTTAGGAATGGAGTGGGGAGGCGGGTGAGGGGAGAAAATAAAATAAAGTAAAATATATATATATGTATGTATATATATATATATATATATATATATATATATATATGTATGTCTGCCTAGGTGTACTTGTGTCTGTGTGAATGAGTGGGCATGTGTGCATTTGTTTACCCTCCATTTTTTCCCCCAAGGTAAGTCTTTCCTCTCCCGGGATTGGAATGGCTCCTTACCCCCTTCCTTAAAACCCTCATCATTTCCTTTTCCCTCTCCTTCCCTACTGCCTGAAGACGCAACTGGGTTGCGAAAGCTTGCGATTGTGTGTGTGTGTGTGTGTGTGTATTCATTTATTTATTTGTGATGCTGTCACACCTGTGCTCCTTCGCCTGGTGAGTAATCTTCGTCTATTTCATATATATATATATATATATATATATATATATATATATATATATATATAAAATTGATGAAACGAAAATTATAGAGGGAAACTTTCCCGGTGGGATAAATAAAAATAAAAATAGAAAAGAGATGACTTACCAAAAGGACCGGCTCGTCGAGAGAAACAAATAAAATCACACACAAACACACATACAAGCTTTCGCCACCACTGGCAGCTTCTTCAGGAAAAAGAGGAAAAAAAGGGAGGAAAAGGGAAGGATATGGGTTTTAAGGAAGTGGAAAAGGAGTCATTCCAATTCCAGGAGTGGAAGGACTTACCTTAGGGGAAAAAAAGGAAGGTAAACAAATACACACACACTCAGACATATCGAAACGCAAACACACCTAGACAGACATTTGTCAAATGTCTGTCTAGGTGTGTTTGCGTTTCGATATGTCAGAGTGTGTGTGTATTTGTTTACCTTCCTTTTTTTCCCCTAAGGTAAGTCCTTCCACTCCTGGGATTGGAATGACTCCTTTTCCACTTCCTTAAAACCCATATCCTTCCCTTTCCCTCCCCTTTTTTCCTCTTTTTCCTGAAGAAGCTGCCAGCGCGCGCGCGCGCGCGCGCGCGCTTGTGTGTGTGTGTGTGTGTGTGTGTGTGTGTGTGTGTGTGTGTAGGAAATGATGAGGGTTATAAGGAAGGGGGTAAGGAGCCATTCCAATCCCGGGAGAGGAAAGACTTACCTTGGGGGAAAAAATGGAGGGTAAACAAATGCACACATGTCCACACATTCACACAGACACAAGTACACCTAGGCAGACATACTGTAGTATGTCTGCCTAGGTGTACTTGTGTCTGTGTGAATGTGTGGGCATGTGTGCATTTGTTTACCCTCCATTTTTTTCCCCCAAGGTAAGTCTTTCCTCTCCCGGGATTGGAATGGCTCCTTACCCCCTTCCTTAAAACCCTCATCATTTCCTTTTCCCTCTCCTTCCCTACTGCCTGAGATATATATATATATAGGCAGCTAGGCTGCGAAAGCTTGTATGTGTGTTATTTTATTTTATTTGTTTCTATCGATGAGCCGGTCCTTTTGGTAAGTCATATATATATATATATATATATATATATGACTTACCAAAAGGACCGGCTCATCGATAGAAACAAATAAAATAAAATAAAATTACACACATACAAGCTTTCGCAGCCTAGCTGCTTCGTCAGGCAGAAGGGAAGGAGAGGGAAAAGGAAATGATGAGGGTTTTAAGGGAGTGGATAAGGAGTCATTCCAATCCCGGGACAGGAAAGACTTACCTTGGGGAGAAAAAAGGAGGGTAAACAAATACACACACACACACCCCCACACATTTACACAGATGCAAGTACACTTAGGCAGACATACTGTAGAACTGTAGAAAGCAAAGAAGTTAGAAGTTAGACAGAGATGCCACTTGAGGCAGAGGCTCTGTCCAGAGAACCAAGGCAAAGATGTTAAGATGGTGGGTGGGAATTCGAATTTAGCGGAGGTTGAGACCAGGTGGGCAATGGGAGGAGAGAATAAGCTGAAGGGCAAGTTCCCATCTCCGGAGTTCTGAAAGGTTGGTGTCGGTGGGAAGTATCCAGATAACCCGGACGGTGTAACACTGCGCCAAGATGTGCTGGTCGTGCACCAAGGCATGTTTAGCCACAGGGTGATCCTCATTACCAACAAACACTGTCTGCCTGTGACCGTTCATGCGAATGGACAGTTTGTTGCTGGTCATTCCCACATAGAACGCTTCACAGTGCAGGCATGTCAGTTGGTAAATCACATGGGTGCAATCGCAAGTGGCTCTGCCCTTGATCGTGTACACCTTCCGGGTTACTGGACTGGAGTAAGTGGTGGTGGAAGAGTGCATAGGGCAGGTTTTACAACGGGGGCGGTTGCATGGGTAGGAGCCAGAGGGTAGGGAAGGTGGTTTGGGGATTTGATAGGGATGGACTAGGAGGTTACGAAGGTTAGGTGGGCAGCAGAAAGACACTCTTGGTGGAGTGGGAAGGATGTCATTAAGGATGGATCTCATTTTGGGGTAGGATTTAAGAAAGTCGTATCCCTGCTGGAGAGCCACATTCAGAGTCCGCTCCAGTCCCGGAAAGTATCCGGTGACAAAAGGGGCACTTCTAGGGTTCTTCGGTGAAAGGTTCTGGATTTGGGGGGATGAGGAGGTGGCTCTGGTAATTTGCTTCTGAACCAGATCAGGAGGATAGCTGCGGGATGTGAAAGCTGTTATTAGGTTACGGGTGTACTGGTTCAGGGATTCGGGACTGGAGCAGACTCTTTTGCCATGAAGACCTCAGCTGTAGGGAAGGGAACGTTTGATATGGAATGGATGGCAGCTGTCATAATGGAGGTACTGTTGTTTGTTGGTAGGTTTGATGTGGACAGATGTGTGAAGTTGGCCATTGGACAGGTGGAGGTCAACATCGAGGAACGTGGCATGGGGTTTGGAATAGGACCAGGTGAATTTGATGGGACCAAAGGAGTTGAGGTTGGAGAGGAAATTCTGGAGTTCTTCTTCAATGTTGGTCCAGATCATGAAGATGTCATCAATGAATCTGTACCAAACTTTGGGTTGACAGGCTTGGGTATCCAGGAAGGCTTCCTCTAAGCGTCCCATAAATAAGTTTGCGTATGAGGGGGCCATCCTGGTTCCCATGGCTGTTCCCTTTAGTTGTTGGTATGTCTGGCCCTCAAAGGTGAAGAAGTTGTGGGTTATATATATGCACACTGCACGTACACAAGACCACATACACACACATACACATGCACGCACACACACACACACACACACACACACACACACACACACACACACACACCACACACACACACACACACACACACAAACACGATCACACATTCACACACCACTCAAAATAGGCGAGATTTGGGATAGAGAGGTAGGAACTGTAAGGTATGGAAAAATATGGAAGTTATCGTAGGTTGAGGCCTGGTTGATTTCGGGATCGGAGAATGTATTGTAGGGATAACTCCCATCTGTGCAAGTCAGAAAAGCTGGTGGTGGATGGGAGGATCCAGATGGCCCGGGTTGTGAAGCAGCCATTGAAATCGAGCATGTGCTCCGCTGCATGCTGTGCCACAGGGTGGTCCACCTTGTTTTTGGCCACAGTTTGGCGGTGGCCATTCATCTTAATGGACAGCTGGTTGGTGGTCATGCCAATATAGAAAGCTGTACAGTGATTGCAGCACAGTTGTCTCATTTCAGGGCACGAGGATAGAAAAAAACAACAACAACAACAACAACAACAACAACAACAACAACAAACGAACAACTAAATTCCATCCTTCGCCAAGGTTTTGATTTTCTATCCTCATGCCCTGAAATGAGAGACATCCTGCCCAAGATCCTTCCCACCCCTCCTAAAGTGGTGTTCCGTCGCCCTCCCAACCTTCACAACATCCTAGTTCATCCTTATGCCACCCCGAAACCCAGCTCACTGCCACAGGGATCATATCCTTGTGGAAGACCCCGCTGCAAGACCTGTCCAATCCACCCACCCAGCACTTCCTATTCCAGTCCTGTCACAGGCTTATCCTACCCTATCAGAGGCCGGGCCACTTGTGAAAGCAGCCACGTAATGTACCAACTGTGCTGCAAGCACTGTACAGCTTTCTATATTGGCATGACCACCAACCAGCTGTCCATTAGGATGAATGGCCACCACCAAAATGTGGCCAAAAACAAGGTGGACCACCCTGTGGTACAGCATGCAACGGAGCACATGCTTGATTTCAATGGCCAGCTTCACAACCCAGGCCATCTGGATCCTCCCATCCACCACCAGCTTTTCTGAACTGCACAGATAGGAGTTATCCCTACAATACATTCTCCGATCCCGAAATCAACCAGGCCTCAACCTACGATAACTTCCATATTTTTCCATACCTTACAGTTCCTACCTCACTATCCCAAACCTCGCCTATTTTGAGTGGTGTGTGAATGTGTGATCGTGTGTGTGAATGTGTGATCGTGTGTGTGAATGTGGTCTTGTGTACTTGCAGTGTGCATGCATTTTCTATATATATATTTACTTTATTTTATTTTATTTTATTTTATTTTATTTTCTCCCCTCACCCGCCTCCCCACTCCATTCCTAAGCTGCATCTCTTTATTCCCATCTAACCCATCCCCACCACCGTGACATAACCTTTCTATCCCCTCCCCCTCCCCTCCCCTCCCGTCCCCGATTCGCTGCAGAGCGTGATTCGAAGTGTGGCAGTCGGAGGTGATGGTTGTATGACTGTGTTGTGTGCCTGTGTGATTGCGTGAGTGCTCTAGTTTCTGAAGAAGGCCATGGCCGATAGCTGAATGTGTTGTATGTGTGTGTCTTTTGTATGTGCCTGTCGCAGCTCGTCGCCACGTCTTTGCGGTGAGTTGTAAACTGTCCTCACTATATTATTTTAACTGTTGTGTGTGATGAACATCACTTTTCACCTGTGTTATGTTTAAAGTTCAGGGAGCTTTCTCTTTGGCAAGTACACTATTTTTGGTTGCACTTTCACAGAAGTGCAAGCTGAAAACCATAGGCAACTAGGTGCTTGCTCTGGGGAGTTAAGGCTTAGATTTTTCTCACATCAACTAAATTTCAGACAGTGAAAATTACTACGGGAGCTGAACAATAAAAACCTCCATCATGGCTTAATTTATTTTAAGATTGACATTAATTAGCAGTTATGTTCAGCTGATTTACTGAGACAAATAACAATGATGATAATAATGATTTTATCAATGGAAAAATCTGAGGCTCACTGAGCTGCTGACTGGCACGAAAATAGATAAACACATACACACAACTTAAATTTTCAACCATGGCCTTCATCGGAAAAAGAAACGCACACATTCACCCAATCACTCAGACAACTATACCCACACAACCACCGTGTCCAGCCACTCCAGGATTCATGCATAATCAAAAGAAAAATGTGAGATACATTCTTCAGACTTTTCAAACACTAATACCTACAAGAAATTTTTGTTCTATTTTTAGAAGTGCATAATAATTTTTTTCTAATAATGGAAATTCTTGGTATGAATTCAATGTAATGAGGATAGCTTGCAATTCACAGCAAAGAGAATCAATGAGTTGCAGATAGAAATGTAGAAAAAGACAATCGCACAATCACAACTTAGTTTACAGCCACAGCCTTCATCTGAACAAAACAGAACCAGATACTCGTCCATTCAATCAGCCACTGATGAAGATTGTGTGTGAAGGTTGCCTTTGATAAAAGGGTCCACTGCAACTGTTCTTCACCTTAAAAAAGGAAAAGCCAGTTTTGTGATATTTAGTCACATCTTCAGGTTACATACCTGAATAAGAAGACCCCACCAGAACATTAGGAAGTGCCAAACCGGATAAAACTTATCTAGATATAGAGAAAAAGGATGAAAATGAGGTAATACAAAAGAGAGAATTATCCACTGAGTTGGATGGCACTTACATTTTAAACATTAAACAAGAGTTTCCAAAATAAAAAAAAAACAAACGATCCCCTGGTTCCTAAAAAATTCCCCATGGTTAAAAACATATAGGCAATATATTCCTCCATCAGTCTAGAAACCAAGCTAATAACACCATTAAAACAGGATACAAAAATGCGAGGGGGGGAGAGATGTAACCCCACTGATCATGAACTGAAACATACCAACAAGAAGTTGGGAACAAAGTGGCACGGGCAATGACGAGGCTGGAGATAAACTGGTGTGGGAGCACGTGAGAAGACTGCACAGGGGCACACATGTGCCGAGAAGTTTTGATGGACACAGTAATCACTGGTTAAAACACAACAATTAATGTAAAATATACATGGATGGAAAAATCACACACAAACTGGTATAGCAGGAGTTAAAACTGAATATTTTGTAAATATCAGGCACTATAAAGAGTGAAATAATAAATCTGAATTTTGACCTGTCACAGCAGCAGATTGATTCATTAATTTGTCATGCAGTTTCTGCACTTGACGTGGTCAGAGGTTTACCACGGCAGGGCACAGTGAAGTAGTGGTTAACATCAATAAAATGATTGGTTATCGCGTAGGCCAGAAGGGTTCATTTAGAAGTTAATTTTATTTCCAGATGAAGATGATTATCACCAGTATAAATTAAACGTGTTGATATTTAAGCTCTCATAATATGTGCCAGTAAATTGAAGGTAGCCATAGTTATCCATGAGAGGAACTATGTGAACAAGGTGCACAAGTTCTTCAAAGAGAACAATATAGAAAAATGCATCTTTGATCTTATGTCTAAATATCTTGCTCGTATAAGGCAAATCATGAAATCTTTGATAGTGTTCCCTGATCAGTAGGTAAGACACACTTTAGTGTCCACAAATGCTAGTGCCCCCAAACTGCGGGCAGTTGTTAAGACACACATGCCCGACTTCCCATTATGTCCTATAATAAACTCTACAAGACAACTGAGTTACCTAATTGAGAGGCTTATTGCTGAATATTTAAGTAAATTTTTCAAACGTCCCATTTCTCTTACTATTTCTAACAGAGATGAATTGATTACAAGGATGATGGGTTTTTCATCTCCTGTTGTTACTATAATGGTCTCATTTGACGTGAAGAATATGTACTCAAGTGTAAACCCCCCCCCCCCTCCTCCCGACCATGTTATGGGTATTGTTAGTAGCAACTTTAGACAGCACAGTGGGAGACCAGCATATGAAATTGACGATGTTTTACTACTACAAGAGTTGGTACTAGGTTTTAATTGCCTTAGGTTCGGGGATGAATTTTACGTCCAGTGTCGGGGAGTGGCTTTGGGTTTGCCCCTATCGTACACTTTGGCTAATGTTTTTATGACTAGTCTGGGACATCGTGTTTTTACAGATCTGATGTCTTCTTCAGGTAAAGCGCTTTTATGAGCATGTTATGTAGATGATATTTTTATACGTTATAATGGGGTCTGATTCCAAATGCAATAAATTACTCTTCCACCTTAACAACCTCATTGGGCAGGTCCAGTTCACTATGGAACATAGTACCAATAACACTTTCCAATGTTTGGACCTTTTAGTCACACTACATGAGGGGTATTTTAAATTTGATAGTTATCGGAAGCCCACCACTGCTGACTTAGTGATCCAATCACCCTCTACATTACAAACAGGCTGTGTTCAGGGCAATGATCCTGTAGAGGCATTCAACCAGGAATAAGGTGATACAATTCACAGCTTTTTCTAATGGACACCACAATGACTTTATAAGGAACCTTAAGTGTTCTCAAAAACTTAAACATGCAACTCCACCCTCAGACAGCCAAGAGGGCTTAATTACATTAGTTCCTTCATGCAAAAGCACCCCTAAGAATGTTTATCAAAGAATCCCATATTTACATAGAATTTAAAGTCGCGTAGGCAAACATCTTTCTACAGGTGGCATTTTCCCACCTTAAAATTCCCAGGAATAATGGGCAGAGAATCGGACATAGGAAGAAAATGAAAGAAAATCCTTTTAAGAACCCACACAGCTGTTTACCAAATCATATGTAATGACTGCCCTTATAATTATATCAGCCAGACAGGACATTAGAGGTCCCTGTGGGGGGGGGGGGGGGGGGGGAGCGAGAGAGAGAGAGAGAGAGAGAGAGAGAGAGAGAGAGAGAGAGAGAGAGAGAGAGAGAGAGCAGATTATCACTTGGAACACAGCAGCTGGCGATTATGGTTTTGTGTGTGTGTGTGTGTGTGTGTGTGTGGTGTGTGTCTTTTTTCTGATAAAGGCTATGGCTGAAAGCTAAGTTGCTTTTATATGAGTGTCTTCTTTTAGGTGCCTGCCTTGGTTAGACGAACATCTTCATGGTAAATTGCAAATTATCCTAATTACAATGTTGAATTCCAAGTTGGACTCTCCATTGTTATAATATTGAGATTATAGTTTATTGTGGCCATGACAGCTAAGTTAAGTAACCGTGACTGTGTCAAATAATAAATATTTGTAATAACTGCTACCAGATTAAGCATAAAAAATAAAGTGACTGGTAGCAGTTATTACAAATATTTATTATTTAATATTGAGATTAATTTACATTTATTCCACTGTTTATTATCAGGTTGATCTTGCAATTTAAAATTGGCCTTGCTTGCTAAAGGAGAGAACAATGACATTATTATTTAGATACTTTGCTTTTGTGAACTAGTGGATGTCAATCTTGTCATGATGGAGTGTTTCTTAACATTGCTGCAGAAAGTGCTGGATTGAGTTAGGACCCTTACTAATAGAAAAAAAGTATTGTCTTTCTCACAGCACTTCGTTTTTTCGCTGAAGGTACCAACTTTGTAACATCAGTCAAACTTGAACTGAACTGACCTCTTCTCCTGTCCTCCTCCTCCTCCTCCTCCTCCTCCTCCTCCTCCACTATGATCTCTCTGAACTAATCTCTCCCCAAACTGAACTGAACTCTTCAGTGCTTTGCACAGTCTCCTTATTTAACATCCAAACAATTAATATTTTTTGTTACAATTACTTTTCAATGAAGGCTACAGGACAGTCTTGAATATTTAAAATAAGTGTATGATAAAACATTTTAATACAATTTACACATAACAATTGGTAAAACTGTAGAACATGTTACAAGCAATATGTTCACTTATTTAACTAATAACATGAAAAACATGAAATTATGATTCAGATGTTTGGAATGACATCTAGCATCTTTTCAGATTACAAATATTTTGTGTATTGTCTAATGGATCGATAGTTCTAGATTCTTCATAATCAACCTAATTAATTACAAGAGTTTCTGTCTGGTTACACATTCAGTTGAACTTCTGTAAGTCTTACAATGTAATTTACATTCATAAAAGGTAGCAAGAAGGTGCAAGAAAATAACAAATATGAATAAATGTGAATATTACATACTATTTTTGGTAAAAAAAAAAAAAAAAAAAACCACTCTTGGTTGCATAAACTTGATATTTTATTTATTTATTTAAACATGACATGTTTCGCCTCTTCTAGGCATCATCAGACGTTTGAAAAGAAATATGCTTAGATAAGATTTAACATATTTTTAGTTGTTTTGAACATGTTTGTAAATCTCTTCCCCCCCCCCCCCCCCCACCCTTTCAAACGTCTGATGATGCCTAGAAGAGGCAAAACATGTCATGTTTAAATAAATAAAACATCAAGTTTATGCAACCAAAACTGTTTACCAAACATATCAATTATGGTTGCTGTACCAGCACCACTAAAATATGGAGTGGTGTGATTTTATTACAAACTAGTTCATTAATAACATGATTTTGACATCAGCTCAATTCACATTATCACGATCTATAGAAAATCTGAATTTCAGATTAACAATCACTGTAACATTATTTGTTCATAGCAAACTTCCAGATACTGTTTGTTAAAAAATGTAGTTTCAAAAAAAAAAAAAAAAAAAGAATGAACCATAGGAAATGGAAGAAATACTTCTGTTGATCGATATAAGAAGGCAGTACAAAAACATTTTTAAAAAATTCCAAAGTACAGAATTAAGTGGAATGACATACAGATAAATCAAGGTGATAGACCCGCAGGGAAAATATGAAAAAATTGGGAAGGATATGATTGTTGGCAGGATTGATTCACTATGTATAAAAGTAAAAACAACCTTTGGTAAAATTAAAAACAAGGGTGGTAACAATAAGAATGTAATGATATTTCCACTGTTAAACACAGAAAAGGACAGATAGGTGGAAGGAGTACACTGAATGTCTCTAAGAGGGGGAAGATGTGCCTAATGACATGACATGATAGAACAAGAAATTTGGATTGATTTGGAAGACATAGGGGGGGTCCTGTACTGATCAGAATTTTAAAGATCCCTAGAAACTTGAAATCAAATCAGGCAGATGGTATTGGGATTCCTAAAAATGTTTTGGAAATTGGCAACCAAATAATTATTCAAGTTGGTGTTTGACATCTATGATACCTGTAACTTACCATCAGATTATTGGAAAAATATCATGTGCACAATTTTGAAGGTCTAAAGGGCATATGAGCTGATTGTATAGTAGTTCTCACAATTAACCTCATGCAAGATGCTTCTGATGAGATTAATATAGGAAAGAATGGAAAATGAAATTGAGGAGATGTTAGATGACCAGTTTGGCTTCAGGAAATGTTAAATCACCAGGGAGAGAATCCTTACAATGCATCTGAAAGAAGTGTTGAACAATGAATAATGATACAAGATGTACAAAATTCTGAGAAAAATTGGAGTAACTAATGTAAAATGTGGATAATATGTAATATGTACAAGAATCAAGAAGAAATAATAAAATTGCAAGTCTTAAATGCTTGGATTAATAATAGTGAAGAATTTCAGGATCTGTTGAACTGAAGGAATAATGACTACCGAATATGGATTGAGAGTAGATTACAAAACGACAAATTAATGAGAAACAGCAGAAATGAAAATACTGAGAAACTTAACATCAAAATTTGTGATAATGACATATCTGTAGTTACAGAATTCTGCCTCTTCAGTAACAAAATAACCTGTGATTGATGAAACAAGGAAACCATAAAAAGTAGACCAGCACAAGCAAAGAGGGCATTCATGGAAAATAGGATGCCGTTGCTAACTAATATTAGCCATAATGCGAAGAAGAAATTTCTGAATGTACATTAAGAGAACAGCTTTGTATGGAAGTGAAATATGGGCAGAGGGAAAACTGGAACAAATTGTAAAACATTTGAGATGTGGTGCAGTAGAAGGTTGTTGAAAAGTAGATTGACTAACAATTAATGAAGAAAGAAACATATGGAAAACTCGGACGAGAATGAGGGACAGGATAAGACATGTGACACATCATGGAATAACCCCAGTGGCACTAGAGGAAGCTGTAGAGAGTAAAAACTACAGTAGTGACTATGTATCATTTGTTGCTGGGCTGGGGGTGGGGGGGGGGGGGGGGGGTTCAGCTGTTCATTTCACTCCTAGTCATTTGACAAATATTTAACTTTGAACAATGTTTTGAGAATAGATGTTCTTGAAGAATTAAACTTTAATCCTAAAGTAGAATAAAGGCAATTATTTTAATACAGATAAAAGTTAAAATTTTGTCTTAGGTCATCCTTTACATAGTTCAGGAAGGTGGATGAAAGAATTAGGTACAAAGTGTACCTAAAATCAGAATGATTCAGTAAGTTATGGATGTGATATTGCATTTTCTTAATAACCAAGATGGATGTCCTGCTCCATATACTTAATGAAAATGTTCTAATATGGCAGAAGACTCATCATCATAGTTCTGAAAGAGCAACATGTGTGGATAAAGTATTACATAATTCAAAGAATTTACACTTCCATGTTCAGAGTTTCTCTCATAGAATAGGTAGAAAAGGATGCTGCAGAACACAGGAAATTTCAGCACAAAAACTTCTAACAAACATTAAAAAGTGCAGTATGTTTCTATCAGTAAATTTCACATTATTTTTCAGAACAGAAGTATATTAAGTAATTGTCTCATATTGCAGATTTTTCATCCCAGGGTGGGATACAGAATCATTATTAAAAAAGTAATTAGAGGAGACATTTGCTCATGTACTGCAACATATGGTAATAATACCCAACAAAAGTTCTACTTTCTCTCAGTTATGAGTAAGTTGTAACTATATGCATTTGTGTTCTGCTTATGTAGCTGTGATGTCTTATCCCACCCTGGCATAAAATATTAACACATTGCTTCTTGTAGATCAGCACTTAAAATTACAAAATAACATAGTTATAAATACATTAATATTAATAAGTCAATTTATTTATACTAATATGTGTTGTTAGTTTTATGTTCTATTTTCAGTGTCAGTCAAAGTGATAAACTGTAGTTGCTTTTGTTGAAGGTCCACATTCAATTCCTAACATGTTTACTTGAGCCCATTTTCTTCTTTATAATATGTAATTTCACCTGATCTCAGTGATGCTGTGTGAACATCTTAAATATCCATTTATGTGATAAGCACACCTATTGACTTAAGAAGCAAGTTAGCGCAATGCATAGCGTACAGGACTCACATTCAAGATGACACTGGTTCAAATTTCTATAAATCACTGCAGGATGCTGCACGGGTGTACCCAAGCAGTCTGGAGCGCCACATTGCAGATTGCGCGGCCTCCCGCGTTGCAGGTTCAAATTCTCCCTCGGCTTGGATGATTGTGTTGTCTTTAGTATAAGTTAGTTCATAAGTAGTTTGTCCTCCCAGGGGACCCACTGCTCTTTTGTGGGTACGTGTGTGGCGCTCAGGGGGCCCCAAGCCGAATCAGCCTTTCTTCTGCCCCAGGCTGCTTCACTTTCCCTCCCGGTTTATCCCTTCACCCGGAGATGGGCGTCCTTTGCGAGTTAAGGTGGTTTCTTGTCATGGTTTCTCTTATTCCTTGGTTTCTTCCTTTCCTAACCTTTGCTTCTGCCTTTCTCTCCTTGCTGTACTCTCCTAGCCTTCTTCTCCTCCTCATTAGTCTCCGCTTCGGCGTTTGAGACACTTCTTTCCTTCTTCCTCTTCACTTCTTCTCTTCTTCTTCTTCTTTCCTCTCTGTGTGTGTCTGAAAGCCGACCCACGCATTATCATGTGTAGCAGGTGACGGGGTAATGCGTAGTTCCCCACCCCGGGTAGACAAGTAGGGCACGTACGTACCCCCTGGTAAAGGCCAGGCCCAGGGAGGGGTGATTACCCGAGTTGGTACCTTCCAAACATGCCGATTGGTCCCTCTGTCAGTTCTCGGGAAGTGTGACCTGAGGTGTGAACAATCACCTAAGGCGGGTAAGCCCTCGGACAGGGCCTCCACTAGGAAGGAGCGCGCCATCGGAAACGCCGATAATCACGGGGGACACTTCTGCAATGACTTCCTTCTCTTCTTCAGTGACATTGGCCCAGAAACGAAAGATAGATTCACCTCAGCAAAAGAAGACTCTGCCTAATCTACCGAAATTTCTTGTTGTCTCTCGCACCAACGGTAAAGATTTCACGTCTGTAAATCCTTTCGTCATTCAGAAAGGTGGTGATGCAATTGCTGGCCCAGTTAAAACCTGTTCACGTCAGTGCAATGGAACATTGTTGCTGGAAGCGGACAGTGCCTTCCAAGCCCAAAAACTAATATGGACTACGTTGTTACACACGTTTCCTGTCAAGGTAGAACGCATCGCACACTCAACTCGCCACGGGGGGTAGTCTTCACGAGATCCCTTGACGGGTTGTCTGACGAAGACATACAAACCTATATGTCTGATCAGGGTGTAACAGCCGTGCATAGGGTGTTAAAAAGGTAGATAACCAGCTGACACCAACTCGTACTATGTTCTTGATGTTCAACAGAGTTGAACTCCCGTCGAAGTTCAAAGCAGGGTACGAAGTTATCTCCGTCCGCCATTATATACCAAACCCAAAGCGCTGTTTCCAATGCCACAAATACAACCATACCCGTCAACCTGGCCCTAATGCAGCAAAATGTGTCACTTGCGGTAGGGACGCCCATGAGGGGGATTGCCCACCTCCGTCCCCTCACTGCCTTAATTGCAACGGTGACCATGCGGCTTCCTCTCGGGATTGCCCTGTATATAAGGATGAAAAGGTCATTCAGCAAATTTGGATTATGGAAAAGCTATCAACATCTGCCGCTCGAAAGTTGTTGGCGAATCGAAAGCCCACTGTCCTCCCAGCGAGCACATACAGTAAGGTCCTCACCTCCACTCGACCTATTAAGGATTCAGGTACCCAGACCTGTGACTTCACCTTCGCTGACACAGTTGTGCGATCAGCCAGCCCGAAGATTGTCCGTTCCACGTCCTCGCTTCCTCCTCCTGCTTCTAAAGTTCAGTCTTCGTCAACCTCTAATAAACCCCAGGCACTGAAACAAGATGCCCGGACTCTGAAAAAGGAACCCGTCCATGAGGATTTTCTGCGTACTCAGGCTTCCCAACCGTCAACTGCCTCTTCTCACCGTCACTCTTCCAAAAGAGCCAACAAAAAAAAAAAAAAGAGAGAGAGTTCCTCTCCTTCCCCGCTGAGGCGTGACGAATCCGTCACGCCGCCCAACAGTAGTCGGCCCCGATCATCTTCCGTCTCGCTGGGCAACCGGCATTCTACCAGCGGCAGAAGCTGCCCCTCGGGAAGGTGGCAGATGTCTCGTTTGAACCTATGGAACATGACTCTCTGCCTCTAGATGGCGACAGTAGTGCTCCCTAGAAGTCCGGTCCTCAGCGGCCATCGAGGTGACCCCACCTGCTTGTTCCTTTTCATCTTCCTTTCTTCTCTTATTTTTTATCATGGCGCTCCTTCAATGGAATATTCGCAGCTTTTGTTCCAATCGGGAGGAATTAAAACTACTCCTTCGATTGCACTGCTCGCTTCTAGTTTGTCTCCAAAAAACTAAGTTACGTCCAAGTGATCGTGCAGACTTACCCCACTAAACCTCTGAGCGTTTCGACCTGTCACCTGTGGAAGGTACCCCAGCCCATGGAGGGGTTCTGATGCTCATTCGGGACGATGTCTATCACCATCCCATTACATTGCATACTCACCTACAGGCAGTTGCCGTCCGCATCACTCTATCCACCTTTTCTTTTTCCCTCTGTAATATCTATTCGCCATCGTCATCAACCCTTACTACGGCAGATGTGCTACACCTCGTTGACCAGCTCCCTTCACCTTTCGTGTTGGCAGGCGACTTTAATGCCCATCACCTCCTATGGGGCTCTCCGGCACCTTATTCGAGAGGCTCCCTTTTGGTGGACCTTCTCCAACACCTCAATCTTGTCTGCCTCAACACCAGTGCACCGACCTTCCTTTCAGACACAACACATACTTATTCCCATATAGACCTCGCAATATGCACTCCTCAACTTGCCGGTCGGTTTGAGTGGTATGCACTTTCTGACACGTACTCGAGTGACCATTTCCCTTGTGTCGTCCACTTCCTGCATCATTCCCCATCTCCTCGTCCAATCAGTTGGAACATTTCTAAAGCTGACTGGGGGCTTTATTCTTCCATGGCTGTTATTCACGATCAGAATTTTCCCAGCTGTGACAGTCAGGTCGACTACCTCACAGAGGTTATTCTAACAGCTGCCAAACATTCCATACCTCAGACATCCTCTTCTCCACGTTGTGTCCCGGTTCCTTGGTGGACTGCAGCCTGCTGCGACGCTCTTAGAGCCCGGCGACGTGCTTTACGCACCTTCCACCGCCACCCAACGTTGGAGAATTGTATAAATTATAAACGACTGCGAGCGCAATGTCATCGTGTTATAAACGATAGCAAAAAAGCTTGCTGGACTGCTTTTACTAGTTCTTTTAACCATTTTACTCCCTCCACGGTTGTTTGGGGTGGCCTACGCCATTTATCCGGCATAAAGTTCCACTCCCCGATCTCTGGCCTGACCATCGATAATGCAGTCCTCTTGGACCCCGCTGATGTTTCCAACGCATTGGGCCGTTTCTTTGCGGAGGTTTCGAGCTCTGCCCATTACCACTCTGCCTTTCTCCCTCGCAAACAGGTAGAGGAGGCATGGCCGCCTTCTTTCCACTCTTTTAATCGTGAAAATTATAATGTCGCCTTCACCATGCAGGAGCTAGACCGTGCTCTCACCCTGTCCCAATCTTCTGCTCCCGGGCCCGATTCCATTCATATTGGGATGCTGAAGAACCTCTCTCCTGCGGGCAAGTGCTTTCTTCTTAGTAGCTACTATCGCATATGGACTGAAGGTCATGTTCCCACAAGTTGGCGTGAAGCCATTGTTGTCCCCATCCCCAAACCAGGAAGGACAAACATCTTCCTTCCAGTTATCGCCCCATTTCTCTGACGAGCTGCGTCTGTAAGGTGATGGAACGCATGGTTAACACTTGGTTGGTCTGGCTCCTCGAATCTCGCCGCCTCCTAACAAATGTCCAATGCGGTTTTCGTCAACACCGCTCTGCTGCTGATCACCTCGTTACCTTGTCGACCTTCATTATGAATAACTTTCTAAAGAAGCGTCAAACAGTAGCAGTGTTCTTCGACTTGGAGAAGGCATAGATACCTGTTGGAGAGCGGGCATTCTCCGCACATTGCACACATGGGGCCTTCGGGGCCGCCTCCCTCTTTTCATTCAAGCGTTTTTGGCGGATCGCAAGTTCCGGGTATGGGTGGGCTCTGTTTTGTCAGATACCTTTCACCAGGAGAATGGGGTGCCACAGGGCTCCGTCTTGAGTGTGGCTCTCTTTGCCATTGCAATCAATCCGATCGTAGATTGCCTTTCAGCCGACATTTCCGGATCCCTTTTTGTAGACGATTTCGCAATTTATTGCAGCGCCCAGTGGACGTGTCTCTTGGAGTGTTGTTTTCAACGCTGTCTTGACCGTCTATATTCCTGGAGCATCGCGAACGGCTTCAAATTCTCCACTGAGAGAACGGTGTGTATAAACTTCTGGAGATACAAGTAATTTCTTCCACCTTCTCTACATCTCGGCCCTGTTGCTCTCCCTTTTGTAGTGACTACCAAATTCTTGGGACTCATGTTGGACCGTAAACTTTGCTGGTCCACACACGTGTCCTACCTGGCTGCCCGTTGTGCCCGATCCCTTAATGTTCTTCGTGTCCTCAGTGGCACGTCATGGGGAGCGGATCGTACCGTCCTGCTTCACCTTTACCTATTCACTATTACCCTTGACCACTCGGCGTGACATACACTTGTGTCGATACGCATGCCGCCTGCGGTCGATGCCCAACCATCCATCTTACCGATTAGTTTTTGACGACTCGCTCGATCGCCAATATCAGTTGTCTGCGATTGCCTTGCTTCCATCTGGAGTTCGGTTTCGCCGCCTGCTTCAGTGGCTTGATTTTTACCCTTCCTTCCACCCTTTGGTTGAGCAACAGCCCATTGCCACCGTGGCATCAGGCCCAGGTTCACACTCACCTTTAACTTAGTTCGCTCCCCAAGGAGTGCACTCCGGATTTGGTATACCACTCGAGGCTTGTCGAACTCCGTTCGCGGTTCGATAATGCCATATTTATTTACACTGATGGTTCCAAGAGCACTGACGGTGTCGGATCTGCCTTCGTCGTCGGGGACAACCGTTTCCAATACAAGCTCCCTGACTGGTGCTCGAATTTCACAGCTGAGCTTCTTGCCCTCCACCAGGCCATTTTGTATACCTGCCACCACCACCAACCTTTCTATGCAATCTGTTTGGACTCCCTTAGTGCCCTGCAGAGTCTTAAGGACCCTTTCTCGACCCATCCTCTCGTGTATCGGATCCAACGCTCCCTCCAGTTGCTAGCAGATGACAGCTGTCACGTTTCTTTTCTGTGGGTCCCTGGCCACGTGGGTGTGCCCGGGAATGAGACCGCTGACATAGCAGCCAAGGCAGCAACTCTTTTGCCTCACATGGCCACCTTTTGTGTGTGTGTGTGTGTGTGTGTGTGTGTGTGTGTGTGTGTGTGTGTGTCTGTGTGTGTGTGTTATAAACGTGAACAGACAGTAAAATGTATTCAGCTATGAAAAATGAAATAGAAAAAGTTGTTAAAGAGAGTTGAAGTTAAACCATGTTGAAACTGTGGTTAACTAAATTTAGTCTACAATGTAATGCACAGGGGTTTCGTGGTTGTATTTGTGTCCAAAACAGGTTTAAGGGGTTTAAGATTATGACTTTGAGGGTAACAACAGTCTGATGAAGGAATAATAGCCGGCTGCGGTGGCCGAGGGGACTGAGGCGCTCCAGTCACGGTCTGCACAGCCACTTCAGTCAGGGGTTCGAATCCCCCCTTGGGCATGGATATTTGTGCTGTCCTTAGTATTAGTTAGTTCATAAGTAGTTTGTAAGTTTAGGGATTGATGACCCCGTAGTTAAGTCGCATAAGCTATACAAACATTTGAAGGAATAATAACATTAAAATGTGTAGAAAGTTGCTGAAAAATGATCAGAAATGTCAGAAAAATGAATGGAAATGTGGAAAAATGGGAATGTGAAATAATCGCGAAGTTGCTAGGAAATACTGAAAATGGTTATTTCTTAGGTTATTGTAATCTGAAGTTGTGAAATAGTTTTAACGCAGTGAAATGAGAAATATTAATGAATGGTGGATGTTATAGAGGAGATGCAGTGTTGAAAGCATAATAATAAGAATAAAAATAAAAAAGTAAAAAAGACATTAGTCGTACTTTTAGGTTAACCCTAGAACGGTCGGGCTGGGTCTGTGAGACCCACTAGTTTTTGTTTGACTGATTTTATATTCTTATAATTACTGAATTGACTAAAGCGGTCTGCTAGCTTTCTGAAACACCCGAGAGAAAGTGCTGACAGCTTGAATCTGGGTTTCCATAGTTTAGTCATTGTTTGGCAGTCTTTCAAAAAGTGCGCGGGTCTGTCAGGCCCAGACCGACTGTCTACGTAACTAATTTCTGATAGTGCGGTCCTGCTTATATATTGTTGCATCATTGAGTTACCAGTTACTTTGTGAACTATTTGTGATATCCTAACATCAAGCTATCTCTGTCAATAGTTTACAGTATAAAATGGAAAGTGAAAGTCTTTCATACAGTGATATTTACAAAATTGTATATGACAACAGTGAAGTAGATGATTCTGATGTGGACAACCAGACTTTGAAATAAACAGTGAGCATAACAGCAATAGTGAAAAGAGGTAATGAAGAGGAAGTACTAGCTTAGCATCTTCATGTATGTAGAATGGCAAGTCATTAATATATATTAAGAACAGCAAAGGACCCAAGACCGAACCTTGTGGGACCCCATTTTTAATAATTCCCCAGTTAGAAGAATTAATTGTCTCATCTACATCATGTGAACTGCTTATTTCAACTTTCTGCACTCTTCCAGTTAAGTATGATTTAAACCATTTGTTCACTGTCCCACTCATACCACAATACTTAAGCTTATCTAGAAGAATCCCATGATTTACACAATCAAAAGCCTTTGAAAGATCACAAAAAATCCCTACTGGTGATGTCCGGTTATTCAAAGCATTTAATATTTCATCAGTGACGGTGTATATAGCATTTTCAGTTGAAAAGCTTTTTTGAAAACCAAACTGACATTTTGTTAGAACTTTATTTATACTAATATGTGAAGCAACTCGAGAATACATAACTTTTTCAAAAATCTTTGATAAAGCTGTCAGAAGTGAGATGGGCCGGTAGTTGTTGACATCGTATGTATCCCCTTTTTTATGCAAAGGTTTAACGATAGCATATTTCAGTCTATCTGGGAAAATACCCTGCTTTAATGAGCTATTACAAATATGACTGAGAATCCTACTTATCTCCTGGGAACAAGTTTTTAATACCCTGCTGGAAATGCCATCAATTCTATATGACCGTTTACTCTTGAGAGAGTTTATTATTTTCCTAATTTCTGAAGGTGAGGTGGGTGGAATTTCAATTGTATCAAATTGTGTGGGTATGGCCTCTTCCATTAATTGCCTTGCTCCTTCTAATGAACATTTAGATCCTATTTTCTCCACAACATTAAAAAAGTAATCATTAAAAATGTTTTCAACTTCTGACTTTTTGTTGATAAAGTTTTCATTTGTTTTGATGGTAATACCCTCTTCCTCTGCTCTTGGTTGCCCTGTCTCCCTTTTAATAATATTCCAAATTGTTTTAATTTTATTATCAGAGGAGCTAATCTCAGACATGATGCACATGCTTCTTGATTTTTTAATAACTTTTCTTAATGTAGCACAGTAGCTTTTATAATATTTTATTGTTTCTGGGTTATTACTCTTTCTTGCGGACAGATATAGTTCCCTTTTTCGGTTACACGATATTTTTATACCTTTAGTAAGCCATGGTTTTTTGCATGGTTTCTTAGAATTAAATTTTACTAATTTCTTGGGGAAACAGTTATCAAATACCCTTACAAATGTATCGTGAAATAAATTATATTTTAAATTAACATCAGGTTCCTTGTAAACCTCATCCCAGTCTAACTGCTGTAGACTTTCTTTGAAATTTTTAGTTGTTAAGTCATTAATCGAGCGCACTATTCTGGTGGACAGTTTCGAATTACTGAACGGAGCTATTTCATATACTGTTACTAGCTGTGCAC
This sequence comes from Locusta migratoria, assembly GCA_026315105.1. NCBI lineage: Eukaryota > Metazoa > Arthropoda > Insecta > Orthoptera > Acrididae > Locusta > Locusta migratoria. Next base: position 140,956,482 of record CM048749.1, on the reverse strand, counting down.
CATGATCCGAAAGACCATTCTCAATGGGACAAGCATTTATGTTGTTAAACTTATCTTGGTCTATAAAAAAGTTATCTATTAATGTACTGCTGTCCTTTACTACCCGAGTAGGAAAATCAATAACGGATGTCAGATTGAATGAGCCAAGTAAGACTTCCAGGTCTTTCTTCCTATTACACTCTTTCAGTGAATCTACATTGAAATCACCACAAATAATAATTTGCTTCCCCCTATCTGACAGATAGCACAACAAGGCATCCAAGTTTTCCAGAAATAACTGAAAGTTCCCGGAAGGGGACCTATATACTGTTACAATTATAAGATAATCATCATTAAGTTTAAGCTGGCAGGCACATGCTTCAATATGCTGCTCTACACAAAACTTTTTTGTTTCTAAATTTTTTACCCTGTGATAGCTTTTGGCATATATGGCAACTCCTCCTCTTATCTTATTATCTCTACTTACATTTGAGACTAATTTATATCCACTGACATTCACATTTTCCATACCGGTGACAATGTGATGCTCAGACAGGCATAGTATATCTATTACATTATCAGTTTCTATAGCATCTAAACAAACTAAAAGCTCATCTATTTTATTCTTTAGTCCCCCAATATTCTGGTGAAAAATGCTAACATTATTTTTTACTTTACTTCTCTGAGAAATATTTGATTTTTCAACATTTTTAGCACCTGCTTGCCTGAGCTTCTCACTGGACACTGATCTTAGCCTAAAAAAGAAGTACCTTCATGAATTGCAGTGTCCCCCCTTAAGGACTTTGCTATCAACCCAGCTAGTTTCCCCTTCCCTTTCCTATTGAGATGTAGGCCATGTCTAGTGAAATCCCACCTATCAATAGCATCCACAGGAACCAAACCGATGTCCGACAGAGTGTCCGCCCTAAGCAGTTGATCAATCTCCATATTGACTCTCCTGACGGAGCGGTTCAATTGGGGTTGATCGTACCGCATGAAAGCAGGCAACAGTCCAACATTTGTCTGGGTCGTTGCAGAAGCTATTTTAACCAGGTCACACTCAATATTGTAGCCCTGATCCCTATCAATGCTGTTTCCCACCCCACCCACTATAACAACATGATCCTGTTTTGTGAAACCCTTACACAAGGAACCTATATCCTCTACCACCTGGCTTAGACCTGCACTGTCTCTCAGACCCAGCCCAACCATTCATGACTTTTTTCACCCGACCATTCTAGGGTTAAGGTTTGGAAGTCAATACTTATTGTTTTACAAAATATGTAATAACAACGTCAAAAAGAATCAATAAAAATTATGGGAAGACAGCCAATCAGGAGTTTGTAAATAATTAAGAAGAGGCTGGTGCTTCTTGGCCCATTATACTGGCCCAGCAGAACTATTCCATGGTCAATAAGAAGTGCATTAAACTTACAATACTTTAATTTTCCTCTCAGGACTGTCTTTAGATGTTTAATTTAAAATATGCATGCACTCATTGTGAATGTTTGAGAGATGGCAGCACTGGTTGGCACATAAAACTCTAGTGGAAATTAAGAGAGATAGGACTGTTATTGATGCTTAAAATGCCAATATTATTGATACAATAACACCATATAATCATTCATTTTCTTCATTTGCATGATGTGCACTAACTGAAATTCATCACTAGTTTACAATGGAAAATCTGATACAAATATCAGTAATGGAGGATAGGTAACAACTCACCATAAAGAGGCTTGATGAGCTGCTGACAGACATGAAAACGGATAATCACATTCACACAAGTTAAATTTTCAGCCATGGCGATTGTCATAAAAAGAAACATATACATTCACAGAATCACTCGGACAACTATACACACACAAATATCGTGTCTGGCCACTCCCGCGACACAAGCATCTAGACTGTCAGTGAGGCGGAGAGTGGATGGGGAAGGATGCTGAGTAAAGTTGAGGATGGAAAGTTTCACATTCCATGATGGATATTAAGGGCTCTGATAGGTGGGAATTTGAATTTCGACAATAAATGCAGTGAAAAGAAGGGGAGGGAAAGGTTAAAACGGAGGTGTAGAGGAGTGTGGGAAGGGAGTGGGACGATTTGAAATGATAAGAATAATAAGGAAAAAATAATGTTAGAAAAAACAAAAACAAAAAATAAAGTTAGGAAAAATAAAAAGTAATTAAGGGAATATTGTAAGTGGTGACACACAGTTGTAAGGAAGATATGAGATACAGGATAATGGCTGGGAAAGGAAGACAGGGATTGGGGTGGGCAGAGAGAGATGTTAGACATAGGGTGCATGAATGTGAAGTTATCTTAAGTTGAGGCCAGGATGGTTGCAGGACTGTGGAAAGTGTTGAAGGGTAAGTCCCGTCTGTGCAGTTCAGAAGAGCTGGTGGTGAAGGGGAGGATCCAGATGGCTCGGGTAGTGAAGCAGCCATTGAGACCCAGACACTGTGCTGAGCTGCATGCTGTGCCAAAGGGTGGTCCATCTTGCTTTTTATGCCACAGTTTGGTGGTGGCCATTCATCGTGATGGACAGCAGGTTCATCGTCATGCCGATTTAAAATGCTGTGCAATGAATGCAGCAGAGTTGGTATATCACATGGCTGCTTGCACAGGTGGCCTGACCTCTGATGGGGTAGCATAAGCCTGTGACAGGACTGGAATAATAAGTACTGGGGTGGTGGATTGGGTAGGTATTGCATCGGGGTCTTCCACAGGTATATGATCCCTATGGTAAGGGGTTGGGGTTGGGAGTGGCATAGGGATGGAGTAGGATGTTGTGGAGGTTGAGTGGGCGACGGAACACCACTTAAGAAGGGACCAGGGGTTGGAAGGATCTTGGGTAGAATGTCTTATTTCAGGGCATCATGACAGATAATCAAAACCCTGACTAAGGATGTGATTAAGTTGTTCCATTACAGAGTGGTATTGGGTGACACACACTCCGTTGAGACTTGTTACTGGGGTTGGGGGAAGAATGGTGGTGTGTGGGGATATGGCACAGGACTAGGTCAGGAGGGTAATGTTTGTCTGTGAAGGCCTTTTTGAGGCCTTCGGCATAATGTGTAAGGGACTTCTCATCACTGCAAATTTCCACGAGTGGCAAGGCTGTATGGAAGGGATTTTTTGAAGTGGAATGGATGGCAGCTATCAAAGTGCAGATACTGTTGATAATTAGTAGGTTTAATGTGGACGGAGGTGTAGATGGGGCGGTCAGTGAGATGGAGGTTAACATCCAGAAAGGTGACTTGTATGATTGAGAAGGACTAAGTGAAACTAATGGGGGAGAAGGAATTGAGGTTGTGAAGAATAACGATAGGGTGTCCTGGCCCCGAGGTCAAATCATGAAATATCATCAATGAACCTGAACCAGACAAGGGGTTTGGGGTTTTGGGAAGCTAGGAAGTTTTCCTCTAGACAGCCCATAAATAGGTTGGCATAGGATGGTGCCATACGGGTGCCCATGGCTGTGCCACTAATTTGCTTTTATACTTTTCCTTCAAAGGAAAAGTAATTGTTAGTTAGGATGTAATTGGTAAGGGTTATAAGGAATGAGGTATTGTACTTAAAGTCTGAAGGACGTTGAGAAAGGTAGTGTTTGAGAGCAGCAAGATCATGGGCATGTGGGATATTGGTGTACAGCAAAGTGGCATCAACAGTGACAAGGAGGATCCAGGAGGTAAAGGGGTGGGAATGATGGAGAGTCTGTGAAGGAAGTGGTTGGTATCTTGGTTGTGGGAGGCTGTTTCGAACAATTGGTTGGAGGTGCTGGTCCACAAGGGCTCAAATTCTTTCTGTGGGAGCACAGTAACCAGCTACAACTGGGTGTCCAGGATTGTTACCCTCATGGATTTTTGGAAGCATGTAAAATGTTGGTGTGTGGGGTGTTGCTGGGGTGAGGTGGGAGATGGATTTGGGGGCGAGGTTCTGAGAAGAAACATAAGATTTTAGCAGGGATTGTAAGTCATTTTGGACTTGCGGGATGGGGTCATCCTGACACAACTTGTAGGTGGAGGAATCATACAATTGACATAGGCCTTCTGTCATGTAATTACTGAGATTCATCACAACAGTGGTGGAACCATTGTCTGCACGGAGGATTACTAGGTTGGGATCTGTTTTTATGTTGTGTAAGGCTGTCCTTTCTCCTACCAACAGGTTGGTGTTCTTAGGAAGGGACTTGGGGAAGTATGTTGATGCTAAGTTAGATGTGAGGAATTCCTGGAATGTGACCAGATGGTGGTTAGGGGGAGTGAGGGGGGTCATGGTTGGATGGTGGTATTAATTGGGAGAGGCAGGGTTCAATGTTAGAATTAGATTGGCTTTCATTGTAGGGATTGATGGCAAAGTGGGTTTTCCGCTGTAGGCATCAGCAGAAGGAGAGGAGGTCTTTGACAAGTCCAACATGGTTGAATTTTGGTGTGGGGCTGAAGGTAAGAACTATGGATTGGACTGAAACTTCTGTGGGGTTGAAGGTTTTAGTAGATAGTTAACAATAGGTATACAAGCCTAGGTGTAGGTGCTATGAGGGATTCACAGGGAGCAACACTTTGGGTGGGCTAGGGGTTGGCTAGTGGTGCTGCAATGTGGCAGTAGCATGTCAGCAGGCTGGATAATTTATGAAGGTGTATCTGGAATGCTCCTCAAACTGCTGGAGTGCAAGGTAAATCTAGCCTTCCACATCCAAGATACCAACCACTTCCTTCAGACTATCCATCGTCCCCACCCCTTTACCTCCTGGATCCTTACTTGTCACAGTTGATGGCACTTCGCTGTACACCAATATCCCGCATGCCCATGGTCTTGCTGCTCTTGAACACTACCTTTCTCAAAGCCCTTCACACTCAAAGTCCAATACCCCATTCCTTATAACCGTTACCAATTACATCCTAACTAACAATTACTTTTCCTTCAAAGGAAAAGTATACAATCAAATTAGTGGCACAGCCATGGGCACCCGTATGGTATCCTAGCTTCCCAAAACCCCACACTCGTGATCTGATTAAGGTTCGATGATATTTTTATGATTAGGACTAAGGGCCAGGACACCCTATCCTTGTTCCTTCACAACCTCAATTCCTTCTTCCCCATCAATTTCACTTGGTCCTTCTCAACCCAGCAAGTCTCCTTCCTGGATGTTAACCTCCACCTCACTGACTGCTCCATCCACACCTCTGTCCACATTAAACTTACTAATTACCAACAGTACCTGCACTTTGATAGCTGCCATCCATTCCACTTCAAAAAATCCCTCCCATACAGCCTTGCCACCCGTGGACGCCGAATCTGCAGTGATGAGAAGTCCCTTACCCATTATGCCGAAGGCCTGAAAAAGGCCTTCACAGACATACATTACCCTCCTGACCTAGTCTGCAAACAGATTTCCCGTGCCATATCCCCACACACTACCAGTTTTCCCCCCATCCCTAGTAACCAGTCACAATGGAGTGTCCTCCTTATCACCCAATACAACCCTGGACTATAACAAATGACATCCTTCATCAGGGCTTAGATCATGCCATCATGCCCTAAAATGAAAGACATATTACCCAAGATCCTTCAGTCTCCTTCTAAAGTGGTGATCCGTCACCCACCCAACCTCCACAACATCCTAGTCCATCCCTATGCCACTCCCAACCTCAACCCCTTACCACAGGGATTATATCACTGTGGAAGACCCCGATGCAAAACCTGCCCAATCCACCACCCCAGTACTTTTTATTCCAGTTCCATCGCAGGCTTATCTTACCTCATCAGAGGTCGGGCCACCTGTGCAAGCAGCCTTGTGATATACCAACTGTGCTGCAATCATGGAACTGCATTTTATATTGGTGCGACGATGAACTAGCTGAACTTGTCTGTTATCCTGTATCTCACATCTTCCATACAACTGTATGTCACCACTTAAAATATCCCCTTAATTAATTACTTTGTATTTTTACTTATTTTTTCTTCCTAACTTTATTTTTTCCTTTTCCCCCCAACTTTTTCCTTATTTTCATTTTTCCATATTATTCTTGTGTGTGTGTGCGCGCGCGCGCACGCGCGCGCAGTGTGTGTGTGTGTGTGTGTGTGTGTGTGTGTGTGTGTGTGTGTGTGTGTTTGAGAGAGAGAGAGGGGGGGGCAGGGGCGGGAATTATCTGAGTGAATGCGTGAATGTGTGTGTTTCTTTTTCTGACAATGGCCATGGCCGAAAATTCAAGTTGTGTGAATGTGATTATCTATTTTCTTGTCTGTCAGCAGCTCAGTGAGCCTCATCACTAGTTTAGTGACGGATGTGGTGGTGATATCATGGATGTGTCCAATTGTGTTCATGGGTGCAAGAGTGCAGAGTATGTAGAATGTCTTGTGACAACACACCAAGAATATTGGCCTTGTACCAGCCTGTATGACTACATGATCAAGCAAGTGGAGAAAATTGGTTTGTAGGATTACATAAGGAATGTGGAACATATTGCCTCCAAAGTTGGCATTTCTGTGGGATCTGTGCACACAATCCTGCATGAGGACCTGAAAATGCCAAGTGTGCTCCAGGTGGGTGTTGGAAATGCTGACCTATGAGCACAAGGCTGCCCACATGCTGTGTTGTCAGACAATGTTGATACATGATGATGACATGAATAGGAGTTCTTTTCATTGATTGTGAGACATGGATGCCATTATTCAATCCTGAAACAAAACATGATTTTCTAGTGGTCAAAGCAGACTCCTAAAGGAGCATTTGAAACGGGCCATAGAATCATGGTGCTGTCGTCCTAAAATATGTTTCCAGCTGCTGGGAGATTGTCAAGAAGTGACAGAAGTTTCACAGTTTTCATTTGTTTGGTTTGAGAGGAAAGAAATGTTGCAGGTGTTGTTACTTGAATGAACCTCGTACAATATAGGCTGCATGTCACATTGTGGCATATCTTTTTGACAACTGTGTGGTCTGAGAAGGGTTTAAATTCAGTTGCCACTTGCTGAATTAGTGGTAGTAACTGTGATTCTGTGTCACATCAAGTGATCTGGAACAGAGACAATGTCTGGAGCAGTTGTAATTGGCACGTCAATGGAGCTAGAGCTGGCCCCAGGGCAGTGAGACCTAGAATGAAATTGTGGAGAAATGCTGCTGACGGATGCTGGTTAAATAGAGAGATGCATGGCTGCAACTAATTTCAGTTGCCTTGTGTGTTATTCTGTATGACGAACTCTGCTACTGTCCATCCCATATCATTTCATTCCATTACATTTCATTAACATCACTTTGTAACTGTTATTGGATTGTAAAACTATCGTTTTTTGAATTTGTGGTGTCCTCAAATGCTTCCTACCAGATACTGCACCTCATATCCTTAATGAACTATGTAACATACTTAAGTATTTGTAGACAACTGAAAAATTTTCCTTGCTTTATTTTTACCAGTATGAAGTAAATTATTTCTCCAGTCCATATGAAGTTTCCTGACAGGTTGGCATACTTCAGGCAATGGATCATTGCAGGCTTAGTCTACTATATTCTTTATGATACTTTTCAATTCCTCATGGTGAAGAGGGAAAAACCTCCTCCTTTATTACTGTAATTAAAGTATTTATAGTTCATTTTTGTCTGCAGTACATTCACTCATTAATGATTTTTGTTTTTGATAACAGAAATCACTTGAAGCTGAAATTTGGACAACCATAATGCAAGACATAAAAACACAGTGCTTCACCAGAAAACAGAAAGTGTGTGTTCTTAGAAGAGTAAGAGAGAGAAATTAGTCTTCCGTTCATGAAGTGGAATGTGTTATCTCTTTAGGGAAAGTTGTACCAAGGAGCTATCCTCCTAAGTAACAAAAAAGTGAATGTTTAAAAAATTCATTTGCATGGTTGTTCAGGTTTAAAAAAGCACATTTCAACAGTCATTATCGGTTAAATTCATTAAAGGAGAATCCTTAATACGCCAAGATGTCCCCCCCCCCTTTCAATCTTATGCTAATCTATTCTCTAGCAGCATGAAAATGAACTCTACAAGAACCAGAAGCTGAGCTTATTAACCTGGTTTAAGCTTACCAATGTTATCTCTTTCACTTTGACACACAAAGAGTAAAAACTCCATTTACAGTAACAGCTTGGTTCCTTTTCCCATTTCAAATTCCTTTCCTTTTTTTATTATTATTATTAAACCCACTGCCACCTTCCTTGATACTGACATCCACTTATCTGAGCCCCAAATGTAAGTATTGATCCTCCTAAAACCACCCAATAAGCAAGATCTTTGTCCACAAGCAAAATAGGCAACTATCTTATGGTAAAATGGTTCAGAAACAGGATGGGTGGCTACTACTACAGTTAGTTTCATACGACTTCATCTGTAAATAATAAAGTAGCCTGAAATGAAAAATTCAAACAAAATTTAATGTTGTTTATGGTGAAATCTGTGCTGTCACAAATCAAACATCAAGACTATGCAATCTACAGAGTATGAAAATCATTTTATGCTGCAGTTGCTATTGAAGTTGGCAAGAATATCTGCACAATGATACACAATAATTGGAAGCATTGTTTGATAATTGTATTTTGATCTAGCTGAATTACCCGATCAAATAAAATACTAAAACAAGCACAGCACTTGATAAAACATGTCATAATAGTTCAAATGACATTTTAAATGTAACACGGGACAATAGGGAGTCATTTGATTGGCAGCTTTTGCTGGAAAATTGTCAATCAGATGTCATTTGGGCACCTCCTGGCTACCTGGGGAGAGAGAGAGGGGGGGGGGGGGAGGGGGAGGGAGAGGGGGGATTTCTGCCTTGAGGTAACCTTTCCTTTTCTGTTTGTACAGAACATGTAGATTCTGTCGCAAGACCGGCCATTGATGATACTTACTTGCAGCATGTGGAAGTTGGTGAGAATGTGACGATGGTGTGTGAAGTGTCTGTACCCCCTTCTACAAAGTATAATCTGGAATGGATAATCCCAAATCCGGTGAGCAAAATATTAAATATTTTCCATTTTCTCTCTTACTTTTTTGGATCAAATGAAAGGCACTTAAAAGAAATTTTATTGATGTCTGGTAATATATAACGAAAGTCTTCTGTTAAAATACAACATTTTGATATTTTGTATCTGTATTTATTTGACTCATTTATTTCTTCCCAAACAGAGTGACCGTGTCACAATAAAAAACATAGTAGTGGAGCAACCAACGGATAAAACGTACCAATTTTCAACAGGAAGAAGAGAATTAAAAATAGTTAATGTAGAACTGGAAGACATGGGCATTTACATGTGTAAAGTGACAGATCATGCACGTAATACTAACAATGAAACCGTATATTTGAAAATTTTTGGTAAGTATATTTGTCAATATATTTTAATCCACTTTTTCAGTACTTTATTTACATCATATTTAAGTAAATTGTACCCTAAATTATGAGCTGTTTTATCTTATAAATACACTGATCAGCCAGAACATCGTTACCACCTACCAAGTATCGATGTAAACTCAGCACGGTGATAGCAGTCTCTCTCTCTCTCTCTCTCTCTCTCTCTCTCTCTCTCTCTCTCTCTCTCTCTCTCACACACACACACATGATGCATGTAGTATCAGTGAGCATGCTGTTTGTTTTCATGACGGGGACCCTCTCACATGTGTTACTGATGCTTCACCTCTGATTCACTCACAAAATACACAGTGTGGATTGCAGTTGAATGCTAGTATTAGTAGGCTATTTGATTTCCCAATTACCAGAAGGATCCTGTCCGGCAATATAATATCCATCCTTATCCAGAAAGAAATAGCAACAGAAAAACATAGTTACGCTTGAAACAGATGCAAAAATGGTAAAACAAATTCTGCAGCTTGCTCTAAACCATTATTATTGAAGAAAATATATTTAAGAATGGAAAGTCCAGATAGAAATACAGCGCGTCCACACACTCTCTCCGCAGCAGCAAGCTCCACGTGTCATATTCATGTCATTGTATAAGCAACACTACACCCACTTACTACCACTGCAGGTCAAAGTAACACGTGCAGGTGTGCTTTGTCTGTGCTGCCAACCTTAAACGTCCCACAACGCGAGACACATGGAGCTTGCCACTGCAGAGGAAATTTACGGACACACTGTATTTGCAATATAATGAGGATATGTTACAACACCCAGTAAAAGTGGTATCTGGTTCACAGATCTAGAAAGCCATTCTAGCTGCCATTCTTTAAACCAACTAGAATTTTGTCCGAGTCACCCTGTATGCTATAACAGTCAATTAAAGACGACACCCTCCCATACACCACAGCATTATCAGCAAACAGCTGCAAATTACAAGTTACTCTATCATATCATTTATATAGATAGACAAAAGTAGTGATCCTATCACACTTCCTTGGCACACGCCTGATAATACACTCGACTCTGATGAACACTCACTGTCGAGAACAACATACTGTGCTCTATTACTTAGGAAGTCTTCTAGCCAGTCACAAATCAGTGAACTTATTCCATATGCTTGTATCTTTGTTAGCACTCTGAAGTGTGGCACTGTGTGAAACACCTTTTCGAAAAACACAATACACCCATTGCTCTTCATCCATGGCTCGCATTCCATGGCTGATTCATAGAAAGAAGCTTTCGCGTCTCAAGGAAATTTACTACATTTAAACTGAGAATATGTTCCAAAATTCTACAGGAAACTGATTCCATCGATATTGGCCTGTAATTATATGGGTCAGATCTCTTTCCTTTCTTATAAACGGAAATCACCTGCGCTTTTTTCCAATCACTAGGAACTTTGCACTGAATTAAAGATTAATGATACATGAAAGCTAAGTAAGGGGCCAATGCTGCAGAATACTCTTTGTAAAACCAAACTGGTACTCTATCCAGACCAGGAGACTATTTTGTATTTAGCACTCTCAGCTGTTTCTCTACAATGGAGTTACTTATTACCGTGTCCTCCATTTTGGAGTTAGTATGTTGCTCAAATAATGGTACATTTGTGCAGTCCTTCTGCGTGAAAGATTTCTCAAAAGTTAAATTTAGAACTTCAGCTTTCCATTTGCTTTCTTCTATTACTGTCCCGGAATGATCAACAAGTGACGGGATAGTGACCTTTGACCCCTTACCAATTTTACATGGGACCCGAATTTTTTTGGGTTCTCAGAAAAATCTTTTGCTAAGGTATGTCTGTGGTAATTGTTGTATGCTTTGATTATCAATCGTTTTAGACACACACAAATCTCTACTAACTTTCGCCTGTCATCATTTACCGGTTTTTTTTAACTGAGAGTGCAACAGCAATTGATTTCTCAGTAGCTTTCTAACATTATTATTATACCAAGGTGGATCTTTTCCATCCTTAATCAACTTTATGGGCGCCCATTTCTCTAACCCTTCATTTAAAATTCATTTAAATTTAGTCCACAATTCCTCTACTTGCATTGTACTGGAACTAAAAGATGTCCATTCATTTTTGTAGTGTGACCCTAACAAAAACACGCTCCTAGCCTTCTTGGTTGATTTATGAACTTTGGTCACCATTGACATTATGACAATATTGTGATCACTAACTCCTGTCTCTAAACAGACATCATTAATAAGGTCAGGCCTGTTTGTAGCTATGAGGTCTAAAATATTTCCATTGCGTGTGGGTTGATGGTTTAACTGCTCAAGACAGTTTTCAGAGAATGTATCTAAAAGTAGCTCGTAAGACTGCTTGTCTGTACTGCCTGAAATGAAACTAGAGGTCCCAATCTGTACTCTTAGATTAGTTGGTTCGTTCCATAGGTCCGTTTTGAGGAGATCCTTGTGGGTGTCTTTTCTCTCTCTCTCTCTCTCTCTCTCTCTCTCTCTCTCTCTCTCTCTCTCTTTCCTTAAATGTTGATAATATAATAAAACTAATACAGGTACGTACATTTTTATGAGCTGATAATATAATAATACTAATAGTATGAATACAGATACATGCATCATTTGGTTCTATTTAACAATTTGTCAGTGGAATAGGAAATGGCCACTAAAAAGTCTTTTAGGCTCCTCTTAAACTGATCTTTATTTGTAGCATAAATTTTTTACGATTGTCGGTAAATTATTGAAAATATGTGTTCCTGAGTAGTGGACCCCTTTTTGAATTAAAGTAAGTGATTATAAGTACTTGTGTAGATCACTTTTGTTCCTAGTATTGTAGCTGTTTGTTGGGAAAAGGGATATATCATTTGTGACAAATTTCATTAAGGAATAAATATACTGAGAGGCAGTAGTTAATATACCCAGTTCTTTGAAGAGGCTCCAGGAGGGTGTCCGTGAATTTACACCACAATTAATATGTATTACATGCTTTTGGACTCTGAAAACTTTTGCTTGACTTGAAGAGTTACCCAAAAATATTATACCATATGACATTATGGAATGAAAGTATGCAACCTCTTTTATTTTTAGTCTCACCTGACTAATATTGTGTGGCCTGGATACCTATGCACTACCTGGCATAGACTTCCTTTGAATGACTCTAAAACTGCTACAGCAGCACTGGGGGGTCAATAAAACAGCCAACTATTAACTTTACTTCTCTTAGACCTTTTATGCTTGCCCAGATAACTTCAGTTACTTTCAACCTCAACCTCAGTAGACACAATACCTTTGTCCACGGCGATGAACCATCCCCCTCCAATTGTCTGATCTGTCTTTCCGATGTACATTCCACACCTCGCTGAATATTTCTGAACTTGCCACATCATGATTTAGCCAGCTTTGAGCACGATCTGAGCACAATAATTTCCATGGAGTGCGGCAAATTTGGGGACTTTGATTTTAATACTTTTAAAGTTCATGGCTAATATTTTGATAGTCAAATTTTTTGTGCTGAATTCACTGTCTGAATGTTGACAGGCGAGTACTCATCAGAGTTACTGCCTAGCTTAGGGGGAAAAAAAAAAAAAAAAAAAAAAAAAACCTCATATGCACTCCACAAGTACTCTGCTACCCGAGTAGCCACTTCCTTAGTGTAGTAAGACTTGGTAGTTGTGAATGTCATGATTTTAGAATATGTGGTAATGCAGGAACCTAATAGTGCAACTTTAAAATACAGAAATATTCACAAGTGTTTCTACATATTTCATGTAACTAATGAGAGGGTGAGAAAAGATGGAGTGAAATCATAACCAAAATTAAAGTGATTGTTTGGTTTGTTGTTTTTGGCAGTGCACATTGTGATTGTCATTCCTTGTGATTATGGTCACAATACAAACTGATCCACTGACTATTGACCACTGACCACTTAATTTCAAAACACTAATCATCAGAAGCATCACTTATTAGACATTAAGATTGCTAGGCAGAGTGTTGTGCTGAAGCAACGTTTTCTTCTTGCATAATCAAAATCTCGTATTTAATCACATTTTTCTTTAGAATGAATTATGTCTCATGCCTTGCCTCTCTTCTCCTCCCACCTTTTCCAGCGTACGACGAGTCCGTAGAAGAGTGGGACTTTTATGAGAAATGGTTAAGACAACATTTTCATTCCTTTGGTTTGTCTGATGTCACTTTGTGTTGTGCATTATTCCTGCCGTGGCTGTCACCTCATATGTATCAGCTCCTTTGACAACTTAAGCCATTGCAGGATCCTTCGCAGCAGTCTTTAGATCAAGTGTGTGTCTTTTTGCACAGTATTATCACAAATGGACTCGTGTGGTAGCTGCCTGTGTTGAGTTTTATCGCTGCTGGAAGCATCCACAGCAGTCCTATCTGGGCATGGGCCATGGAGTTCCATTGTTTAAGCAGTCATTGTCATTTTGTAACTGAAGCACATAAGTAATCGTATGCTGATAAAATGGTATGTGATGCTATTATTCCTCTTGTCCCTGATCGCAAACTTTGCGAGCGAGCTCTCCTGTGCGAGAATCCTTCTCTTTCCGAGGACCTTAACATCGCACAGTCTTTCAAAGTCTCACGGCCTGTGGGCAACAGAATTGAGGCTTGGTGTGAGGTGGAAGAAATTCAACCAATTTCGTCTCCCCCATTACAACCCGGGTCATGCAGGGATGATGTGGTTGCAGCAGTTCGTACACAGCCAGGGCGATCAGGCCGTTCCGCGGCAGCGGAAACTCGGGCCAGGTGGCGTGCAGTCATGTAACTGGTCAATGATTCCTTCTTGTCCATCCTGTTTTGTTGATCATGATAGATCAGATTGCCCCAAGCTGTGGGCCACTTGTCATCAGCCAGCCGCAGTGGCCGAGCAGCCTGCGGCATGACAGTCACAGTATGCGTGGCCACTACAGTCGGGGGTTCGAATCCTCCTTCGGGCATGGATGTTTGTGTCATCTTTAGTAGATCATAAGTAGTTTGTAAGTTTGTTTGTATAGCTTATGGGACTTAACTATGGGGTCATCAGTCCACAGTTTGTAAGTTTAGGAACTGATGACCCTGCAGTTATGTCCCTTAAGCTTAACAAACATTTGAAGATTTGATCTCGTCATCAGTGCCAGAAGGGTCACATTGCTTCCGTTTGTGCCTCCAAAACCCAAGATCCCAACGCCGACATGGATGTGAATTGCATCTTAGCGATTTCTGTTGCACCCAATAAGCTCTTTATTGACGTCACGGTTTTCCACAAAAGTTTGCTTATGCAAGTGGAGACAGGTGTAGCCATCACATTATTAAACTCACGGAGATATTTGGAGTTGGGTTCTCCCTCTCTCTTACCAGTGTCACAGAAATTGGTCAGTTAAACTCAATAATATATTCAGATTCTGAGACAGTTCATGGCCCCTGTTACATACAAATCTGTTTCTTGTAGTCTCACTTTTTCTTGTTGTGAACAATGTCCATATGGATAACTTGTTGGTCTTGACACTTTTCGGGTTTTTGGTTTTACTATTTCTGACAAAGTCAACATTGTCATTGATCAAGTGCCTTATCCGCAACTTGACTATTTATGTGCTGTTTTCAGTGGGGTTGAGCTGTGCTAATAACTTCCAAGCCCACATCACTCTAAAGCCCTTCGCCAGGCTCCATTTTTTTTTTCCACACTCAGCTGGTGTATCTTGTGCTACGGCTTTGGCCCACCATCATGTGTTTTAGCCAGGTTTGGTTGGCAATGTGTCTCATGTGGTTGCCTCTTGCTCACTCTGTGCAGAACATCAAGCCCCTCCACAAGCAATGTTTGCCCCGTGGCCTCAACCATCGCAGGCCTGGGATCGCCTGCACATTTATTTTGCTGGCCTGTTCCTTAATGCCTATTGGTTACTGGTTATCGATGCCTTCTCTAGGTTCCAGTATGTTGCCCATTGCCTGTCAACCTCTGCCACGGCCACTGTTGCAGCTCTGTCACATATTTTCTTGATTGAAGGCCTTCCCACCACAGTTGTCAGACAACGGCCCTCAGTTCGTGTCAAACAAGTTTACCTCCTTCTGCAATGCTCGGGGTATCCACCATGTCTTCACCCACTCCTCCTTTCCATTCACAGTCAAATGGGGAGGCTGAAAAATTTGTTTGCACCTTCAAGATGCAGTTGAAAAAGTACATGGCTTACTACCCTTCAGATGTCGCTCTCGACCAGTTTCTTGTGTCCCTTTGGTTCAAGCCATTCTGTGACAAGAGTCGTGCGGAGCTCCTCCACAGCCAGCAGCCCCAGACTCTTCTCCATGCCTCAGTCCCCTTATTTTCAACAAGGGATGGCTGTCTGGGTGCAAGGGTTCATGCCATGGATATCTCTTGCATTTAATCTTCTCCAAGGGGGAAGGAATGCTGTTAATACGAAGACACAAGTGAAGCCAAGCAATTATGTCAGGTGTTGGGCGCAAGAGTGCGCAGCAGGAAACTGTGGTTAACATCAGCACTCGCCACATGTGAGCGATTGACATAAATAGTGTCGTGTGCGCACTCACGCCTCACTAGGTATGAGCTTACGTCACGGGTGTTCGCACAGCCAGTGCATGCCCTGTGCTATGTTGTATTTGTGTACGTGTTAATGAATAAAACAGTAAT
Organism: Locusta migratoria; assembly: GCA_026315105.1. NCBI lineage: Eukaryota > Metazoa > Arthropoda > Insecta > Orthoptera > Acrididae > Locusta > Locusta migratoria. The sequence continues at coordinate 140,940,546 of CM048749.1, read as the reverse complement.
GTACATGTATAATGAAATGAGTGGATGACGAGCTCAGGATTGGGTCATCTCTTCCTACAAGTTCTCCATCTGGAGAAAAAAGAATGCCTTTAGGGTTACCATATGGTTACAAAAGTCAAAAGAGTTGCTTGGTGAGCCTTCTATGAAAAAATATGTACTGATGTCGCAAGGGAACTTATTTTATTCGTCTCCATTTGGCTATTATTAGCTTAGGAAATGTTTCTGGGACACATGAAGCTTCAGGTAACTGATCTTTGACAGCTGAAGGTCCAGGCTGAGCAGTGAGTTGTTCATCTTCTAGTGGGAAAAAAATGAAATTGAATTATTATGACAGAGAAAAATTGATTAGCAAAGATGCACAATGCTGCAAAATATTGGACGATTTAATACCTTCTGTTGCCTCATTTGCTTCAGACAGTGGTGTTGCGAGGGGCTCGTCCAGGTCGTCTTCATCTTCTGTATCCAAACTTTTGTCAATGTTGGAGCACAATCCTTCCCATTGCTGGCACTGTTTCATGCAGAACAGTCTTGCTTGCCTACACCCACACTGACCAGGGCAATCTGTCTCACATTTGCAAGATACAAGTTCAGGAAGCATCTCTGGAGCAGGGGGTTTCAGTGTAGTAAAGGAAGCCAACCCATTTCTGTCAACTTCCACCCCCCCCCCCCCCCCACTGCTGCAGATCCAAGTAGTTTACAATCCAACTCCGAAGGTGTGTTGTTGTGGTGCAACTTTAGTGGGAGGTATGGAAAACATGTTTGCTGATATGATGTATTGCTTACACCTCAGCTTATTGAGTGCAGTGATTGTGTGGTTACTACCATAAAGGGCAATCAAAAACTTCTCACCAGCAGCTGTTATTTCCTATGGATGGGCTGAAGGATCAGTGAATTTAGTGAGGTATGATGTAAAATGTGAGTTTTTGGAGAGGGTCTGCAGAAATTTAACCTTCCCTTGGTTAAAAAATGCAGATGTAAAGACACAACCACTCATTGCATTTAGGAAGAGCATGTGGTTGGCAACATGCTTCTCTAGGACTCTTCCCAGATGGTAGAGGGACTGAGGGGCTGCACCTCTCCTTGGTTTGAGGAAATATACTTGGGGAGGGGGAAGAGTAGGTACACATCTTCCCCCACAATTGTGACACTCGTGTGGGCAGAAGGCAAGGTTTCTGCTGTCTGGACTATCAGTGTGTCTGCATCATCATCAGCTGACTGTTTGCTCGTCACAAAATCAAACCGTGGTAGTGCATTTTGTAGAAAATTTTGTCTACTGTAATTTTTTGCAGAATGGACATCTTCCAAAAACTCATAGTTTTTTAGATGTAAGCAACAAACTGAACAAAGTGCAAAAACTTTAAGTTATTTGCACTTTTTGTTGTGAAGCCAACCTCTTACAAGGCAGAAAACTTGAAATTTGAATTCAGCACCCCCAAAAAGTTAGGGCACTGTTGAGGAAAAAATTTCAGAATTTTGTTACAAAATAAGCTATTTTTAACACGAATCCATTGGACTAGTATTACATTTTCAAACACAGAAAGAAGATAACCAAATGAAATGCACTGATAATAAATGGAAAAAGGTAATTAACCAATAAATACTTTAGGTTACATACATTTTTAGCTGTTTGAAATACCAGCTGTTACCAGAATTAATGACTGATTTTCTTCATCACCTATAATGACATTTTAACACAGTGTGGATGGCATATGAGCCAGACTCGTTCAGTGGTAATTAGTCAGATGGATGGTCCCCAAGTCTGATTCATGCAATGCTAAAATAATTGTAGCTGTCACTGCACAACCTGCCCTCTGTTGTAACCACATAAAATGAACATGCTGCCACATAGTGAATTGAGTTATATCTATTTGCACATAACAAAAGAGCTTTGTTTGTCCTATTCTCTGTTGAGGCATACACAGATTTTGACTGCTACATGTTAATATCTGCCGAGTGCTCATGCTCTGCATTTTCTCAAAATGCCAAATTTAGTTGAGAGTGATGTTTTCAGCACCCTGGAAGAGGAAATAGATCATTCGATTCAGAACGAGAAGCAAATTATCTGATATAATAATATGTACAATTTTTTGTGGTGTGCATAAAGACATGATTTAGTACAAAGTTTTGTGTATCTGCTAATATTGATATTTATTTTAATATTATTTTTAATAGATAAGAGGATTCATTGTTTCAAATGAGACAGCAAACTAAATCATTGCTTTCATAGTTATAAAGCTGTAATTGTCAATAAACTTAATAAAAACAGCACTCTAGCTGCCCCATCCAGGGTGACTTACGCCAGTCTTGAATGTGCTAAAATTTGAGATGGACTCATTCTGTAGTATCAATGTTTCTTGTGAATCAATGCATATGCCAATATATCTGACCAGCTTAATTTTATTTCTGTATGGCATTCAGCTACTGTCTTACCTTTATCTCTTTAAGTCATCCATACAACTCTTGTTCAGAGGCCTGTTATAATCATTAAAATACCTTAAGCTTCTTATTTCACTCAACAATCTACAACTGGTAGTACATTTAGATGATAGATATTATGGTTAATTTCTATGGATATTTTAATGTAGTTATTATACAAAATCTCTTTTTTATTTTATTTATTTATTATTTTTATTTCAGAAAGGAATGAGGCTTATATAAACTTGACAGTGAATGGAAACAAAACTGTTGCTGAAGTAGATGAAGGAGACGATTTCAAGTGGGTTGTCAATGTTGAAGCACACCCACAGCCCAACTTTTCATGGTACAAGGGTAAAGCTGAAATCAACAATTCCTCTAGAATTACTGTTAAAACAGGTTCTAACAACAAAGAGTCTATACTGGAAATAAGACATGTTACTATGAATGATACAGGTGATTATGAAATGGTAGCAACAAATACAAATTTCAGTGAAGTGCTGAAACTCAAACTTATTGTACTAGGTAAGTATTCAACAAGCAAATAATACAAAAATTGTTGCCAAACAGATTAAATTTGTTTGTATGTTTTCATTTGATTGATTTGTTTAATTTGACAATAGAAATTGCTTTCTGTAATTTGACAGTGGGAAGTCCAGGTTGCAATTTAATAATATAATGTGGATAGGTTGCAGCTCACCACATGTATGATCGCCGAGTCACAGAAACCATATAGCAAAAATAATTTCACACATTCAACACAAGGGGAGGGGAGGAGGAAGAGGAAAGGAATCAGAATGAGAGCGGGGGTAGAGATTTCATTGAGGCCTGATGGAGTGTGCAGTTAATACATTGGTGGGAAGGGATGTAGCTCTGTGGGGGGGGGGGGGGGGGGGGGGGGGGGCAAAAGGCAAAACAGTAGACAGTATTAGAGACAGTGGGAAATGAGAGAAGAATTGGAAGAAGGTAGGATAGAAAATTTAGACATTTTTGGATGGGATTTGTGTGTATGGGAACAGTAGGTTGAGGACTGGATAATTTCAAAAATGGAAAATGTATAGAAAGGCTAACTCCTATGCAGGGGAGAATGCAGATAGCCTGGGTTGTGAAGCATCCATTGAAACACATGCTACACTTAGTTATATGTTACATTGTCACAGGGTGGTCTGTTTTACACTTTGCCACAACTGGGTGGCACCCATTTATTCTGATGGACAGTAGATTTTCATAACAATATAGAACGCTGTACAGTGATTGCAGAAGTGTTGCTAAATGTATGGCTGCTTTCAAAGGTGTTCTGGTCTATATCTTCTTCTTCTTCTTCTTCTTCTTCTTCTTATTATTATTATTATTATTATTATTATTCCAGTACATCAGCTGTTAACAGGCAGCATTCCCTTGCTTCTTCAATTGGTTGACACTGACCCAAGTTTTGATATTCCACAACCATGATTGCTTTCTTCTGCCTAATAGATCCTTTCTTTCTATTCTACCTTCTAAATTTAATTGTAGAAATTAATAATTTTGTCCTCTCAAAATGTGCCCAAGGTACGATGTCCATCTTCTTTTTAATTGTCAATTAGTTCTCTATCTACTCTGGGTCTACCAGCACTTCAGCATTGCTCGATTTCTCAATCCATGATATTTTTAGTAGTCAGCACAAAAACCACATTACTATTCCTTCTAATCTCTTTATCTTAAATGACCCAGTTTCTGCTCCACAGAGTAGAACAGGCATAACATAGCATTGTACCACCTTTATTCTCAGATGGAGCAGTATGTCTGTGCATATCAGCACATTTCATAGCTTCTTGAATGTTTAGATATTTAAGTTTGGTAACTTTTTACATTTTATTACCATCAATGACTAGAGCAGGCATTGCCAAATACCACCCCGCGGGCGGCCTTTGCCATGCCCCTGCCCCGGGAACTGTGTGCAGTGGCGTGTGGGGCACTAGTGACACACGGTCGCAGTGGGACAGTGGGGTGGGTGAACTACAGTGTACTCCACCCGCAAGTGCGCCTGCCTGGTGGAAATTTTGGCCATGCCTGGACTAGAGGCTCATGTTGGCTAGAGGTTTTTTTCAACTTGCATCCATTTAGTTTTCTTGTCTTTTTATTCTGACACCAAAATGCCATCTGGATGGGGTGGAAGAGTGCTGAAACAACAATAGACATTACCATATGCAAAGGATGCATGAGCCATGGCTGGGCTGAGTCTTGTACATCTACATACATACTCCACAATACACTTTAAGGTGTGTGGTGGAGGATCCACTGTACCACTACTAGGCATTTCCTTTCCTATTCCATTCCCAAATAGAAGGAAGAAAAAAAGAACACCTATATCCCTCCATACAAGCCCTAATTTCTCTTATCTTGCCTTTGTGATCATTATGTGAAATGTAAATAGGTGGCGATTGCCTTACACTCAGCTTCTAAATTTCCTCAACAGAATTTCTTGAAGAGAATGTCGTCTTTCCTCCAGCAAGTCCCATTTGAGTTCCTGGAGCATTTCCGTAACACACATTGATAGAATCTACCAGTAACGAATCTAGCTCATCGCCTCTGAACTGCTTCTATGTCTTCCTTAAAACTGATCTTCTGTGGATCCCAAACACTTGAGCAATACTCAAGACGTGGTTGTACAAGCATTTTATACACAGTCTCCTTTACAAATTAAGTACATCTTCCCAAAATTCTCCTAATAAACCAAAGTCAGCTCTCCGCCTTACTCACAAACTGTCCGTACATGTTCGTTCCATTTCCTATTGCTCTGCAATGTTACGCCTAGATATTTGAATGATGTGACTGCATCAAGAAGTTCACTGATAATGCTGTATTCGAACATTATAGCTGCCATTCTTCGCACCAACTAGAAATTTTGTCTGAGTCCTCCTGTATGCTGTTACAGTCAATTAAAGACGACACCCGCATCCTCTCCTGGGATTGTAATGACTCCTTACCCACTCCCTTAAAACCCTCATCCTTTCCTTTTACCTTACCCCCTTCCCTGATGAAGCAACCTTAGGTTGCAAAAAGCTCAGTTTTGTGTGTGTGTGTGTGTGTGTGTGTGTGTGTGTGTGTGTGTGTGTGTGTGTGTGTGTGTGTGTTTTTGTGTTTGTGTTTAATGGACCGGTGCCTTCTCGCCTGGTATGTACAATTTTCAGAGGAAGCTAACTACAATCTGAATGTATTGTTAGACTTCTGAATTATGAGATGTTGTGTTTTCAGGGAAACCTCTGGTCTACATGGAACAATTACCTCTGAAATTATTACAAGGGACAGATCAGCGAGTCACTGCCACTATTCTTGGAAGACCAAGCCCAAATGTGACCTGGTTTTTTCATCCAGATGGTTCTAAGACAGAGAAGATCAATGTAAGTGACTTGAATAATTCATCATTTCACAATCACTATAGCTAACACACACACACACACACACACACACAAGTTCAAGACTATTTTTCCAGACTCTACCATAAAGTTAAGAATTTTGCACCGTATGTATACGTTCCAGATACTGAATTATGTATGGTTTGTCACTAAAATGTAACAACAATTATTTTTGAAGGCAAATATATAGAGATGGGAGCCAACGCTATTGAACAGAATTAAGCATTTTCAGTCAACAGACACATACTGTTTCTTCAATATATTTTTGCACTCTAATGCTGTAAAATGACACTATCTGGTCACAGACTTCTCTGCCAAGGTAATTCATTTAGTGACATTTTATCTGCGAGTTACCCACACAAGAGAATCTATCATTCTCATTTATACCTTTGTGCAATAAAGCAAATAATGAAAGTTTTGTATCAATATATAGTGCAAAATAGGAGCAAATGTTTGGTTAGCGCTACAATTTATATCAGAATAATGTAGACTTTTTTAAAGATGCAAGTAATTATTTTTGTTGTTCATGTTTTGGGGGTATTTCTTTGTGTACAGTTAATTGCTGTTGCATTTCTTAACTCGTGCTCCAAATTTCCAGGTAACAGGTTATATTAAAAACTGGACTAATACTAGCAGGCATCAGATATCATCACTACAACCAATTTAAATGTCATTGATAGAAACCATTACTAAAACATTTTTACATTTAGAAAAAATGAACAAAAATTATACATTTGATAAGAATACTGTATAGGAAGTAAAAGAAAAGGATCAGTTTCCAAGGTTCTCGGGTTGAGTTGTTCCAACGGTGTCTACTGTTTAAGTATCTTAACCAACCGTGCGTGTCGGGAACAATCTCGTTACCACTTCTTTATGATAAGATCTCTTCATTTGTTAAATGTGTGTAATAAGAATGTAGTTGCCAAATATAAGAGGACCGCCTAGTCCGTCCCTCCTAACATTAGAAACATATCTTGATAGGTCTTCTTGGGTGTTAACTCTTTCCCAAATATCACAAGAGAACCCAAAATAGCAAACACTTCTCATTTAAACCATTATTAATTCAAGCAAGCAGTGTGTTACTTACTAGAACAAGTACAATATTTATTTTATCACTTAAGTACATACACAGGCTTATTATCCACCTTGTCTCTCCAACATATCCAGACAAAGAATAATTATAACATAGTAAAAGCTACGGAATATACATACAGTCCATATGTTTAATTTATCATGGAATAATTATATCCCTTGCACAGTGGATTCTTCGGCGATTCTTTTTCTTCCGCACAAAAACTGTACAGAGAAAAACTGGAGTCAGAAAATATTCTCCTACCACTTTGCTAAATTAAATATGACTCATTAAATAATTATACTCAACTTTCTTGAGCCTCTAGCAGGAAACATGTAGTATAAGCTGTTACACTTCATTCCCCCCCCCCCCCCCCCCAAAATCAAACTCAAGAAATCGAGTTGAATTTAGACGCTTAATTATAGATACAGATATATCAAGTAGTTAAAATTGACAGTTAGCGTTTCCCTAATATCTGGGTTGTAATCTAACTGGCTGGGTAAGTCAGTTCGAAGGTCGGAGGAAGGCAATGGCATACCACCTCCAAACAGGACCATGCCTAGTAAAGCACTGTGGTGTTCAAACCAATCTACGGATTGTTGACTGCTTTACCTTTTAATCCACTTGGAGTGTTCATGCTTTACAATACTGCCTATGCAATTGACCTGTAACCTCCCTTCAAGTAATTATTTGCGTACATTCCCCTTAAGGAGAGCGCTAAAAACACAAAAATCTAGCTTTTATTCCCGTCTTTCTTCTTCTTTTTTCTTCCCAAAAACCTTTCATTCTTTCACTTTGTGCCTTCTTTTGTTCATCTGTCCATTTTTGTCTGTTGTTTTTGTGTTGTGACTTGGTCAACTTTTTGGTTTCTGATTTTTTCCCCTACAGGTTTTGCGGTCTTGAATGTCTTCTATAGAGGTGTTTAATGTTTTCAGGTCTTCTAGGGTTTCTTTGTACCAAGATGTGACCAGTTTTGATGTAGAAATTATGTTGAATATTCGTTTAGTTAGTCTGGTGTCATTCATTCTGGCGATAAGCATGAAAACTTTTGCTCTGTGTTTTCTGATATGTGTTGTGATTGTTTCAGAGTGTCTGTATAGTTCTTCCGTGGGTCTTTTTTGCCAGATATTTTCTCTAAAAACTGCACCGTGGCTTTTTCTCAGAATTTTCCTTTCTTGTTTTTCAATATCCTTGATTTTTGCCATTCGTTTGGTGCTCATAGTTTCTGATGCGTAGAGAGCTTCTGGTAAGACTACTGTGTTGTAGTGTCATAGTTTTGCGGCCATGGAAATACATTTTTTATTGTAGTGGGACCAGGTGAGTTTATAGGCTCTCTGTAATTTTGAGACTCTTTCTTCGTTTGCTTTTGTGTTACAACCTCCTTAAATCCTGTCCTGAAATGAGATACATTCTTCATAACATCCTTCCTACTCCACCGAGAGTGTCTTTCCGCCGCCCACCTAACCTCCGTAACCTCCTAGTCCACCCCTATGAAATCCCCAAATCACCTTCCCTATCTTCTGGCTACTACCCTTGTAACCGCCCCTGTTGTAAAACCTGACCTATGCACCCTTCCACCACCACTTAAAACAGTCCCGTAACCCGGAAGGTGTACATGATCAAAGGCAGAGCCACTTGCGATAGTACCCATGTGATCTACTGACTGACATGCCTGCACTGTGAAGCGTTCTATGTGGGAATGACCAGCAACAAACTGTCCATTCGCATGAATCTACATCTACATCTACATCTACATACATACTCCGCAATTCACCGTAAGGTGCGTGGCGGAGGGTACACTGTACCACTACTAGGCATTTCCTTTCCTATTCCACTCCCAAATTGAACGAGGAAAAAAAGAATGCCTATATGCCTCCGTACGAGCCCTAATTTCTCTTATCTTGTCTTTGTGATCTTTACGCGAAATGTAAGTAGGCGGCAGCAAGATCGTACTACACTCAGCTTCAAATTCCGGCCCTCTAAATTTACTTAACAGAAATTCACGAAAAGAGCGTCGTCTTTCTTCCAGCGATCCCCAATTGAGTTGCCGGAGCATTTCCGTGACACTCGCGCATTGGTCGAACCTACCGGTAACAAATCTAGCTGCTCGCCTCTGAACCGCCTCTATGTCTTCTTTCAAACCGATCTGCTGCGGGTCCCAAATACTTGAGCAATACTCAAGACGTGGTCGTACGAGCGTTTTATACGCGGTCTCTTTTACAGGTGAAGTACATCTTCCCAAAATTCTCCCAATAAACCGAAGTCGGCTGTCTGCCTTACTCACAACTGTCCTTACATGCTCGTTCCATTTCATATCGCTCTGCAATGTTACGCCTAGATATTTGAACGACGCGACCGCATCAAGAAGCTCACTACTGATGCTGTATTCGAAAATTATAGGATTGTTTTTTCTACTCATGCGCATCACCTTACATTTTTCTACATTGAGAGCTAGCTGCCATTCTTCGCACCAACTAGAGATTTTGTCTAAGTCAACCTGTATGCTATTACAGTCAGTTACAGACGACACCCTCCCATACACCACAGCATCATCAGCAAACAGCCGCAAATTACAACTTACTCTGTCCATCAGATCATTTATATAGATAGAAAATAATAGCGGTCCTATCACACTCCCCTGGGGCACGCCTGACGATACACTCGTCTCTGATGAACACTCGCCGTCGAGAACAACGTACTGCGTTCTATTACTTAGGAAGTCTTCCAGCCAGTCACAAATCTGAGAACCTATTCCATAAGCTCGCATTTTCGTTAGGAGTCTGCAGTGTGGCACCGTGTCGAACGCCTTTTTGAAGTCGAGAAAAACACAATCCGCCTGTTGCCCTTCGTCCATGGCTCGCAAGATGTCATGTGAGAAAAGGGCAAGCTGAGTTTCACATGAACGATGTTTCCTAAACCCGTGCTGATTCATGGAAAGAAGCTTTTCCGTTTCAAGGAAATTTACTATATTCGAACTGAGAATATGCTCCAAAATTCTACATGAAACCGATGTCAACGATATTGGCCTGTAATTGTATGGGTCAGTTCTCTTTCCTTTCTTATACACGGGAGTCACCTGCGCTTTTTTCCAATCACTAGGAACTTTGCGCTGAGTTAAAGATTCGCTGTAAATGCAAGCTAAGTAGGGGGCCAATGCCGCAGAATAGTCTTTGTAAAACCGAACTGGTATTCCATCCGGACCAGCAGACTTTTTCGTATTTAGCTCTCTCAGCTGCTTCTCTACACCGGAAATACCTATTGCTATGTCCCCCATTTCGGAATTAGTACGTTGATCAAATGATGGTATATTTGTGCGGTCCTCCTGCGTGAAAGATTTCTTAAAGGTTAAATTTAGAACTTCAGCTTTCCGTTTGCTTTCTTCTATTACTGCCCCGGAATGATCAACTAGTGACTGGACAGTGGGCTTTGACCCGCTTATCGATTTTACATAGGACCAGAATTTTTTCGGGTTCTCGGAAAGATCTTTTGCTAAGGTATGGCTGTGATAATTATTGTATGCTTCACGCATCGATCTTTTTATAGACGCACGAATCTCTACTAACTTTTGCCTGTCACCATTTGCGTGTTCTTTTTTGAATCGAGAATGCAACAGCCTTTGCTTTCTCAGCAGCTTTCTAACATTATTATTATACCACGGTGGATCTTTTCCATCCTTAATCGTCTTTACTGGCACATATTTCTCTAACCCTTCATTAACAATGCATTTAAATTTAGTCCACAATTCCTCTACATCCATAGTCCCAGAATTAAACAATGCCCATTCATTTTCTAAGTGCGATCGTAACATTTGCTTGTCGGCTTTTCCCAACAAAAACACGCTCCTAGCCTTCTTGACTGGTTTATGAACTTTGGTCACCATCGACGCTATGACGATGTCATGATCACTAATTCCTGTCTCTACACAGACATCGTTAATAAGGTCAGGCCTGTTTGTGGCTATAAGGTCTAGAATATTTCCATTGCGCGTGGGTTGCCGGTTTAACTGCTCAAGACAGTTTTCGGAAATGGACACAGGCAGACAGTATTTGTTGGTAACGAGGATCACCCTGTGGCTAAACACGCCTTGGTGCACGGCCAGCACATCTTGGCACAGTGCTACACCATCCGGGTTATCTGGATACTTCCCACCGACACCAATTCTTCAGAACTCCGGAGATGGGAACTAGCCCTTCAGCATATTCTCTCTTCCCGTTGCCCACCAGGTCTTAACCTCCGCTAAATTTGAATTCCCACCCGCCATCTTTAACATCTTTGCCTCGGTTCTCTGGACAGAGCCTCTGCCTCTAGTGGCATCTCTGTCTAACGTCTTAACTTCTTTGGTTTCTATAGTACGTCTGCCTAGGTGTGTTTGTGTCTGTGTGAATGTATGGGTGGGTGTGTATTTGTTCACCTTCCTTTTCTTCCCCCAAGTTAAGTCTTTCCTCTCCCGTGATTGGAATGGCTCCTTACCCCCTTCCTTAAAACCCTCATCATTGCCTTTTCCCTCTCCTTCCCTTCTTCCTGTAGAAGCAACTGGGTTGTGAAAGCTTGCAATTGTGTGGGTGTGTGTATTTATTTGTGATGCTGTCACACTTGTGCTCCTTCACCTGCTAGGAATTTTTCGTCTTTCTATATAATGTTGGGTTGTCTTTCTTGGGTACCACAACCAGTAGGTCCTCTTTTACGGTACCTAACAAGAGATGACAGCCATTCTGTAGGTCTGCCACTCCAAACAATATCAATTCTCTACATGTCCTATAATAAAAACTATTTTCACTCTATCCCTAGTTTACAACAGAAAGAAGAAAATTACACTTCTATTCCCACACTTTACCATGGTCTTGCATTTCAGACTCTGCTAGTGAACACTCATTTCTCTAGCAATTATCTTGTATTATTACCTCCTCGGGAAAATGAGTGTGCTATAAAAGCAGGAGAAATGCAGAATTTCATCTATTCATTTTTTGTAGTGTAGCACTATTCCAGCATCATTACAAAATTGTATATAGGCTCTATATTGTCATTGTGCATTAAGTGAAATTGCCCATGACCTGTATATTCCATAACAAACAAACAAAAAGTTACTTAACCTAATTAAAAAATACTTACTCTAAATCCCCTTAAAACTAATGTGTGTGTGTGTGTGTGTGTGTGTGTGTGTGTGTGTGTGTGTGTGTGTGTGTGTGTAGTTTCATTTTGTGTAAGTGTTTGTCTTAACATACCACAATTGGTAACACTGGCTGTCAAAATACATATCTTTGTGTAGCATGTATGAGTGTCGTAATGTAATGTTAATGTCAGTCTCGGACTTTGATTGGATGTACATCTGTTTATATATGTACAACAGAATTATTTAATTATTTCACTGAATTCTGGGAAGGCCGGACGTGATGCTGTTAGCATTATGGAAAGAGGGAAGATAGCATGGTACCTTACATGAAGGAAGTAAGAAAGGAAAAGAAAGATGGAAAACTTGGAGCTGAAGAAGGAAAAACGATAGATGAGAGAGACTGGAAACCCTTCCCACCCCAAGGGAACCGAGAGTCCTCCTATTCATCATGTCTCCAGAGGATTTTGGCGAGCTCTTGTTCGCTGACCTCCTGCACCAAAGGTGATCTATGACTTTAAGAGTCAGAACTTCCCTGAAAGGTAGCTCCAAATAACCCCTATTGTCAAATCCACCACCTGGCTACTCCTAGTGACGTGTGTTTGTGCAGTGTAAATGTGTCTGCAATTGTGTTAAGTGTAACTTTGTGTGTAATAAACCTACCCCTATTACAAAATATTATAATAATAATAAATAAAAATAATTCCCTATAAAACTTACAGACTAAGTTAAATTCATGCAATCTGTAATAAATGTCAGGACAACACATCATGTGCTCATCCACAGTCATCTCAGTTTGTTGAGAAAACTACAGATTAGTTCATGACTACAAGTAATAAGTTTCTTTGAACCGTCCTTGTATTAATAATGGAAGTCTTTTTTTTTTTTCTATTACAAGACATACATAAATACACACAATAAAACCCAATAAAACTTAAAACTAATCATTAATTACTATTTGTCCCATTCCTCTTGTTTTAGTGATTATCACATTCAGTTTAATACAAGTGTAATCTCTCTCCAGTTATGGTTCACCTTATTATCCAATAATTGAGGATTACTGTCAACTCGTTAAGCTTATCAATACCAGTGGTACCCTCTCGCGGCTATCAGTCACACTATTTATCCTGTAATAATTCATTTTGCACTTCGCTCTTTCCACTTGAATACCATCTGTGGATGAGTGATTCTACTAGATTCACCTTCCTTGCGTACGCCGTCTGTTACTATCTTCCTACGTAAAAGTAACTTTCATTGGTTTATCTGGGTACTTTTTAATAACTGTACATGCATGCTTGAACATAAATTTGTTAGAAATTAGTCCTACTCCAGAGAAAAAGAAAAAAAAGATAATCAGAAAATTCAGAGAGCAAAAAGTATGCAATGCAGAAATGAAAAGAAAAACAATGCATACAACTCGAGAACTCAACAGTTGTTAAATGTTTCATTAACACACTGTTAATGCCCTGGAGATGAAATATTATAGAATCGTCGAAGATAGATAGGTGTATCATGCGGAAAAATAAAGAGGAAATAACAAGATACACAACTAAGGTACCTAACAGTCGTCAGCTGTTTCACTAACAAAGTGTTAGTGCCTTAATGTTGGTAACAACTCGTCTTTTCTGTTTGTGTTGACATTGGAACTGCTTCCGTAATGTAACACCTTTGTTGATGGTTTGAATTATTACCATTAAAGTATTTACAATGTTTAAAATTCCTACTTTTATTGTTTGTTAGTTGGTGTTGTACTTGACATACGTAAACTTTTTTTGTTACTGTTGTTATTTTGCACTCTGTTAACATGGTAGCTGTCCTGTGTTTTATGTGAAGTATCTACACCTTCTGCTACCTCAGTTAATTCATTTACAGTTTTCCACCCTTTATACCATATGGCTTTTTGTGCATAAGGAGGTATTCTTCTAACTAAAGCTTTTGCCAAATACTCCTCGTCAATGGGCTTATCTAGAAATTTTGCTTTAGTAAAATATGCTTGTAAATAGGTCTTAATTGTACCACAAGATTTGTCATCAAATTTTAAGTTGTCCTGTGTGTTATTAGACCAATACTTCTCTTTAAATTTAATTTTGAAATCTGTCCATGTAGTAGCCTCATCTATATGGGCTGAGGCCCACTGTGCCGCCTCCCCTTGCATATAGCATATTGCAAAATCTATCTTTTGTAAATCAGTCCAATCCCTTGGTAAATTGTGGGACAGCATACGAACAAAGTGATTTGGATTTATTTCTCCATCTGGAGTAGACCTAGGTAGTTGTTTTAATAAGTTCACTCTAGATCCCGAATTATTATTACACCCTGATCCCGTCTGTTGTTGATTATACAAAGCATGGTTATGATCTACTTCTACAGGAGTGGAAGATCCATTAGGTGATGACTGACTGTTTGATGGTTCAACATGAGTATTATGATTTCCTATATTACAAATAACATTCTCCTTAAGTTTTTTGTTAATTAGTTCTTCGATCTTACTTTTCCAAACACCAATATTACTGAAAGTTAGGTCATTAGTGGTATCACATTGTTTATTCTGTATAGAAATTAATTTGTTTTCTGTATTAGTTATCTTTTCTTCCATTTGTGAAAGCTCAAAATCAGTCTCGTGTCTTAACACAGACACTAGCTGAAATAGCTTTGTCTTTCATTAAGAGTAGAAATTTTGTTATCTGCTTAAATTTCGACAAACACCTCATTAAAAGTTTGTTTTATATTATTGAACAGTTCCTCTTTTAGGTTTTGTTTCACCAAATCAAGTTTTTTGTCAATTATCTCCTCAGTTAAAGTAACTCTCTTCCCGAAGAAATGTAGAATTTTTCATAGCCTTAATTTCTTCAGAAAGATTATTATACATTGCTCTACATTCATCAATGTGTTTCTGAAGAGTGCCCAGAAAATTCTCCACTTTCTCAGTATGTTCATTTAATTTCAATTGAATTTCAGATTTAAAACCTTCAAAACTTGACATGACGTCTTTACATAATTCACTAAATTGTTCATTTTGCTCAGACAAAATTTTATTCTGTTTGTTTACTTCCTCCCTAAAACTAGCAAATTGTTCTTCTAATAGTTTTCTGATAAGTTCGGGATCGCTAGTAGATGTCATTATCCTAGTTGTCTTTCTCATGATAGGCATATAGTATGATCAACTTTAAGTCAACAATAATCACTTTCTACAATTTATATAATATCACTTTTGCTCACTGAATGGTATTCACTCTCGTCACTGTACTGGTGGTGGCGAACAGCACTGGTGACAGCTCTCCCCACGTAGTGTTGAAAACGCCCGCTCAGCACATCAGTTGGCAGATGGGCGTGGTCGCAATGTCCCACGGCAGCAATCTCCGCTCAGCTACCCACCTCTTCTTTCTTCTCTCGTTAATGCTGGTTCTATTTAACTTTTTCTCTGTAGATTCGATCTTTTTGCAATATTTATTGCTGGTTGTTATGTGCCTGTTTATACATCATTGTCATTGGCAACAGACTTCCCCTTTTGCCAATATGACAAAAATAATACATTTTTGGTAAAATATCACGGCAGATTTGTGATAAATTCAAAATCAGCACACTTTGTCACGGTCGCCATGTGAGTTGTTCAGACGGCATCTACTGTTTAAGTATCTCTACAAACCGTGTGTGTCGGAAACAATTTCATTACCACTTCTTTATGATAAGATCTCTTCATTCGTTAAATGTGTGTAATAAGAATGTAGTTGCCAAATATAAGAGGACCAGCTAGTCCATGCTTCCTAATATAGCAACATATCTTGATAGATCTTCTTGGGTGTTAACTCTTTTCCAATCATCACAAGAGAACCCAAAATAGCAAACACTTCTCATTTAAACCATTATTAATTCAAGCAAGCAGCGTGTTACTTACTAGAACAAGTACAATGTTTAAGTACATTCATACAAAGGCTTATTATCTGCCTTGTTTCTCCAACATATCCAGACAGATTCTTTTTCTTCTGCACAAAACATGTACACAGAAAAACTGGAGTCAGAAAATATTCTCCTACCACTTTGCTATATTAAATATGACTCATTAAATAATTATACTCGACTTTCTTGTAAGCTGTTACACTACAGGGTGTCCACGTTGATCTGATCTCAAGAGTCCCACCACATTTTGGTGAATAACTTCTGCCATCAACAGCAGGTGCTGATGGTGGCAGAGTGTTAATTCACCAAATATCATGGGACTTCGACTGGATCTGGCTGGACACGTGAGAACCTGGGAAACACAATCAATATCAGTTAAAATTAATACTATATAAAGTCTGCCAGCAAAATGAACTAGTCAGTTTTAGTAGTTGTAATACTTGATTCATTTAACCAAAGTTATTTTTCTCAAAGTATCAAAGTAGAGAAAGAAAGTAAGAATTGTTAAAAGATGGCAAGATGGGAAAGGAAAAAGTAAGATCATAGTAAATATTGTTATTCAAGAAGAGAATCTTAGTTCACTCTGTTTGCAATGAATGTATAGCCCATTTTATTCTTCTACGATAAATTATATGGTTGAGTGGTAGATTGCTAAAGCAAAGAGCAAGGGATCACTATCAGGCCTAGGATTTTTATCTGACAATTGTTATACATCTTTCACCAATGGAAATGAATGTTTACATAAAAAATCGCACTGACGTGTTTTATGGCCCACTTTAGATTTGTAGTTTTATAAGTTTTTGCAAACAATTTGGACCAAAATAATAATGTAAACAATAAAAAATTAATTAATAAGAGTGTCCGAAACCCTTTTAGGAAGAAAAAAAATTAAATAGTGGCGGGTTTTGAACCACTGACCTTCAGTGTCAGAGTCCAACACATTGCCCACTATGCTACGGACAATGCCTACAAAATGCGTTCTTTAATCTTGTATTATTGATGGCCGCTGTTAACGGATGCCAACATGGCATTTGTAGGCACTAGATAATCATTTATCATACAAAAAATGACATTTTGTTAATTCTTCAGTGCGTCATTGCTTTGAAATGACAACGTGTAAGTTAAAATAAGAAAATCATCAAATATGCAATGCAAGATGGCTAATGCCAGAGAGAGTTCTGGGTGAGGAATGTCATGTGACATCTGCGAATGTCTGATTTTCGTTAATTCAGTGGGGGGTGTTAAAGCTCTGTTGTTTTTGCAAAATCTCTCAAACGATATGAGATATGAAAAAAACATAAGAGAGCAAAGTTGTACAGAATTTTCTCCTCTACAAATTCATTAATCAAATTTCTTGTCAGGTGAATAGTTAAGCCGTTATTTTTATTTAAATTTCGAGCTGTCAAAAGATGATCGCAAAGTCCCACTTTTAGTGTTGCTACCGTAACCTAAAGTGGGCCAAAAATGCTGAGTTGTACATGGTTCACAATCCATGTTAAACTGTAGTTCAATGTAAACCGGTTTGAAGAGTCTGTTTCAAAGTTCAAGGAAGGCAATGGCATGCCACATCCAACAGGATCATGCAAAAAAAGCACAATAGCATTAAAAAAATATAATCAGGTTATAATATTTGTAATTCATACGTTTATTTTAATGTTAGCCATTCAGATTGTGTTATTAAATGCCTTTTATTAAAAATATTTCCATAATTGTCCTCATCAAAATCTTCTATCATGCAGTAAGTTACTAGCATCCATATACTGCATTACGGGAAAATTTCAATGCTGTGTAACTAAATAACGTGCTACAGCGGGTACAAATTCAGTCTCAACTGGTTAGCTAAGTTTTGTAACTGACTGTATGATTCTGTTCATTTTAATTTGCCATAATCTAAGTCATCGCACATTTTCCTTTTATTAACATTTAATTCAGTTATGTTACAACTTTGAATTGTTTTGACTACACTACATGTATATTTGATTACTGTATCATGACAACAAATTAAAAGGCATTTATGATTTTTTACACAGTCTGAGGAATGAAATGTAGGTGGTTATAATTATTTCATATTGCCCTTCTTATTCATTACAAAGATGTGGATTTACTACACAGTTCAGATGTTGAGGAAATTGAATCAGATAAATATGTCAGATTGAGTATGAAGGTTGTGCAATTGCTATTACATTTGGGTATGTGAACTTCCCATTGCTGTTGGTGTTCCATTAGACTGGGTATTTCTGCTGAATCTTGATATTTTCCACAAATATGAAACAGCTCACACACTGCAATAGATATTACTATAAATTTTGAATTGAGGCCTGAATAATGAAACCAGTGTAATTCGTTTAGTCACTATTTTAGCAACTATAAATAATTCCATTTAGTTAATTTCTAGATCTTATTATTGCTTTGAAAGTAAAGGTCATCTGTTTTAACTGATTTAACTTATGCTTACAGAAAACCTATGTCAAAACTACCACTGTCAGTGGAGTGGATGAATATGAAACAGTTTCAGAGCTTCATCTGAACGCTACAGTCTCTGGAATTCTGGAATGCCTTGCTGCCAATAAATATGGAAATGACACTGAAAAAACACAGATCATTATTGTTGGTGGGTAATAAACAGAGAACAATTACTTTGGCACCTTTAATACTTTATAATTAGTTTATAATGAAGCAGCCACTTTGAGAGTTAACTTTAATTATGGATACAGTTGAGATCATTGTTAAGAGTTTTAATGGAGATTGTTAAATCCACTGTTACTTAATGTTGTTTATCTCCTGAAGTGGCCTAAGAATGCCTTTTTCCTTGGCATTGATTATTATCCAAATCACTTTAAATTGGGTAGATTGTTACTTACCACACAGCATGATGAGTTGGAGAAAGGCACTCTTCAGGCATCTCGATCATATTGAGCCCTTAGCTCATAGAGCCATTGGCAGAAATAGACATGCGTCATATGGTGCAGGGTTGCATGTTTAGGTGGTACTGGGTCATGACGGAAGTACTCCTTTGTGGCTGGACAGTGGGTATGAGGGAGGTGATGGGTGACAGGAAAGACAAGCCTTGTGAGATCTATCTGAGGATAATTTCAGTCTATGAAGGCCGTAGTCATACCTTTGGCATATTTGGAAAAGGACTTTTCCTTACATCAGATGCCCCTCAGGGGGCCCACAGTTCTTTTGTGGGTATGTGTGTGGCGCGCACAGGGCCCCGAGCCGGAGCAGCCTTTCTTCTGCCCCAGGCTGCTTCACTTTCCCTTCCGGTTTATGCCTTCGCCCGGAGACGGGCGTCTTTCACGAGTTAAGGTGGTTTCTTGTTGTCGTTTCTCGTATTCCTTCATTCCTTCCTTTCCTACCCTATGTTTCTGTCTTCCTCTCCTTGCTGTACTCTCCTAGCCTTCTTCTCCTCCTCATTAGTCTCCGCCTCGGCATTTGAGACACTTCTTTCCTTCTTTCTCTTCACTTCCTCTATTCTTCTTCTTTCCTCCCTGTGTGTGTCTGAAGTTCGACCCACGCATTATCATGCGTAGCAGGTGACGGGGTAACGTGTAATTCCCCACCCCGGGTAGACAAGTAGGGCACGTACGTACCCCCTGGTAAAGGCCAGGCCCAAGGAGGGGTGATTACCCGAGCTGGTACCTTCCGAACATGCCGATTGGTCCCTCTGTCAGTTCTCGGGAAGTGTGACCTGAGGTGTGAACAATCACCTAAGGCGGGTAAGCCCTCGGACAGGGCCCCCACTAGGAAGGAGCGCGCCATCGGAGACGCCGGTAATCACGGGGGACACTTCTGCAATGACTTCCTTCTCTTCTTCAGTGACATTGGCCCAGAAACGAAAGATAGATTCGCCTCAGCAAAAGAAGACTCTGCCTAATCTACCGAAATTTCTTGTTGTCTCTTGCACCAACGGTAAAGATTTCATGTCTGTAAATCCTTTCGTCATCCAGAAAGGTGTTGATGAAATTGCTGGCCCTGTTAAAACCTGTTCGCGTCAGCGCAATGGCACATTGTTGCTAGAAGCGGACAGTGCCTTCCAGGCCCAAAAACTGATACGAACAACATTGTTACACACGTTTCCAGTCAAGGTAGAAGAGCACCGCACACTCAACTCCTCACGGGGGGTAGTTTTTACAAGATCCCTTGACGGGTTGTCTGACAAAGACATCCAAACCTATATGTCCGATCAGGGTGTAACAGCCATCCACAGGGTGATGAAAAAGGTAGATAACCAACTGACACCGACTCGTACTGTGTTTTTGACGTTCATCAGAGTTGAACTCCCATCGAAGGTCAAAGCAGGGTATGAAGTCATCTCCATCCGCCCTTATGTACCTAACCCAGCGTGCTGTTTTCAATGCCACAGATACAACCACATTCATGAATTTTGCCCTAACGCAGCAAAATGTCACTTGTGGTAGGGACACCCATGAGGGGGATTGCCCACCTCCGTCCCCTCACTGCCTTAATTGCAACAGTGACCATGCGGCTTCCTCTTGGGACTGCCCTGTATATAAGGATGAAAAGGTCATCCAGCAAATTCGGGTTACGGAAAAGGTATCAACATCTGCCGCTTGAAAGTTGTTGGCGAGTCGAAACCCCACTGTCCTCCCAGCGGGCACATACAGTAAGGTCCTCACCTCCACACAGCCTACTAAGGATTCCAGTACCCAGACCTGTGACTTCACTTTCGCTGACACAGTTGTGCGAACCGCCAGCCCAAAGATTGCCCATTCCACGTCCCCGCTTCCTCCTCCTGCTGCTTCTAAAGTACAGTCTTCGTCAACCTCTAATAAACCGCGGGCACCTAAACAAGATGCCCGGACTTTGAAAAAGGAACCCGTCCGTGAGGATTTTCTGCGTTCTCAGGCTTCCCAACCGTTAACAGCCTCTTCTCACCGCCCCTCTTCCAGAAGAGCCAACAAGAAAAAGCGTTCCTCACCTTCCCCACCGAGGCGTGACCCATCCATCACGCCACCCAACAGTTGCTGGCCTCGGCCGTCTTCTGTTTCACCGGGACGCTCCGTTTGCCGGGCACCCGGCCCTTTACCGGCGGTGGAAACTGCCCCTCCTGATCAACTCAGGGAGGTGGCAGGCGCGTTGGTCGAACCTATGGACCACGACCCTTTGCCCCTAGACAGCGATAGCAGTGCTCCCTCGAAATCCGGTCCTCAGCGGCCGTCGAGGTGACCCCGCTTGCTTGTTCTTTTTTATCCTCATTTCTTATCTCATTTATTATCATGGCGCTCCTTCAATGGAATATTCGCGGCATTTGTTCCAATCGGGAGGAGTTAAAACTACTCCTTCGATTGCACTGCCCGCTTCTAGTCTGTCTCCAAGAAACTAAGTTGCGTCCAAGTGATCGTGCAGACTTTCCCCACTAAACCTCTGTGCATTTCGAACTGCCACCTGTGGAAGGTACCCCAGCCCATGGAGGGGTTCTGATGTTCATTCGAGATGACATCTATTACCATCCCATTACATTGCATACTCACCTACAGGCAGTTGCCATCCGCATCACTCTATCCACATTTACCTTTTCCCTCTGTAATGTCTATTTGCCATCATCATCTGCCCTTACTAGGGCAGATGTGCTACACCTCGTTGACCAGCTCCCTTCACCTTTCGTGTTGGTAGGCGACTTCAATGCCCACCACCCACTATGGGGCTCTCTGGCACATTGTCCAAGAGGCTCCATTTGGTGGACATTCTCCAACACCTCAATCTTGTCTGCCTCAACACTGGTGCACCAACCTTCCTTTCTGACACAACCCATACTTACTCCCACATAGACCTTGCGATATGCACTCCTCAGCTTGCCGGTCGGTTTGAGTGGTATGCACTTTCTGACACGTACTCGAGTGATCATTTCCCTTGTATCATCCACTTCCTGCATCATTCTCCATCTCCTTGTCCCACCAGTTGGAACATTTCTAAAGCCGACTGGGGGCTTTATTCTTCCATGGCTGTTTTTCACGATCAGAATTTTCACAGTTGTGACAGTCAGGTCGACTACCTCACAGAGGTTATTCTCACCGCTGCCGAACATTCCATACCTCGTACATCCACTTCTCCACGTCGTGTTCCGTTCCCTTGGTGGACTGCAGCCTGACGCGACGCGCTTAGAGATGGCGATGTGCTTTACGCACCCTCCGCCACCACCCAACTTTGGAGAATTGCATAAATTATAAACGAATGAGAGTGCAATGTCGTCGTATCATAAACGACAGCAAAAAAGCTTGCTGGACTGCTTTTACTAGTTCTTTTAACCATTTCACTCCCTCCACGGTTGTTTCGGGTGGCCTATGCCGTTTATCCGGCATCAAGGTCCACTCACCGATTCCTGGCCTGACCATGGAGAACGCAGTCCTCGTGGATCCCGCTGTTGTTTCCAATGCATTGGGCCGTTTCTCTGCGGAGGTTTCAAGCTCTGACCATTACCATCCTGCCTTTCTCCCTCGCAAACAGGTAGAGGAGGCACGGCTGCCTTCTTTCCACTCTTTTAATCGTGAAAATTATAATGTCGCCTTCACCATGCAGGAGCTAGACCGTGCTCTCGCCCTGTCCCGATCTTCTGCTCCCGGGCCCGATTCCATTCATATTGCGATGCTGAAGAACCTCTCTCCTGCGGGCAAGTGTTTTCTTCTTAGTAGCTACAATCGCATATGGACTGAAGGTCATGTTCCCACAAGTTGGCGTGAAGGACAGGAAGGACAAACATCTTCCTTCCAGTTATCGCCCCATTTCTCTGACGAGCTGCATCTGTAAGGTGATGGAACGCATGGTTAACGCTCTGTTGGTCTGGCTCCTCGAATCTCACCGCCTCCTAACAAATGTCCAATGCGGTTTTCGTCGACACCGCTCTGCTGCTGATCACCTCATTACCTTGTCGACCTTCATTATGAATAACTTTCTAAAGAAGTGTCAAACAGTAGCAGTGTTCTTCGACTTGGAGGAAGGCATACAATACCTGTTGGAGAGCAGGCATTCTCCGCACATTGCACACATGGGGCCTTCGTGGCCGCCTCCCTCTTTTCATTCAAGCGTTTTTGGTGGATTGCAAGTTCCGGGTACGGGTGGGCTCTGTTTTGTCAGATACCTTTTGCCAGGAGAATGGGGTACCGCAAGGCTCCGTCTTGAGTCTGGCTCTCTTTGCCATTGCAATCAATCCGATCGTAGATTGCCTTTCAGCCGACGTTTCCGGATCCCTTTTTGTAGATGATTTCGCAATTTATTGCAGCGCCCAGCGGACGTGTCTCTTGGAGCGTTGTCTTCAACTCTCTTGACCGTATATATTCCTGGAGCATTGCAAACGGCTTCAGATTCTCCACTGAGAAAACAGTGTGTATAAACTTCTGGAGATACAAAGAATTTCTTCCACCTTCTCTACGTCTCGGCCCTGTTGCTCACCCTTTCGTGGAGAATATGAAATTCTTGGGACTCATATTCGATCGTAAACTTTGCTGGTCCACACACGTCTCCTACCTGGCTGCCCGTAGTGCCCGATCCTTTAATGTTCTTAGTGTCCTCAGTGGCATGTCATGGGGAGCGGATTCTACCATCCTGCTTCACCTTTACCAGGCCATTGTTCAGTCGAAGCTCGATTATGGAAGCCTTGTATACTCTTCTGCACGGCCGTCGATTCTCCGCGGACTCAACTCTATTCACCATCGGGGATTACGTCTGGCGACCGGTGCATTTTATACCAGCCCTGTTGAAAGTCTGTATGCCGAGGCTGTTGTATTACCCTTGACCACTCGGCGTGACATACTCTTGTGTCAGTACACATGCCGCCTGCGGTCGATGCCCAACCATCCATCTTACCGATTAGTTTTTGACGACTCGCTCGATCGCCAATATCAGTTGTCTGCGATTGCCTTGCTTCCACCTGGAGTTCGGTTTCGCCGCCTGCTTCAGTGGCTTGATTTTACCCTTCCTTCCACCTTTCGGTTGAGCGACAGCCCATTGCCACCGTGGCATCAGGCCCAGGTTCACACTCACCTTTAACTTAGTTCGCTCCCCAAGGAGAGCACTCCGTATTTGGTATACCGCTCGAGGCTTGTCGAACTCTGTTCGCTGTTCGGTAATGCCATATTTATTTACACTGATGGTTCCAAGAGCACTGCCAGTGTCGGATCTGCCTTCGTCGTCGGGGACAACCTTTTCCAATGCAAGTTTCCTGACTGGTGCTCGAATTTCACGGCTGAGCTTTTAGCCCTCCACCAGGCCGTCTTGTATACCTGCCGCCACTGCCAACCTTTCTATGCCATATGTTCGGACTCCCTTAGTGCCCTGCAGAGTCTTAAGGACCCTTTCTCGACCCATCCTCTCGTGTATCGGATCCAACGCTTCCTCCAGTTGCTAGCAGATGACAGCTGTCACGTTTCATTCCTGTGGGTCCCTGGCCATGTGGGTGTGCCCGGGAATGAGACCGCTGACATAGCAGCCAAGGCCGCAGCTCTTTTGCCTCGCTTGGCTACCTTTTGCGTCCCATCAGACGATGTTCTACGGGCTCTTCGCTGGAGTATCGTGTCGTCATGGCACAGTGCGTGGTTTTCACTGTACAACAATAAAGTGAGAACTGTAAGACCGATCCCGACCGCTTGGAGGACCTCCTCACGCCCCTCTCGGTGAGAGGAGGTCATCCTGGCCCGGTTGCGGATCAGTCACTGCCATTTCAGCCACCGTCATTTGCTAACCGCCGATCCTGCACCGCTGTGCTCCTGCGGTGAATTGCTGACGGTGCGACATGTTTTATTGTCTTGTGTTAATTTTAATCATCTCCGTGTAGCCCTTCACTTTCCGTCTACTCTGGAGGAAATTTTAGCTGATGACACACGACCAGCTGCTCGAGTTTTGCATTTTATCAACTTGGCCAACTTATCAAAGGATATTTAACCCTTTTAATTGCCTTTTATCTTTCGTTTTTAGCTTCTTCTTGATGTTCTAACTGGCAGTTACCAATTTTTTTTGAGATCTAGCGAATCTCTGTTCTTGTCTGGGCGCTAATGACCGTAGAAGTTGTGCGCCCTAAAACCACAAAGAAAAAAAAAACACTTACATCAGATGCAACAAATACCGGTGGTTAGGCTGTATGGTAGAGACTCTTGATGTGGAATGGGTGGCAGCTATCAAAATGGAGGTATTGTTGGTATTTAGTAGGATTGATATGGACCTAGGTATTAATGTAGCTCACCTTGAAGGGAGGTCAAAATTGAGGAAGGTAGCTTGTTGGGTTGAGGAGGACCACCTGAAGTGACGGGGCGGAGAGTGTTGAAGTTTTGCAGGAATGTGGATAGTGCATCCTCGCCTTTCTTCTAGATTACGAAGATATCATATTTGTATCTGACCTAGTGAGGGATTTGGAGTTGTGGGTAGTCAAGAAGCATTCTCTTAGATGGCCCATGGATAGATTTGCTTATAGGTAATGTCTTTAAAAGTGAAGTAATTGTCGGTAAGGCTGTAGGTAGTCATGGTGACAAGGGAGGAGGTTGTGGGTTTGAAGTCTCAATCATTGTGAAAGATGATGTTCAATAGCACCAAAGCCTTTGGAATAGGATATGTAAATGTAGAGAGAGGGAAATAGCATCAACAGTGACAAGTGTGGAACCAGGAGGGGTAAAGAGACAGGAACTGTGGAGGATATGGTTGGCCTCTTTTGTAAAAAAGGGCTGGTTATGGGTAATTCACTGAATGTGTTGGTACACAACTGGCATAGATCAGAGAATTAATATTATGTTTGGGAATGCATCTCAGTCAAAAACCACCATTATGAAACAGCATACCAAGCTCCATGCTGACTGTGATGGAACACAAAATGCCTGTTGATCTGAGAGGCCAGACTTGGGTAGGAAGCAGTTGAGAATCTACCCTATAGTCCTAAAATTCCCTCATGTATTTATCATGCATTTGGTCTCTTAAAGGCATTGAAGGGTCAGTGATTAATGTCTGAAAAGGATGTGCAGCAGGTACTTACTGACTTCTTCACACAGAAGGACATCATGTTTTACCAAACGGGTTTCTTCAACTGGTGCATTAGTATCTGAGTGGCTCAATGCAAATATGATTCCTCCTGATAGTCATCCTGATTCTGAACTTTACAGCTTTTGAATGGAATCTCTATGATCGATCCATACGCGTTACTACTACACAAAAATGAAACAGATGTGATTTACCCCTTTCTTAATGTGGCCATGCATTATGGCACCATGCATCAGATGTAAGTGGAAATGAATGTTGCTGTTACATAAATTAGAATCACATCATGAAGTGTTGTCCAGTAAATATGAGTCAACCAAGTGAAATTACCAAGTACATTGTTGTACATGAACACACAAAGATAATATGAAACTACTTTCAGAAAAAGAATGACGATATTCAGAAGCCCATGCATAAATAGTTTGTGAAAATTCATCATAATGATGGTTTAGGATCAGCAACTGGGAATATATATCTTTTTTAATTTATTTTGTCCGTTGCAGTTGCATAGTTTTGAAGTCAGTGACTAGTTTTGGACTGTACGGCACATTATCAAACCATTAGCCTTTTTCAAACTGTTATGATCCAATGCATGTTACAAATGGCTGCTAAAATCTTGTACATTATCCTCTGTTGATATACATCACTAGTTACATCAAAATTTAAAATGGCAGTTAAAACCAGAGATACATCCACGGGCCTCAGGCATTATTATGTGAGAACCTGGTTTCTTAACGAACAATATTCCAATGAGGGGTAATTACATTGTGTTAAACTCTTTTGAAGAAAAAAGAGACCACGTACATTGCTTAGCATCTATTATATGAGAGAAAATCATGAATAACTTTTGTTGTTTTCAATCTAAGACAGTAATATGACAAAGCTCTAAGAAAGCCTTTATCTGGTTTATATATTTGAATACTTCTAGAAATGGACTACTACTTCTAAATTGTTAATCAACTGAAGTGAAATTTTTGAAAATCTGTTAACAGTAATTATTACTATTTGCTGGCCATAATGTCAATATTCTCAAACATTTCAGATGTAGCAGATGGTTTTGGAATATTACCAGTGAAGGAAGAAATTGTAGAAGGAGACACAGTCAATCTTACATGCCGAGCATCAAAACATTATTTCACTAACAACATGACCTGGTATAGAAATGGAGACCAAATAGATGAAAATACAACCAAACGTGAGTTTAGAAATTAAAAGAACATACTGTAGTTAATGCATTAATGTAAAATAGAAATATTGTGAATTATTTTTAATAGAATGTTTGCAATTCAGCTTTCCATGATTTTGTGTAAGTATTGAAATTTGCCTCTGATGACTGGCTTCAGTTTCAAATTGTATATTTAGCATCCAGAAATGAGGAACTTCAGTTTCACAAAGGAGCAACAGCAATGTCGTACTTCCAGTCTCCTCCCCCCCCCCCCCCCCACCAAGTTTCTCCATTGATACTTTTAGGATTTGACACTATGGGTGTCATTCAGCTGGATGGTACTGAGCATTCTCAAAGTTGTTCTGAACGTTATATAGCATGTTTTACAGTATGTCATACAGCAAAATAAATAAATTGCTATTTTTTAATTTAAAGAAAGGTCCAAAAGTCAACAGTGTTTCAGCCGACCAGTTGCATAAAATGGTTTACATGTATAAACCTTTACCTAGGTTTTGGCAAAATTAATTTTGCCTTCTTCAGAAGTATACAATAAAGCTCACATTAAAAAAGTTGTTAAATAATATGTGGCTGACTCCATGTCAATAGATTAAAAAGTAAAATTTAAAAACAATGTCACATTATACAATTGTGGAGCCCGTCCACAAACAGGTAGAGTCACTCGACCTGGGTGTGAGAGAATTAAGAGATTTCATTTTCAAGTTCTGAAACACTATTGTCCAATAGAAACTCTCTTTATTCATCCCATATGGCCATGACGCCGTTCTTATGTGGAGATGAAGAGGCTGGCTCAGGATAGGGTATTGTGGAGAGCTGCATCAAACCAGTCTCCGGACTGAAGACCACAACAACAACATGGCCATGACAAAAATAAAATGCAATATTTACTGCTAAAAACAATAATCAAAGGAACTGGCAAGCATGAATGTGGGAAAGCAAGTGATGTAAGATATATTTTATTCCCACCTCAAACAGTTTTTCTTTTTGCTACCATTAATGAGAGTGCTATTATACCAACAAGTCATGTGCTGGATGTCATTAACAAAACAAAATCAGCAAACGTAGGTACTCTGTTGCTCGTATTTCCAGCGTAGAGTCCAATTGACTTTTTATTTATTTATTTATTTATTTTTATTATTATTCAGATAGCAGTTATAATTATGAACGAATTTATACGACTGTAGACATTGTTAGTAGTAGTAGTAGCAGTAGTATAAGTATAAAATGACTTCAAAATTACGAAAAATGGGGAGAAGACCATGCGGAAGAGAGGGAGAAATTTCAAACTAAAATCATCAAAACATATGATCCCTTTTTACAAAAACCCAAGACATACCTGGTGGAATCAAGAATGTGAGAAAGCACTAAAAGAAAGAAGAAAGGCATTTCAAAATTACAATTGCAACAAATCAGAAGAAATGCAAAAGAAGTTTTTGAAAAGTGCAAACAGGCTTCAAAGATTTTAAGACAAGTAAAATGAAAATGCGAGTGAGTTGCATTCAATAGAAGAAAACTTCAAAAACTACAATACACATAATTTCTATAAGAGCTTTGCTTAGCAAACCAGATCAAAGGATACTCACCAAAATACATTTACTTTAGAAAAGAAGATGGTAAATTGGCCCTGACAAATAAAGAAAACTACAAAGTTCTAGCCACCGAGTGAGGTGGCACATTGGTAAAGCACTGGACTCACATTTGGGAGGATGGTGGTTGAAGTCCACCTCCAGCCATCCACATTTAGGTTTTCCTAAAGCACTCCAGGCAAATGCTAGATAGTTCTTTCAAAGGGCACAACCGATTTCCTTCTCCATCATTACCCAAAACTCAGAGCATTAGCTCCATCTGTAATGAACAAAGCTGTCAACGAGATGTTAAACCCTAAGATTCCTCCTTTGATGTTCTAGTCACATGTTTTTCACAGCTTTCTAAATCATCTGGAACCCAAAGAGAGGTTCCCAAAAGAACAGCCACACCACAGAACTCGTCACTACCAACACTAGAAGAGGTTTACGCGTACATCAAAAGACTTGAAAACAATAAAGCATCAGGGGAGGTC
The DNA here is from genome assembly GCA_026315105.1 of Locusta migratoria. Classification (NCBI taxonomy): domain Eukaryota; kingdom Metazoa; phylum Arthropoda; class Insecta; order Orthoptera; family Acrididae; genus Locusta; species Locusta migratoria. The sequence continues at coordinate 140,911,440 of CM048749.1, read as the reverse complement.
GAAATTGTGGCAGAACTCTTAAGGATGTAGGCCAACAAAGAAATCACTCAAATAATCCAAAACATCTGGCAAACTGAAATAATCCTGGATGGCTGGAAGATTGCTCTGATTCATTCTCTACATAAGAAAGGTAATAAATCTATTAACAGCCACCTACAAAATTCTATCCGCTTGTCTCTTGAATAGAACTCAACAGCAAGTAGAACACAAAATAGCAGAATATTAAGTAGGATTCAGGCGAAACAGATCATATCTGGAGCAAATTTTCAACCTCAAAACCATACTCAAAATGCGAGCTCTCGAACAAAAACCTGTAGTATGCACATTTGTAGATTAAAAAAAAAAGGCATATGATTCATTAGACAGGCCCTCACTATCCAAATTTTAGAACAAGAGGGAATTAGATCCCAAAACAAACACTGGCACAAAATCTAAAGAAAAATTTGAGGGGAAGAGTTTAATGATATACACACGCCGAAAAAACTAACCTTGGAACTCTTTAAATTCTTTGTTACATGGGTTAAAAATTATGCTATAATGATGACAAAAAGTATAATTAGTGTTAAAATTATGGGAAGTTTGAAAGTTAAAGCAGTCAACACTCTGAAGATTGCTTTGAACACCACACTGCTTTACTAGGCATGGTCCCCTTTGGAGGTGGTATGCCATTATCTTCCTCAAACCTTCAGTCTGACTTATCCAGCTATTTATAAGGGTACCTACAGTTCTAATGTGGATTTCGAATGATGGTGCTACTCAAAATTTTTCAAATCAGCAACATTGCCAGAGGTGAAAGAAGGGAAAAGTGAAGGATAAAAATCCTGGAACATAGCAGGGATCGAACCCTCAAACTATGGATTCAAATCACAATATATTTGTAAAAGTAAAATAAATGATAAATAACCTTCTCGTAAATTACTTCTGTGTCATCACAAAAACATTGGAATATATGGGAGCCACATTTTTCTTAAACAAAAGTGAAAATCACCATTCTCACTGGCTGTTCACACCTGAATCATGATTGGCTATTCCTACTTCCCACCAGTTGTTGTTCCATTACCAACATACACATGTGGTGGGGGGGGGGGGGAGGGGATGGAGACACTATAAATGCCTTTTTAACCCTGGGGAGTTCTACGACAGTGTGTAAAATGCTTGTCTCTTAAACATAAATTGTATTGCTTCAAGGGAAAGTAACAGGGTGATTATAATTAAACTTTGAAAAAGCTGTAAAAATACCACCACTTGTCAGAATGAAGTCAAATTGCAATGGAATAGTATCAAAAGTGTGAAAACATATGGCATAACGAAAACAAGTAGTGTGAAAATTGATAAATAGATGGTGCAGTAAGCATCATAACTTAATAGTGGTTGATTACAAATGACAAATTAATCATACAATAATACCTAAAGTGTAAGTCAGACACTAAAACACACTGTGCTACTCAGTGTGCATGTGTGAAATTGTTAGTTATGTAAGCCCATCTGCCATGGCAAGGTCAATCACATTGGATTAGATGGGAAAAATCTGTTTGTAATTGTCCTGAGGCAAAAGCCGCATAAAAAGCATCAATTAAAATCAAATCAGATTTTTTTTATTTATATACAATTGTCATAAAACATGTACCTTATGCTGTCCACCATTTCCTGCAACAAGTTGAAATTGATGAACAGTACATTCCACAATTGATTGACTTTTTTCTGGGGTTACATTCAAAATGTGATGCACAATTCATGCCTCCATTGCAGCTAATTACCCAATCTGAACACTGTACACAGCAGTGCCACAGCCAGAAATCAAATGTGTGGAGGTGTGCCCTATGATAAATGATGGTGTAGACCCACACCACACAGTGACCTTTTCTGGATGAAGCAATACTGGTTGGTTTGCAGGTTGATTTTCTGTTTCCTGTTGCCTATATTTGACAAGTCTGTGTATTGACATATCTTTTCAGATGGAAGTGGGCTTCATCTGTTGACAAAATCTTCCATGACCATTCATCGTCCCCCTGCATGCGGGCAAGAAATTCTGAAACCAAAGTCTCTTTCGCTGCAGGTCAACAGGAAGCAACTTATGCGTATGGGTAATTTGGAATGGATAGCAAAGACGATTTTTGCATACGATTGTATTAGAGGCTGTCAAACGTGTCCTCGCTCCGTTCGTTCCCACCAATGAGAGCGACTGGCGAGACTGCCACACCCGGGAGCCAGCCGTGCCGGGTATACAGTCTCGGGAACGAGGCGACTCGGTACTCCCAACTGGCATGTAGAACAGCCAACAGAAGTGTGCATGCGTACAGCTGGCCCCCTCACCATGCCGTAATTATAGCACCCATCCTGGACACGTCTACATTTTATAAGGTTGCGATCGCACTGCCGGCCGGACCGAGACGGAAGAAAGGGGAAAATCCAAGTTCAGATTTTCACAATGAAAAAAATGTTGATGGTATATAAGATCAATCCATGATGTTTATCAATCAAGTTTATCCTTACAAGCTTCTCCTGGTCTGAAAAAGTCTACTTTTCATTTCGCCCGAATTTTTAGTTTTGTAACGCTCCTCACTCGATTTTGATGAAGGTATACAGCTGAAAAATGTGATTTTTGCACTCATAATAGTACATCATCTTAGCTTTCGAATGAATCATTCATCTTTTCATAATTCGTAACAGTCATTTTCAAATGATGCTACTTGTCAAATGCATGCGCTTGATTTACAAATCGTGTATTGGAAAAAGTTTGATAGCGAGCAGCTTAATATTCTATGCATTTTAGACCATACATTACTGTGAGTGAAATGTAGCTAAAAGAACAGAGAAGTTTTTGAAATGGTATTTGTACCTCCTTTCACAAGTAATTGCAAGTTATCTGAGCGGCATCATGCTGCGACCACAAGTCGATGAACTGGGCGTGTGTTGAGCATAGCATGAAGCACTGCAGCGCTGAAAATAATATTTGCTGGCCATGTATGTTGGTCTCTCGTGATGTGTTAATAATCCATAACCAGAAAATAACTATACACAAATTTTTTTTGTATTACAATGGACAATAATCTGTTTATGGTTTTACGTAAAGTAATAGTTCACTTAATAAAAGGTATACAACTAGTTTGTTGTGCACATCATATAATTGATGGAGTACATATTTCATGTTTTGAACTACAAGAGAAGAATAAATTAATGTAAACTTCGAATTTGCTGTTAATGGACTGAAATAAAATTTTCTGAAATTCTACTTAATGATTTTCTAGTTGGAGATGACAAACGGAAGCAGCCCAAAAATATACTTACATTTATTGATGCATCTACACATGAGATGACTATTGCACTATTTAGCCTTCTTTAATTAGTAATAGAAGAAAAATAAACATATTTTCATAAGTATAACTGAAAAAATATCATTCACAGAAGCTTCTGCTGTAAGCAGGCTGGAGATGTGTGATACTTGTGCTGCACAAGCAACATCGTTGCACAATCGGTTCGTGCAGGCACCGACTCACACCGGAAATATTAAACATATTGAATGTTCAAGTAAGGAAAGACTCTCCTAAATGTTAGTCTAAATTCATGGGAGGAGTCCATTACCACCTATTTCTTATGTGCATAAAATGCGACGAGTCGCTACAGTTGGAGAACAATAGTAATAAAATAACAAAATCAGTGAACTGTTACCTGGCTTGTTGAAGTAGATGACAATCAATCTTCTGCTGACAGAAGTATGCCACTCATAAAGTCGAATATCATCTGATGTAAAACAGTAGCAAATCGTTGTCCACTGGAATCAGTCGCCATCCAAACAAATTAGTTCATAATTGTTTTCTGGTTAAGGACTGTTAACACATCATGAGGGACTGTCAAACGTACCCAGCAATTCAAATTTTTCAGCACTGCAGTACTTCACACTATGCTCTACACAGGCTGAGTTTGTAGGCTTGCAATCACAACCCGACGCCACTCAGTATAACTCACAATTACTTGTGAAAGGAGGTAGATATCAGTGCAACTACCATTTCAAAAACTGTTTTGTTCTTTTAGCTCCATTTCACTTGCTTTAATACCGGGTGATCAAAAAGTCGGTATAAATTTGAAAACTTAATAAATCATGGAATAATGTAGATAGAGGGGTAAAAATTGACACACATGCTTGGAATAACATGGTTTTTTTTTTATTAGAACCAAAAAAAAGTTCAAAAAATTTTGACAGTTGGTGCTTCATCTGATTAGAAAAGCAATAATTAGCATAACAAATTAAGACAAAGCAGAGATGATGTTCTTTACAGGAAATGCTCAGTATGTTCACCATCAATCCTCAACAATAGCTGTAGTTGAGGAATAATGTTGTGAACAGCACTATAAAGCATGTCCGGAGTTATGCTGAGGCATTGGCGTCGGATCTTGTCTTTCAGCATCCCTAGGGATGTCGGTCGATAACGATACACTTGCGGCTTCAGATAACCCCAAAGCCAATAATCGCACAGGCTGAGGTCTGGGGACCTGGGAAGCCAAGCATGACAAAAGTGGCAAAAGATCTTTCACAGATCTAGGAATACTTTTTTTTTCGGTTCTAATAAAATCTCATGTCATTCCAAGCATGTGTGTCAATTTTTACCCCTCTATCTACACTATTCCGTGATTTATTATGTTTTCAAATTTATACTGACTTTTTGATCACCCTGTATATGGTCTAAAATGCAGAGAAGAGTAAACTGTCTGCTATCTAATTTTTTTCAATACACGATTAGTAAACCAAGTGGACATATAGCGTTATTTGAAAACGACTGTTAGGAGAACGTGAATGTTTCATTCAAAACGTAAGGTATTTCATTACAATGTGTCAAAAAGTAAGATTTTTTTACCACATATTTTCATCAAAATAGTGTTTGGAGCATTACGGAACTAAAAAAACTTGGGCAGAATGAAAGGTAGACTTTTTATTTTTTCAAAGGCAAGGCAAAGCTTGTGAGGAAAAAATTATTTCATAAAATGATGGAGCTTGGTCTTGTATACCGTGAACAATTTTTACAACATGAAAATCGAAAAAATGTATTTTTCCCCTTTTTTTCGTCTCTTGGCCAGGCCCAGCCCGCAGTGTGAACATGAAGCCTGCGGCATGCATCGACTAGGTTGGGCGGCTCAGCTAGGCCTGGCAAGTGCGTTCGTGAACCCAGGAGCACCGTGACTTGCCCTGACCTGAAGCGTCTTTCTTTTGACAGTGTGACGTTATCACTCTCCCTCTATCCACTGTCAGCCGTCAAGAGTGAGCCGTGAGCAAGGCGGGAAGCGAGTGGGAGTGGAGGCCATTTTGACTGCCCCTAGATTGTATGCACCATGCTCGCAGGTTTGTCTAATGTTTGGGCAATTCTCTGAACACAACACATTTGCACACCACCACTGATGTCACATCAATTCGTTTCTTCCCTCTACCAGGTTGCACACCAAAGGAACCTGTCTTTTTCAATTTCCAATCAATTTTCTCCAAACTCAGGGCAGTCATCAAACAAACCTTCTTTCAAACCCTTCATTGTCCATAACGTCCTCAGAGTGACTTGTACACAGTAATGGTGAACATCTCGGACGCAAAATGAAGAAAAGCTGTGTACCCAGCATGTTTATACCAACTTCAATGGATCATGCACATGACAAGTGTTTTCATTTACATATTCTGACACATACAGTGCCATCTATTGATAAATTTTTAAACTCTTTATTATTCTTCTGCCATACATTTTCCCCATTATTCAATAATATTCTGTTGCAATTTGATGTTATTATCAGTAGGGGTGGTATTTTTAAAGCATTTGGAAATTTTCCTTAATTATAATCACCTTCTACATTCTAACTTATAAAAGTGTGATTCCACCTGGAAAAAGGTACTTATTCTCGAAAAAATTGCATTTCTCCCAGAAAAAGTGATGTTTCATCTGGGAGAAAGTGTTTTAGCAGTGAAAAATCTGGGATTTTTTTTTTTTTCCTTCTGAGTATGCACCCTGTTATAAACAAAAAGGAAGTTGTTACTATACAGAGTGTATTCATTATCTGTTTCTGCCTCATTGTACATTAAAATATGAACCAACTTAAAACATTGAGTATATGTGCAATTCCTATGCCTTCTTCTTTTGCATGTATTTCATTACATATTTGCTATTCTTTGTAAATTATTAATTGTTGTTTATTGTAATGAATCAGCTTTCTAATTCTGGTTGTGTTGGTCATTCTGATAATGTCAATAATGGAGGCCAGATAACTATTCACCAGAAAGAGGCTCACTGAGCTGTGGAGGAGGAAGAGTGCTGGGTAATTGTGGCGGTGGAAAGTTCCATGTTTCATGATGGATTGTAAAGGCTCTGATAGGTGGGAACGGGAGCTGCGCCGTTGAAGACTGAGAAGGGAAGGGGCAGGAGAGGATAAAATGAAGATGTGGCGGAGTGTGGGGAGGGCTTGGTGTACTTGAAATGATAAAAATAATAAGGAAAAAATAATAAATATGGTACAAAGTAATTACTTAATCGAATATTGTAAGGGGCGACACACAAGATTCTTCCCACATTACCTAAAGAGGCTTTACATTGCCCACCCAACCTCCATAACATTCTAGTCCATCCATATGCCACTCTCAATCCCTTTCCCTTACAACAGGGATCATATCCCTGTGGGAAAACCCTGATGCAAAACTGACAACCCACCCAGCACTTCCTACTCCAGTCCTGTCACAGGCTTATTATACTCTATCAGAGGTAGGGCCACATGTGAAGGCAGCCATGTGATTTACCAACTCTGCTGCAATCATTGTGCAGCATTTTATATCGATATAAAGAAGAACCAGCTGTTCATCAGGGTGAATGGCTATTGCCAAACTGTGGAAAAAAGCAAGATGGACCACCGTGTTGCACAGCATGCAACTAAACACAGCACTTTGGATTTCAGTAGCTGCCTTATTACCCAAGTCATCTGGATCCTCCCTTTCACCATACACTTTTCTGAACTGTGCAGATGGGAGTTGTCCCTTCAACACACTCAATGGTCTCACAACCATTGTTGCCTCAATGTAAGATAACTTGTCATCCCTACACCATATGCCTAACATAATTCTCTCCCCACTGCCCCTGCTCTTACTTCCCCGCTCATTATCCTGTATCCCACCAATTCATGTCTTCCTTGGGACTGTGTGTCACCCCCTTACAATATCACATTAATTAATTACTTTTTATTTTCATTTATTATTTTTTAAATAATTTTTATCATTTCAAATCCCACAACTCCCTCCCCACACTCCTCTACACCTCCCTTTTATCCTCTCCCACCCCTTCCCTTCACGGTATTCAACAGGCGCATCTCAAATTCCCACCTATCAGAGCCTTTACAATCCACCATGCAACACGAAACATTCCATCCTCAACCTTACTCGGCATACTTCCCCTTCATCCCCACCTCACTCACAGTTAAGATGCTGGAGCAGCTGGACTTGGTGGTTGTGTGTGTATGTGTGTGTGTGTGTGTGTGTGTGTGTGTGTGTGTGTGTAGTTGTCAGAGGATTGTGTGAAAGTATTTGTTTCTTTTTTCTGATGAAGGCCATGGTCAAACTACTATTAGTACTACTAATAGTATCTATAATAATCTATTATAAATGTCATTCTAATTTGTGAATTTGTAAAAATGTTGTTTTCATTGTGATTATTAAAGCTAACACTTTACTCATTCCTGGTGTTGGTAAACATTGAGAACTTTTCTTATCGCATACCTTAAATTTCATTGTCTCTGTGAATAAAATAGTATTATTTTTCCTAAATGTTAATCAGACATTTTATTTCATCAGGTATTCAGATACAGAAAGGAGCAACAAAGTATTCATTTCAGACAAATCTGATAATTACAAATGCAGTAGCATCTGATGGTGTTGAATATAAATGTCGTGCCTGTACACCTGATCTAAATAAATGTAATGAATCACATTCAACATTCACAGTGGCAGGTAATTTTTGCTTTTCACTTCATCTAATTTATTATCATTAGATTGTTATAAAGGAAAAGAAAAATGTATAATGACACAAGTATGTGAACATACTGGCAGCTAAAGTGGGAACAATGGGAGCTGGGTCAAAAGTTAGAATAGCACAAATATTTTATACAGTGGTAACTGGAGGTGCTGACTTTAAAAAATATATATTGGGAGGGGTGGAGGGACAGAAATGATTGTATGAAGTATTTCATTTGATGTTTTAACTTTGCATTTGTGTACTAGTGTTAAACATTTTATTGGTTTATGAACGCTCTCAACAAGCTTTATATAAACACAATATGAGCACTAACAAATTGTACCCCAAGTAATAATGTATTTTAATTTTGGAGGGGTGAGGAAGGCTCCTGCTTCAAAATATTCTGTGCTGGAGGAGAAAAAATTGTCCTCCCACATCAACAGTTCTGGTGGTGATGAAAAAGAATGAGACATTATGGTCAGTGGCATTAGTACTCATTACTGTCAAACACTGCCATTAGGCCTATTGAAACATTTGTCTTGCTACTACAACAAAGTAGCAATGTAAGTGAAACAACGTTCTTAATTCCATGAGTCATGTAGTATGTAAAATTTGCTTATTACCTCTTACCCACTTACTAATACAGTGACGTGGAAGTTTTTGGTACTTAATGAGAGCAATTGGAAACTGTTGCGAAACATTGGATGAGAAGTAAATTTTGGTGATAAACTTGAGTATTTGTATTTTATAGCTTTTATATGAGCTCACTATTTTCCTCTTGTTACTGGTATAGTATCTGCCACATTAGCACATAAATGGAACACATTAATTTTATTTCAGGAAATGCCACTTGTTGTGAAAAGTGAGATGTTCCTACTTCACACGTGCTGTTCTGAATTTATAGCCTCCTTTTCTACATTACATAATGACATACACTGAGGTGACTGAAGTCAGTAGGTAGCAATTTACACCGATACAGGTGGCGGCAATATCACATATACTAGGTCAGAGCATGAGCAGAGCTGTCATCTGCTTTTCAGTGTTTCATATGAAAAGGTTTCTGTCTTGATTGTGACAGCAAGACAGGTATTAACATGGAATGGTATTTGGGGCGACATGCATAGGAAATTGTCAAAAATTCTTAACGAATTCAATATTTAGAGATCCTCTGTCAAGAGAATACCAAATTTTAGTTATTACCTCTCACTACACAAAACACAGTTGCTGACACACTGAACTTGATGCAGAGAACAGCAGTATTTGTATTGAGTTGTCAGTGTTAACAGACAAGCAGTGCTTCATGAAATACCACTGACAAACATGTCCATTTGGATGGTGCAGTGCAATTTAGCATTGTAGGCTATGGTAACAGAGACAAGACTAGTGCTTTTGTTAATAGCATGACATCGCCTACATCTCCTCTCCTGAGCTCACAACCATATTGCCTGGGCTCTAGATAACTGGAAAACCATGGCTTAGTCAGATGAGTGCCAGTTTAAAGTTTGTAAAAGATGGTACGGTTAAAAATGTGGTACAGACCCAATGAAACCGCGGACCCAAGATGTTGACAGTGCACTGTGCACGTTAGATGGTGGCTACAGGAGGAAGGACTTGCACCATAAAATACCTAGGGGTTTAGTAGTACAAAACATATGTCTAAGTGAAATTTATTTAATGTTGAAACTTTTGATTGCTTTTGTTTCATTTATTATGAATTGAATATATCATAGACTGCTTTATAATACAGTGTGTTAATGATGAATAAGCACTAAGTCTGAAAACTATTTTCAAGAACTAAGTGACAGCTATAGAATATGATACAATAACTTAATCTGCAAAATTCGAGGAAAAAATCTACTTCTTTACAAATGGTCTACACAGTGAACAGAATTCAGAGTCTCGCATGAAATAAAAACACTAGTTAGCTAAAATTGTTCTTTTGGAAATCATGTAAAAAGGAGATAAGGTGTTCCATTAAAAAAATACACACAGAAAACTTCTTCCAACAATTTCAAAGAAAGATGCCTCTCAATCCAACAAGTTTCACACAATCTTTTCAACTTTTTAGCTCATGGCTTTGATTCCAGCTTTTTGATCTGTGTATATAAAATTCTCTTTCATTTTGGATAATTAAACAAACAATGTCTTTTCTATTGTTCCCATGCAATTTCTAAAATGTGATATGTCACAGCTGTTGCATAATGCAAGATTTAGAAAATGAGCGCTGCAGCGAACATAAAAGGCTTTTGGAAACCTTTCTTGAATTAATGCCTGGACACCCCTGTATTGACTGCTCATCGCACTTGCACCATCATAGCCTTGCCCAACAAGTTTAGCAGTAGGGTTGTGTCCAAGTGGTTTGGCCAAATCCATTATTTGCCAAATCTAGCACACTGGCTTCGGATTTGAGATTCGGTGCATAATGTTTTATGGAAACCTTCAGTTACAAATGTTGTAGTTTAATTTGTGTAACAGAGTGCTTTCATTTGCGTTATTTACTTTATTTTCCATAGATCCGCTGAAAGACGCGACGTCATAAAACGAAATGACCTCACTTTGAATAGTTCTGGTAAATGGCACTAGGAGACGCACAAGTAACTTTTCCCATCTAATATAAGCAGTGCTACACAGCATGGGGGGGGGATGAGGAGGATAGAACCCCCTCCCCCCCAGAACCCCAAAGAGAGAGAGAGAGAGAGAGAGAGAGAGAGAGAGAGAGAGAGAGAGAGAGAGAGAGAGAAGGAAAGAAAGAAAGAATAGAAATCGTATAACAGCATTCTGGTAAAGGTAAAGACTGAAAAACTTGGGGTGTTTTACCCTTTCATTGGATGGGAGTGAATTAGTTTCTTCAGCGGGAGTGGTAGATGCTAGCCACTGCTACACAGGCTTGCTTAGCAAGCGAAAATATAAATATTGGCTAAAACTTTTGCACTCATAAGAAAAATATAAGTAGCAACAAAAAATATATTTCTTCACATAAATACCAACAATACATAAGGCTTTAGGATTCTTGCACAAGTTGCCTCATTCTGATTTCACGTACTGTTTTGTCGAATTTTGTGAAGTGCTTGGTTATGTGAACTGTAATGAAGCACTAAGATTTCAAGAAGAAAGTTATTTATTATGTGGAAAAAAAGTTCTAATCATGCACCATCCATGCTGAAGGATGTCAATTCAGCAACCACTTGACGTCTGTTTCAATAAATCGTTTAAGGTCAACCTTAAACATATGTACACCGACTGCCTTTCGAAAAGTGACAGACAACTGACACCAAAGGTTTGTGCAAAACACTCAAAGTGTGCCAATGGAATGATGATACATGGAAGTGGGTTTCAAATCAGATTGCATAACAGGCTTTTAAAAATGTTGAATATCGAATGCACTACACTGTACGAGGGATGATGATCTGTAGTACGAAGGAACTGAATAACAAGGGATCAAGTGATAGTGATTCAGAATTACCGTACCAGTAGGCCTATCTAATTGTGATTATAAATATTTTGTAGAATTTATATTATAAGTCTAGTAAAATTGTTTTATATTTCCACGTTTAGTTTCATACAATAGCTGTACATTTCAAGTCTTATCTAAAAGCTACTATGTAGGCCTAAAGCCGACTGGCGAGCCTGTGTTGCGTCAATATGCCTGATGCTGCAACCTCTGTCTTCGTGCTATAACTTTCTCTATTAGGGGCAAGGGATTGTTCCTATGAATCATGATTCGTAAATTCCACACTCTTTTTGCCATAAGAATAATACAAATGTAAACATTATGCCATGTAATCTTTCATGTTAGCTGTTACCACATTTGAATTCCGTCCACCTAACAAACCTGAAAGAAGATGGTGAATGCGGAAGAATACACATATCACGTTAATGTTTACATTTGTATTATTCTTATGAGGAACAGAAGCCCAGAGAAATGAAGCACGGCAACTGAATCTAGTACTGATTTTTAAATCTTCTACAAATAAAAATTCTGTGCAGACAAGTTACATGATCTTAAATGTTTGAAAGAATAAACAAATCTACAAAATACCCTTGCTTAACCCAGTGGAATGCATAATCTGCGCATTAAGTGCTTTTCACGGTTCTGAAGTGTCTTTGTGGCACTAAGAAGTACACACACACACATATCAAATAAATGTAGATTTCTCTGTGTCTGAATGTCCTGTCCGTCAATCATGGAATGCCTGATATGTCACTATAACATTATTCAACATTTACGCATTTTATTTTTTTACTTCCAAAAACATCTTTTTGGGTTTTATTTTTGAGTTTTCCCCTTTGAAAAAAGAAAATATATGTAATCCTTTCCTGTCATTATTTTTTATATAAAAAAGAAACAATTTGTGTTACAGTGAAGAAAGTTTCTTGTTACCTTTTAGACCATCTAAACAACATATATCAAATTTTTCATACAAATTTCTTTTAATGGTAGGGAGTATTATAAGATACTTAAGATTTAAAATAAAAATCTAAATGAAATTTTAATTCCTTAAATGTTACTATTGTACAGGACTTGATCTTTATCCTATGGATGATAGGAAAATTATACAACACATCCCAGTGCTGCATAAACAAAATGGGTTGGAAGCATTGTCAGGATGGAAGGCGGAGCGGTGAAGGCTTGTGGGCGCCCTAGGAAAGGATGGCTGAACGGCAAATAAAAGATAGAATGGAAGTTAATATTTAGTATATTCTGAAATACGGGATACATGGTGGGACTCGCCCTGGGGTCAGATGCAATGAATGAAGGCCAGTCTAAACGGATTAGAAAACGGAAAAGGTGAAGGTTACGGTAATGGTTATGGTTCACATAGTTGGTGGCTGATACCGAACAGCCGCTAGGCGGGAGCGGACGGCATGCGGCCGTTCGCCCCGCACAGACGCTGAGCCTCTCGAGTGCGTCTGTTCTGTACGAGAACTCAAACTGAAGAGAGCGAAGGAACTGATTCTCGCACCTCTGCATCCTGCAGCAGTAGCACACGTGATCAAACGTGGGTGTCTGCTATTGGCTCCATGGTAGCATGGAAACGTCAGTAGTTTCAGCACGGGTGCCAGAAGGGTGGCGTGATTTTAGAATCAGCATTCAATACTGGTTCTGGCCGGCTCTGTCCTGCAAGGTGGACAGCCTTGGTCACGTTGTCAAGGCGTATGTCGCAGTGGAAGAACACTTGAAAACTTAGGCGAAGTTTTGAAATAAAATTTTTTGAATTTTTTGCTAACCTGTTTTAGACTGGCTGGTCATCCTGTACACTATTAATATTGTCCTTTGCGAACCTTCCCAGATAGCTTTATCTTCATCACTGGCTGTGATAGAGTAGTAATTTTTTAAAATACATTTACTTGAATTGACAGATTATATGGGTTAGACATTCGGAAGATCCTGTTCGGAATTCGGCACATGTTTTATTTCCGATTCGGTATTCGGATTCGATTCGATAAAATTGGGGTTTGACCCATCCCTATTTACCAGTGTTACGACCCAAATCAGCCATTCCTTTCAAGATAGTGTCAGTGAGGCCTGCACCAGCTGCAATGAGTACAGGAAAATATTGCAAAAATTCTTCTCTTTCATGATACTGTCCACAAATCTGGTGGAAAGTGATATTTGTCCTTCACCAATAATATCCATTGTCTCGTCTGCCAAAACAGAGAAACATATGGCCTCATTAATCAGCTTAATATTTTTTTTTAAATCATTAAAATATTAAATGAAGAAATTAAGAGGTACGTCCAGAAAGTAAGTTCCGTTTGGTTATATAAAACAAACATGTACAGATGCAGAAAAAATATTTATTGTACAAAAATCTAAAACTGTTAAACTACTTTTCTACATAGCTGCTGAAATTTTGTTGGCACTTGTCATAGTGTGGCAAAAGTTTCTGTATGCCTTCTTCATAAGAGGTTGCCGCCTGTGTATTCAGCCATGTGGTAGCATGTTCTTTCAGCTCGTCATCGTTGGAGTGTTGACAGGACAAATTTTAGGTGTAAGAAGAGGATTTCAATCAAAAGGTGGTGTTTGTTTCCACAATAGTGCCCGACCTCATGTGGCGAATATGACCAAACGACTCTTACGGGAATGTCACTGGGACATGTTTGATCATCATCCGTACAGCCCGGGCCTCGCTCCTAGCCACTTTCACCTCTTCTTACACCTAAAAAATCTGTCCTTGGTGGTCAACATTTCAACAATGATGATGAGCTGAAAGAACGTGCTACCACTAACGTGCTACCGCTTGGCTGAATACACAGGCGGCAACCTTCTACGAAGAAGGCATACAGAAACTTGTGCCACGCTATGACAAGTGCCTACAAAATTTCGGCGGCTATGTAGAAAAGTAGTTTAACAGTTGTATATTTTTATACAATAAATATTTTTTCTGTATATGTACATGTTTGTTTTATATAGCCAAACGGAACTTAATTTCTGGACATACCTCACATATCATTTTGTATTTTCCAGCTGTAGTGTGTTAAATTAGCAAGAGCAGTCAATAAATGGTTTTTTTAGAATGTCATCTCCTGCTTCCACTCTAAATCTTCACAGAGCTCTAAAATGACCTTTCCCCTTTTAATTTCCATTATCCAAATAAGTTGGTCCTGTATCTTGGTGTCTGCAGAAAGAGAGACCTTCTCTGGTACTATACATGGCAGTTCGAATGATTGGTTTCAATCTTTCCCTGTTGTTTGAAATTTACATTTCCAAAGCTTTGTCGACTTGTATGCTGTTTTCCAGTGTGAATAGAAATAAAGTTTGCAGCCTTTTTAACACAAAGTCCATAATTTTGCTTCACCGTGGCTTTTAAAATCAGGTTTTGCATTTTTCCATTTTTTATATGGCTCTACAACCAACTTATAAGGCGGTGCCAATTGTTGGCCCACACAAGTATTAAAAAAAAAGTATTTACAGAGTGCTCCATCCTTAATTGCAGAATAAACCAACCATGGAAATGTTGAAAGCCATTTCAACTGAAACTTCAAATTTCTTGGTCCACAACTAGGAAACTTGAAGCTAATATCAGGTGTATCCGGCATTTCAATAAGTTCTTTTCAGAGATCACTAGTTAGCTGCAATAAAAATCATTTATTTACATTTTCAAGTAAGTTTTTCTTGCACAACTCTACAGGAATGTGGGCCTGCTGATACCACTTTTAAAACTCATGATGGGATGCATAATCCTATGCTAACACAATTCTGCAGCTTTAAGAATAATGAATAATTTCATTAATTGTGAATATTGTGGTCCCATGAGCAGTAATGCTGCCACATCTTTTTCTCTTAAAGATACACATTGCTTGCTAGCGAACAGTTGCCCACCCCATCTATGATGACATTGTGATGGCACTATGACCATCACAATGAATGCACCCACCTTGAGATTCAAGCCGCGCAGCAGTAAAAGTTCATTGGTGGTATACGGCACTATTACAAAAGATGTTAGTGACTGCATACTCGTATGAAAATGAATCATGATTCATATACTTTTGTAGATTACAATAGAATAGGTTAATTTAGGGTAGATTAGGTGGCAGCTGTCAGCTGTCAAAATGGAGGTATTGTTGATGGTTGGCAGGTAGGTTTGATGTGGACGGAGATACTGATATGGCAACCTGTGAGGTTTAGTGACTCATTGGATTGAGTAGGTCCAGGTGAACTGAATGGAGGAGGTCGTCTTGAGGTTTTGTAGGACTGTCGATAATGTCTCTTCACTTTCAGTCCAGATTATGAAGATACCAATGAATCTGAACCAGATGAGGGGTTCGAGATTCTGGGCAGTCAAGGAGGATTCCGGCTAGATGTCCGATGAATTGGTTGGCATAGGAAGGTGCCATATGGGTGCCCATGGATGTACCATGAATTTGTTTGTCTGTGATGCCTTCAAAGGAGAAGTAATTGTGAGTGAGCGTGTAGTTGGTCAAGGTAACAAGGAAGGAGGTTGCGGACTTGCAGTTGGTTGGGCATTGTGAAAGGTAGTGTTCAACAAAGGAAAGCCCATGAGCATGAAGGATGTTGGTGTAGAGGGACGTGGCATCAACTGTGATACGCATGGTACCAGGAGGTAAAGAAGCAAGAACTGTGGAGAGTAAGTGGAGGATATGGTTGGTCTCTTTTATATATGAGAGTGGGTTGTGGGTAATAGGTTGAAGGTGTTGGTCCACAAGAGCAGGCATTCTCTCAGTAGGTCACCATAACTGCCCACAATGGGTGGTTGGGTTTGTGAACTTAGTGAACTTAAAGGAAGTGCACAGACTCTAGGGGTGCGAGGTATAGGAGAGGTAAGGAGGGAGAGAGAGATACACTCTTGAGGAGAGGTCCTGGGATGGTATTAAGGATTTGAGGAGGGACTGGAGATTCTGTTAGGTTTTTGGGATGGGATCATCTGGCAGTGTGTGTAGGAGGAAGAATCGGACATTTGGGGGATATGCTCTTAAACGTAGTCCTTGTGGTCTAAAATCACATTTGAGACTAGTTATTAAAACATGGTATTGAAATTCTAATTAATGTGCACACGTGTGTGTGTGTGTGTGTGTGTGTGTTTTAATATATAGTTCCTACAGTGTATTACGTTATTTGTTGCAGCTATGAGAAGCCCACAGTTCAGCAAGGATACAAACATGAATGGTGGTGAACATCTCTTAGACAACTTGTCTCGGTACAGTCTCATCTGCAAACCAAGTGGAGTTCCAAAACCTCGCATTGTTTGGATGAAGGTGACTTTCTTTTAGCCACAAGTTTCAAAGAATATCATATTTAGAAATATACAATAATGAAGAACTAACATTGGAAATTTCAGATTAAAAAATTAAACAGTGTTATGAGAATAATTTGCAACTCACCATAGCACATGGAAAAGACAGTCACACTAGCACAAATATAGCTTTCACATTTCAGATTTATCTACAGGTAAAACTTGAGTACACACAACCCCCTTCTGCCTTGGGGTGTGTGTGTGTGTGTGTGTGTGTGTGTGTGTGTTTACGTTTCCTTTTTTCTCCAAATGTAAGTCCTTCCACACCTGGAATTGGAATGACTCCTCATCCATTCCCTTAAAACCCGCATCCTTTCCTTTTCCAGATCCTTCCTTCCTCTTTTCCTGACAAAGTAACAAACGGTTGCGAAAGCTTGAATTTTGTGTTTGTGTGTGTTTTTATTTGTGTATCTGTCAACAAGCCTGTGCTTTTGGCAAGTTAAACCATCTCTATTTTTATACATATTTTTCCTACCAGGTATGTTTCCTGTATAATATTTATTTATCTGTAAGTTTTCCATTGACCAAGTTGTTCCTGATGTCCCTAAGCTGAGTTACAGCTAAGTAATTTAGATGTCGTATACAATGTGTATTCCTTAAATAAGTGTGATAAACAAATCACAGGATAAGGAGTGATTCAATTCTACATTCTTCGTGGTTATTTAAGGGACTAAGTTGTGGTTGTTCTGATACTAACAAGAGAAATTACAACAGTGTAATGTGAAACAAACACGATTACTTTTAATTATTGCTTGGATAAGGAAGTTAACAACAAGTAACAAGAACAGACTGAGACAACAATGTGGCAGAAGAGTCTGATCAAAGAGTTTGGGTCATAAAGACCAAAGATTCAACCATGCCAGCAGTCACAGTGACGGACTGGTGTCTCCTGCACTATCAGACCAAAGAGATGGGTAGTTGGCTACCACAAAATCTTTTTTGCTAACCACCCATTCATTTTTGACACTATTCACCGAGACTGTTCATTTTTGGCCACTCGACAAGATCTTGAAAGTGTTGGTGTTGCAGTTAATGACACAATGGAGGCACAAGTATGTATAGTACAAAGGAGCTGTGGTCTGTGTCATCATACAGTGTGATGTCACAGTTGTCAAGTTCTCCATGTAACAACACATGTTGTGTACTATGGGATCATAAGGTGGGAATGCATAAGTGAGAGATATGTTTGCAGGCCTGTTCCACAAGAGTAGGTAGCAGGTGTTGTGATAAGGATTAGGGGTTCAACGTAAAGTACTTCAGTAATGATGCACTTAATCATCCTTATGTGCAGCACAAATGCTCGGCACGACCCAGGGGAAAGCTTTTGACCAGCTATCACCATGGCACATTCAAGCAGCTTTGAGAATTAGATATCAATGCTCAACCATACCATTCCACTGGGGGAGGTAGGCTGTACCACCAAACCTTGACGAGCTGCAAAGTGAGCATAGATATGTGAAGAGGGTAGACTTGAATTGACAGGCTTAATTGATGGTAATGGTTGAAAGGGAGCTGAAACACATGATCAGAATATCAATGAAAGTGCTTGCAACAGTGTGTGTGTGTGTGCTGAAATGCTTGAGGGGGTTGTTGCCTCAACAGATCTTGTTGTACAGTCCACAATGGACAGAATATATCAGAAGCCTTTAGAGAGAGGAAGGAAGCTGAACATGTCAAAGTGAATGTGATAAAACTTGCCTTTTGGAATCTCAAAAAAAGGTGGTTATGTGTGATGCCTAGTTTAGCTGCTTTGATGCAGTATGCGTGCATATACCTATTTTGCAACAGTCCTGTCTACTGCACAACCATACAAAACATTCAGATAAGTTTTGGTGTTGGTTTAAAACTGGGGTAAAAATAACCCATGTATCAAGCTGAAAATGTCCATTAGTCGTTGTTTGGGTACTATAAAGCGAGGGATGACCATTGACATGGCACAGAGGATGGGAATGTCAGATCTGTGCAGTGTGCACGGCTTGACATGGAGCGATCAACTAACACCACTTCCTCATCCCATTTTTGTTGGGATGCAAGATGCTCCCTGACTATTGATATGGAAATGGAACCAATGTGAGACATGTAGTTGGCAACATTGTTGTTTGTGCCTTTGACGTAACATACATCAGTCATATAGTGACAGTTAAGATTGCTGTGGTGCCATTGCTGAGGAGGCAAGTCTGTATCTGGATTGCAGATGGCATTGGTGAAAGGTTGATAATATTTGTAAATGATTACTGATCTACCCTTAACATCCTTCTGGAAGTACTTTACTACTTGCCGTGTGGTATCCTGTGCAGTGAGGGGGGGGGGGGGGGGGCAGTTTGTTACTGAAATTGAAATGAACATTGGCTGTAGCCATATTATCACCATTAGCATCTGACACAGTGGCAGTATTGAGTAAACTTTCGTACACTGCACTGCATATATATATTCCCACAAAAGACCAGCAACAAACTGTCCATTCACATGAACGGTCACAGGCAGACAGTGTTTGTTGGTAATGAGGATCACCCTGTGGCTAAACATGCCTTGGTGCACGGCCAGCACATCTTGGCACAGTGTTACACTGTCCGGGTTATCTGGATACTTCCCTCCAACACCAATCTTTCAGAACTCCAGAGATGGGAACTTGCCCTTCAACATATTCTCTCTTCCCGTTGCCCACCTGGTCTCAACCTCCGCTAAATTCAAATTCCCACCCACCATCTGTAACATCTTTGCCTCGGTTCTGTGGACAGAGCCACTGGCTAAAGTGGTATCTCTGTCCAACTTCTTTGGTTTCTACAAATGTGTGCCTAGGTGTGTGTGTGTGTGTGTGTGTGTGTGTGTGTGTGTGTGTGTGTGTGTGTGTGTGTGTGTGTGTGCGTATTTGTTTACCTTCCTTTTTGTCCCCTAAGGTAAGTCCTTCCACTCCTGGGTTTGGAATGACTCCTTTTCCACTTCCTTAAAACCCATATCCTTCCCTTTCTCGTCTCCTTCCTTCCTCTTTTCCCTGAAGAAGCTGCCAGTGGTGGAGAAAGCTTGAATGTTTGTGTGTTTTTAATGTGTTTTATGTTTCTATCAGCGAGCCTGTACTTTGGGTAAGTCAAATAATCTTTATTTTATACATATTTTTCCCACCAGGAAAGTCTCCTTCCATAATATGTTCAAACGAGATAGATTGGCTGGCCAGTACTTCCCTTTGTGCTGTACCGCCGATAGTAACACAAATGAAGAAACAGAAAAAAAAGGGGACGAAAAGGACAAGCTTTCGGAACACAGTTCCTTCATCATGTGGGAGAGAAGGGAAGAAGAAAGGATGGGAACGGAAGGGAAAGGCAATTCATGACTTAAGTCATGAAAGTGGTGTTTCGGGAGTGTGGACGTCAGAGATATTGCATGTTCATACCGAGCCAAGCCAGAGAGGATATATATAACCAAAGAGGAAAGATCAAGTAGTAAAGAGAAGAGGAGTGAACTGAATGATGCTGAGGGGTGTAGGAGGGGTGGGGGGTTATCTAAAACGTTTTTCATTAACAGGGAAAGAGACACACACACACACACACACACACACACACACACACACACACACACACACACACACGGGGGGGGGGGGGGGGGGGGGGAGGGAGGGATAATGAATAGGTGAGCTGAGGATGGAGGAAGGGGAGGGGTTAGCGTATATTTAGGCCATGGGGGTGGCAGGAGGAGAGAATATGTTGGAGGGCACATTCCCACCTAACTTTGAGGGACTGTCGTTTGTTGGTAGTATCCAAATGGCACGTGTGGTATCACACATCGGGGAGCGACCTCGTCTAGGGTACGATGATGGGCTTCTTCCCATAGGTCGACTGAATTCATCAGCAGGTGACTGCCTGGGATAGAACTGCTCCGACGGCTAACGTCTTGTGGCAAAATAATCGTCGAATACTCGTCTCCTCTCTCTTCAGTAGCGTACGACATGTCCAGGGCGTCCACAGTGGAAACACAGCGGTTTGTTGTCTTCTGTCCTCCAGACGTCTGTTCTTCTGCGGGGCGTCATAGTTACTGGGGGAGTTGGCTGTGGTTGCGTCAGCCGGTTCATGGGCTGCTGTTTGGCGGCTGCAGCGGAAATCATAGCAGGGCGACGCCATTCTTCACGTCGGGTGCAATTGACGGGGCAGACGGGAGCTAATGTTTGAAATACCTCGTCCTCAGCGGCGTCGGCTCCCTCGTGACTTACAGGTCTCACATCCATGGCCATAATCTGATGCTCGCTCAGTCTAATAGTCCCGGCTGCCATGCAGTTATAATTCTTCTCTCACGATTTGTCCTATGAGAGAAGCAAAGTCATGCTGGTCTTCCACAACGGCCATAGGGACTACATTTGGGAGTCTGTCATACTTCTTGCGTCCAACCCTTCTTTGTTGCATCTCTTCAATATGCTGGCACCACTTGATGAACTCTTCTGTCGTAGCAACATCTTTCATCAGAAGAGCTTGGTACATGTCTTCTGCAATACCCTTCATCAGGTGCTTGACTTTGTCAGCCTCAGTCATATTCGGATTCACTATGTTACACAGAGCCAAAACATTCTATATGTAAGACTGTGTCAGCTCACCATGTCGTTGGGCCCGGTTCTTTAGTTGTTCTTCCGACGAGCGGATTTGTCGCTGGCGGTCTCCAAACGTCTTCTTAAGTTCATCCTGGAACGTCTCCCAGTCATTCAACTTGTCTTTGTTGTTTTTGAACCATTGCTGGGCTGTTCCGTCCAGGTAGAAATAAACGTTGGCCAAGCACATCTTATGATCCCACTTGTTGTACTTGGCGACTCGGTCGAACCCTTTTAGCCATTTGTTGGGTTCCTGTCCAGCATCTCCAGAGAACACCAATGGGTGTCTGATGTGCAGCTGCCTTATTGCTCGTTTCATGTCCACGGTTCTTCTGATAATATGGACTTTTGGAAGGATGTACTCAGTGTATCCCTTGTATTCTGGTTCCAGTCCATGTAAGCGACGGCTTTTACGTTGCCTAATCAGAGCCACGGTGATGCAGCTGTTGCACAGTGTACCCGGTGCCTCCACTAAACAATGTCGCATTGAAATGGAAGCCGGCTTGACTTAGAGGGCAACTAAACACAGCACTTATACTGAAAGCACGTTTATTACGAACTCAACATACACGCAGCACTGACTGCCTCTCAGGCTCTGCTATTTATACACAGACAGAATTTACCAGAAATTAGAAGAACAGTTAACATAAGAAACAAGTAGAATTTACAAGTGAAAATAAGAAAGATGTAGAACCTTCTGGAATTGTTAATTACAAAGAAATAAATTTTTGCCGGTGGGCGGGATTGAACCGGTGATCTTCTGCACCACAGTCCGTGACGCTATCCCTTGCGCCACGCCGACAGTCGGTATTCGTGGTCTCTCGCGGAAATATGGACTGAGGTGTGGACTCGGCAAGGTGAAGGTCAACATCAAGGACAGTGGTTTGAGTTTTGGAGAAGGACCAGGTGAATTTTAGGTTGGAGAAGGAGTTAAGGTCGTGGAGGAAGTTCAGAAGGGTTTTTTCACCGTGAGTCCAGACCACAAAGGTATCATGTATGAATCTATACCAAACCAGGGGAGGCAACTTCTGTGTCTTAAGGAATGCCTCTTCCATGTGGCCCATGAAGAGGTTGGCATAGGAAGGGGCCATCCTGGTACCCATAGCTGTCCCCCTGATTTGTTTGTAGGTCTGGCCCTCAAAGGTGAAGTAATTATTGTTAAGTATGAAATTAGCAAGTCTAACAAGGAATGAGGTTTTTGGGAGGCTTTCAGGTGGGCGTTGGGAAAGATAGTGTTCCAGAGTTGATAGACCATGGGTATGAGGGATGTTGGTGTACAGGGATGTAGCATCTATGGTGACAAGGAAGCTATCACGTGGGAGGGGCATAGGGGTGGATTTGAGGCGTTCCAGAAAGTGGTTTGTGTCTTTGATATAGGATGGGAGCCTGCAGGTTATAGGTTGGAGGTGTTGGTCTACCATAGCTGAGACATGTTCTGTTGGAGCTATGAAACCTGCTACTATGGGACAGCTAGGATGATTCTCTTTATGGATTTTAGGGAGTAGGTAGAAGGTAAGGGTGCGAGGTTCAGGTGGAGAGAGAAGTTCTAAGGATGCAGTGGTGCGACCTTGTAACGGACCTAGTGTTTTAAGGATTTTTGGTAGTTCAGCCTGGTCTGAGGGAATGGGGACATCATTCAGTTCACTCATCTTCTCTTCTCTTTACTACTTGATCTTTCCTCTTTGGTTATATATATCCTCTCTGGCTTGGCTCAGTGCGAACACGCAGTACCTCTGACGTCCACACTCCCGAACCACCACCTTCATGACCTAAGTCGTGAATTGCCTTTCCCTTCCGTTCCCATCCTTTCTTCTTCCCTTCTCTCCCACCTGATGAAGGAACTGTGTTCTGAAAGCTTGTGCTTTTTGTCCCCTTTTTTCTGTTTCTTCATTTGTGTTACTATTAGCGGTACAGCCCAAAGGTAAGTACTGGCCAGCCAATCTATCTTGTTTGAACAATATTTATCATCTCTGGGGAGAATTGTCATCATTAATCATATATAAATTGATGAAATGAAAATTATAGAAGGAAACTTTCCTGGTGGAATAAATTTATATAAAAAATAGAAATTGGATGACTTACCCAAAGGATAGGTGCATCGACAGGCACAAATAAAATCACACACATACAAGATTTCGCAACCGTTGGTCACTTCTTCAGGAAAAGAGGAAGGAAGGGGAGGAGAAAGGGAAGGATACAGGTTTTAAGGAAGTGGAAAAAGGGGTCTTTCCAATCCCAGGAGTGGAAGGACTTACCTTAGGGGAGGAAAAAAAAGGAAGGTAAACAAATACACATTACAACTTGGACAACTTCTTTGCTTTGTACAAATGTCTGGCTAGGTGTGTTTGCGTGAGGATGTGTGTGTGTGTGTGTGTGTGTGTGTGTGTGTGTGTGTGTGTGTGTGTGTGTATTTGTTTACCTTCCTTTTTTTCCCCCTCCTGGGATTGGAATGACTCCTTTTCCACTTCCTTAAAACCCATATCCTTTCCTTTCTCCTCTCCTTCCTTCCTCTTTTTCCTGAAGAAGATGCCAGCGGTGGCGAAAGCTTGAATGTTTGTCTGTTTTTATTTGTGTTTTCTGTTTTTATCGGCAAGCCTGTGCTTTGGGTACATCAAACAATCTTTATTTTTATACATATATTTGTTGGCTGTAAATGTAATTTTGCTGCACTTGCTTCATCTTAGTTACCTGATAGAATAAAGTGAAAGTGTCACTCTTTAAAGTCAGTGGATTGTAAGAGCTTTAATTACAAATATGTGTCTATAGTACATTGGTTTGTCGATTTTTCTTCCAGGATGGAAAGGAACTTTCTTTTAAGATGAATGATACATCATTAGAGTTCATGAATGATTATACCACACTGGTAATTAAACAATTCACAGAACAACATGCAGGGGTGTACACATGTACTGCAATAAATCCCAGAAACCAAGATGACAAAAAATCTGTGACAGCTACATTGAAATTTAAAGGTTTGTTCTTTTTTAAGTATGCTTTTGATAATTTTTGAAATTACACAAAATATCACAAATTAATACTGATGATTCTATAACATTTTTTGTTTTATTTATTTTTAGAAGAAGGAGGTACAGAGAAAAGCGTCATTGTTGCCGTTGTTCTGTCAGTTATTTTTCTTCCAACTGCTGCAGTACTTGTGGTAAAAATTCTCAAAGAAAGAGTAAGTAATGTGACTTAAAAATGTAGTTTTAAGTTGATTTAAACCTTGGAAACTGATGCGTGTATATGTGTGCATACAGACAAGTCAATTCATTTGGTATTACAGAGATCACTCTAAAGCACAGGCTAAAGTACAACATGGTCCTAAAACAACTGCTGGTCACAATGATACCTACAGGATCATATTTTATAATGTTTTTCTGACCATTTCCAAAATTGCAATGTATCTTACTTTATATTTTTGTCTTAACTTTGTATTTTTATAAAATTTTCCTTATTATGGAGCACTTGAGAACTGCATAGTATGTCAAAACTGGTTGTGCATTAAATATGAGGTATTTAAAGAGTAAAAAAAATTTCAACAAGCAACTGAGACTTGGAATACATTTGTATTCCGTATCACATAATCTATTCCAGTTGCACTTTTAACTGACATGTCACATTATAATGAACATTTCTGTTCCTATGAGATGAATTTGCTAGGTGGTACTTACTGTCATGAAAAATTTAAGGTTGTCAATATGCACACACAAAATAAACAGTTCCATCTTTAGGAACTAACACTTCTTATTGATATAGGTGCATATAGTACTTGGTGGTGACTTGATATGTTTTCAAGGATGATGGACTTTGTTACTCGCTGCCTTGCAAAACGGCTTTTTCAATAACTGTTCGTCTTCGCTACTTAAGTTACTTCAATGTAAGAGTTTTTCAGATGAAATAATTAATTCACTGTGTAGCCATCATGTCACCTCCAGCTTCACGTAGTGTGCAGAGCCATCCACAGTGCCTTGCCACTGTCCATCTGACCAGAGCAGAATGCCGAATTAATTGCAAGTCAGTGAGATATGCACTTTGCATTTGGTATAGCACAGTTTAAAGATAAATGTACCATTCCACTAGTTTACAGATTTCTGGAGCTTTTCTTGTATTGTTTATCAAATTGGATATTGATTTGTTTCTTTAACAGTTAACACATCCTCAGTATCAACCATTTTCATAATACGTAGAGGTTGTGCCATCCTTGATAAGGAAAATCATTATCGTATCGACATTTCATTCCTGAATTGTGCACTGTCCTTTTTTTTGTAATAATTAAACATTCATATCTGAATCCTCCAATTGCTTATTTATTAGAATAATGCATCCCAGCTGACCTTAATGGATAAGAAATATTTCTCAAAGTTCAATCAATGATTTGTATGCAACTTTACAAGTATTCTGAGGATCAATTGAATTTTATTTTCTGTGATATTGGTACTACTAGTGAACCACTTCCAAAAAAAAACAGCAACAGGACCATTACACAATCTCTGCCCACTAGTTGTGACTTATCACAATTTACATGTTAGGTTGTCCTTTATCATTGTCTAAGGCGCAGCATTGTACGGGATGAAACATGAATGATAAGCACAAAAAAAGTATAGAAGCTTTTGAAATGTAGCGCTGCAGGTAAATACTGAAGATTAGGTGGATAGATTGCATAACTAGTGAAGAGGTACTGAACTAAAAGAAGAGATAAAGTGTTGGGGCACATCCTGAGGCATCAAATTATCAACTTAGCATTAGAGGGAAGTGTGACACAGAGATGAGTGCAGTAAGTAGGTGCAAAAAGATGTAGGTTGTTGTTCTTATGCAGGGATGAAGATGCTTTTGCAAGATAATATAGTGTGGAGAGATGCATCAAACCAGTCTTTCAACTGAAAACCATTCTCTCCTGTCCTCTCCTCTCCTCTCCTCAAGAAGGAACTTTTATTGCTGAAAATCACTATTTTGTGTGCTTGCATTTGTTTTCATGTTTCTATCAGCAGTTTAACGTTACTGCTGAAGATTTGTACTGTGCAGAAATTCTAATTTATATTTCAGATCCTTTAACATAAGCATTATGTAGTTTCATATTTGCTCCATTTTCTCTCTCTTCTGGACTTAAATTTCTAACGAGGGTAAGAAAGAGAAAAAAAGGGAGAGAAAATAAAAAGGCATTTTCACTGATATAGTAACAGCAAAAACTTGCCGATTAACTTCATTTAAGAGCAACACGAAGTATGTTTTCTATTGTGTTTTGTAAAACTAAGCAGAACACCTTTGTTCAACAGAAAATTCGCAAGGAACAGAGGATTGCTGGTCTCATGCATTTTAGAGAAGGGGCAATAGACAATATGAACCCAGACCTCCCTGTTGATGAACAGGCTGAATTACTTCCATATGATAAGAAGTGGGAGTTCCCCCGAGAAAAGTTACGGCTTGGTAAGTCTACAAATTTGCTGCATATTATAATCAAATCTGTTTTTATGGGGTGGGGGGAGCTATGAATATGTGTTTCTATGTACCACACTCGGCTATAGATGAATGTGTGCCTTTCCATTGCCTTACATATGGTCTTATTGGATTAAACTAGATAACAAGCTCTAATTCACTTGATTCTACCAAAAAATATTTGTTAGTCTTATTTATTAATAATTCCTACTTGTTTTATCACTCGTAGGCAAACAGCTTGGTTCTGGAGCGTTTGGTGTTGTTATGAAAGCGGAAGCATATGGTATCTTGGAAGAAGAACCTGTCACAACAGTGGCAGTTAAAATGGTGAAAAGAAACACGGACTATACCTATATCAAAGCATTAGCATCAGAACTTAAAATAATGGTACATCTAGGAAAGCATCTGAATGTTGTGAACTTGCTTGGTGCTTGTACAACCAACATTACAAAGAGTGAGTGTTATCTCTTTTAGGAAAGTAATGAATTTTGGAACTAAAGTGATTTTAGTGATATTATCACGAAATAAAATGAATTTAGTGGCAGCTTGGTATATCATTTCCAGATTCCACTACCACAGTATATTACTTGCAATTTCACAACTGATATTTGTCTAATACTAATTCACATATTACTGAGATCCTATAAAATAAGTTTGAATAGCAAATTAATAATCAGCCAACTAATCGTAACTATAGCGCTTTATTAAACCTATACCATGGTTTTGAAGGAATTATATCTGTCTGCTTCAGAAGTGTGATAATAATTGCATATTAAAGCTGAGGAAACATCCCTACAATCAATGGAATTTCAATTAACTACATCCATTAATGCAACATAGGTGCATGGGCCACTGCTCCTGCCACACTTCCATTTCCCAGCATATGAATTTCCTGTTCTTACTATGTTGATTGCATTACAGCCTGTAAAACCGATGTTCATTACATCTTCAGTTTTCCACTTCCTAAATCTCATGACTGCGTCAGAACACATGCTCAGATGTGGTGTCTAGTTCTTTATATGACTTTCTTGGCTAAATGAAATAGCCTTGCTGTTTATCTCCTCCCCCCCTCCCCCATTCCACAGCCAACCAACCAATTTTGTCAAATTAAACTAAGCTGCTATGAAATTTTAATAGAACACAGGAAGAAAATATGTTTAGATTCTGCTCCTCCACCATCCTATTACATTGCTTATTGGCATAGAGTTCAAAACGAGTAGTCGTCTTTGTCACATACAGACTGATAGAAATTTGGTTGGCAAACTAGAACATGTAAGGTAATAAAAAAATTATGTATACCACAATTCTATGCTCGGGAACCAGATTCTGTTGGGCAATAATAAACAAAGGAATTTCCTAGGATGCTAAGAGTTAATAACCTACAAAATAGATTATGAAACTGAAATTAGAATAATCACTTTTGACTGATGTAACAACTCTGAAAAATTTCTTTGCAGCTATTAAAACCAGTAAAGTTCTAATGTTATTGGGTTGTTCATAACAGCACCTCCAAAATGGAATTTTGAATTGCGGTGGTGTAACTTCTATTATTCCATACTTAACTTTGCTTTCAATCTTCTTGGGGTCCTGAGATACTTCAGTATAAACAGGAAGACTATTGAACTGTGGAATCTGATAAACATAAATCACATGAACTTTTGCCCATCCACACCATTCATTTATTTACAAAATGTGAGCACAGGGTGAGAATGCTGAAACTGTTAAGCGATGCCTTTCCAACAGCTGACAAATGTTTTCAATAAAATAAGATACTGTTACTGTACACTTTCAGTTACTTACAATGAAAAAGCAACAAATTGTATGAAATTAAGACAGTTCACATTTTTTGTTTTTGGAGGTCACATCTTCATAAACAATCTTTCAGTAACTCTAGAAGTACTTCAATATTTCCCAAATATAAAGTTAACTATCATTACTTCATAAATCTTCTAATTATGTACAAACAAAAACTGACAGTGTTGCTAACATTTGTGTCACTCACAAATTATATGAAATTTGTTTTATATGCTTTTCATTATATATCATTTGACTTGTTTACCAGTTCTTGTACCATTCTTTTTATAATAATTTCAATTTTATCCTTTTTTCTGTGAATCACTTGACACCATTAATTTCCTCAGTTGATAGTTTTAAGTAATACATTGCAAATTAAAATTTGAGTATAGACATGCCAGATAACACACACTAAGTTCACTCTCAGTGTACCTTGGTGTAGATTATCTATAAAAATCTAAAAACCCTTTATGGATTTAAAGTAGTGAAAGTGTAAAATGTGTACAATACATTAGCACAACAGACACCTTATACCAAAGTAAAATTTAAGCTCCCACACAACAAACTTTTTGTAACTGGAATTTAAAATTTTAACCTGAAAATCTAAGAGAAATATTAAAATGAAGTAATATTAAGACCTATTACTACTACTACTACTTTCTTGCAGCAGTAGTGATAATGAGGTAATATACAAAGTATTAATAACATCCCTTTTATTTCAGAGGAACTTCTAGTAATAGTGGAATACTGCCGATTCGGAAACCTACATAATTATCTTCTGCGTCATCGTGATGAATTTATTGACCAGATAGATCCAAAAACTGGAATGGTAGATCCAACTATTGGGCAAGAGATACTGGAAAGAGCCGATTCATTTAGTAAAAACGGCAGGTAATATTTGAATAAATTGTTAAGAAGTTATGTTTCACACTTTCTGAAAATAAGTAGTGGCACACAGCTGACAGGCAGTATATTCTTTTAATCATTTGAAACACTGCATCTTGATACAATATGTAGTGAGACTGATCAAGAGGACAATGAAAATAAACAACAATCCTGTATCCATCTATATACAATTTCAAAATAACTTCATAGAAACACTAGTTTTTGTATTAGTGTTTTCCTTACATTTTGTACCAATATTGCAATAATTAAGTGTGAAATGTTTTCATTGTGACAGGAGATGGTCTAGAACTACTTAGAGTTCTATGTAAAACATTTCAAATTAACACACAAGGAAAAAATATTTTGGTTTACTCAGTACCTGGTGATTGGTTCTCCTATCTGGTTTGGTTTCAAAACAGGGCAGCTCTTTCTTGACATGCATTCACTTTTATTTTCTTGCATAGTTGTAATATTTCTCTCTCTCTCTCTTTCTCTCTCTCTCTCTCTCTCTCTCTCTCTCTCTCTCTCTCTCTCTCTCTCTCTCTCTCTCTGACTACTCTACTCGTGTGTCTATAAGCATCTAAGTGATTCATTGTTTTCAAACATATGTAACCTGGTATAGTTTTCACATAGAATTTTGTGTCATTTCAAAAGTATTGTAATTATCTGGCTGGGTATTGGAAGGAAGAGACACAATTCCAGCCACAAGAATCACTTTATAATTGGCAAGTATACAACATACAGTGGTCAAAAACAGACCAAAGACTACTTAAACAAAGACCATGACATAGCGTGATTAGGAGCCAAAGAACCTCAAGCATAGAGATGTGTTTGTCAATTGTGTTGGTGGATGACACAATAGCCTGCCCCCTCGCCTTCCTGGCAGAGCAGAGCACAGCTGGTGGCAATCTGTAAGAAAAATTCACACGCTTTTAATATATTGTACAGTAAGGAATAATGATATGGCTTTAAAATAAAAAATAATGAGAGATGCAATTTTTCTTTAAATAAAATTTAGCTGTCTTATATTCTGAAAACATTTGTTAATACACACTTAACAATAACTTACAACATCCAGTCTGTGCTTGAAAAGAAATTAAAATTCAAATAAGTTAAACTCTGAGCAACACACTATTGGGTCTGAAACCTATGAATGCTAGACCAAACAGAAGAAAGAATGGAGACTGTTGCTCCTTCTTATTGAGTAAAATAAAAGATACTCGAAATTACGTTTTTTGCTTCAATAGATAAAAATGTGCTGGTTAGCATTATACTTTAGTTACATAAATTATCTCTTTGACGGAAATAAATACAGAATAATCATAACAAATAAGAGATAATAATAAAGAATAAATAAAATATTTACATAAAATATGGGTGGCCCATGAAACGTTATAAGCCCTAGCTACATAATCCAGTCTCTCAAATCAAAACCTTTGATCTCCAGCAACTGGAGGGGCACTCCCAAAACCACCTCCACAATGTATCCAGCCTGCTGACATTGTACTCCCAACTGGGAACACCAGTATCCAATCCCTGTCCTGTTCAGAATTCTTCCCTGATGTTGTTTAGCTGACCTCTTGAACTTACCTCATCCCTCCAAACTCCCTACCAACCCTTCACATCATCCAGAGCCAAAACCACCTCAGAATACTATGATTAACCTGTTCACCAAAAACCTCAACCCCACAGACTGTTCCATGCAAAGATACATCAATTCAACCATGTTGGACTTACCAAAAACATACTGTCCTTATCCTGATCCCTATAATGGAGACACTATGTTGCCACCAATTCCTCTGACCAAAGCCAACCTAAACCCAACATTGAACCCTCCTTTCCCAGTTCATACCACCACCTAATACAGATCCACCTGCACTCTCATCTAACCACCCCCAAAGTTATCCTTCAATAGTTATTCACTTCCAATTTGGCCTCACCATCTTTCCCCAAGTCCTTTCCCAAGAACTCAAACATTTTGGCAGAAGAAAGGAGTCATCCACAATCTCAAAACACATCCGACAAAATCATCCACTCTGCAAACAAAGATTCTACAACTGTTTTTATGAATCACAGTGGCTGGCAGCAGGGCTCTGCCAACCCTGACTCGTCCACCTATAAGTTGTTGTAACTTGTAACACATTTAATAGTTAAGTTACAATGCAGTGAACACACTAAGCACTAAATAGTCAATCAAACTGCTAGTTGGCACACAACTGGCCACTTAGGCTTAATCGCTGTGGCTGTGGCAGTGGCAGTGATGCATTGGATCTGTAATCATCTGAGCCACCATCTGGTGGCTAGGTGTGCCCATATTTCCATGGCATGCACTATTGTTGTTGAGCGTGTTGAAGAGTTATGACTCTTCCCCCATTGGGGAGAAATGTCTACCGGGAGGATCAAACCCGTGCCATGTCCATTGGTGTTACCAAACCAGGTGTGGGTTCGGCCAGGAGGCTCCAGGTCGGCATTGGTACATACGGGCATTAATAACAATACCATGGGGGCCAAGGGTGACCCACCCCATGCGAGAGGCACCTCGTGGTGATGGGAGACTCCAGCAGTGAAGATGAGCCCAAGATGGGAGACTGTGGAGGCTGTGAGTTGTCCATAGCTAAGGAGAGCAGTAAATTGTCCTGTTAGTGATGAGGTGTCAGGCAGCATAGTGCCTTCATTCCCTGAACAGGAGACATCAACAGGCCTCTGCCTACACCCGTTGGCATTGGAGGTGGCAGAGGTAGCATGAAAGATGGATCTGTAGGTGCTGGGGTGGGGTGGCCATGGACACAGGAAGAGGCGGCCCTGGAGATGCGCTGAAATAAGTCACAGGAGATGCCCAGGAGGGTAAAGGCGGACATACCTGGAGTGGTGCCAGTGGCAAACACTCAGAGCACAGCATCTGTGGTGGTGGTCGGAGGGGGGGGGGGGGGGAGGCAGGGACTGTAACTCATCATTGGAAGTGCGAACTGAGCAGTGTGTTGGCTGCAGCAGGCCAAAATGACACGTGGCACCCACCTAGACAACGGAGCCTGGTAAGTAGCAGCAGGAGCTGGTTTAGCAGCATCTTTGGGTGGCTGCCACGAAGTATTTCAGCAGGGCTCTGTGAAAAGGTAGGAGAAAAGGAAACACAGCACCTCATCGTTGAGAGAGAGAGAGAGAGAGAGAGAGAGAGAGACAACATACTTCTGCATCTGCACTTTAAAGGTGCTCACCAGTCCTTCGGCTTCCCCGTTTGAATGGGGGTGAAAAGGGGGAGTCGTTACATGGCAAATGCCCAACTGCACACAAGTCACGAAAAGCTGTTGACATGAATTAGGGGTCATTATCAAAAACCAATGTGTAGCTGTCCTTCAATAGTATAAACCTTAGACAAGGACTGTGCAGTCACAAATGTGGACAAGGTAGAGCATCGAAAACCGTAGGGAAAATGGTGCAATTACATCCAGCTTCCCATCTTCACTGTTGTCGTCACTGCCAAAATCGTCGTGGTCATAAAGACAGAGCATTAACTGTTCATGATCACTGACTTACATTGTCTGTGCAGCTCGAATCAGTTTTTCAATGTTCTCAACTCTTTTTTTCCAAGATGCAGCATCCACATTGGCAAGAGATTCATGCAATAGCCTTTCCACCTCTGTTATTGTGAAAGACTTTATAGGTTTTTAGTCATACGAAATTGAGAACTTACTCAGAAAACATCACTAGACAAATGTCTTTTCAGTGACATTATTCAATTACTAGAACTCGGAAAGTCAAACCACTCACAGTAAAGCATATCACAGAGAAAAAAGCACACACAACATGAACACGCAGTAAACATGATACACAACTTTGTTTACAGTAGCACTGAACAAAGCCAGCAACACAAGAACTTTGATGTCATGACACGTGACCACTGGAAATGTTTAGCGCACTGTAATTGGATCATTCCTAGTGACTAGCGCTCAAGCTTCTTGCTCTTCACGTCAAGTGCAAAGTTTCAGTGGCCCGGTTATATATATATAACCGAAGATTACTTACCAGGCGAAGGAGCACAGGTAGTGATAGTAACACAAATAAATTAATAAATTCACACACACACACACACACACACACACACACACACAAAGCTAGCTTTCGCAATCTAGCTGCTTCTTCAGGCAGAAGGGAAGGAAAGGGAAAAGGATATGATGAGGGTTTTAAGAGAGTGGGTAAGGAGCCATTCCAATTCCAGGACAGGAAAGACTTACCTTGGGGGGGGAGAGGGGGGGGGGGGAAGGAGGGTAAACAAATACACCCACACATATACACAAACGCAAGCACACCTAGGCAGGCAGACCAGTATGCCTGCCTAGGTGTGCTTGCGTTTGTGTATATGTGTGGGTGTATTTGTTTACCCTCCTCCCCCCCCCCCCCCCCAAGGTCAGTCTTTACTGTCCCGGAATTGGAATGGCTCCTTACCCACTCCCTTAAAACCCTCATAATTTCCTTTTCCATTCTGCCTGAAGAAGCAGCTAGGCTGCGAAAGTTAGCGTTTTTTCTGTCTGTCTGTCTGTGTGTGTGTGTGTGTGTGTGTGTGTGTGTGTGTGTGTGTGTGTGTGTGTGTGTGTGTACATGGACCAAACAAGGGGCACATCCTTATGCAAAAGGCAGTGGAGCGGGTGCACAACCATAGCAGAAAGCGACAGTAATACACAATTATACCTAGGAAAGCCTGCAACTCTAACCAACGTGGGCCTAGGCAAGAAAAAAATGGTGGCCATGCGGTGCAGAACGAGGTGTACCACAGCAGAAGAGATTTCAAACCCAAGGTACAGAAAAGACGGTTGAGAAAAATGTGACTTGGCCAGATTACACCAAAGATGCACTGCTTGGAGAGTAGAGAAAAGGGCAAGTACGTTCTGTAAATGGTCGCCGGGGAAAAACGCCATGAGCACAATATCGTCCAAATAGTTAATGCAGCCAGAATGGGATGCAAAAGTGGCTCAAGTTGAAAAATAAGCTGGGGCACTGGCAACACCGAACAATAGTTGCTGGTACTGATAAAGAGTAAAAGGGGTATTGACAACCAGCAAATGTTTATAGAGTCTTAGTCTATTGGAAGTTGGAGATAAGCTTCAGCTAAATCCACATTAGAAAAAATGTGGAACCCCGTGAGCATAGCAAGCACTTCATCCGAGCCTGGCAGAGGATAGGAATCAATGACAGACTGAACATTCACCATAACCTTAAAGTCACCACATAAATGCAAAGAATCCGAGGTTTTATATTACTTATAGAAATAATGTGGAGTTTCTTAAATTCAGAAACAAGAGCAACTTTTGTAGTTCATAAATTATAAATGCTAACTTTTCTTCATGCTGAGGTCCACTTTTGTACACTCTTGTTCCAAAAACTCATGTGTTGATTCCTCAGCTCTTGTGTGTGAGGCAGGGGATGATTCAGCTGTTTTATTATTATTTATTTATTTATTTGGTTTTTTTGCGATACCCCCCACACACTTTATAAAAAAAACTATATCTAATTATAATTAAATGTAATGTTACCAGGGTGAAGTATGCAGCACTTGCCTTCACAAACAGCCACTCTGGAGGGGACGTAGCTGTTGATTACAGAGCAGCAGGTGCTATGGTACCATCTTCCAACAGCAGTGGAAGTGAAGCTGATCATGTGTCCATGCTTCCAGCTGGTATGTTTCTTATGAACAGTAATTTCCTGTTTGTTTCCATTGTCACTAGCTATTCATACTGGATCATAGTTTGGGGCAATGTTTTCTACCAGTTTGCTGTACAGCGTAGCTTCATTTTGCTTTTCTCTTTCATTCATTCACCCATTCTCTTAATGAAAATAGCACTGTTTTAAAAGCACTGAAAGGTAAAATGTCTAAGTACAAATGTGTTAAATATCCTTAATCTGGGTTTTGATTATCTGTCATGCCCTGAAATGAGAAAACTATATCTAATTATAATTGTATCCCTAATAAAGTGGTGTTCTGTTGGCTAGCAAACCTCCACAATACCCTAGTCTATTCCTATCCCACTCCCAATCCTATCACCATACCACTGGGATCATACCCCATGATGCAAGACCTGCTCAATCCATCCACCCTTTTTAATTCCTGTTCCACTCCCATCACAGGCATACCCTACCCCAAAAGAGGCCAGGCTACTTGAGACGCAATCATTGCACAGCCCTTTACATTGGTACAACTCCCAATAAGCTGTCCATCAGGATGAATGACCAGCATCAAGCTGTGGCCATAAGCAAGATAAACCACCTAATGGCAAAGCATACAGCTGCATATAGCATGCTTGATTTCAATGGCTGCTTTACAGCCCAGCCATCTGGATCCTCTGCTCCACCGCCATATCTTCTGAAATGTGCAGACGGGAGTTGTAGGAACAACATATTCTATGATCCCACCTTCTGTGTGCCAGATATTTTTTATTTTCTATATATATAAATCTCACACACACTCACTTTATTGTGAATTTATATTAATCAATCTATTATAATGCACTCAAAAAAACAGAGCTGTATCATATAGGAAACTACCTGGAAACCCAGCATTACCTGTGTATTTATTCTCTACTCTCCTTGTCCGTCTTCCCTCACCTTCTCTCTCTCCATCCATCCATCCATCCATCCATCCATCCATCCATCTTTCTCTCCTATTTCTCTGTCCATCTGTGCCTTTCCCTCTCTTGGCCTACTTCTTCCACTGCCCTCTCCCACATTCTTGGCTCATCTCCCCCCCCCCCCCTCCAAATACATGAAAGCTTGTTCATATCTGTAGACTATGGTGATCAGTGAAACAGAGTCAAAACTGTTTGTAAGTTTAGTTCGTCCGGGTCATAGTCAGTATTATTATTATTATTATTATTATTATTACAGTATTATTATTGGGGGAAGGGGGAGGAAATGAGGAGGATCAGACAATAAAACACAACTGAAATTATGACATGTATTCCAACTCCCCCCCCCCCCCTTCCTTCGCTACAGCCCTGCCCTTTACCATGTGTCACGCACAAATTTATGTATGGGTTTGTAAGCAACAGTAACATATGGGCACATTGAAAAATACACTTTGAGTTTTACTCAAATTTTCCAAATTTCTGATAGATTTTGCAAGGAAAAAAAAATCTGCCAAATCAGTTGGGCCTTGTCATGTTATGGCATGACCAAGGGAAATCAGGATTCATTTTTATATGTAACAATATTGTTTCTGTTTTTTCATTTTGTGTTACTATTGGCAGTACAGCACAATGGTAAGTACTGGCCAGCCATTCTATCTCGTTTCAACAATATTTAACAATATTGTGTGTTTATCAATCACAGTGTGTGTTGTTAAAGTACATAGCCCAAACAGTTGACCTGTCTTTTGACACCTTCAATGCACAGGACATGAAGTGGGTAAGAGAAACTGGTGTATGGTCAAGGTGGAATGAATAACCTGATTCATTGAGAGAAAAATATCAAGGCAATTGAAGTAAAGTAGTGAAGTTTACAGTCAGGTGGAAAGTTCACCGTACAATATTAATACAACTATGTAGGGAAACATGCTGTATCAATAATACACATTCAAATTGACATCATTCGGAGCAGTGTTTATCCTTCTACAGCATTTTGAAACAGGAACTTTGTGGACAACTTTTCATCTCTAGTGTATCAATAATGATCTAATTACATAAAATGCTACCATTAACTCTTTTTTTTTAACATTTGATGCACATCAGACTTACTGCTATATTGCTGCATTTCAGGAGAAGATGATTACGTCTTGAGCAATAATAGCATACAACCAGAATGGAGGTCAAATTACAGAGGAGATTATAAAGGCAATGTCCGTCCAACATGTACTTGTGACCTATTGTGTTGGGCATTCCAAGTAGCTAAAGGAATGGAATATCTCGCTTCTCGGAAGGTACGTACATCTAAGGTTGATTTTATGTTAATCCAGCACAATTCACTTTTGATGTTGTACCCGTTTTTATATCTAGAGAGCCACAGTGCATTTTTATGGTTATTTGCTACTAAAGTCTTGTTTTGAATATTCTGAACTGTAAAACTGCCGTATCATAAATGAATCATCGAACAAGCTTGTTTACTCAGTTCATTTCAGAAGTAGTCTAATTGAAGAGAGAAAATGTCCAGAACAGTCAAACCTGTAATTATGTGAGGGCAAAAACAATTTGTCACTGCATTGAGGATTTCTAGGTGTGGAGTACACTGGTTATTACCTTGGTTGGATATCCATAAACACACATCACGAATGCCATAGGTTAATTTGCTGGGACCCATATTCTTAATCTTAACTTGAACGTATTGCAATTGATAACTTCATTTAGATGTACATAAATGAAGAAAATAATCATTTCTTCAAACAAAATCATTTTGCATACGTCTGCCTTGGTGTGTGTGTGTGTGTGTGTGTGTGTGTGTGTGTGTGTGTGTGTGTATATACGTGTTTGTTTACCTGTCCTTTTTTCCGCTAAGGTGAGACCTTCTGCTTCCAGGATTGGAATGACTCCTTACCCACTCCCTTAAAACCCCTATCGTTTCCTTTTTCCCTTTCCTTTCTTCCTTTTTTCTGATGAAGCAACAAATGGTTGCGAAAGCTCCGTTTTTGTGTGTCTATGTATATGTGTGTTTTTATTTATGTATGTGTCGATGAACCAGTGCCTTTTCACTTGGTAAGTCAAACCTTCTTAAACACACACACACACACACACACACACACACACACACACACACATTCCAACAGGATAATGCACCACCACACATGGCAGACAGTGCTCAAGTCTTTTTTTATTGACTATTGGAATGCACTGCCTCTGTGTTCTCCTGATATCTTGCATATTGAAAATGTCTGGTAGATGTTCCTGGAATGACTGGCCTGGGATACACCAACCTCAGCTACACACACATAGGCATGTGCTATGCATGCACAACTATGTGTTAAGAAGCCTGGACTTAAATGAGAGGGAAAGAGCTCCATCCAATTACATATCAAATCTTTTAATTATTTGATGTAAGTGAACACAGATCACAAACAAAGCTTAAATTCTGACAGTTCTTATTCATTTGTGAATAGACAGTACTTGAAGATGCGATTTTAAATTGCAAAACCATTTGCAAGTCCCTTAATAAAGGATTTTAACAGTCCCAGTGGATCTGTTCTTCAAAATACTTAATGGGATATTACACTTACTCAGTTGCAGAGTAGGTGCATGGCAGGCCTTAATTGGTAGGCAGCTGTGAAAATGCAGTGAATCTACAAAAGAAAATCATTTGTGGATACCAACTTATAATATGCTCTGCTGGCCTGCCAAAATGGAGGACCAAGGTGGACCTGAGATTTCACAACTAGATTTGGGAGATACATTGTAAAATGATCAAACTACATAAAGTACATTTCCAGGTGAAGAGAGGAAAAAGATTAAACAAGTGTTGAAACCTTTACTGGCTATAATAAATCATTGCTCTCTGCCTCAGCACTGAATTGTCACTCTGGATGTGATACTGGGTGTAGCAGTCAAAGCTGCTTTCGCACATTGCTAAAATTGATCTAGTGTAGCTGAGGTTGGTGTATCCCAGGCCAGTCATTCCAGGAACATCAACCAGACATTTTCAGTATGCAAGATATCAGGAGAACACAGAGGCAGTGCATTCCAATAGTCAATAAAAAAAGACTTGAGCACTGTCTGCCATGTGTGGTGGTGCATTATCCTGTTGGAATGTGGCCATTGGCAAGTTCCAAAGGTATGGGAGGACAAGAAATTCAAACACTCCAGAAATGCTATGCTGCTTAGTTATTGTACATGCAGTACTTAATGGTGCTGTGGAATCTAATACCATACCATACCATACCATATTAAGAGTAATATACTGTAAGGAACAACAACAACAACAACAACAACAACACAATGATGCTGAATTGCAAGAGGAGGAAGTGGTGGTGATGATGGAATAGTGGATAAAGATAGAGTTTATTGCTGAATTGTATCAGTCCATTTCTTGTTCTACATATATTTACAAAAGAATATCTATAAAAAATAGATGAAGTTTACTTACCAGGTGAAGGAGCACTGGTAGTGACAGCAAACATAAATACAGCAAACACAAACACACACACACACAAAAGCAAGTTTTCGCAAACCAGTTGCTTCTTCAGGCAAAGTAGGCAAGGAGAGGGAAAAGGAAAGGATGAGGGTTTTAAGGGAGTGGGTAAGGAGTCATTCCAGTCCCGGGAGAGGAAGGACTTGCCTACGGGGGAAAAAGGAAGGTAAACAAATACACACACACACACACACACACACACACACACACACACACACACACACACACACACACACACTCTCACGCATATACGCACGCAAACACACCTAGGCAGACATATTGTAGAAAGCAAAGATGTTGGACAGAGATACCACTTAAGGCAGAGGCTCTGTCCACAGAACCGAGGCAAAGATGTTAAAGATGGTGGACGGGAATTTGAATTTAGCGGAGGTTGAGACCAGGTGGGCAACGGGAAGAGAGAATATGCTGAAAGGCAAGTTCCCAACTCCGGAGTTCTGAAAGACTGGTGTCGGTGGGTAGTATCCAGATAACCCGGACGGTGTAACACTGTGCCAAGATGCGCTGGCTGTGTACCAAGGCATGTTTAGCTACAGGGTGATCCTCATTACCAACAAACATTGTCTGCCTGTGAGCATTCATGCGAATGGACAGTTTGTTGCTGGTCATTCTCACATAGAATGCTTCACAGTGCAGGCATGTCAGTTGGTAAATCACGTGGGTGCTATCGCAAGTGACTCTGCCCTTGATCATGTACACCTTCCGTTTTACGGGACTGGAGTAAGTGGTGGTGGAAGGGTGCATAGTGGTTAGGGGATTTCATAGGGATGGACTAGGAGGAGGTTACGGAGGTTAGGTGGGCGGCGGAAAGACACTCTCGGTGGAGTGGGAAGGATGTCATGAAGGTTGGATCTCATTTCGGGGCAGGACTTAAGGATGTTGTATCCCTGCTGGAGAGCCACATTCAGAGTCTGCTCCAGTCCCAAAAAGTACCTGGTGACAAGAGGGGCACTTCTGGGGTTCCTCTGTTGAAAATTTTGAATTTGGGGGGATGAGGAAGTGACTCTGGCAATTTGTTTCTGTACCAGATCAGGATGATAGCTGTGGGATGTGAAAGCTGTTATTAGGCTATTATTATTATTATTATTATTATTATTATTATTATTATTATTATTATTATTATTATTATTATTATTTAGAGATTTAGGACTGGGGTAGACTCGTTTGCCACGAAGACCTAAGCTGTAGGGAAGGGAACATTTGATGTGAAATGGATGGCAGCGGTCATAATGGAGGTAATGTTGTTTATTGGTGGGTTTGATGTAGACAGATTTGGAAGCTGGCTGTTAGACAGATGGTCAATATTGAGGAAAGTGGCATGGAATTTGGAATGGGACCAGGTGAATCTGATGGAACCAAATGAGTTGAGGTTGAAGAGGAAATTCTGGAGTTCTTCTTCACTGTTAGTCCAGATCATGAAGATGTCATCAATAAATCTATACCAAACTGTGTTGACAGGCTTGGGTATCTAGGAAGTCTTTGTCTAAGTGTCCCATAAATAAGTTTGCATACAAGGGGGCCATCCTGGTTCCCATGGCTGTTCCCTTTAGTTGTTGGTATGTCTGGCCTTCAAAAGTGAAGTAGTTGTGGGTTAGGATGAAGCTGGCTAGGGTATCAAGGAAAGAGTAGGGAAGTGGGGGTCAGCGTGAAAGGAAATACTCCATCGCAGTGAGGCTCTGGGCACGTAGGATATTTGTGTAAAAAGAACTGGCATCAATGGTTACAAGGATGGTTTCTGGAGGTAACAGGCTGGGTAAGGATTTCAGGCAATAGAGGAAGTGGTTGGTGTCTTTGATGAAGGAGCATCCACTGAGCCACAACTGTTGGGAACTGTAATTGTAGGAAGAAAAAGACACCCTGGACTATTTCTTTCATGCATCATAATAGTAATAAGTGAACATAAAAATTGAAGTACTGACATTTAATCTTTTTAAAATGTTCAGGGTGAGCCACTTATTTGTTTGCTCACCTCAAAAGCTTGACTCTGGAACCACCCCCGGGGGTAGGAGGGGGGTTCTTAATTGCAGATTTGGATTCTCGATGGAAAAAATGTAACTTTTATATGAAACATACATTTTTGTTCACCTTCCTTTTCTTCCCCCAAGGTAAGTTTTTCCTGTTCCAGGATTGGAATGGCTCCTTACCCCCTTCCTTGAAACCCTCATCATTTCCTTTTTCCTCTCCTTCCCTTCTGCCTGACGAAGCAGCTAGGCTGTGAAAGCTAGCGTTTGTGTGTGTGTGTGTGTATTCTATTTATTTGTGCTGCTGTTACACCTGTGCTCCTTCGCCTGGTGAGTAATCTTCGTCTATTTTTTATATATAATTTTCTTTCCTTTTCATGATACATGGCACTGTAATCTACAAAAATAGAAATGAGATGAAAATTGTTGAAAATAGTAAAATCTCAAAGAAAGAGACATAGGACTCTTTCTCTAGGTTTAACACTTCCAGTTGGCCAATACTGCAAAAAGTGATTGCAGATGGTGAATTCCAATCAGGAAACACATTAGCATTCCTTCAAAATTTCTATGAGCCTCAAAGTATGAGGAAATCATATTTACTCTCTCTGTAATTGTTTATGCTGTGGATTAATTGCATAGGGATGTGTACAGTACAAATCTTTGAAGAACAATGAACAGTCTGACCATGGACTGAGAGCATGATGCTAAATTTGATTGTGTCATGTGACAGCATTATCAAAAATATAAAAAAAATTAACTCATTTCCATTTTTGCTGATTAGAGTGCTATCTACCATGAAACAGAAAAATGTCTTAATATGAAAGTTACATTTTTCACAGAAAATTCAAATCTGCATTAAAAAATAGGGATCTCTATTTAAGATTTAAAAGTTGGCCCCTCTCCCACTGCCAAGAGTGGTGCAGGGAGTCAAGCTGTAATAGCTGTCCCTTGTCAAAGTAAAAGACTTTTTTGCAACTTTTTAAAATCTGATTTATATTTTTTCAAATATTGCGAAAAACGATTTTAAGTGACTCATCGCCTTGCATAAAGAGGAGTTCTCTTAATGTGTTAGTTTGCAATTCATACAGATCTAAAGTATTATTCTGATCTTGATGAAATTTTGTCCATTTGCACATAAAAACAAGGGTACCTTACAACAGACTCTTGACACTGTTAATTACTAATTACTAGAAGTGGCCGAACATGGTGGTTGTTTGTGTATAGTTGTCTGAGTGATTGCGTGAATGTGTGTGTTTCTTTTTCTGACGAAGGCCATGGCCAAAAAATTAAGTTGTGTGTATGTGATTATCTATTTTCATGCCTGTCAGCAGCTCAGCGAGCCTCTTGTTACATTGTTGTTGTTGTTGTGGTCTTCAGTCCAGAGACTGGTTTGATGCAGCTCTTCACCCTACTCTATCCTGAGCAAGCCTTTTCATCTCCTCATAAGAACGACAACCCACATCCACTTGAATCTGCTTACTATACGCGTCTCTTGGTCTCCCTCTGCGATTTTTACCCCACACACTTCCCTCCAACGCTAAATTCACAATTCCTTGATGTCTAAGAATGTGTCCTACCAATCTATCCCTTCTTTTAGTCAAGGTATGCCAGAAATTTCTTTTCTCCTCAATTCGGTTCAGTACCTCCTCATTAGTTACGCGATCCACCCACCTAATCTTCAGCATTCTTCTGTAGCACCACATTTCAAAAGCCTCTATCCTCTTTCTGTCCACACTGCTTATCGTCCATGTTTCACTCCCATACAAGGCAACACTCCATACAAATGCCTTCAGAAAGGACTTCCTTAGGCTTAAATCAATATTCGATGTTAACAAATTTCTCTTTTTCAAAAACGCCTTTCTACCCATTGCCATTCTGCATTTTATATCATCTGTACTGCGACCATCATTTGTTATTTTACTGCCCAAGTAACAAAACTCATCTTACATATCCTCCGTTATTGATAATTACTAGAAAGTTCACTTGTGTATGAATGTTTTCATGGAGAGGGGTTTTATAAACTGCAAGTCAGATTATGGTGCATAGAAAAGTTACTTTGCCATAAACTTTGATATTGTTTCACTGATCACCACAAAAGTTGACAGATACGTGAGAGTTTTTATAGATGGTGTGGTTGGGAGGGGGGGGGGGTGAACTGAAGAGGTGGAAAGAACAGCTGGAGGATAAGGAGATAGGAGAGGGGGTCAGGGGAAGAGATGGTTAGAGAGAAGGAGAGGAGGAGGTATGGAGAGGGACAGATGGAGTGAGTGAAGATGGACTGCGAGATAATGTATAAATAAATACCCAGGCAATGCTGAGTGTCCAGCTAAATACAGCTTACAGTCACCATTAAGGATACTGTATTTTATGTGTGACATATATCTCAAGTTTTAACTATAAATCCTTTTTCAATTATACTAATTTGAATTTTTCCTAATATTTTTATATTTATTTATTTTTCACACACACAAATTTTGTAACTTTTTTAGGTTCTGCATGGTGACCTGGCTGCAAGGAACATTTTACTTGCTGATGGGAATGTAGTCAA
Source organism: Locusta migratoria (assembly GCA_026315105.1). Classification (NCBI taxonomy): domain Eukaryota; kingdom Metazoa; phylum Arthropoda; class Insecta; order Orthoptera; family Acrididae; genus Locusta; species Locusta migratoria. The sequence goes on along the minus strand of CM048749.1, from coordinate 140,867,407 downwards.
GATATGTGATTTTGGTCTAGCTAAGAGCATGTACAAGTCAAACAACTATAAGAAGAAAGGTGATGTAAGTATAATAAAAACTGAGGCTTGTTTTATCTTTAGTGTTTGTGCTATTGTTATAAGTTGTGAAGTAATGAAAATTTGAAGAAAACAGCAGAATAGATAAAAAATAAATTTAAATTAAATGAATGAGGTGGTGTCAAGCCACCATAAAAGATAATTTTTTTGCAGAAAATGTACAAACAAGATGATATTAAGGTGGAAGTTATGACAAAGGTTAGCTGAAAGTAATCGAAAAAGCAGATTTGGGAGATGGAAAACCAATAATTATTATCCATTATGTAATGGATTTTATATGTTACAAAACACTACCAAAAATGAAGAAAAAAGACAACATACAAAATTTACTATGCAGGCTATGTACAAAAAATTATTTACAATCTGCTAGTTAACTAGGGAGTGTGACATCTGATAGTGATGAATTTGTTTCTTTATGGAAATGTGAAGAAACTCTGTTAGCACTAAATGTGACAGCTAGATTAGAATCTGTTACCCTAGCAATGACAGTTAAATCCTGAAGTCTTATGATCTGCACATTATACATTTTAAAGTATTCTTTGGAAATTATTGACAATTCTTAAATACATGAATGGTGTATATTATGAATAAAAAAAAGTCTAATTTGTACAGATTTTAAACTTTATTCCATAAGGTGACAGGTTTCGACCCCTGGTTATGTCGTCGTCATAATCATCGTCATCATCATCATCAAACAGTTAGTCTGAAATACAAAAGACAATCTTGACTAGAGGTAAAAGGGTACCGGTAGATCATAAATTCTAGTTTCTAATAAATGGAAAGTCCAGGTTGGAATTAGATCTGCTACAGGCACATACAAAAGACACACACACACACACACACACACACACACACACACACACACACACACACACACACACAACACTTTCAGCTATCGACCATGGGCTTCTTCAGAAAAGAGAACATTTACGCAATTACACAGTCACACGACACAGTCATACAACCATCACCTCTGGTTGCCACACTTGAAAGTGTGGCGGTCAGAGGTGATGGTTGTCGACTGCAGTCCACATAATTGACTTGCGAGTGTCAGCAACTGCACTAATATTTGAAATGATTGACTAATAATCAGACAATAAATCATTTAAAAAATTACTGTAATGTATTACAATTTTTGAATAATAAAAAAAATAGTATACCTAATGTTGGTGCAGAGATAATGAGCAGGCTGTATGTAAGTGGAGACACTTCTGGTAACTATTTTAACAATTAGAGAATGCTGCCAGTTATAAAATATAATCACTGCCCATTGCCTGCTGCCCGAACATACAGAGAACCAATGAGGCTTGTCCTACTGTAGTTAGTTACATGGAAATATAAATAAGATAATGTGCAATGAAATTTTATAATCTATAAAACATAGCTGTTGTTGTTACCATTAATTTCATTTGAGCTGTATTACCATTAATTTCATTTGCAAAAAATAATAAAGTGTTGAAAATAAACCAAAGAATCAGGTCGTAAAAGAACTACCTCCCATCTACAGGCAGTAAATAACAGTAAAATTTTAATCCTAGATAGAGCTCAAATCAAAGTTGGTTGCCATGGACAAGGTGGCATGGAGACTGTAGATACGTTGCATCAGTGGCGAAGCAGACAACGCACCAGAGATGCAATTTCCAGAGGAAGCCGTTGGTCACCGTAGAGACAGAAACTATAGCAGCAATGTCTGGTGTTTGTAGGTTTAAGGGTAGGATGTCTAAAATTTGTGGATACAGTATAAGCCAGTAAGAATGATATTTTAAATACTTTATTGGTTGTTAATAAAAGCAATAATTTTGTCAAACTGTAAAAATATATATGTTGTGTTAAGCGGATGACATAACTGATTGTGGTATTTTAAAATGTCACAAAAAGACAAATCAATCGTAAAATAATTAATAACACAGAATATAAAGATGAAAGCAAAAGAGCAGACATGCACTACCGTAAGTCGTCAATATATATTTTTGATTACTAACTGTAGTACATATCTGATTTTTGCATTCTTCTTTTTATTCTGTGTTCTTAATTATTTTAAAATTTATCTATCTTTTGTGACATTTTAAAATATCACAGTACCTTACATGCACTGCTTAACACAGCACATATATTTTAATACTTTGACAAAATTATTGCTTTTATTAACAACCAATAAAGTATTTTAAATATCATTCTTACCAGCTAATACTGTATCTGTGAGTTTTAGGCATCCTACCCTTGTACCCGCAAACATCAGACATTGCTGCTATAGTTTCTGTCTCCATGGTGATCAACAGTGTCCCCTGGCCACTACATATCTGGCACGTCATATACTTTGACACTTGCATGACACTAGATATGTCTTAAAGCCACCATGTCTATGTTAACCATTGGCCCGCTACATTCAATGTTTCATTCGTGCTCTGTCTAGAATTCAAATTTTACAATTATTTACTGTCTTTAGAAGGCTGGTACTTCTTATATGATCTGTTTATTTGCTTAATGATAAATACTTTTCTTTTTTGCAAATGAAGTTAATGATAATAGCAGATACATTTTATAGATTATAAAATGTTATTTCACATCATCTTTCTGTATTTTATATCCACAAGGATATTACATTACATGTACATTACTACAGGACAAGCCTCATTGGTTCTCTATGTGCTTGAGCTGCAGTCAATGAGTGATACTTGTAGTCATAACTGACAGTGTCCTCTCGCTGTTTAACAGTTGCCACAACTGTGTCCTCTTACATGCAGCCAGTTCATCATCTTGGCACCAGCATGAGGTATACTATTTTGTTCAAAATATTGTAATACACTACTGTAAATTATAAAAGCTAGAACGTCTGGTGGGACTGATGACTCAGCTGTTTAGTTCCCTAAAAACCAACAACAGAACTTCTGGTATACCTCTTTCCCTCTAAGGAAATTGTCTTTTGTATTCCAGACAAACAGTTTGATGACAATCTAATCAGCTAGATAAACTGTTCAACTACCAAAATAAATTTTAAAATCTGTATTAATCGGACTGTTTTTTATTCATAATAAAATTTTATCACATTTCTTTACTATTATTATTTTCCCCAAATGGAAAAATGTTTCTCAAACTCATGACTTGTGTAACTGATAACACTACATTTGATTTTTCAATCCAATGGGCATCCAGTGCAGAAAATCTCTCTTTAAAGTTATTATATAAGTATACTATAACAATGGAAGGTCCAGTAAGGAATAAATAATAATAATAATAATATGTAGATAGGGAACAACTTATCGTAAAGGTGAACATTGATCCGCTAATAAGAAAGTTTTACTTGCCAGGTGAAAAAGGCACCAGTTCATTGAGACATACATAAATAAAAACATACACGTACACATATATTTGTGTGTGTGTTTTTATTTGTATGTGTCTAAACAAACCAGTGCCTTTCTTGCCTAGTAAGTCAAACTTTCTTTACTTTTTATAAATATTTTTCTGAACAGGAATGTTTCCCTTGATATTATATAACATTTACTGATTTGTTTTTATGTAGATAAGACTCTTAGTGATAGGCCTGTTTTTCAATACAGAAACTTTGTACTTACATCCATATCACATCTGTGGGCAATGTCACACTCTCATAAAACGAAAAGGCAAGTCTTGGTTTCACACTTACCTTTTGTATTATTTTGACATTTTATCAATGCATTTGGCAGCTTGCAGTCCACTTCTGGAACCATGTACCACTTGATAAGCACCACAGAAAATATATGAGTGAGAAATATAGTTTGCTGAAATTTTTATTAAGGCTATGTTATAGATGATCTTTATGATAATGACAAGACATTAACCAAAGCAGAACTACCAACTTTTTCTTTTCTAGGGCCCACTACCTGTTAAGTGGATGGCCATTGAATCAATAAGGGACAGAATATTCTCCACACAATCTGATGTTTGGTCTTATGGAATTGTACTCTGGGAGTTCTTTTCTTTAGCGAGGACACCATACCCAGGTTAGACTTGTATATATAACTGTCAAAGTAAAGTATTTACAGGATGATCCTATGTTCATTGAATGATATATGTACTGCATTCTCTGGATTAAAATAACATTTTTCCCCTTTGTTAATAAATTTCAGGCATGGAAGCAGACGAGAAGCTTTATAACAAGTTGTTGAATGGTTATCGAATGGAAAAACCTGAGTATGCCACAGAAAATATGTAAGTACAAACTATGAATATGTATGTTACTGGCATTTTGTGAAATTGGACATTCCATAGAATACCTCTGTGATGTCTATAATGGCTACAATTGGACATCAAAGTATGTTGTTGTTGTTGTTATGGTCTTCAGTCCGGAGACTGGTTTGATGCAGCTCTCCACCCTACTCTATCCTGAGCAAGCCTCTTCATCTCCTCATAAGAACGGCAACCCACATCCACTTGAATCTGCTTACTATACGTGTCTCTTGGTCTCCCTCTGCGATTTTTACCCCACACACTTCCCTCCAATGCTAAATTTACGATTCCCTGATGTCTAAGAATGTGTCCTACCAAGCGATCCCTTCTTTTAGTCAGGGTATGCCAAAAATTCCTTTCCTCACCAATTCTGTTCAGTACCTCTTCATTAATTATGCGATCTACCCACCTAATCTTCAGCATTCTTCTGTAGCACCACATTTCAAAAGCCTCTATTCTCTTCCTGTCCACACTGCTTATCGTCCATGTTTCACTCCCGTACAAGGCAACACTCCACACAAATGCCTTCAGAAAAGACTTCCTTACCCTTAAATTAATATTCGATATTAGCAAATTTCTGTTTTTCAAAAATGCTTTTCTTCCCATTGCTATTCTGCATTTTATATCCTCTGTACTGCGACCATCGCATGTTATTTTACTACCCAAGTAACAAAACTCATCTACCACCTTCATTGTTTCGTTACCTAATCTAATTCCTTCAGCATCGCCTGATTTTCTAAGACCGCATTCCATTAATTTTGTTTTGCTCTTGTTAATGTTCATTTTATATGCTCCCTTCAACATGCTGTCCATTCCATTCAACTGCTCTTCCAGGTCCTTTGCTGTCTCTGACAGAATTACAATGTCATCAGCAAAACGCAATGTTTTTATTTCTTCCCCCTGAACTTTTATCCCTATTCCAAATTTTTCCTTGCTTTCCTTCACCGCCTGCTCGATGTACAAATTGAATAACATCGGAGAAAGGCTACAACCCTGTCTTACTCCCTTCCCAACTGATGCTTCCCTTTCATGCCCTTCGAGTCTAATAACTGCGGTCTGGCTTTTGTACAAGTTGTAAATAACTCTCCTTTCCCTGTATTTTACCCCTGCTGACTTCAGAATTTGAAAGAGTGTATTCCAGTCAACATTGTCAAATGCTTTCTCCAAATCCACAAAAGCTAAAAATGTAGGTTTGCCTTTCCTTAATCTATCTTCTAAGACAAGACGTAAAGTGAGTATTGCCTCCCGGGTTCCTATGTTCCTCCTGAATCCAAACTGATCTTCCCCAAGGTCAGCTTCTACCTACTTTTCCATTCTCCTGTAGATAATTCGTGTTAAAATTTTGCAACCATGACTTATCAAACTGATGGTTCTGTAATTTTCACATCTGATATTTTATACATTATGTAGGCATGAGGCCAATATACTTTGCCCAATTGTCTGCTAACAAAGTATAAAACATGCCTCATCTCACTACTTTTCTTCTCCCACCGCTGTTTGCAGTGGTGTCCAGATATTGTTCAATCATTGAAAAGACAGCATATTGGGGTGCAACATTATCTATTAATCCACAGATATTGGCATAGTAGTTAAGCATCTGACTGAGGCTCCACATAATCTGAGTCATTCTTTCCCATCTTCTTGGATCTTGTGTCAAGTGGACACACAACTACAGTTCTGTGATGAATTATCTTCAGTTGAGGGCCAATGCTGATAAAACTTTGTTGGCCTGTTGTAAACCATTTACCAAAAGTTAGCCAACAAAGATGGCCATGAGGAAGGAACCATAGGACTATTGGTTCCTGAAACACTTACGTATAATGATGGCCAACAATGAAGCCAAGTTGATCTATCTAGTTAAAGAAGGAACAGTTGCAAATTATTTTTTAATGGGTTTCAAGTTCTATATTCACCATCTGCAGTGCCTTTAACAACAAGTGCCACATACATAATTAGCCAAGTCAGAAATAAATACATTTCACCACATCCAACAGCCATAAATTAAAATATTCATCACTCCCTGTTTCCCCATTACACTGCTATCGTATTGATGTGTATTTTAATTTAAAGCAATTGGATGTGTGACTCAATGTATCATTTGTGACTGCTGACTCATGTATGCATCACTTGCTGTTACAACACTAGTGTGGTGGTTGGTATAGAACCAAAAACTAGTTACCAGTAATAAAAACAACTTAACTTTCACTGTGATGGGCATTGAAATAAATTCAATAAAGTTACTGATCCTGCTCCACGCAATGGAAATACCAAACTCAAGTTTTAGGTCATGGTCTCTATTTCACATATTCCGTATGGCCCATTTGACTACTGTTCCCCAAGGTTGGAGCAGGACGTTGAAAGATCTTACATAAGTATAAGAACATTATCCATCATGATTTTGAGCTGTACATTTATGTTTGTGAGCCTTGCTAGGAGAAACAAAAATATGTTAAAGAAGTTGTTGTGGTCAAGAGAATGGGTTTTCAGAATTCAATTTCCACTTTCAGGTCAGTATTATCAATTTTCAGTCCCATTCTGATGTGATCTGCCAAGATCATTTCACTAGGAATATTGAATAATTCTACAGTCTGATAATGGCAGGAAATTCACAATCAGTATGGTAAGCAGTTCAAAGAACTATTGGCCCACCTTGAAGATGTCAATGGTAAGCCATACCAATCTCAAAATATAGAGAGCACCGAAAGAGCAAATCAGGACATTGTATGCTTGCATCCAAGATGAATAAACTAGCTGCAGTCATCCATCTTGTGAAAAACTGAGCTTTTCATTCTGGGGTTAACATCTCTGTTTGGCTGCAAAGCTGTAGTAAGTCTCTCAACAACGTCCCTTTATGACAACAATTTATAAGACAGACTGAGGAAGGAAAAAAGTAATAGTGACTGTGCAGACAATGCAACAACAGAAAGAAAGGCAAGATCAATCAATGCAAGATAGACAGCTACCTGCGGAAGATGGATGCAGGAACCTGAAACAGTGATGAGGCCAAGGTTATCAAAGAGTCTTCAATTTCTGAGGTTCCTGAAAAAATACTTCTTTTACTTATCTCTTACATCTGCTTAAAAGAAATCAGCAGTGGTCATACATGACATACATGTGGCTAAAACGTTCATGCCATCTGTGGATGTTCTCTGAAAGATGATGACAGTGACAAAGTTGAAAGTTTTGTGGCTAGTATTTTGTGCAATGTTTGCTTCAGTGTTTAGAAGTAGAATTCACATTAAAATGGAATTAAAATTAAACCTTGAGATGAAGAAGGAGAAGGAGAAGGAGAAGAAGAAGGAGGAGGAGGAGGAGGAAAAAAATTATCAAACCTAGCAGGGCTATAAAGTTTACAACTGTTTTCCTCCATAATATACACCAGACAATACAGATTTGATGCATTTGTTTTTGATTTTTCATTGTGTTGTTGTTGCTTTCAGATAGCAGACTGGTTTGATGCAGCCCTCCATACCATCCTGCCCTGTGCAAGCCTCTTCATTTAAGAATAAGAAATACAGTCTACATCTTTTTGAATCTGCCTACTGTATTCATCCCATGGTCTCCATCTACAATTTTTACCTCACACACTTCCTTCTATGCTAAGCTGGTGATTCCTTAATGTCTTAGGATGTGTCCCACCAACTTACCCCTTCTCCCCAATTCTGTTGAGCACCTCCTCATTAGTTACATGATCTACCCATCTAATCTTCATCGTTCATCTCTATCACCACATTTCAAAAGCTTCCATCATCTTTTTGTCTGAACTCCTTATCATCCACATTTCACTCAAGACAAATGCCTTGAGAAAGGACTTCCTAACATTTAATATTGGATGTTGACAAATTTCGCTTATTCAGAAACGCTTTTCTACTGATTGTCATTTTGCATTTTATGTCTTCTTTACTTCAGAAGTTATTTTGCTACTGAAATAACAAAACTAATCTACAACTTTTATTAGCTTAGTACCTAATGTAATTCCTTCAGCACTGCCTGATTTTCTGACACTACATTCCATTACCCTTGTTTAACTCATGTTAATTTTCATCTTGTACCCTCCTTTCAAGACACTGCTCATTTCAATCAATAGCTCTTCCAGGTTCTTAGCTGACTGACTGAATTACTATGTCATCAGTACACTGCAAAGTTTTTATTTCTCCTCCCTGATCTTTAATTCTCCTTGCAGTCCTTCATAGCTTGCTCCAAGTACAAATTGAACAACAATGGGGAAACACTGCAACGCTATCCTACACCCTTCGCAACCAGTGTATCCCTTTCATGACCTTAGGCTCTAATAACTGCTGGCTGTTTTTTGTACAACTTGAATATAACTCTTCATTCCCTATATTTTAATCCTGTTACCTTCAAAATTTGAAAGAGTGTATTCCATTCAACACTGTAAAACGCTTTCTCCAGATTTACAAATGCTAAAAACACAGGTTTGCCTTTCTTTACCCGGCCTATAAGGTAAGTCATAATGTGAATATTGCCTTTGTATTCCCACATTTCTCCTAAATCCTAAGTGATCTTCCCAAAGGTCGGATTCCACCAGTTTATCCATTCGTCAATAAATAATTTGTGTTAGTATTTTCCAACCATGACTTATTAAAGTGATAGTTCTGTAATTTTCATACTTGTCTGCACTTGCTTTCTTTGGAATGGGAATTAATATATTCTTCTTGAAGTCACAGTATTTCCCCAGTCTCTCACATATTGCATACCAGGTGGAATAATTTCTTCATGACTGCCTCTCCTAATATAAGCAGTTCAGGCGGAATATCATCTACACCAGGGGAATTGTTTCAACACACATCTGTCCAACTCTTTTCGCAGTATATAGTAATGGAAAGTCCAGGTTGGAATTAATAATATAGTGAGGACAGTTTACAACTCACCGCAAAGACGTGGCAATGAGCTGCGACAGGCACATACAAAAGACACACACATACAACAAATTCGGCTATCAGCCATGGCCTTCTTCAGAAAATAGAACACTCGTGCAATCACACAGGAACACAACACAGTCATACAACCATCACCTCCGACTGCTTCTCACAGTATCTCATCTTCCTCTACTTTGTCTTTCATTTCTATAATACTGCCTTCATTTCCTTTAAATAGGCCCTCTATGTATTCCTTTCATCTTTCAGGTTTCCTGTCTTTGCTTAGTACTACTTTTCCATCTGAGTTCTTGATATTTGTATTGCTGCTTTTCTTGTCCCCAAATGTCTTTTATTTTCGTTCAGAAACCTTACATATTTGACATTCTCATGGATGAGTAATTTGATTTTTTTTTTTTTTTCAAGTACTGGGTGATCAAAAAGTCAGTATAAATTTGAAAACTTAATAAATCACGGAATAATGTAGATAGAGACGTAAAAATTGACACACACACATGCTTGCAATGACATGGAGCTTTATTAGAACAAAATGTTTTTTATTATTATTATTTAAAGTTCAAAAAAATATCCGACAGATGGTGGTGGACAGCAAAATGTCAGTGACTGCACATGAAAATTGTGTATAAAAGAAGCTGTAATGAGAAAGAGAATATCAGATGCACCAGCAGTCGCAGCATGTTGACGTTACCTGAAAAGGTGCTTTTAGTGAAGCTGAATTATCAGAATGGGGAATGTGCTAGTTCAGCATTAAGATCCTATTACCATAAAAATAGGATTCGAACAGGTAAAGGTCCTTTGACAAATGCAGCTGTGGCAAGAATGATTTCGAAGTTTGAAGCCACGGGTTGTTTAGAAGATAGACCCCGTAGTGGCCGACGGAGCACAACGCCTAATGCTGCTGAGACAGTTCAGGAAGAAATGGAGACTGTAGCGAGTTCGTCTATGCACGGGGAAGTCAGCACTCATGCAATCACACGTTGCATCGGCATTCCATACACTACTGTTTGGTTGGCACTTTTGTCATGCTTGGCCTCCCGGGTCCCCAGACCTCAGTCCATGCGATTACTGGCTTCTGTGTTACCTAAAGCTGCAAGTGTAACGTGATCGACCGACATCTCTAGGGATGGTGAATGACAACATCTGGCGCCAATGCCTTACCATAACTCTGGACATGCTTTACAATACTGTTCACAACATTATTCCTCAACTACAGCTGTTGTTGAGGAATGATGGTGAATATATTGAGAATTTCCTGTGAAGAACATCATCTTTGCTCTGTCTTAATTTGTTATGCTAATTATTGCTTTTCTAATCAGATGAAATGCCATCTGTTGGACATTTTTTGAACTTTTATTAGAACAAAAAGAAAAACACCATGTCATTCCAAGCATGTGTGTCAATTTTTACCTCACTATCTACATTATTCAAATTCATACTGACTTTTTGATCACCCGGTATATTGTTGTTAGAACAGAACTAAATATATGGCGGCACTTTCTCATGATAAAACTGAAAGTCCAGTTCTTGGGGTTTTTGGCTTAAAAATCAAATTTAAAACTGGGTTTTATAGGTCAGAGTAGACAGTGGAGTTTTATTGTTTTACTGAAGTAATGATAAAATAAAGTCAATGCTTTCCTTCTATTTTGAATTCCTGTAAACATTGGTACATTAGTTGTCATAATGGATAGGTTATCTGACAATAATTTATATGTCATCAGCTATTTTGTTTTTAATAATTTTGTTCTATAAAACATTTTTATTCCTGACATTCCTGTTTGACAGACGAAATAGTGACAAAGCAAGGAATTTAGAAGTAACATGCGAGTAGTAAAGCTCAAATAAGGTTGCTTGGTTTTACTCAAATGGCCTTTTTTTTAAGTACATAATTTGTCAAGATTATCAGGTACTGTTATTTTAAAGAAAATGGTGTTAATGTCAGTTAAATTTGGCAAACAATACAGTATTTTAAATTTTGCCACGGAAAAGATATTTTGCATTTAAAAATTTTTTGCTTTCTATTTTGACAGTCACCAAACAATGCTGGATTGTTGGCATTTAAATCCAAACAAAAGACCTTCATTTACAGAATTGAGTGAAAGAATGGGGAATATGCTTGAAGAAAGTGTGAGAAAAGTAAGTAATTACACTTGAATTTAGTTGGAATTTATTCACTTTAATCTGGTCAAGGAAAGAATTTACTTAGAAAGAACTGCATTTACTTTCTCAATAATTTGGTTTGAAATGCATATTCTTAAATTTATTATATAAAATCTATCTTATTTACTCAAAGCCCTGTCTTTCACTGATGAAACATTGTCATTAGTCCAGTTTTAAAATAAAAACATTCATTAGTTTTATTTCATAACCAGAAAAGTCTGCCTTGTCACTTACATAATTAAATCTTAGTAAAATTAGACATTTATTCACATAATAGTACTGAAATGTGGTTATATCACTGTAGTTGCAATATAACTAATTCTGCATTATTCTGTTTAATTTCAGCACTACATAGATTTGAATGATCCGTATATGGACATGAATTCAGAATGGATGCAGAACACACAGAGTGATTATCTCAGCATGATGAGTGCTCCTACTTATGGCAATCTAGTCTCACCAACTGAGGATAATGATTATATCAACAGGTAACATTCATCAAAGCTTCTATCATCTATTGCAAACATAGTATTGATTAATCTTCTTGAGCTTACAATTGTTTCAAGCAATTAAATTTTTCCAATAAAACTTCAAGGAAATTGGTTTTCTTCTTACCTCTGGAAGAAGTATGGACTAATTTCTCAGTGTGGATCAAGAGATAATGTCCTGGAGTAAAGAATTTGCATAAGGCAGGGCACATTTTTGACAGTCAAATTAGACTTCCAAGCTAAACCTTATTATCCAGCAGTTCACACAGTCTTAATAAACTGTACAATCGAGCCCAGTTACTGATCATACTGGTCAGTAAGTGAACTGGAAACTTTGGAGATGACTTCAGGCTACAAAGATCCAAAAGTGGTTGTAATTTTTGCATCACTTTGTGCAGATTACTATCAACAAACCTTAATGCACACTGTCATTGAGGACTGTTAGTTCAATTTGACTTGCAGGAGAGTTAAAAATACCCTAAAGAGATCTCCTGTTTGATTCACAGAATGAAGTGAATGATGGAGAAAGTGGTGGAAAAACTGCAGCTGCTGACTGTCATTGGTTTTCCACATCTAAAACAGCAGAATGCACTATTGTTGCAAGTGTTCCCACTACATGTATTGCTGGTGCTGTAGCCACAACTGCTGCTAACATAATTTGAGCAGCTCAGAATCCATTCTCCCTGAACAAATTTGCATGTTCAGAGAGTTTGTCAGCACTTTTTGAGCCTGTTTGCTCTTTGTCTTTGACACTTCTGCCAGTGGCTACCTCAAACCACAGCAAAAAGAATGGTTCTGTCTTACAACAGGCTGAATTCGCGAAATGAATGGAAACGTGCATTCAACTCCCGTGCGCAGCATGAACTATACCATCTTTGCTATGCAGTAGCGTGATACAAATGGGTTCAAAGAACAGCAAGGAATGGAAGCACAGTAAGAAAAGTCACAAGCTCATGGTCTTCAGTATGGAATGGTGCCATGTAACATGCCCTCTTGTGGGAACATTTATGTAAGTGGCCCACAGCTGCCGTACACAGCCTTAGCAACAGAGCCAGCCCTAGCATGCACAGAACCTTATGAGAAAATTCTGCACGGGGCTGGCCCGCATCCTCTCCTCCCTGCTTCAACAGAGGTTATACACCTTCATCATGTTCAGAAAACTTTTAAGTTTTGTCACTAAAACATTACTGTTATATCACAAAATTTACTATAGCAGATCTACTGTTATGGTAGGAAAATAAGTAACTGGAGAAAGAATTTTAATAAGTATGGCAATTACTAAAATCTTAACAAAAAAGCAACTTGACTATCAGAAGCCTTCCAATTTTTTGTTGTTGTTGTTGTTGTTGTTGTGGTCTTCAGTCCAGAGACTGGTTTGATGCAGCTCTCCACCCTACTCTATCCTGAGCAAGCCTTTTCATTTCCTCATAAGAACGACAACCCACATCCACTTGAATCTGCTTACTATACGTGTCTCTTGGTCTCCCTCTGCGATTTTTACCCCACACACTTCCCTCCAACGCTAAATTCACAATTCCTTGATGTCTAAGAATGTGTCCTACCAATCTATCCCTTCCTTTAGTCAAGGTATGCCAGAAATTTCTTTTCTCCCCAATTCTGTTCAGTACCTCCTCATTAGTTAAGCGACCCACCCACCTAATCTTCAGCATTCTTCTGTAGCACCACATTTCAGAAGCCTCTATCCTCTTTCTGTCCACACTGCTTATCGTCCATGTTTCACTCCCATACAAGGCAACACTCCATACAAATGCCTTCAGAAAGGACTTCCTTAGGCTTAAATCAATATTCGATGTTAACAAATTTCTCTTTTTCAAAAACGCCTTTCTACCCATTGCCATTCTGCATTTTATATCCTCTGTACTGCGACCATCATTTGTTATTTTACTGCCCAAGTAACAAAACTCATCTACCTCCTTTATTGTTTCGTTACCTAATCTAATTCCTTCAGCATCACCTGATTTTCTTACACTGCACTCCATTACCCTAGTTTTACTCTTGTTAATGTTCATCTTATATGCACCTTTCAGCACACTGTCCATTCCGTTCAATTGCTCTTCCAGGTCCTTTGCTGTATCTGTCAGAATTACTATGTCGTCGGCAAAACGCAATGTTTTCAATTCTTCACCCTGAACTTTAATTCCTTCTCCAAATTTCTCCTTGCTTTCCTTTATAGCTTGCTCAATGTACAAATTGAACAACATTGGGGAAAGGCTACAACCCTGTCTTACTCCCTTTCCAACCACTGCATCCCTTTCATGCCCTTCAACTCTGACAACCGCTGTCTGGTTTTTGTACAAGTTGTAAATAACCTTACGCTCCCTATATTTTACTCCTGCTTGCTTCAGAACTTGAAAGAGTTTATTCCAATCAACATTGTCAAAAGCCTTCTGCAAATCTACAAAAGCTAGAAATGTTGGTTTGCCTTTTCTTAATCTATCTTCTAGGATAAGCCGTAAAGTGAGTATTGCCTCCCGTGTTCCTACATTTCTCCTGAACCCAAACTGATCTTCCCCGAGGTCGGCTTCTACCAGCTTTTCCATCCTTCTGTATATAATTCGTGTTAATATTTTGCAACCATGACTTATCAAACTGATGGTTCTGTAGTTTTCACACCTGTCTGCACCCGCTTTCTTTGGAATGGGGATTATAACATTTTTCTTAAAGTCTGAGGGTACTTCACCTGTCTCATACATCTCACACACAATGTGAAACAATTTTGTCATGGCTGGTTCTCCCAGAGACTTAAGTAGCTCTGAGGGAATATCATCTACTCCAGGGGCCTTGTTTCGACTTAGGTCTTTCAGGGCTCTGTCAAATTCATCTCTCAGTATAATATCTCCTATTTCATCTTGATCTACTTCCTCTTCCCTTCCTACAACATCGTCTCTAAGTTCATTTCCTTTGTAGAGCCCCTCTATATACTCTTTCCACCTTTCAGCTTTCCCTTCTTTGCTGAGAACTGGTTTTCCATCAGTGTCCTTGATATTCATAGAGCTGTTTTTCTTATCGCCAAATGTTTCTTTTATTTTCCGGTAGGCTGTATCTATTTTTCCCCTATTTATACATTCTTCTACATCCTTGCATTTGCCTTCTAGCCATTCCTGCTTAGCCATTTTGCACTTCCTGTCAATCTCATTTCTTAGTCGTCTGTACTCTATTTTGCCCGTTTCATTTACTGCATTTTTATACTTTCTCCTTTCATCGATTAAATTTAGTATCTCCTGTGATATCCAAGGATTTTTTGTAGGTCTTGCCTTCCTACCTATTTTGTCCTCTGCTGCCTTCACTATTTCATCTCTCAATTTTACCCATTCCTCCTCAACTGTTTTATTTTCCCCTGTTTCTGTCAATTGTTGCCTGAAGCTCCCTCTGAAATTCTTAAGAACTTCAGGTTCCTTCAATTTATCTAGGTCCCATCTCCTTATTTTCCTACCTTTCTGTAGTTTCTTCAGTTTCAGCCTACAGTTCATAACCAACAAGTTATGGTCAGAGTCTATGTCTGCCCCTGGGTATGTCCTACACTTCAAAACCTGGTTCCGAAATCTATGTCTTACCATTATAAAATCTATCTGGTATCTCCTGGTGTCTCCTGGTCTCTTCCATGTATACAACCTTCTTTGGTGATTCTTAAACCAGGTGTTTGTTATAACTAAATTATGTTCCGTGCAAAATTCTACCAGGCGGCTTCCTCTTTCATTCCTTTTGCCCAGACCATATTCACCCACTATCTTCCCTTCCCTTCCTTGTCCTACTACCGAATTCCAGTCTCCCATAACAATTAAGTTTTCCTCTCCCTTAATTGTCTGAATAATTTCCTTTAGCTCCTTATATATTTCTTCGATTTCCTCATCATCGGCAGAGCTAGTTGGCATATAAAGCTGTACTACTGTTGTCGGTGTTGGCTTCGTATCTATCTTGACAATGATAATGCGATCGCTGTGCTGGTCATAATAGTTTACCCGCATTCCTATTTTCTTATTCATTATCAATCCCACTCCTGTGATACCCTCAACTGATTTTGTATTTATAATCCTGTAGTCACCTGACCAGAAATCCTGTTCATCCTGCCACCGAACTTCACTAATCCCCACTATATCTAACTTCAACCTATCCATTTCCCTTTTTAAATTTTCTAATTTTCCTACTCAATTAAGGGATCTAACATTCCACGCTCCGACCCGTAGAATGCCAGTATTGTCTTTCCTGATGATCACATCCTCCTGAGTAGTCCCCGCCCGGAGATCCGAATGGGGGACTATTTTACCTCCGGAATATTTTACCCGAGAGGATGCCATCATCATATGTTCATACAGTAGAGCTGCATGTCCTCGGGAAAAATAACGGCTGTAGTTTCCCCTTGCTTTCAGCCGTTCGCAGTAGCTGTGTGGCAAAGCCACATTAGCTGATGTTACAAGGCCAGCTCAGTCAATCATCCAGACTGTTGCCCCTGTAACTACTGAAAAGGCTGCTGCCCCACTTCAGGAACCACACGTTTGTCTGGCCTCTCCACAGATACCCCTCCGCTGTGGTTGCACCTACGGTACCGCTATCTGTATCTTTGAGGCACGCAAGCCACCCCACCTCGGCAATGTCTGTGGTTCATGGGAGTGGCCTTCCAATTTAATGAAATTAAATATCGAAGAAGGTTCAAGAGTGTTGTTTTCAGCACTTGACATGACCTGTATTTATAAGAAATTAAATTAGATGTAGGTTATAAACACTAAGGATGATCTGCTTTTCACACTTGACACAAAACATCTTGTCCTTGCTTTTTGAGTAGTAGATTCATCAATAACATCAGAACTCAAATTTGAAACCACATCGTGTTCCACTGACAATGTGTCAAAAGAAGACAGGTATTCTTGCAAATTACTGCTTCTAAAATAATAATTATAAGAATAAGAAAATAAATGTCAGAAGGCCAATAAAGGTATGCAATTAATTTTCCTGTTTCCTTGTCTACCTCCATAGCTTAGTGGTAGCATCGCTGACTACCAATGCAAGACACTTAAGGTCATGTTACACGGAGCATACATGATCACTAGTCGCTGGCATATTTGGACACAACTGCTAAATTCGCTCCGTGTAAACAGTGACAGTCGCTGCTCTGAAATGCTAGCTTATAAAGTTGAAGGATGGGCTACTTTAGACGCTGGTCGCTGGCATTTGGTCACTTTCAAGTGTTGGTCGCCCCGTGTCATACACAGGAGTGTATAAAGTAGCTACCAGTCAAAATGTTGAAGGAAGTAATATATGCTGGCATTATGTTTCTCGCATCAGTCTTAACAGCACAGTTGATCTACCAAAAGCAAAATGGAAAAGTAGGAAAAAATTAATAGAAAATGGATAAGAAGGTGGATAGAAAGGATGGTTAAATACGGTGTTTCTGCAAATCTTTTAAGAGAATTACTGTGTGAAGGTCCTTCTGCCTACAGTAATACAATGAGGATGACATCAGAAAATTTTGATGCAGGAATGGAAATGGTAGACGATAAAACAAGGAAACAAACAATGCCATGAGTATGGCTATCTTGCTGAGAACAAAATTGGAAGTTCCACTGCGTTATTTGGCAACAGGTGATAGCTTCAAAATACTTGAATACGTTTCAAATACCCCCTATCTTCTATCTCCAAGTTTATTCCACTAGTCCTAGACTTCAATTCGTCAAACAGTTGGTTAAATTGAGTATCTTTAAGTTTAGTATTTAAATAATTCTTATTTTTTAATGTCCCATAACACTGGAAAACTTTGATAAATTGGAAAATTGATTACAATTTTACTTCATATTTTGTTTGATGGGAAACACCAAAACAATGTCATATGCTATGTCATGTTTCAAATGTTTTTATGAAGACGCTAGTGTCTGAAGTCGCTGTGTGTCATTACATCGGCATATTTATTTGATATTCGTCTATACACCGAGTGACAACAGATGCCAGCAACTAGCGGCCAAATACGCTCTGTGTAATATACCATTTAGGTTCGTAACTCAGCAGGGAACTGAGTGTCGTGTTTGTCGTCGTTGTCGTTGTCGTCATTGTCGTCGATTTGTACTCTTGGAGGACTACTATCACTGTGGATAACAAAAGTGAGCATGTTATGGCTGTAGTTATTAGTATAACACAATCATGGTAACAGCTTACATGTAGGAGAATCTCCTGTCTATTGTTAAATTTTTCACAGTAACATTTACTGACTGTGTTTTTCCTTTCTTTCTTTCCATGCAGTCCACTACCTGGTACTGGTGCTGAATCTACAGATAATGCAAACAGCTCAGGATACATGTGCATGGGAAGTCCATCAACTTCGGAAGGTGGTATATTCAGTCCACACAGCAGCCGTTCTGAAGGAAATGTTTTCACTTTTGACGGTACACCTATAGCAAAGTCTCGTGTGAAAGAAATGGAACATAATAATGGTCCAGAGCTACGACCCATGCTCAAAAGCATGAGTGACTCAGATTCAGAACAACCTGTGACAAACAGCAGTGTAGACATTGGTTCAAGAAATGGGCATAGGACATATGTAAACGGAAATATTGTAACCCCAAGTTTTTCAAATCCTGCCTACCATAACATTGGTCACATTAATCCATCCGCTGACAATTATGTAAATATTCCTCAACAGAAAAATCATTCAAACGGGAAGGAGAACTTAAAGTCACCACTGGAGACATATGATCAAAAGTCAATATCTGGCCAAGGACCAAAAGAAAGTATTCAGAATAATTTTATCTCCAGTCAAGATGGCAGTATGAAACATGAAGGTTATGTGAACTTTCCAAACACCACTACTACATCATTTGCCTTCTGAGGAGTAAAGCTTCGTACTGTTCTGAAATTCCTCTGAAGGTTTGCATGGTTGATAACAGCTTATGCAAACTGTCTAGTCTCAATAAAGGTACAAATATTATATATAATTGCCAAACATAAGTGTGAAATAGACTGTAAAAGAGTCACTTCTGTTGTCTCCAGAGAAGGAAATGGAAGAGACAGTGTAGGTTGGAGAGATTTTTATGATACTTTCATTCATATTGTCATGTAGGTCATCAGTTTTTTATTTCATTTTTACATTTTTAAGAACGACTGTACATTCTGTATATAATTTTAAGTATTTTATTGACAGAAAGACAATGAACCAAATGTATTATTTTTAATAACAATGTCTTTTGCCAAAATTGTGTTGCATTCCTTTCCACTTTTAATGGAGGAACTACAATCTCTCTCACATTCTATTTAAAGTGAAAAATCTGTGATTGTTCCACAAGTCTGTAGGAGATATGTGGTCCCTAGAAAAAAAATTATGCTAAATTCAATTATTACTAATAATCATTGAGATTGAAAAGAAGGAAATGAATCTCATTAGCATACAATTTGCATCCATGAGATTATGGATACAGTATCAAGAATGTGTTTCCAGACAGCTTCCCAATGTATTTTGAAAATGGTACAGGAGTTGCTGCTTTCAACCAGATCAAGGTGTTAAGGCTGATAAACTATTAAAATATAATGATGGAAAGTCTGGGTTACAATATCAATAAAATAACAAAGATAGGTTTCACCTATAAAAATGATCAGTGAACTGCAGACAGGCACATAGAAAAGGCAATTGCATTCATACAACTTAAATTTGAGGCCACAGCCTTCATAAAAAAGAAATACATGCAATCACACAATCACAACATATGCACACCAAGCAGCTGTTGCAGGCCGCAAGTGGTGGTCAAGTGTGCAAGAGTTATGTCTTAGTGATCATATGGATTTTATGGCTACGGCTGAAAATTTAAGTTGTGTGAATAAGGGTCTTTTCTACAAGACTGTCTACTGCTCAGCAATCATATTTTAGGTGAGTTACAATATATCCTCATGATATTTTACATAAAATCTTAATTGCTACCATATTAAGTTTGATAATTTCCACATTCTATTAATGATATTTGCTATATGTTGCTAAAATGTGAAAGGATTCAATTACTTCAAACCTTTTATGTATATTTTCAGTGAAAATATTACTACTGATAATTTACATAACAGATTTAGTCTCTACAGATTGGGTCTCTTCTGAAAATGATCTGTGGAGAAAGAGGTATCCAGAAAATGATTTAAATTGTTTTCTAAACTGTTTTCATTGCTTGTCTAGACCTTTAATTCAGATAAATGCTGAGCAAATGTATTTATGGCTGTGTACTTCACTCTCTTATATGCAAGAGTAAAATTCAAGTTTGAATGTTAAAGATAATTTTTGTGTGTAGGATTAAATGTATAGGTGTGTTTGTTGTTCTCAAAATTCTGCCCCCATTTTTATCAATACAATAGCTGTTCTTGGTATGCCTTGTTAGAGCGTAAATGTGTTTCAAAGCTGTTGTTAATGAGCTTAGTTTAGTTTATGAGAAAGTTGCCTAGATTGTACTGCAGTTACGAGCAGAAGAAAATGAAAATATGTAGGTTACTAAGATATTTTGTCATGCAGGCATACAGCAAGCATCATTGTTACATGGAACCATACAAGTGATGTTTGTTCAGTTTCATGAGATGTCCATGATAAGTCACATGAAGGCATACATCTATCTTAGAAATAGTATGAGAGCAGTCTGGTTTCATAGCTAATATAGAGGTTCCTTGGCTGTAACTGTTATGTCCTTAATATTAAAACATCACAGATATGAAAACTACATTAGCTTGCCACTTTGTAAGGATCTATGCATTTGTGTTAATAATGTAAGGTTATTTGATGTGTGGACATCAACAATGGAATGTCACAGCAATGTACTGACTGTGAAATACATTTTACTGAATAATTAAGTATCCTTTCTATGCAGCAATAAATTCCTACTGTGTCTTTTGATGTGCATTCTCATCCTGAACCGGTTGACTGGTTCTGTAGGACCAAATTTACGGTGTTTTGATGATCAAATGTTTTAGAAGCATTACATTTTTGAAACTTGATTGTGCAATAAATGAATAATAGACAGTATTACAGTCAAATGGTGGGCTTTTCATTGAAAAGTTATTAACTGACTTTAAAATTTGTCTGTCTGTGTGGTGGTGGCTACAAACTATGGTATCTTTCAAATGTTCACTGAAAAGCTCAAAGCAAACTCCCAAACCTAGCCAACATGTTGGGACCAAAACAATAAAAAGTGCCTATTGTGACACGGGTGTTAAAATTGATTCTTCAGTTGGGGCGAGGAGGGGGAGGGTTACCTCTCATTCTTGCCAGTATCCAAAATATCTGCAGCTAAAATATCAAGCTGTTCCAACATTTAAAATTTGAGTATTGTGAGCAACAAAAAAGCTTGATGGATAGGGCAGGAGAGGAGCTGGACTCACCCACCTCCCCTTTATGAGTATACTTAAATTTGTCAAAGCAGTATTGACCATGTAAAACATAGGTTTTGAGCATTCAAGATCTATCATCTGAGCTGAAGGAGCCCTGACCCTCTGACTGCTCTAGATGTATTATTATGGGTGATGGTGGTGGTGTGCCCTAGTGCTTCAGACAAGTCAACACACCTGTTTGGTCATCCTGTAGAGTATGTATGTATTTATATATGTATCTGGATCCCTCTCCAGCTACTGCCGGGTCTGGGTGCTAGGGAGTGCTCTCCATTTAGCTCGGTCCTCCCACCACTTTTCTTCCTCCACTTGCTGCCAGGCCACACCTCTTCTTTCTACAGAAGTTCTCACTCCAATTTTCACTGTGTAAGTGGGCATCATCTAGGTCTTTTTCCATCCAGCTTAGTCCCTTACAATTTTGGGAAATCTCTGCCCACACATCCTCTTAACATGCCCGTACTATCTTAATCTCTCTCTCTCTCTCTTTTTTTATATATTTCTTCTGATACTTACTTGTTTAAGGTCCTTTCTAATATCTACATTCCTTACTCTGTCTATTCTTGTTTTTCCCATAACTGCTCTAAAAACTTCATTTACCCTGCTTGCAGTCCGCTCCAGTCCCTTTTTATCATTTCCCATGTTTCTCCTCCATAGATGACAATAGGGAAGTAGTAACTCTTAGGTGTAAGGAGTTTTGCTTCTTCTGGAACTTCCTTACTCCAAATCAGATGTTTTATTGCTTGTTAGAAATTGCCTCCCTTCTGTAACTTCCTGTTAATTTTGTTGGTTATTCTTCCATCGCTAGTTATTTCACTCCCTAAATATGTGAAACTATCCACCACTTTGAGGGGTTCTCCATTCAAAGTAATATTCCTGTTGATCCCTTTCTCTCTCCTAATACCATTACTTCACTCTTCTCTTCATTTATTTTTAATCCATACCTTTCCATTATTTCCTTCCACATTCAAGTTGTAACTGTATATCTACCTCTTTATCCACATTACCATATCATCTGCAAAAATTATCTTTCTGTCTTTATCTTTTACTATATCTTTAAATGTCCTATTCATTCCCTCCATCACAACATTAAAAAGTGCAGGAGATAAAATACTTCCTTGTTTAAGTCCTTTTCTTATTTCAAAGCATTCAGAGTTTCCCCAGTGTTGTTCTGATTGTACAGTTGTGTCCTCGGAACATTGTCTTTATTACATTAATGTACCTATCTTCTATACCCTGTGGAGTATTATAGTCACATGTATATGCACTATTCCACTGTTCTGATACTCAGACGTCTGTGGGTAAGTCACCTCCATATCTCAGTGAATAAAAACATTCCAAGTATTTATATTGTATTCCAAAAATCCTCATTTTTTACATTGTAAATAATTTATGTAATATCATTATTTTTATGACTGCATGATTCCCAATGCCCAGGGACAGAATGGAACATGTCATGTATCAGTTACAGCATTTTGTTTCTCGAGAGGGTAGTGGTGTAGTATTCTAATTTCAAATACAATTTTGATATATTTTTTTTAATTTTTTATACTGCAATACATATACAAAAATCAACCAAAGTATACGCAATAGGATTTTACCTCTGTAAATGCTTTATAATTTTGTGTAGTAGTTTACCTAGTTTGTGCAACACAATAATTGTAATGAATTGAAAAGAAATTCAGTAGTTTATCCAGTGAACATATCTGACTACAAGGTATACAAAATTAATTCCCCCCCCCCCCCCCAGGCCCAAAAAAAAAAAAAAAAAAAAAAAAACTAAACTGTCTTATAAATAATAAGCAGACACAAAGTACATATGGACAGAATTGGGCATACTTTGTGTCTCAAAATTGAAATATCAGTCTATTTTTAATAGTAAGTAAAATTTCTATAGCTTTTCTACATTTCACACACTGTTTAAAATCTAAGTCTATGCAAAGTGATTCTACCTCAGCAAATTCTTTAGTATTTTACACAATAGTTTATTTAATTTGATGCAGCACAGTTACTGTATTGAATAATGAAAACAAATTCACTTGTCTATGATGTATGATATATTAATTAGGGATGGATCAAACCCCAATTTTACCGAATTGAATCGAATCTGAATACCGAATCTTAAATAAAACATGTGCCAAATTCCGAGCCCGAATCGAATCTTCCGAATCTCAAACCCAAATTATCTGTCAACTCAAGTACATCTATTTAAAAAGAATTATTACTCTATCATAGCCAGTGATGAAGAGTGGATCCCAAATTTAAATTTCATTTAGATTTTTATTTTAAATCTTGATGATTTTAATACCCCTTACTCTTAAAAGAAATTTGCATGAAACATTTTGATATATACGTTATTTAGATGCTCTAAAAGGTAATAAGAAACTTGCAGAATGAAGTCCTGGAAAGGACGGATTACGTATTTTTTTCTTTTTTCAGAGGGGAAGAGTCAAAAATAAAATCTGATAAGATAAGTAGCTATTGTGGAAATTTAAATAATAGATTCTTAAAAAAATAGTATGTGTAAATGTTAAATATTATATTGACATATCAGGCATTCCATGAGTGACAGACAGGACATTCAGACACAGAGAAATCCTCGTTTATTCGACGTGTGTGTACTTGTTATTGCCACGAAGCACTTAACGCACAGATTGCGCATTCTGGAGGGTTAAGCAAGGATATTTTGTACATTTAAGATCGCGTAACTTGTCTGCACAGAATTTTTATTCATAGAAGATTTGAAAATCAGTACTAGAAGTCAATTGTTCTGCTTCATTTCTAACTATTCCAGTTCAGCATAAGAATAATGTAAACATTAACGTGATACATATATTCTGCCGCATTCGTCATTGTCTTCCGGGTTTGTTAGGCGGACGGAATTTAATGTGGTAACAGCAAGATTACATGGCATAGTGTTTACATTTGTATTATTCTTATGGTGAAGAGAGTGTGGAATTTATGAATCACGATTCATGGGAACAATCACTTACCCCTAATAGAAAAACGTGTAAGTTGTAGCACGAAGGCAGTGGTTGTAGCGTCATATTGACGCAACACATGCTTGCTGCTTTACGTAGTAGCTTTTACATAAGACTTCAAAAGTAGGGGTTTGTATGAAACTAAATGTGGAAATATAAAACATTTTTTTAGACTTACAATAAAAATTTTATGAAATATTTATAATAGCAATTAGACAGTTCCTTCATACTACAGAGCATCATCCCTAGTACAATCTAGTGCATTCAACATTGATATTTTTAAGTGCCTGTTATGCAAACTGATTTGGAACCCACTTCCAGGTATCATCATTCCATTGGCACTTTTGCGCGTTTTACATGCGTTGTTGTCAGTTGTCTTGTCACTTTTCGAAAGGCAGTAGGTGTACATGTGTTTAAGATTTACCTTACACGATTTATTGAAACAGACATCAAGTGGATGCTGAATGGACGTCATCCTGCCTGGATGGCACACGATTATAAATTTTTTTCCACATAATAAATAAATGATAAATAATTTTCTTCGTAAATCCTAGTGCTTTATTACAGTTCACATATCCCAGCACTTCACAAAATTCGACGAAACAATACATGCAATCAGAATGAGGCAACTCGTGCAAGAATCCTACAGTCTTATGTATTGTTGGTATTTATGTGAAGAAATTTATTTTTGTTGCTACTTCATTTGAAGGTGAGCAGTATTTAAGTTCCATTTCCTTCACTGGATGGTATATTTAAATTCAGTAGTTGAAAATAAAAAGGAAATTACACTCGTCTTCACCCCTTTTCTTTTTGAGTGCAAAAGTTTTGGCACCAGTATTTATATTTGCACCTGCTAAGCAAGCTTGTGTAGCACTGCTTATATTAGACGAGAAAAGTTACTTGTGGCGACTCCTACCGTCATTTATCAGAACTATTCAAAGTGAGGTCGTTTCTTTTTATGAAATAACATCTTTCAGCAGATCTATGGAAAATAAAGTAAATACCGCAAACGAAAGTGTACTGTTATGCAAAGTAAACTAAAACGTTAGTAAAGGTTTGCAGATAACACTCTGGATTCAGCATTCGGTAGTATTTGGCCATTATGCATCGAATCTTGAACCCGAAGCCAATGTGCTAGATTCGGCGAATAATGGATTCAGCTGAACCACTCGCACAACCCTAATATTAATAACTTATATCAAATCCTTAAAAAAAAAAAAAAAAAAAAAAAAAAAAAAAAAAAAAAAAAAAAAAAAAAAAAAAAAAAAGGTGGATTTCCTAACATTTAAATTAATATTTGATGGTAACAAGTTTGGACTCTTTAGAAAAGCTTTTCTTCCCATAGCAATCCTGCATTTTATACCTTCTTTACTTCACCCACTCTAATTCCTTCAGCATCGCCTGATTTTCTGACATTATGTTCCATTACCCTCATTTTACTCTTGGCAATGTTCATCTTACATCTTCCTGTTAAGACACTGTGCATACCATTTAACTGCTCTTCCAGGTCCTTTGCTGTCTGACAAAATTACTATGTCATCGGCAAACCACAAACATTTTATTCTCTCTCCCTGAACTATAATTCCCTCTCAAAATTTCTCCTTCCATTCCTTCACTGGTTGCTCAATGAACAGATTGAACAACATTGGGACAGGCTACAACCCAGTATTACTCCCTTTCCAACCTCTGCATCCCTTTCTTGATATAACTCTTTGTTCCCTATATTTTGCCCCTGCAACCTTCAAATTTGAAAGAGTGTATTCCAGTCGACATTGTCAAAAGCTTTCTCTAAATCTACAAACACTAAAAATGTAGGTTTGCCTTTCCTTAGCCTATCTCCTAAGATAAGTCGTAATGTGAGTATTGCCTTGCGTGTTTCTACATTTCTCCTAAATCCAAACTGATCTTCCCCGAGATTGGATTCCACAAGCTTTTCCATCTGCCTGTAAATAATTCATGTTAGTATTTTGCAACCGTGACTTATTTAACTGATAGTTCTGTAATTTTCACATTTGTCTGCATTTACTTCCTTTGGAATTGGAATTATGATATTCTTCTTGAAGTCAAAGGGTATTTCCCCTGGCTCATACATCTTGCATACCAGGTGGAACAATTTTTTCATGACTGACTCTTCTAACGATATCAGTAGTTCACACGGAATATCATCCACTCCAGGGGCCTTGTTTAGACTCAAATCCTTCAGCACTCTGTCAAATTCTTCTCGCAGTATCATATCTTCTATATCATCTTCCTCCACTTCATCTTCTCTTTCTAGAATCCAGCCTTCAAGTTTATTTCCTTTGTATAGGCCCTCTATATATTCCTTCCACAGTTCAGCTTTCCGCTCTTTGCTTAGTACTGGTTTTCCGTCTGAGTTGTTGATATTCATACCGCTGTTTTTCTTGTGTCCAAATATCTCTCTTATTTTCCTGTAGGCGGTATCTATCTTTTCCCTAGTTATACATTTTTCTACGGTTCTGCATTTTGTGGTGTAACATTGTACACTACTGGTTCCTAGCTCGACCCAAGATATTCAAATGGTTTATTATATAAGGTGCTGGTCCTAAAATCTACCGCGTTCAAGTGACTACCAAGGAAGGCCATGACCTGGAAGAATCCAAGAATTTCAATTAGACCATGTGGCTATTTACAGGAGATACCACAAGGAAATACAAAATGTCAGGGTAATAAGGGGAGCAAACCTAGACTCTGACCACTCTCTCTCCCTAGTTAAGACCAACCTACAACCCTTGAGAAGAGCACACAATACCTCAAAGTCTCGAGAATACTAAGGTTTAACACCCAACAGCTGAGTGACAAGGACTTTGACTTTCAAACCATCCTCAAGAAGAACACACAGAAACAAGGATGGCCTAATCTTCAAAAGGCTCTACTGGATGTTCGATGAAGGAGGTATGGATACATGAGCGGCAAAGGCAAGCAACCCTGGTGGACTGCAGAATGTGATGAAGCTATAGAGGAAAGGCGCAGAGCCTGAATCAAGTGGAATCAGCGCAAAGATGAGGCCAACCATCAGGCATTTATGGCACAAAGAAAAACAACAGCATGTATCATCCGAAAAACCAAGAGGAACTATAACAGGTCTCAAATACAAAAGACAGAAGAAGACTTCAAGAAAAACAATTCCAGAGATCTCTATAAAGGACTCAAGAAACAGACTACTTCATACACAGCCCCAACCCTACATCTCAGAGGGTGTGATGGGAAGCTCCAAATAAATAACAGTGACTGCAAAAAAACCTTTGCAGAATACTTTTGGAAACTCCTCGATGCAGAACAACCTAAAGAGAGGCTTGCTTTCACCGAGCCCGCTATCAGGAACCAGGACTCTGTACCACCCAACAGGAAAGAAATAGTGAAGACAATCAAAGACCTTAAGAACAACAAGGCCCCAGGTGAAGATGGAATAGTTGCAGAAATGTGCATGTATATGACCAGTCCATACAGAGTATCACCAAGATCATTGAGGACATTTGGAGAACGGAGGTATTGCCAGAGGGATGGACCTCAGCTGTGATCCATCCATTACACAAGAAAGGAAGAAAGACCTACCTCAACAACTACAGAGGCATCTACTTGTTGCTTATAACCTACAAGATCTTCTCTAAAGCCTTGCAAAATAGTCACCAAACAGCTAGACTCCCAACTAGGCGAATACCAGGCTGGTTTCCAGGTGAGTAGGTCCTGCACAGAGCAGATTCAAAACCTCAAGACAATCCTCTCATATAGGAGCCGAGGGGGCATCCCTGGGTAGCCATTATGGTAGATTTCGAAAAGCCATATGCCTCAATAGATCGACAAACCCTCTTCTCCACCTTGTGGGAACTAGGCCTAGATGAGAAGACTACCAGACTGGTCCAGGCTACCATGAATAACACCACCTCCAAAGTCAAGTTTAGGGGTGAACTCTCAGCGAGCTTTCCCATCCAGACAGGAGTCAGGCAGGGGGATGGCCTCTCTTGCATCCTTGCATCCTCTTCAACTGTTCTGGAAAAAATCATCAGAGAATGGACTTCCACATTGTCACCAGAAGCTGGACTGAAGCTTGGCTTCAAGAAAGATAACCTCATTGTACCATGTCTAGCCTTTGCTGATGATCTCACCTTATTGTCCAACAGCATGGAGGAGGCTACTCATCAACTAGAGGCTCTACAATGTTGCAGTAAAACCAACTTGAAAATCAACTTACAGAAGACGGAGTTCATCACCAATATCAAGCAGGCTTCTCCTACAATTCCACTAGGAAACAATAATACCTGTAAAGTTCCAGCAGTAGAGTACTTGGGAGAATGGATTTCAGCAAGTGAGAGCGAAACCTTGGACATAGACACCAGGTGCACCAAGTTAGAGGGAGCCTATCATTCATGTAAGAATATCTATACCTCCAAGTACCTATCCAAGAACTTAAAACTGAAGCACTACATCTCGGTAGTAAGACCCTCTGTACTCTATGCCTCGGAGTGCCTCTTGATGAATCGAAAGGGCCACTCAGGAAATTAGAACTTAAAGAGAGGAAGATCCTGAGGAGAATATTAGGACCCATAAGAGAGGAAGAAGGTACTTACAAAATCGGGCACAATAATGAACTGTATGAACACCAGGAAGACATAGTCACATTTATGAGGAAAAGGCAACTGACCATATAAGGACACATGACCTGCCTGAATCACTCAAGGCTAACCAAGAAGATCCTCACAGTGACAAGCAGGGGGAAGGCGTCCAAAGCCAAGTGGTTCACCTCTGTTAGGTCAGACTTACAGGAACTGCAGATCCCATTACAGATAACCAAGAACCAAACGCAATACCATTAGGCTATTCTACATGGAGTCTTCCCACTATCTCTCACAAGCAAGAAGTGCACAGGCACCACCAGACCTAAATGGACGGATGAGAGGAAGCAGGCTCACAGCCAGAAGATAAAGGCATATTGGGCCAAGAAAAAGCAGAAGACCCTAGCTGAGAGTTAAGACGAGCCTCATGGTCCCTAGTAGGCCGAAACGAACTAAGAGAGAGAGAGAGAGGGGGGGGGGGGCACTTTGTGAGCAAATACTGCCAGATGGAATTTATTTCCGCAGCTTTTGGCGTGGGAATAGGAGCTCACTTGTACAGAATAAAGGAACTGCATAGTGCCAAGGAAAGAGAAGACTATAACATCTGTGATTAATTATCATTTGTTTTATATGCAGTTGTTATGGTCATTATTATTCTCTAAGATTCTGTCTGATATACATCAGAACTATTAATATCCCTTTAATGTATTAGTTCTGAATGGAATAAAGTTCTGTATGATCTGAAAGAAGAATTAGTACTTAATCAGTGGAATTCAGAAGTGGGGCAACAGTCTGGATGATTGTTTGAGATGGCCTTGTAATATCAGCTAATGTGGCTTTGCCAAACAGTTACTGCGAACGGCTGAAAGCAAGGGTAAACTACAGCTGTTACTTTTCCCGGGGACATGCAGCTCTTCTGCATGAATATAAGATGATGGCATCGTCTCGGGTAAAATAGTCCCCCATTTGAATCTTCGGGTGGGGACTACTCAGGAGGATGTGATCATCAGGAAAGACAACACTGGCATTCTATGGATTGGAGTGTGGAATGTTAGATCCATTAATCGGGTAGTAAGGTTAGAAAATTTAAAAAGAGAAGTGGATAGGTTGAAGTTAGATATAGTGGGGATTCGTGAAATTTGGTGGAAAGAACAGGATTTCTGGTCAGTTGAGTACAGGATTATAAATACAAAATCAGTTGGGGGGGGGGGGTGTATTACAAGAGTAGGTTTTATAATGAATAAGAAAACAGGAATGTGGGTAAACTACTAAGATCAGTGCAGTGATCGCATTATCATAGTCAAGATAGATACGAAGCCAACATTGACCACAATAGTACAGGTTTATATGCCAACTAGCTCTGCCAATGATGTGGAGATCGAAGAAATGTATGAGGAGGTAAAGGAAATTATTCAGACAATTAAGGGAGAGGAAAAATTAATTACGACGGGAGACTGGAATTCAGCAGTATGAAAAGGAAGGGAAGGAAAAATAGTAGGTGAATATGGACTCGGCAAAAGGAATGAAAGAGGAGAGCACCTGGTTGAATTTAGCACGGAACATAATTTAATCATAACACACACCTGGTTTAAGTATCACGAAAGAAGAATATAGATGTGAAAGAGACCAGGAGACACTGGAAGCTACCAGATAGATTTTATAATGGTAAGACATAGATTTTTGAACCAGGTTTTAAACTGTATGACATAGCCAGGGGCAGATATAAACTTTGATCATATCTTATTGGTCATGAACTGTAGGCTGAAACTGAAAAAACTGCAGAAAGGTAGACAAATAAGGAGATGGGACCTGGAAAAATTGAAGGAACCTGAAGTTCTTGAGACTCAGAGGCAGCTTTAGGCGACAATCCACAGAAACGGGGGAAATAAAACGGTAGAAGAGGAATGGGTAGCACTGACAGATGAAATAGTGAAGGCAGCAGATGACACAATAAGTAGAAAGGCAAGACCTACAAAAAAGTCCTTGTATATCACAGGAAATACTAAATTTGATCAATGATAGGAGAAAATATGAAAATGCAGTAAATGAAACAGGCAAAATGGAGTACAGATGACTAAGAAATGAGACTGACAGGAAGTGCAAAATAGCTAAGCAAGAGTGGCTAGAAGGCAAATGCAAGTAAGTAGAAGAATGTATAAATAGGGGGAAAACAGATATTGCCTACAGGAAAATAAGAGACATTTGGAGACAAGAAAAGCAGCTGTATGAATATAAAGAACTCGGATGGAAAACCAGTTCCCAGCACAGAAGGGAAAGCTGAAAGGTGGAAATGGTATATAGAGGGGCTCTACAAAGGAAATGAACTTAAGAGACAATATTGTAGGAAGGGAAGAGTATGTAGATGAAGTAGGAGATACTATACTGAGAGAAGAATCTGACAGATCACTTTAAGAGCTAAGTCAAAATAAGGCCCCTGGAGTGGATGACATTCTCTCAGAAATACTGAAGTCTCGGGGAAAGCCAACCATGACAAAACTATTTCACCTGGTGCATAAGGAGTATGAGACAGGGGACATACCCTCAGACTTCAAGAAAAAAAGTAATATTACCCATTCCAAAGAAAGCAGGCACAGACACATGTGAAAATTACAAAACCATCATTTTAATAAGTCATGGTTGCAAAATTTAAAATTTTAACACTTATTATTTACAGAAGGATGGTAAAGCTGGTAGAAGCCAAAGATCAGTTCGGATTCAGAAGAAATGTAGGAACACAGCAGGCAATCCTCACTTGACAGCTTATCTTAGAAGATAGATTACAGAAAGGCAAACCTACATTCCTACCTTTTGTAGATTTGGAAAAAGCTTTTGACAGTGTTGATTGTAATACACTCTTTCAAATACTGAAATCAGTGGGAGTAAAATATAGGGAATGGACGGCCATTTACAGCTTGTACAGCAGATAGCAGATATAGAGTTGAAGGGTATGAAAGGGATGCAGAGGTTGGGAAGGTAGTAAGGCAAGGTTGTAGCCTTTCTCCAATGTTATTCAGTTTGTACATTGAGCAAACTATAAAGGAAAGCAAGTAGAAATTTGGAGAAGGAATTGAAGTTCAGGGTGAAGAAATAAAATCATTGTGTTTTGCCAATGACATTGTAATTTTGTCAGAGGCAGCAAAAGACCAGGAAGAGCAGTTGAATGTCTAACGTCCATCACCTCTTTTCGGAATGACTCAAACTGAGCCCTAATATATTCCTGAATCACGGAAATGTTTATTAGTTCACAGTCTATAACGAAGTCATTCCACTGTAGGTGAAGTTGAACTTATCTTATATGCTGGCTGAAGTCCATTGCATTGTGAGTTATCTTCGGCATTCACTAAAGAAATTGATTCTACAGGATCTTCTCATAAATTAAAATCATCTTAGTTGATATGGAAAACGATTTTATTTCCACTTAAACATTGCACAACCAAGAAATGCAGCAGCAAGCCAACCAAGCTGCTTACCGGTTTCTGGCCACTCACAAACTGAATAAAACATGGTTTCTCTCCAACATCTTTCTGTATAACTACGTAATAAAAATGATGACAAAGTTTTGTAATTCATAATTAAACAATATTCTTTTACATTAAATTTACTAAAATACATAAACTTAAACATTACATTTAAGCTTTGACTATTTATGTCAATGTATGTACTTGTTTCATGATATTTGTATTTAAATGTGGTACACAAATTTAACGTCATCCTTTTTACTAGTGTTTACAGTCGTCAAATTATTTACATTATGTGTGTTTTCGAAATGCACATATATTTGTTTTGCCAATATTATTTTGGCATGGAATTTTAATGTGTTTCGGTTTGCGGTCAAATTATTTATTAATACGGATTTGTATATGGTTGTCGTAGTTTTGTTAATTTCGAAGATAGTTTCTTAGTACCAAAAGGATTATTCATTTTAGTGCATGAAAAATTATCAGTATTTAATTTAGGATCTAGTGATATATAAAACATGGTTTGCCCTAATTTATTTAAACAAAAGGTATATATGAAATCATGTTGTGCAATAGTTTATAACATGTAGCATTGTTGTTTCTATACAAATTAGTATCTATATAGGTTCAGCAATTTCCAAAACTAAGTGTAATGCATTTTTAGTGTTTAAAGCTATTATTTACGAAAGTATTAAAAACTGAAAATTACGTAAAATGTCAGTCAAAGTTATATTTAAATGAACGTACTATTTCTTAAAAGCGTTTTACTAATAGTGTTAATAGAATTTCAAACAGAAGGCAAAAATGTAAAATATCACATGTCCGGTAATGAAGTTTTAATTTAGGTATCAGATATTTCATGTTTCAATGTTGGCAACTGATTTTTAGGAGTTTGCAACATAGCAGAAACGTTACAAATGGAATGGACAGTGTGTTGAAAGGTGCATACAAGTTGAAAATTAACAAGAGCAAAAGAAGGGCAATGGAATGCAGTCTGAGAAAATCAGGCAATGCTGAAAGAATAAGATTAGGTAACAAAACAATAAAGGTGGTAGATGAGTTTTGTTACTTGGGCAGTAAAATAACACACAAATGTCGCAGTACATAGTTATAAAATGCAGAATGGCGATGGGAAGAAAAGCGTTTTTGAAAAAAGAGAGATTTGTTAACGTGGAATGTTAATATAAATGTAAGGAAGTCCTTTCTGAAGGCATTTGTGTGGTGTGTTGCCTTGTATGGGAGAGAGGCATGGACGATAAGCAGTGCAGACAGGAAGAGGATAGAGGCTTTTGAAATGTAGTGTTACAGAAGAATGCTGAAGAAGATTAGGTGGGTGGATCGTGCAAGGAATGAGGTGGTACTGAACAGAATTGAGGAAAAAAGGAATTTCTAGATAGATTGTTAGGACACATTCTTAGACAACAAATAATCCTGAATTTAGCATTGGAGGGAAGTTTGTGGGGTAAACATTGCAGAGGGAGACCAAGAGATGAATACAGTAATAGGATTCAAATGGATGTAGGTTGCCATTCTTAAGAGGAGATGAAGAGGCTTGCTCAGGATAGAGTAGGGTGGAGAGCTGCATCAAACCAGTCTCCGGACTGAAGAGCACAACAACAACATTATAAAGAGTGATTATTTATGAAGTACTTTTAGAATGTAACACTAGAAGTACCATGTGCATCATTTTTAACTCATGGGGTTGCTTTGAGTGACCTACCTCCCTCCGTATTCATAGTAGCACCAAACCCTCTCATGACTTGTTATCATTTATGGAGTTGTAGACCCCCCTAAAATTTCATCCCCCTAGGTCATGTAGAAATATGAAAAATTGATCTGTATACCAGTAGTAGTATGTGGGTCATTTCAACCCATACACAGTTTAACACAATTTGACATCATGAAAACCAGTTTTTGGACAAGAAGTAATTTCTGCGTGTGCCTCAATGTTATTCAGGAGATGTTGGAGTATTTTACAACACTTTGGGCCAAAAATAACGTGAAATACTAAAAATTTTTATCGCTCATATCGGCGCGGCTTTCAGTTTTCTGTGAACTGCTAACATTCAGACCTATGAAGTGATACTGGGGAGTCATAGAATAATCACACCTCTGTCTGAAGCACTAGTAATAGTTCTACAACAAGACAGCATATGTCAGGTACATCATC
Source organism: Locusta migratoria (assembly GCA_026315105.1). NCBI lineage: Eukaryota > Metazoa > Arthropoda > Insecta > Orthoptera > Acrididae > Locusta > Locusta migratoria. The sequence goes on along the minus strand of CM048749.1, from coordinate 140,833,046 downwards.
CTTACAGAAGTTCCTCTCTGTGTATCTTTCTCTATTATCTACATTTCATGAACATAATAGAGTGGTGAGGCAAGCACAGAGGAGAAAATGATTTTGTTACAGTTGAAACTGTTGATAGTGTTTCAGATGCAGCAAATTAATGACAAAAAAATCAGAAATGTATGTCGATGATTTGTTTGTTCACAACGTAAGATAATAAAACCAATGGTGGAGTTGATGTAGTTGACCAAATGACAAGACATTACAATGTCTGATCTGGCACCCACTGATGGCCTGTGTATGTCTTTTATGACATTCTTGACCTTGCGATGATTAGTTTTTAAGCTATGTACATCTAAGACGATGGCAAGACGAGAATGTATTGTCAGTAGTAGATGAGTTTGCTGCCCCCTTACAAACTGCAGAGGGGAGTCAACCTCCCCTTGAAAGCACTCAGTGGTGGCATTGGCCAATAAGGAAATAGAAGGAATTTTCATATCTAGGATTCCTACAAAGAACAAAAGAGGAATAAAACACTGAACATATAGCCGCGAGAGATGTCGAACACCGACTGCCGGCGTGGCGCAGGGGATAGCGTCACGGACTGTGGTGCAGAAGGTCGCCGGTTCAATCCCGCCCAACGGCAAAAAATTTATTTCTTTGTAATTAACAATTCCAGAAGATTCTACATCTTTCTTATGTTCACTTGTAAATTCTACTTGTTTCTAATGTTAACTGTTCTTCTAATTTCTGGTAAATTCTGTCTGTGTATAAATACCAGAGCACTCTGCCTGAGAGGCAGTCAGTGCTGCATGTATGTTGAGTTCGTAATAAACGTGCTTTCAGTATAAGTGCTGTGTTTAGTTGCCTTCGAAGTCAAGCCTGCTTCCATTGCAACGCGACATTGTTTGGTGGAGGTGCCGGGTACCCTGTGCAACAGCTGCTTCATCGTGGCTCCAATTAGGCAACGTAAAAGCCGTCGCTTACACGGACTGGAACCGGAATACAAGGGATACACCGAGTACGTCCTTCCAAAAGTCCGTATCATCAGAAGAACTATGGAAACGAAACCAGCGGTAAGCCAGCTACACATCAGACACCCGTCGGTGTTCTCTGAAGATGCTGGACAGGATCCCAATAAATGGCTAAAAGGATTTGACCGCGTCGCCAAGTACAACAGGTGGGATCATACGATGTGCTTGGCCAACGTTTACTTCTATCTGGACGGAACAGCCCAGCAATGGTTCGAGAACAACGAAGAGAAGGTGAATGACTGGGAGACGTTCCAGGAAGAACTGAAGAAGACGTTTGGAGACCGCCAGCGACAAATCCGTTCGGCGGAAGAACAACTGAAGAACCGGGCCCAACGACATGGTGAGCCAACATAATCGTACATACAGAATGTTTTGGCTCTGTGTAACATAGTTAATCCGAACATGACTGAGGCGGACAAAATCACGCACCTGATGAAGGGAATTGCAGAAGATATGTACCAAGCTCTTCTCATAAAAGACGTCGCTACAACAGAAGAGTTCATCAAGTGGTGCCAGCGTACTGAAGAGATGCAACAAAGGAGGGTTGGACGCAAGAAGTATGACAGACTCCCAAATGTAGTCCCTATGGCCGTTGTGGAAGATCAGCATGACTTCGCTTCTCTCATACGACAAATCGTGAGAGAAGAATTACAGCAGTGCATGGCAGCCGGGACTATTAAACCGAGCGAGTATCAGATTATGGCCATAGATGTGAGCCCTGTAAGTCACGAGGGAGCCGACGCCGCTGAGGACTAAGTATTTCGCTGCAGCCGCCAAACGGCAGCCCATGAACCGGCCGACGCGACCACAGCCAACTCCCCCGGTAACTATGACGCCCAGCAGAAGACCAGACGTCTGGAGGACAGAAGACAACACACCACTGTGTTTCCACTGTGGTCGCCCTGGACATTTCGTACGCTACTGCAGAGAGAGGAGGCAAGTATTCGATGATTATTTTGCCGCAAGACGTCAGCCGTCGGAGCAGTTCTATCGCAGGCAGTCACCAGCGGTTCAGTCGACCTATGGGAAGAAGCCCATCACCGTATCCTAGACGAGGTCGCTCCCTGACGCGCCGCAGCTGTTCACCGTCGCCGTACAGAGGTACCAGCCGCTCCCCTAGCCGCCGCGCCCAGGAAAACTAAGCAAGGCGACCATCTACGGAGGTGAGGCCGCCGCAGATGAAAATCCTCCATGGATGACAGTCGCCAAGATGTCAGAAAAATCTCATCGACGTCATAATCAACGGCCAACCTGTCCAGGCACTTGTTGATTCAGGAGCCTCTTTTTCTGTATTATCGGATAATTATCGCCGCACACTAAAGAAGACAATGTTCTGTGATATGGGGGCAACTGTGCTGAAGGTCACGAATGGAAAGTACGTCCATCCAGCAGGAACTTGTGTCGCAAGAATAACCATCAACAACAGGATGCAGCCGTTTGAATTTGTCGTGTTAACAGAATGTAGTCAAAATGTCATCCTCAGATGGGACTTCCTTCAGGCATCTCAAGCTATCATTGACTGTGGAAGATCTGAGCTGCAAATTGAAGAAGTTATTCCGCCGGATACACGTAATACAGAATTTTCTGGGAAGTTATTCGTCGTTGACAATGTGACGATACCGCCGTTGACAATGACAAGAGTTGCAGTCACAAACACAGATGACTGGTTAAGCTGTGAAGTTCTTGTTGATAGTAAAAAGTTTATCAGGCTCACAAAAGAAATTTACATACCAGCGGCTATCATAAGCATTACCGGTGGTCAAGGAGAGATTTGGATCACAAATTGTCATGAGCAGTCACAACTTATCCCCAAGGCAATGTGTATCGGGAGAGCTGAACCAATCCAGGACGGTGAGCTCAACGTCATCAATGAAGAGCCATGCCCTGCTGTTAGTACTGACAACACACCGGAGGAAACTAACGTGGAACTGCCAATAGGGCCTGGACTGACCAAGCAACAACGCCAGCAGGTGTTAGGTATACTACGCCAATTTTCGGGTGCATTCACATCTCAGCAGGGAAAAAGTCAGACGAAACGGAGCATGATAAAGCACTGGATCAATACTGCAATCATCCGCCAATTAGCCAGCGTTCGTATAGAGTGTCGCCAGCTGAAAGATGGATAATTTGGGAGGAAGAGGAGAAGATGTTGCGAGATGACATTATTCAACCTTCGGAGAGTCCTTGGTCGTCTCCAGTGGTTCTCGTAAAGGAGGAGGATGGCACGTGGCGATTCTGTGTCGACTATCGGCAGCTGAACAGAATCACAAAGAAAGATGTCTACCCATTGCCGCGTATTGACGACACCTTAGACTGCTTGAAAGGAGCTACATACTTCTCAACTATGGACATGCAGACAGGTTACTGGCAAATCAAGGTTGACGAAGCTGACAGGGAGAAGACGTCTTTTATTACACCTGACGGCCTCTATGAATTTAAAGTAATGCCATTTGGATTATGTAATGCTCCAGCCACATTCGAACGCATGATGGACAACTTGCTTCGATACCTTAAGTGGACGACGTGTCTCTGCTATTTAGATGACATTGTCGTTTTCTCGAAAACATTTGAAGAACATCTGAGTCGCCTGTCGACTGTGTTGAAGTGTGTTCAGGCTGCAGGTCTCTGCCTCAATCCAAAGAAGTGCCTCTTCGTCGCCAAAGAGATAAAAATCCTGGGGCACCTAGTCAACGGAGATGGTGTCCATCCTGATCCAGATAAAGTAAGGGCAGTCACAGAATTTCCAACTCCTCAGCATATTCGTGATGTGAGAAGTTTTCTCAGGCTGTGCTCATACTACCGACGTTTCATAAAAAGATTTTGTAACAAGGCACGTCCATTACAAGAACTTCTGCAGGGAGACGCCAAATTTTACTGGGATGAGACAAAAGAAAGAGCTTTCCGGGCACTTAAGGAGGCTCTAACTTCCGCACCAGTGCTAGCCTTGTACGACGAGAATGCAGAAACGGAACTTCCCATAACCACTGTCGTCTGTGTGATTGGTGCAGTGCTTGTACAAGTTCAGGAAGGTGCTGAAAAAGTGATAGCCTATGCGTCAAGAGTACTCTCAAAGTCCGAGATAAACTACTCTACAACTGAAAACAAATGTCTCGCAGTTGTCTGGGCTATCAACAAGTTCCAGCCATATTTATTCGGTAAACCATTCACCGTCATGACAGACCACCATTCTTTGTGTTGGCTGACTAGTTTGAAGGATCCATCAGGTCAACTAGCAAGATGGGCACTAAGACTCCAAGAGTACGATGTCACAGTGGTATTCAAGAACGGGCGCAAACACAAGGATGCCGACTGCCTTTCGAGGAATCCATTAGTGGAACACAACAGCATTAATGAAATTTCAGCTCTCACGGAATTATATGACGTTACAGCTGAACAGAGGGAAGATCCAGCACTATTAAAAACGATAGAGGCCTTGGAGAAAGGAGAACCGACCAATGGAGAGTTCCAACTTATAAACGGAACATTGTATTAGAGCAACTACGATCCACAGGGCCCCAAATGGCTACTGATTGTTCTAGCTCATCTCCAGCCAGCTATTCTAAAATATTTCCATGATGCTCCAATATCCGGTCATCTGGGATTCGTGTAGAACCTAGACAGAATCAGACGCAGGTATTACTGGAAAGGTCTCTACCGATCTGTCAAGCACTATGTGAGTCACTGTAAAGAGTCATGCAATGAAGGCTTTCACGACTGGATGTCATAGTTGTTGGTAGAACTTCCAGGTTATAAGGCCGTGCTGCATAAAACTTTTCAGTTTCACCTTACGTTTCGTCCAGAGCTGTGCCGGACATCCTCAGAGGTCTTCTTTCTTGCGATGAGTCTTGCTGACTGATGAGTCAGGTGTCTGAGAGCGCCATATATACTGTGAAAAGTGGGCGTGGTCAAGCTGTCACGTTATCAGCAGAGATAGTCCTTGTCAAAGATAAAACATCACTATCGATTGCAATCGGTCAGAGATAAAACTTGTCGATCTTTCAAAGCTACTGTCCATTTGTCGTTAAGTTTCATAGCTTCTTCTTTCCTGTTAAAATTTTCTTTATGTTTATATATTTCAATTGCTTCTCTGTATTGTCATGGATAATAATTCGTCATAGTAGATAAAACTGATGTTTCGGAAAACCTCACTATATGACATACAGATTGAAGAGCATGCTCTGCCACAGCTGATTTCTCTGTTTTTCCTAGTCGGCAAAGACTTTTGTGTTCCTTCAGCCTAGTTTCTATACTTCTTTTTGTGGTTCCAATATAAACTTTACCACATGTACACGGAATTTTATAAACACCACAAGCAGAAAGAGTAGGTCGTTTATCCTTCACAGAACGTAGTACCTGACATATTTTCTTAGTTGGTCTGAAAACCGGTCTGATGTTGTGTTTGCATAATATTTTTCCTATTTGATCAGTTACTTTTGCGATAAATGGCAGGGAAACTGTGTTCTTCCATCGCTTTGTTTTATCACGTGTTTTTAGACAATTATTATTTGGTCGCAGAACCCTGTTTACTTCTTTATCTGAATATCCATTTTTCTTGAAAGCTTGCTTCAGGTGTTTTAATTCAGCATCTAGGTATTCCAGAGTGCAGATTTATTTTATTTTTATTTTTTTTTTTTTTTATTTTTTTTTTTTTTTTTATTTTTTTTTTTTTAAATTTTTTTTTTTCCTCTGTCAACGAGACTTTTGATGACACCTCCCCGCCAGGGGGCCCCACAGCTCTTTTGTGGGTACGTGTGTGGCGCGCACGGGTCCCCGAGCTATTGCAGCCTTTTATCCTGCTTTCCCCAGGCTGCATTACCCCTCCTAGTTCCACCTCCTTCCCATCCCAATTGCTCCTTCCCACCCTCTCCAACCCTGTCTCTCGGTGTTACTCTAGATGACGGCTTGGTTATCCCACGGTACCGATTGTCCTGCAATTTTGGTTTTGTCTGCTGTGTACACCGGTTTTTGGCCCAATTTGGTCCCCCCTCGGGGTTTGACCTTCCATAACAAAATTGTCCGATAACGTGTGAGCCAATTGGGGAAGAACTCCCGACCTAGCCCCTACGGCACGGGTCCTATCCTTTCCTTTCCACTTCCTTTCCTCGCTGTAGCCCCCATCCCTCACTAGGTCCCCAGCACGTGTAGCCTGTCCGTGTGGGGGGGCTGTTATGTACCCTTTGGCTGAGCCCCCTGACAGCACAGGGATCACACTACTGGTGTCTGAGCTGTGACCTCTCCATGCAAGCCAAGGAGTTGATGCCTTTCCTCGGGGGTATCAGAACTCCCGGCAATGGCCATTGTGTCAGGTGGCCTTTGCTGAGGCTGGGTGGCGCTCATGGAGAGAGCCCCTGTTTCGGAGTGGGTAACACCAGGGCGGACGTCTAGCACTATGAAAAAAGTTAGACTGCAAAATGGTCGTGCATCGGCCGTCTCTCAAGACAGGAAGAGATCTTTTAATGCTGCTACTGCAGATACGAGGATGTTTCCCTCCCTCGCTACCCCTTGGGAGGAAGGCCAGGTTCCCCGGTTAGGAGCAAAATCCTTTCCTCGCTATCTGATTTGCATAAGGACTGATTGAGGAACTTTTACTACCTCTAAACTGCTGTTCTTTGTTGAGACCATAGAGGACAAGTTTGGTGAAGTGGAATCTATGAGTAAACATAGATCTGGCTCATTGCTCATTAAAACAGTCTCGTCAGCCCAGTCTGAAGCTTTGCTCACCTGCACCACCCTTGGCGACATTCCAGTAACAATACTCCCGCACAAATCCTTGAATATGGTACAGGGTGTGATATTCCACCGGAACCTCCTCCTTCAAACTAATGAGGAGCTTAGGGCCTATCTCAAGCAGTGTGGTGTACATTTTGTTCGCCGCGTTCAGAGGGGACCTAAAGACAACCGCGTCGATACTGGGGCCTTTATCTTGGCCTTCGAGGGGGAAACACTCTCAGAGAAGGTCAAGATAATGATATATCGATGTTTTCGATGTATGAGGTTTGGTCATATGTCCTCTCGCTGTACAGCAGTCCCAGTACGCGGTGATTGTGGACACCCACTACATGAGGGGAGCCCTTGTGTTCCTCCGCTGGTGTGCGTCAACTGTCATCAACACCACTCTTCACAGTCGCCAGATTGCCCTATGTTCAAGAAAGAAAAGAAAATACAAGAGTACAAATCCCTGGAGCGTTTGACGTACCCTGAGGCCTGCAGTAAATATGAACGTCTGCATCCCGTGCAGATGGCGACGACCTTCGCTACGACGTTATCTTCTAGCCTTTCACCCTCCCCTTCCCACACCCATCTCCCCCCTATACCCAGTTCCCATCCCTCCCTCACATCTCCCTCTCCTGTTGCCCTCCCTTTGTGTCCCACACCTTCCCAGCTGGAGAAGTGCACCCCTTCTCCGTCGCCTGCCGGTGACAGTGCCCCATCTCGGGGCCTTCCGTCCCGGCGTTCCCCAGATCGGAGATCTTAGACTTCCAGTCGGCCGTTAGACTCCCAGTCAGTTAGTTCAAAGGTCGCCCAATCTTTGTCAGTACCAGACCTAACTGACAAAAGTCCTCTCTCTGAGGCGGGTCCTGCCCGTCCCACACGAGAGAAAGAGAAGGAGAAAGAGCAGGAGGAGAAGAAGAAGAAGCCAAAGTTACAAGATAAAGCCCCTCCGGTACCACCGGAGGTGCCGACTGTGCTTTTGCAACTCGCTCATCCCATTGAGCCTGAGGCTGATCAGCTGTTTATGGATGTTGTCCCCCCTTCTTTGGTGACGGACACTGACAAAGCAGCGTGACAGATGTTACCCCATTCGCTTCCTGCCTAGAGCCTTGTGATGTGATCATCCAATGGAACTGTAATGGTTACTACCGTCACCTCTTGGAGTTTAAACAGCTAATCTCGCTTTCTTCTGCGGCCTGTGTCATCCTGCAGGAATCGAGGTTTATGAATGCACATTCACCGACCCTCCGTGGGTTCCGTGCTTTTTGTCGGAACCGGGTTGGTTCCCTCCAGGCGTCTGGTGGGGTTTTTACTTTGGTCCGGACAGTTATTGTCAGTACCTGGATTCCTCTACAAACTCCATTGGAAGCGGTTGCTGTCCGGGTTCACTTGGACACTCCGTTAACCATTGGCGACCTCTACATTCCCCCTGACAGGCCACCTACACTCGCGTCCCTAGTTGCCCTCCTTCAGCAACTTCTCCCTCCTTACCTCATCCTTGGGGACTTCAATGCCCACCATCCTTTGTGGGGCAGTGCTTATATGTCTAGCCGGGGCCGCCTCATAGACCAGTTTCTTGCTGACCACAATCTGAGCCTTCTCAACGATGGTTCCCCAACTCATTTTAGTGCCACTCACGGCACCTTTTCTGCCATAGACCTCTCTCTCACTTCTCCTTCTCTCCTTCCTTTATTTCACTGGTCGGCAACCACTTTCCGTTGATCCTTTCACTTCCCTCACACCTACCACGAGCCAGGGTACCCCGCTGGGTTTTCCGTCATGCTAATTGGTCGCTATATACATCCCAGGTTGTTTTTCCATCTTCCCCCTCGGGATGTATAGATGATATTATAAGCCAAATGACCAACATGATTACCCAAGCTGCCAACACCGCTGTTCCCCGGTCGACAGGCCCTCCTACTCGCCGGCTGGTCCCTTGGTGGAATGCAACAGTTGCCGCAGCCATTCGCGAGCACCGTAAGGCCTTGCAACATCTTAAGCGCCACCCATCCCTCGCTGGTCTCATAAATTTCAAACGTCTGCGTGCCAGAGCTCATTACTTAATCAAACAAAGTAAGCTGACATGCTGGGAGCATTTTGTCTCCTCGTTGGGCTCTTCTGTCCCTCTGACAAGAGTGTGGGCTATGCTCTGATCTATCCAAGGTAGCGGACGGCCGTCTTCCATCCCTGGTCTTGCCCTGCCTGATGGGGGTCATCTGTTGTTGCAGAACATCTTGCAACTCACTTCGGCAATGTATCAGCGACAACTTCATATCTGGCGACCTTTCTCCTTAAGAAACACCAGGCCGAAACCTTCAAATTAGGCTTTACTTCTCACCAGGTGGAACCATATAACGAACCTTTTACTGACTGGGAACTATCGCTGGCCCTCTCCTCTTCTCGTGATTCAGCACCTGGCCCTGACGATATCCATAATCAATTGCTGAAACACCTCAACCCCTCACAACAACAATTTCTCCTCAAAATTTATAACTGTATTTGGCTTCAAGGGGTCTTCCGTTCCCAATGGAGGGAGAGTATTGTGGTCCCTGCCCTCAAGCCTAGCAAGGACCCGTCGGCGCTGGACAGTTATCGACCAATAAGCCTGACAAGTGTCCCCTGTAAATTGAAAGGATGGTGGCCCGCAGATTACGCTGTGTTCTTGAATCCCAGGGACTTCTCTCACCTTACCAGTATGGGTTCCGGGAGGGACGATCCCCTATTGACCATTTACTTCGACTGGAGACTGCGATCAGACAGGCCTTCTCTAAACGTCATCATCTGGTAGCAGTCTTCTTCGATCTTCATAAGGCATACGACACTGCTTGGCATCATCATATTTTACGTTCTCTTCATGACTGGGGCCTCAGAGGCTCCTTACCAATTTTTATCTGTCAGTTTTTATCCCACCGCCTGTTCCGTGTCAGAGTTGGCTCTCCCTTTAGCTCCCCTCGAATACAGGAAAACGGTGTCCCCCAGGGCTCAGTGTTGAGTGTTATACTTTTTCTAATCGCCATCAATGGGTTGGTGAGCTCTGTTGGGTCGCTGGTAACCCCGGCATTGTATGACGACAACTTTTGCATATGGTACAGCTCCTACTCAGTAGCCTCTACTGAACGTCAGCTCCAGAGTGCCATTCAGCGGGATTCAATGTGGGCTACATCCCATGGTTTCCAGTTTTCCTCATCAAAAACGAGGGTGATGCATTTTTGTCGTCGTACTACAGTTCACCCTGATCCAGAACTGTTCCTGGGTAATCAGCGCCTCCCCCCAGGGGGCCCACAGCTCTTTTGTGGGTACGTGTGTGGCGCGCACGGGTCCCCGAGCCGGAGCAGCCTTTCTTCTGCCCCAGGCTGCTTCACTTTCCCTCCCGGTTTATGCCTTCGCCCGGAGACGGGCGTATTTCACGAGTTCAGGTGTTTTCTTGTTGTCGTTTCTCTTATTCCTTGGTTCCTTCCTTTCTTACCCTTTGTTTCTGTCTCTCTCTCCTTGTCCTCTCCTCGCCTTCTTCTCCTCATTAGTCTCCGCCTCGGCGTTTGAGACACCTTTCCTTCTTTCTCTTCACTTCCTCTATTCTTCTTCTTTCCTCCCTGTGCGTGTCTGAAGGCCGACCCACGCATTATCATGCGTAGCAGGTGACGGGGTAACACGTAATTCCCAGCCCCGGGTAGACAAGTAGGGCACGTACGTACCCCCTGGTAAAGGCCAGACCCAGGGAGGGGTGATTACCCGAGCTGGTACCTTCCGAACATGCCAATTGGTCCCTCCGTCAGTTCTCGGGAGGTGTGACCTGAGGTGTGAACAATCACCTAAGGCGGGTAAGTCCTCGGAGAGGGCCCCCACTAGGAAGGAGCGCGCCATCGGAGACGCCGGTAATCACGGGGGACACTTCCGCAATGACTTCCTTCTCTTCTTCACTGACATTGACCCAGAAACGTAAGATAGACTCGCCTCAGCAAAAGAAGACTCTGCCTAATTTGCCGAAATTTCTTGTTGTGTCGCGCACCGACGGAAAAGACTTCAATTCTGTCAATCCTTTCGTTATACAGAAAGGTGTTGATGCAATTGCTGGCCCTGTTAAAACCTGTTCGCGTCAGCGCAATGGCTCATTGTTGCTGGAAGTGGACAGTGCTTTCCAAGCCCAGAAACTTATCCGGACTACGTTATTGCACACGTTTCCAGTCAAAGTAGAAGCGCACCGCACACTCAACTCGTCACGTGGGGTAGTTTTTACGAGATCCCTTGACGGGTTGTCTGATGACGACATCCGGTCCTATATGTCCGATCAGGGTGTGACAGCCGTCCACAGGGTGATGAAAAAGGTAGATAACCAGCTGACACCGACTCGTACTGTGTTTTTGACATTCGACAGAGTTGACCTCCCGTCGAAGGTCAAAGCAGGGTACGAAGTTATCTCAGTCCGCCCTTATATTCCAAACCCAACGCGCTGCTACCAATGCCACAGGTACAACCATACCCGTGAACATTGCCCACATGCAGCAAAATGTGTCACTTGTGGTAGGGACGCCCATGAGGGGGATTGCCCACCTCCGTCCCCTCACTGCCTTAACTGCAACGGCGACCATGCGGCTTCCTCTCGCGACTGCCCTGTATATAAGGATGAAAAAATCATTCAGCAAATTCGGGTTACGGAGAAGGTATCGACATCTGCCGCTCGTAAGTTGTTGGCGAGTCGAAAGCCCACTGTCCTGCCAGCGGGTACATACAGTAAGGTACTCACCTCACCTCGACCTACCAAAGATTCCAGTACCCAGACATGTGATTTCACTTTCACTGACACAGTTGTGCGATCCGCCAGCCCGAAGATTGCCCGTTCCACGTCCCCGCTTCCTCCTGCTGCTTCTAAGGTACAGTCTTCGTCAACATCTAGTAAACCGCGGGCACCTAAACAAGATGCCCGGACCTTGAAAAAGGAACCCGTCCGTGAGGATTTTCTGCGTTCTCAGGCTTCCCAACCGTCAACTGCCTCTTCCCGCCGTCACTCTTCCAGAAGAGCTGACAAGAAAAAGAGTTCCTCTCCTTCCCCGCCGAGGCGTGACCCATCTGTCGCGCCGTCCAACAGTTGCCGGCCTCGGCCGTCTTCTGTTTCACCGGGACGCTCCGTTTGCCGGGCGCCCGGCCCTTTACCGGCGGTGGAAACTGTCCCTCCTGATCAACTCAGGGAGGTGGCAGGCGCGTCGGTCGAACCTATGGACCACGACCCTTTGCCCCTGGACAGCGATAGCAGTGCTCCCTCGAAATCCGGTCCTCAGCGGCCGTCGAGGTGACCCCGCTCGCTACTTGGTTTTTATCCTTATTTCTTCTCTCATTTTTATCATGGCGCTCCTTCAATGGAACATTCGCGGCATTCGTTCTAATCGGGAGGAGTTAAAATTACTCCTTCGATTGCACTGCCCGCTTCTAGTCTGCCTCCAGGAAACTAAGTTGCGTCCACGTGATCGTGCAGACTTTCCACACTACACCTCTGTGCGGTTCGACCTGCCACCCGTGGAAGGTGTCCCAGCCCATGGAGGGGTTCTGATGCTCCTTCGAGACGACGTCTATTTCCATCCCATTTCCTTGCACACTCACCTACAGGCAGTTGCCGTCCGCATCACCTTATCCACATTTACCTTCTCCCTCTGTAATATATATTCGCCATCGTCATCTGCCCTTACTAGGGCAGATGTGCTAAACCTTGTTGACCAGCTCCCTTCACCTTTCGTGTTGGTAGGCGACTTTAATGCCCACCACCCCCTATGGGGCTCTCCGGCACCTTGTCCGAGAGGCTCCCTTTTGGTGGACCTTCTCCAACACCTCGATCTTGTCTGCATCAACACCGGTGCACCGACCTTCCTTTCTGACACGACACACACTTATTCCCATATAGACCTTGCAATATGCACTCCTCAGCTTGCCGGTCGGTTTGAGTGGTATGCACTTTCTGACACGTACTCGAGTGACCATTTCCCTTGTATCATCCACTTTCTACATCACTCCCCATCTCCACGTCCCACCAGTTGGAACATTTCTAAAGCCGACTGGGGGCTTTATTCTTCCATGGCTGTTTTTCACAATCAGCATTTTCCCAACTGTGACAGTCAGGTCGAATACCTCACAGTGGTTATTCTCACTGCTGCTGAACGTTCCATACCTCGTACATCCTCTTCTCCACGTCGTGTGCAGGTCCCTTGGTGGACTGCAGCCTGCCGCGACGCGCTTCGAGCCCGACGCCGTGCCTTACGCACCTTCCGCCGCCACCCAACTTTGGAGAATTGCATCAATTACAAACGTATGAGAGCGCAGTGCCGTCGTATCATAAACGACAGCAAGAAAGCTTGCTGGACAGCTTTTACTAGTTCTTTTAACCGTTTTACTCCCTCCACGGTTGTCTGGGGTGGCCTACGCCGTTTGTCCGGCATCAAGGTCCACTCCCCGATTCCTGGCCTGAACGTGGAGAACGCGGTCCTCGTGGACCCAGCTGATGTTTCAAACGCATTGGGTCGTTTCTTTGCGGAGGTTTCGAGCTCTGCCCAATTACCACCCTGCCTTTCTCCCTCGCAAACAGGTAGAGGAGGCACGGCCGCCTTCTTTCCGCTCTTTTAATCGTGAAAACTATAACGTCGCCTTCACCATGCAGGAGCTAGACCGTGCTCTCGCCCTGTCCCGGTCCTCTGCTCCCGGGCCCGATTCCATTCATATTGAGATGCTGAAGAACCTCTCTCCTGCGGGCAAGTGCTTTCTTCTTAGTACCTACAATCGCATATGGACTGAAGGTCATGTTCCCACAAGTTGGCGTGAAGCCATTGTTGTCCCCATCCCCAAACCAGGGAAGGACAAACACCTTCCTTCCAGTTATCGTCCCATTTCTCTGACGAGCTGCGTCTGTAAGGTGATGGAACGCATGGTTAACGCTCGGTTGGTCTGGCTCCTCGAATCTCGCCGCCTCCTGACTAATATACAATGCGGTTTTCGTCGACACCGCTCTGCTGCTGACCACCTCGTTACGTTGTCGACCTTCATTATGAACAACTTTCTAAAGAAGCGTCAAACAGTAGCCGTGTTCTTCGACTTGGAGAAGGCATACGATACCTGTTGGAGAGCGGGTATTCTCCGCACATTACACACATGGGGCCTTCGGGGCCGCCTTCCTGTTTTCATTCAAGCGTTTTTGGCGGATCGCAATTTCCGGGTACGGGTGGGCTCTGTTTTGTCAGATACCTTTTGCCAGGAGAATGGGGTACCACAGGGCTCCGTCTTGAGTGTGGCGCTCTTTGCCATTGCAATCAATCCGATCGTGGACTGCCTTTCAGCCGACGTCTCCGGATCTCTTTTTGTTGACGATTTCGCAATTTATTGTAGCGCCCAGCGGACGTGTCTCTTGGAGCGTTCTCTCCAACGCTGTCTTGACCGTCTATATTCCTGGAGCATCGCAAACGGCTTCCGATTCTCCACTGAGAAAACTGTGTGTATCAATTTTTGGAGATACAAGGAATTTCTTCCACCTTCTCTACGTCTCGGCCCTGTTGCTCTCCCTTTCGTGGAGACTACGAAATTCTTGGGACTCATGTTGGATCGGAAACTTTGCTGGTCCACACACGTGTCCTACCTGGCTGCCCGTTGTGCCCGATCCCTTAACGTTCTTCGTGTCCTCAGTGGCACGTCATGGGGAGCGGATCGTACCGTCCTGCTTCACCTTTACCAGGCCATTGTTCAGTCGAAGCTCGACTATGGAAGCCTTGTGTACTCTTCAGCACGGCCGTCGATTCTCCGCCGTCTCAACTCTATCCACCATCGTGGATTACGTTTGGCGACCGGTGCATTTTATACCAGCCCTGTTGAAAGTCTGTATGCCAAGGCTGCTGTATTACCCTTGACCACTCGACGTGACATACTCTTGTGTCGGTATGCATGCCGCCTACGGTCGATGCCCAACCATCCCTCTTACAGATTATTTTTTGACGACTCACTCGATCGCCAATATCAGTTGTCTGCGATTGCCTTGCTTCCACCGGGAGTTCGGTTTCGCCGCCTGCTACAACGGCTCAATTTTACCCTTCCTTCCACCCTTCGGTTGAGCGAAAGCCCATTGCCACCGTGGCATCAGGCCCAGGTTCACACACACCTCGAACTTAGTTCGCTCCCCAAGGAGAGCACTCCGGATTTGGTATACCGCTCGAGGCTTGTCGAACTCCGTTCGCGGTTCGATAATGCCGTATTTATTTACACTGATGGTTCCAAGAGCACTGCCGGTGTCGGATCTGCCTTCGTCGTCGGGGACAACCGGTTCCAATACAAGCTCCCTGACCGGTGCTCGACCTTCACGGCTGAGCTTTTCGCCCTCCACCAGGCCGTTTTGTATACCTGCCGCCACCGCCAACCTTTCTATGCCATATGTTCTGACTCCCTTAGTGCCCTGCAGAGTCTTAAGGACCCTTTCTCGAACCATCCTCTCGTGTATCGGATCCAACGCTCCCTCCAGTTGCTGGCGGATGACAGCTGTCACGTTTCTTTCCTGTGGGTCCCTGGCCATGTGGGTGTGCCCGGGAATGAGGCCGCCCACACAGCAGCCAAGGCAGCAGCTCTTTTACCTCGCATGGCTACCTTTTGCGTCCCATCGGACGATGTTCAACGGGCTCTTCGCCGGAGTATCGTGTCGCAATGGCACAGTGTGTGGCTTTCACTGTACAACAATAAATTGCGAACTGTCAAACCGATCCCGACCGCTTGGAGGACATCCTCACGCCCCTCTCGGCGGGAGGAGGTCATCCTGGCTCGGTTGCGGATCGGTCATTGCCGTTTCAGCCACCGTCACTTGCTATCCGCCGAACCTGCACCGCTATGCTCCTGCGGTGAACTGTTGACAGTGCGACATGTTTTACTGACTTGTGTTAATTTTAATCATCTCCGTGTAGCCCTTCACTTTCCGTCTACTCTGGAGGAAATTTTAGCTGATGACACACGAGCAGCTGCTCGGGTTTTGCGTTTTATGAACTTGGCCAACCTATCCAAGGATATTTAACCCTTTTAATTGTCTTTTATCTTTCGTTTTTAGCCTCTTGCTGATGTTCTGACAGTCACCATTTTTTTGAGATCATAGCGAATCAATGTTCTTAGCTGGGCGCTAATGACCATAGAAGTTGTGCGCCCTAAAACCACAAAAAAAAAAAAAAAAAAAAAAAAAAAAAAAAAATCAGCGCCTGGAAGTTGTCGCACAGCATCGTTTTCTGGGTCTTCTCTTTGACAAAAAATTGACTTGGGTGCCCCATATTCGCCACCTAAAGATTAGTTGTATGAGGAAACTTAATGCCCTACGTTTCCTTGCTCATTCATCTTGGGGTGCAGACCGAACAACTATCCTTCGTATCTATCGGGCTCTAATCTTGTCCCGATTGGACTATGGGTGTCCAGTTTATCGCTCGGCAGCTCCTTCTGCCCTTAAATTATTAGACCCGGTTCACCATTATGGTGTCCGCTTGGCTACAGGTGCGTTCCCGACTAGCCCGGTCGACAGTCTCCTTGTTGAGGCGGGAATCTGCCCTCTTCAGGTCAGGCGGCATCCGCTTCTGGCGTCTTATGCCATCGCCGTCCAGCAATATCCTGCTCATCCCGCTTACCAGGTTCTTTTTGCATATGAAGGGCTTTGACCCCCTGATATCCAGCCTCGGGCGGGATTTCCCGCCGGACTGCGGCTTGCCTCTCTTTGCCGAGATTTCCATTTTCCTTCCCTAGATTGCGCCCCCCCATTTCACTGCACGCACACCTCCGTGGATGGTGCCGCGACCACTAGTTTGGGCGGATTTCTTCCAGGGCCCAAAAGCTTTAATTTCCTCCATGGTCTTTCGGCGTTTGGTGCGCCCAGTACTAGAAGAGTTTCAGGGAGCCTCGATCTTCTACACTGATGGCTCGAAAACTGTGGGCCACTCCGGATATGCTTTTACATCTCCTGTTGGGGCGGAATGCCATTCTCTGCCAGAGGCATGCAGTGTTTTCTGGCAGAGCTGTTGTTTTATTAAACAGATGGCCGTGTAACGTGGTTTAATCTGTGCTGACTCCATGAGCAGTCTGCAGGCCATTGATTGATGTTTCCCCTCGCATCCTTTAGTTATTTCCATCCATGATCTGCTTGCTGACCTTCATCGTGCTGCCTGCTTCGTCACCTTTCTCTGGTTGCCAAGCCATGTTGGTATTACAGGGAATGAAGAGGCTGACCGGTTGGCTAGATCGGCAATTACTCGCTGCCCACCTCCCTTTCTAATTCCGGGTGTGGATCTGCGGTTGCAGATCAGATCTTTGCTTCACTCCTCATGGGATAGCAGTTGGAAAGCTACTGCCCCTTCCAATAAACTCCGCACCATCAAAGATACGACTGCAGCTTGGAGTTCATCTTTACGCCCTTCCCGGAGAGAATCAATTGTCCTCTGTCGCCTCCGTCATGGACACTGCAGGCTGACTCATGGATTTCTTTTACGAAATGACAATCCACCACATTGTGATTGTGGAGCTGTACAATCCATGTCTCATATTCTGACTGAATGTCCTCTCCATTTGACATTTTGTGGCGACTATGGCCTACCGCCTTCGTTGCCTCTAGTTTTGGCGGATGACCCACGGACTGTTGATCGCGTCCTTGCCTTCCTCCATGAAAGTAGATTTTATTGTCAGCTCTAGGACTCGCTTGGTTGGGGTGAGTGGGCTGTTTGTGGGGTTTAGAGCCTTATCCCCACCAGTCCCCCACTCTTTTACATTTTAACGTAGTTTTATTTCTCCCTGCTTTGGAGCTGTGATACGTTGACCACTGTGCCATTAGTAACTTGTGGTTTAGGGTAGTGGTCGCTTCCGGAGCTGTGGGAGCGGACACTGTAGCATTTGCTGCCCTGGGTTGGTCTTAGTCTTGTTGGTGAGACGATTTTAATTCCTAGTGTAATGGTCTTTTGGCTTTTGGCTTTTTCTTTGGGTTCCGTGGCGTGTACAATTTGAGGTTGAAGGGACTGATGACCTCGTTGTTTGGTCCCTTATGTCCACCACCACCACCTTTGATGACGCTTCTCTTCTGCTGTGGGTGATGATTAGAGTTCTTATGTAAATATCTGTCTGTGTGTGTAGCAAAAAAGAAGCCAGTTCTATGGTATCGGTATGTGGACGATACATTCGTAGTATGGCCTCACGGTAAAGAAGCATTGGATGAATTCTTAACTCATCTGAATAACATAAATAAAAAAAATCCAGTTTACAATGGAAATGGAAAAAGACAGCGCAATATCCTTCTTGGATATTCTAGTTAAGAGAGAGGAAGATGGAAAACTGAAACATAAAGTTGTTCGAAAAGCTACACACACAGACAGATATTTACATAAGAACTCTAATCATCACCCACAGCAGAAGAGAGGCGTCATCAAAAGTCTCGTTGACAGAGCCAAAAAAAAAGAAAAGAAAATCTGCACTCCGGAACACCTAGATGCTGAATTAAAACACCTGAAGCAAGCTTTCAAAAAAATGGATATTCAAATAAAGAAGTAAACAGGGTTCTGCGACCAAATAATAATAGTCTAAAAACACGTGATAAAACAAAGCGATGGAAGAACACAGTTTCCCTGCCATTTATCAGAAAAGTAACTGATCAAATAGGAAAAATATTATGCAAACACAACATCAGACCGGTTTTCAGACCAACTAAGAAAATATGTCAGGTACTACGTTCTGTGAAGGATAAACGACCTACTCTTTCTGCTTGTGGCATTTATAAAATTCTGTGTACATGTGGTAAAGTTTATATTGGAACCACAAAAAGAAGTATAGAAACTAGGCTGAAGGAACACAAAAGTCTTTGCCGACTAGGAAAAACAGAGAAATCGGCTGTGGCAGAGCATGCTCTTCAATCTGTATGTCATATAGTGAGGTTTTCCGAAACATCAGTTTTATCTACTATGACGAATTATTATCCACAATACAGAGAAACAATTGAAATATATAAACATAAAGAAAATTTAACAGGAAAGAAGAAGCTATGAAACTTAACGACATATGGACAGTAGCATTGAAAGATCGACAAGTTTTATCTCTGACCGATTGCAATCGATAGTGATGTTTTATCTTTGACAAGGACTATCTCTGCTGATGACGTGACAGCTTGACCACGCCCACTTTTCACAGTATATATGGCGCTCTCAGACACCTGACTCATCAGTCAGCAAGACTCATCGCAAGAAAGAAGACCTCTGAGGATGTCCGGCACAGCTCTGGACGAAACGTAAGGTGAAACTGAAGAGTTTTATGGACCACAGCCTTATAACCCGGAAGTTCTACCAGCAACTGTAAAGAGTGCCAGCGACGGAAGCATGTGCCGCAATTACCTCCAGGACATCTCGTACCGATTCCGCCGGCAGCAGCTCCATTCAACCGAGTTGGGATCGATCTTTTAGGGAGGTTCCCGAAGTCAACAAGCGGTAACCATTGGATAATAGTCTGCACTGACTACCTCACCCGCTACGCTGTCACCAAACGTGTGCCGACTGCAGAAGCTCCAGAGATCGCAAAATTCCTTGTAGAAGACATTATTTTGAAGCATTGAGCACCACGTGTCATGATATCTGATCATGGAAAAGTATTCCAGTCAAAACTAGTATCAGAGGTAATGTCATGGTGCAATGTCCGCAAGACAAGACACCACACGCTTCACTCTGTTTTTCCTGCTCCATGGTCGTGAAGCTGAGACGACAATGGATATGCTGTTCCCGTTCCAACCGGACGACACTCAGGATGACTATGTTAAACAGCTCATCACCAGGCTCGAAGAAGCAAGACAGCTGACTCGCATACGGACACTGGACGCCCAGGAGAAGGACCGTCAGCGGTATAACGACAAGCACCGATCTGTTGTGTACAGCCCAGGAGATCTGGTATGGATTTTTACCCTTGTACGGAAGGTTGGACTGTCAGAAAAGTTATTGAAGCGATACTTTGGGCCGTATCATGTCATAAGCTGCCTGTCAGATGTTACATATGAAGTTGAGGATTATGAGCAGTCATCAAAACGACAAAAACGAAGAGACATTGTTCATGTCCTGCGCATGAAGCCTTACTATGATCCTGAAGAGCAGGTAGCCGACAATGGCTTCTTGTTCATGGACTTTAAGGATGGTAATGTTCCTGATGAAGCCACGACAGGAACGTCTGTCGTCGATAATCGTGGAGAAGGGAAGGATTCTCTTGAACTGTCATACAGAGGACCCATGACACGGTCAAGATCCAAGACATTGCAGCTGGCTCCACAGGGATCATAACAGCGGGTCGCTGTTTCTCCAGGAGAGGGAGCAATGCCGCGAGAGACGTCGAACACAAACTGCCGGCGTGGCGCAGGGGATATCGTCGCGGACTGCGGTGCAGAAGGTCACCGGTTCAATCCCGCCCACCGGCAAAAAATTTATTTCTTTGTAATTAACAATTCCAGAAGGTTCTACATCTTTCTTATGTTCACTTGTAAATTCTACTTGTTTCTTATGTTAACTGTTCTTCTAATTTCTGGTAAATTCTGTCTGTGTATAAATAGCAGAGCACTCTGCCTGAGAGGCAGTCAGTGCTGCATGTATGTTGAGTTCGTAATAAACGTGCTTTCAGTATAAGTGCTGTGTTTAGTTGCCTTCAAAGTCAAGCCTGCTTCCATTGCAACGCGACAATATGCTTAAAGTGCAACAAGTGCATGTGCAAAAAGCTGCCAAGGCAAAACACTTGTGTAACATCTCAACTGTGAGCCCACTCAAGCTTTGACAATGCTGTCAACTGTTTGTTCCTAAATATTTCCAAACACTTTCAGTAATAGACTGAAAATGCCTTTTGTTATATTTCCGTCCCTTGATTTCAATAAGGAAGAAAACACGTTGCGTGTTTAGAAATACTTGGCACTTGCCTTAAATATAAAAGAAAGAAAAAAATATTAAAAATACTATTGGTAGTTGTATGAAACAGGCTCAGACATTTAGTTTAATCATTTTATACAGACAAACACTGTAAAATTATTTTATTTACTTGTTTCAATTGTATTTGAAGGAAAACAGGAATTTCTTCTGTAAAATTTAAATAAAACAACATTTACATATGACTGTGAACTATACATGTTGCGAGGAAGATTTTTTATTTTTGCACCCAAGCGTCTTCCTGAATATAATACCAACATGTTGAAACACAAAATGGCAGAAAAATACCAATAAAGTGGTAGTTTGCTATTATGGATAAAAATGACTCATATGTTACTACTAGGGGTTCAGAAAAGTCTGGTACTTCTAGTGTTAAATACTTTTCATCAATTGTCTATAAAACTGAATAAAATGTATGATGTATTGTTCAGCAATTATTTTGAAAACAGTATGAGTAAACAGTTTTATGGTGTTGTGAATGGAGAGCTAGAGAAAAATAAAATATGTCCAGAAAATGTGCCAAATTTCCCAGATGCACTACACTGTATTATGCTGGCTGAACGGCACTGTCCTGTATGCAACCAGTCAGTCCTTAAGGCCGCTGTTGACCAACCATGTCCAGCTGCGAGGAGAGGCATCTCCCTATGTTGAGTGGCAGGTGCAGCCAACTGCAGTCGAACTTGCTAGTGCAGCACAAGCTTGTGTATTTATTACTTAATTTTTTTCCCCACATTGATGATAAGGAGCACCATAATATTTAAAGTGGAAATAAATGGGTAATAAAAAGTAGTTCAAGCCTATGTAAATTTAATCCTTATTAAAAATGCACTTATTTTAATAAATGGAAAATAAGTTTTACAATAATGGAATTAATTGTCACATTATTGTTATACACTTACATCAGTTTCAAATATGGAGCTTAAAAATTGACCATGGTGCACTGAAATACGGTATGCAGTTCTTGAGTTACAAGGCACACAAAGTGTTGCTAACTTCACCAAATTTGAACTTGAAAAATAGTAATCATTTAAGAGATAAATTTGTGACAATTGTTTTATTTTACATTAATATACACATGTAGAAATTACTATTTTTATTATTATTATTTTAATATGTTGTCAATTTTCTCACTTTTCGTCAGATTTCAAATGGAATAGCCAATATGTGTTTCCTACAGTGTAAAACTGAGGAGGTTGGTACAGTGGTTACACACTGGACTTGCAGTCAGGTGACTGGGGGTTCGTATACACTTCCAGCCATCCAGATTTTAGCTTTGCTGCATGCACAGTTGCGTACATCTGCCTGTGTCACTACAAGGTGTCATTTGGGTGACCAAGATGACACTGCATTTGGCAGGTGCACAGTGCTAGTGTGGGAGTTGTCTGAGGTTTGGTGAATGAAGGGAAGAAAGCAAGAAGAGATGCTGTGTGCAGGTGATTAGCTGCTCAGGGGGTGGATGTGAGAAGGCCATTTGGCTGCACAGGATTATGAAAGGAGGGGTGGCGGGCAAATGGGTTAGGCACCTGGCACAGGAGTTTGAGTAGATTCAGAGCAGCACACAAAGAAGGCAATAAGGGAACATGAATGGGGATTGGGTGCTAGGATGGGGGAGGGGAAACTTTACAGCAGAAGATTACAAAAATATGAGACCATGCTGCTATTGGTAGAGGAGCAGCAGTTGCAATAATAGTTCCTATTGATGTAGTTCAGCTGGAAGAGGAGGGGAGGATCATTACAGACTACTGACTACAGTTTGGGATGGTTGTTCGTTCTGATGTTTGTTGTTTGTCAAAGTGATATATAAAAAGTTGGCAATGATTACAGCAGAGCTCTAAGTGGTAGCCCTATAGCTGCTTTACAAGGTGTCAGAGCATCTGTTGAGATAGTACAAGCTCTTAAAAGGGCCAGAATAGTAAGTGCTCATGGGATGTATTGTGCAGGTTTTGCACTTGGCTCTTCCATAAGGATATTGTTATTATTTCTAGAAAATACCAAGTATTAAAGCAGATAATATTGATTTATTGTGTGGCTTGATAGCACAGTGGCAGAGTGCCAGACTACAGATCCAAAGGTCGCGGGTTCGATTCCCGCCAGGTCCTGGGATTTTTATCTGTAACTTTCCACTTCTTTCACCTCTGGCAGTGTTGCTTATGTGGAAAATATCAAGTAGCACAGTGGTTCGGAACTCATGTTAAACAGTAGGTCCCCTCTGGGTAAGTCAATCATAGGTCGGAGGAAGGCAATGGCATACCACCTCCAAACAGGACCATGCCTAGTAAAGCACTGTGGTGTTAAAACCAATCTTCGGATTGTTGACTGCTTTACCTTTTTTAACACAATTATAACCACAGTACAGGCAATAATACAAGATACAGCACAAAAGAAAAGAACAAGGGGGAAAGCATACTTACAAAAACAAGGAGAAAATAAGTCAAAACATAATTATTAAATTGTCAATACTTCAACACCTGCCCCTCAATTTAATAATTTCATAAGCCCCATCTTTAGACATACTCTATGGAACTGTACACTTGCAGTTGCCTTTGTTAAAATATCTGCCTCTTGTTCCTCAGAGCTATTGTTTTGCACATTCAGAAGACCTTCATTATAAAGCTGACATATGAAATTGTATTTAATGGGGACTGATAACCTTAGCAGTTTAGTCCCCCTATCCCAACAAATAACCCAACCCCTTTATTTAATGTCCACATGCTTAAGTCATCTGTGTTGCCACTTCTCTAATGTATACATCACAGATTATATTCATATACTTATTGGTGCTCCCATAAATATGTTAAATTCTTCAAGAAGATTCTTCAGCCAAATGATCTGTTGTTGCTGCTGCCAAAGCAATACATTCTGCTTCTGTTGAGGACAGTGAAACACATGTCTGTCTTTTTGTAGCCCAAAACACAGTAGGCCTATCACCAAAAATATGAACTAAATATCCTATTGTAGATCTTCTGTCTTCTTCATTTCCCCAGTCAGAATCAACATAGCATTCAAGAGCACTTGAATTGCCTGTTTTGTAACACAGACCAACATTAAGTGTTCCTTTAATATACCAAAGAATTCATTTCA